>CM070033.1:110689595-110702650 GCA_036250615.1 Ptychadena robeensis | reverse complement strand
GGTGCGCTTCTGGTACAGAAATCTGGACCTCAGCAGTGCGCTAGGGAGGTTAATACATGTAGAAAAGAAAAAGGATAATGAACATATTATCTTGTGTGGTTATATGGCTATTCTAATCATCTAAGGAAAAATTTATCTACTTTATTTTTTATAAATGCTGAACATGAGATACATGATATGGTTCCCTTTATTGTAAGCATGCATCAGAAATAAAAAGGTTATAGTAAAAGGGCACAAATCTTTGCAGCAGAATTCATGTTTCAGGATGATACAGTTGTTCTGTATATATGACTATGCTGACCATATGATTTATAAGTTTCACCCGAAATGTTTAACAAAGACGTCATTCATCTGGCCACTAACAGAGTAATGTGGAATAAGGGCACATGATTACCCACTGGTAAAGTCATCAGACACAACATAGTCTTAGGTACAATGTTATGAATTTCAACTAGAAACATTATTTATTGTTGTGCAGTACTTACACTGAAAGAGATATATGGTTTCTCGCTGTATTATAACATATAAGGCAAGGATGAGTTGAGGCGTGTTCTCCAGGAAGGTCTCTACAAGTCGCATCATACTAATGTCATGAGTAAGGAAATAGGCATATCCCTGGTAGTAAGCGAACTTGGGACTACTCTCACTGCTTCTGTACGCAGCTATTCCCACTTCCAGAGAATGTAGACACCTGCGGAAACATGAGATAAATGTAAACATTAATAAGATACACATATATTGCAATAAGAGGCCATCGGACCAACCTTGATACTTAACTATAAAATGTCTACATCCTTCTCATCAGATATAACAATTATCCTTTTAATATGAAAGTTTTCCTTAAAGTGGACCTACCACATGTTAGGTCTCTCTGCAGTATCAGCGTCAGCTCAGCCCAGAGATTTCAAATATGCTCTCCAACATTTTTCGGACTATAAGACGCACTTGACCATAAAACATTCACGTGTTCAAATGAATTAGGGAAAAAATCCCCTGCAGTGCCCAATTTCAGCCATAAAAATGGTGTCACTAGAGAGGACACTTAACGGCATCTCCTCTTCCTCATACACAGGGAAGGAAGGGGGGCTGCTGGAGAATCTGCACTCTGGTCTCCCCCTCTCTGCTGTGTGCGTAAGGAAATGACAGCGTGAGTGCAGCTCTCCCCACACACATTCTTGGTTCTTGCATTGGTTACATCTGCGGGGCTCTGCAAATATAACCAATACAGTTCAGATGGGAGATCCAGATATAACTAATGCAGAATGTGTGTGCGTGTGTGGGGGGGGGGGGGGGGGGGGGGGGGGGGGGGGAGTTCCCACAACCCTTCTCTATTTCTTCAAAATATAGTGAGGATACCATGTTGGGGGGGGGTGTAATTAACTCACAATGTCAGCTAGTTAAAAATGTCCCAACCATCTCTAAAGACAAAAGTACATTTGCTGTGTGTTTCTCTGCCCTAGCTTCGCTTATAAGCAGCATTATCTAAGACATTGAGTTTTGGCTAAAGTTATATTGAGGTTTGTGTCCCCAATGGGGATATTTCTTGTCCTAGGAAGCGATGCACCTTGCATGTCCCCTATTCATTTATTCCCTTTTATGTCTATCCAGAGACCTCCCTTTTGTGTTTTCCATCATCTTCCAGGAAGCAGACGTGATATTATTTCTCACAATATATTGACCCAGGTCCGCTTTTTATAGCTTTGAGACTAATTTCAAATGCTAAAGGCCACATGAATCATAGCCATGACTTCAGTCTGGATAAGGGCAGCGGAGAAGTACAACTTGGTTCTTAGCGTACAATGCCAGACCTCACCATAATTGTAGTTCACTATATGCAATATGGTAACTTTGCCATTATGTGAGGCTTCGGTTCAGAAAACAGCACAGGCTTCCTTAGAAATGAATGATCTCTCATGATATACGTGTTCTATGAATATCACATATGCCACAATCTCCTATACCCTAAGTATTGCGGGACAGTGACCGTAAACCAAAAATCATTTCTTCTGCTGGCCTTGGATGGTACATTTTTTTAAATTAATTTTATGAGGCAATACTTGCTGCTCATTTGCTGTTACACCACCACACATTGATGAGCTGGAACATGGGGAACAAAGTCATTATGTATCTGTGTGTATACAATAAACACAAGCTGCCACATCTACGGAGAACAAAAATGCATCCCCTGGTAGTTAAGTCAGCAAAAGTGTGGACCAGTCAGGCCAAGTCCCCCCATTTGGTTTTGTTGGCTATGCCATTTCACACTAGCCTTGCTGTGGCACAGCTGGCAGCTGTTGCAAAAACTAAAACCTGCATTCAGCAGCACAGTAGCTTTAACATAAGGTACAACATTATTTGATCATTTTTTTTTTTTGGCCTCAGTAAAAATCTCCCAAGGCAGTGCTGCTAGTGTGAAAGAGCCCTCAGTGACAGAAGCAGTTTGCCCTGTACTTTCCTCAACCACATGTAATTTGCCATCATAAGAAGATATGGTCAACTTTTAAAGTCCTATTTACACACTCATGATTTCCAAAGATAACTTGGTTCTGCTTCTGTATAACAGAGACTACTCCATGAAATGCCTATACATGCCACTGACGGAAATCAGGCCATGATCTCAGTATTTGCCTGATTCTCTAAACTGGTCAGTAGCCGGAAGGCCATGTACTGTATATACACAACTGATAAGTGCAGCAAATGCGGAAGAGTCTGATCGGTGCAGCATCATCCATGAAAGGATGGGACACAGGCTCCACTGACATAGAAACCACATGGATATATAAAAAACAGATACTCCATAACCACATCACTTTATAGAACAAAAGCTAAATGAATAAATAAACAACAAAAATATTATTATTATTTCCCAGTATTGCATGAAAGTTTACCGAATGCCGTTTAGGCACATTCTCCCGCTTTGGATGTTGCAGTATTTTGCAATGAACGAATGAAGATCATGAATCTACCTTAGTTCCTTTATACATTTTTTAGGCCTTACCCATTTCAATCCCCGAATCCTATTTAAGGGTACAAACCTTTTTCATTAAATTTGTGCTGGCAAACAAACTATTCAGATTGAATTGTATTAGGTCCCAAGTTACATGGTGGCATTGTGTTCCCAAATATCTGTTCTCATCTGCCTGCGGTCAACCCGAACCGTTTGTTTCAATCATACCCACAGTTTACATTGGAGGTGATGGGATCATTCAATCAATCTTTGTCCGTGGTTGCTATACTGACTACCTCACTGTTCTAATATTTCCCCCTCAGACTAAGGTGCACACCCGACCATCTTCCCATTATGTGGATTCATGCATTTTCCTGGTCCCAATAATAAGTAACCCGGCAGGTAACCTTTCGGAGACTTTTTAACAATGGGATATTCCAAAGATCCAATTTGAAGACTACAGATTTGTGCACTGCCAAGATGGAAATCTTATCTGCATTAGCACAAGCAGTTACCATTCTTTGAACACACTGACCAATTTATGGAGATTAGATAGCAGGAGTTGTGTATTTACATTAACATTCTGCATTACAATAAATACATTTGGTCACAGACTCGTATCTCTTCCCATATGTAAATAGCTGCTCATGGGTAAGTTGTTAGAGCCAGATTGTAAAATGTGTCTCTCCATAAGTTGGTCAGTGTGTTCAGAGAATGGGTACTGCTAATGTAAAGATACATGGTAAAGTTTCAGCCCTGACACTCTGATGCAGTGAAGACCTCCCTCCTGGCGCTGGCCTTTTGGCTGGAGGAATAAAGAGTGAATACTGCATGGTCCAGTCCTGCCTACATTGCTGGGACATTCTGTATATTCAAAAGTAAAACCCCCTGCAGTAAATATAGTAAAATGTGGTTTAACTGGAATGCGTCCCATTTCTCGGAAGAAGAATGACATCCCCACTCATAACCTCATCACACGCACGGCTCCAAGACTTCTCTAGGGCCGCTCCTACTCTCTGGAACTCTCTCCCTCGTCCCATTACACTTGCTCCTACTTTTGGCACTTTTAAAAAAGCCCTAAAAACCCACCTCTTCAGTCTGGCCTATCCATCTTCGCTTTCCTAACATCACCACCATACCAGTCCCATCCCCCCACCTATTGTATACTCTGTTCCCCAACCTATTAGACTGTAAGCCCAACCGGGCAGGGTCCTCTATTCCTCCTGTGTCATTACCTGTACCTGTGTGTTATTGTGTGTTGTATCTCCACTCTAATGTATTGTACATATGTTGGCGCTATATAACTAAATGATAATAATAATAAGAAGGTAAAACGAATCTACACGACATCTCGCAGTTGTAAGGTGGTGTTACTAAGCAATTCTGAGAAGCCTAGGCATGTGGAAATAGCCTGACACAAGTAACCAAAGTAAAGGCAGAATACTGCAATGCTGGTCTCGAAATAGTTTTAACTTGGTCACCGTGACAGGCAGCGCAAGATTATTTCTCAGTGGGAAAGAAGTTAGAGAATTTTAAAAACTGCAGTGTTACAGCAAGTTTCCTTTGTAAAAGATTAAATATTGAGTGGAGGAGATTTAGATGTCCTGGGTGACAAGAAGTATTAAGCTCAGCATACACAGTATACTCCTAAACTATCAATTAGTAACTCCGGTGTGCACAGATTTACAGGGTTTTCCATTTTTGGATCTGGAACTGGCAGTTTTTTTAGAACTGTAAGGGTATGTTTCCACTGCGCTATAAACTCCGTCCACATTCCCCGTCTACACCACCGGCTGTTCCCACTGCATGAAGCTGATCCACCAGCCGGAGGTTGACGTACTGCACTACATTGACTTTCCGGCCAGCCATACTCTTGGTAGCATTGCTCAGCAATAAGCAGCAAGGACATAGGGAGATATTTGCCCTGACTCACAAAATATTCCTATCAGATGGCTGAATGAGAAAAACAAACTAAAACTGGAAGATAAATCGCTAATCAGTGACTTGCCTACATACAGTCACATGGAAATCTTTGCTGCATCAGAGGGAGTAGGCGAGTAGGAAGAATAATAGTAAAGTAGTTAATAACAGGCTATCACAATGTGCTGCCATGTGATATAAGCCAAATGCTAAGAGTATTAAAGTGAACCTGTCTCCATTTAAATATGTCATACCTTAACCTCCCTAGCGCTATGCCCAAACCCAGTTCGGGCAAACTGATGCTGCAACTATCGATATGCCCGAACTGGGTTCAGGCAAGAAGACACTGCGCTGCTGGAGTGATTGAAAGCTCATCGATCATTGCAGCCATCCACCGTTCATGTCCCCCTCACTCTCCGGTCTGTGTCCTCTGCCTGCATCCTCCTGCGTCCGCATTTTTTTTTATCGTTTTAAATTCATTTTTTGGGCGAACCGGATCCTTCCTATGCCTGGATTAAACACTAGCAATCATCCGGCGAGCAGAAATGCGCAGCGGGAGAGATCTACACCCGGATCCAGCGTTGGCTGCACTGTCTCTGATATTCTGCTCTGGCTTCCTGGTTTCAAGGGCGGGAGTTTCAAATTTTAAAGGTGACTGTCAGCCGATGTGTGCTGTGCAGCGATCACTGGCACTGCTGTCATTGCCTATGAGAGTAACACATACTCTTCTCTGTGCTGTGAACCTTGCCGGCATGTCTCTCCCATGTCTCTCCATTCATATGCAAATTAGGATATCTTCAAAGAGGATGTCAGTCAGAATGAAGTGTTTGTGTTAATTTGTCTTGACTTGGATAAAAAAATTTTTATCCAATCCAAATCGAAAGAAAAGAAAAAAAAAATTTTTTCTGTACCTGCGCTTCATTCTGTGGCCGATTTTGCGAATAATCACCATGCGCATTCGGGGTGATCGCTTGGTGATCAATCGCAAAACGAACGCGCCCACCTGGAGTAACCGTTCATAGTCACACAAAACTTTGATCAGCCAGAGAACAAACGTTTTTCTCTGGTTGATCGCCAGTACTTTGAATGGGGACAAGGGTCCCCATCCAAAGTATTGGTGGTTGAATCGCAAATGATGTCATCATGCTGCGGTCGATTGTTTGATTATTGCCCGCCAAGCATAGCATCTATGACCGGTTTAACCTCCCTAGCGTTACGCCCGAAGCAAGTACTGGCGCAGTCTGATCGTGAATCAAACTGCGCCCGTGCCGGAATCAGGCGCAACCGCTGGCTCTCTGTGTGCCTGCAGCATTTCTACAGGGCTGCAGGCACACAGAGCCTTTCCGCCCCCATCAGCGTCATCGGTGATGCCGATGGGGGCAGAAAGGCAAAACACTATCACTTTTGGTACAGAAATCTGCACCTCAGTGAACCGCCAGGGAGGTTAAAGTAGACAACACGGGGGGCCCATATTATATAATTAAGTCAGAAATGTTTTTCCGTCTCCCTCTCCATATACAGTGGTGTGCACAACTATTTCCTGATTTCTTATTCTTTTGCATGTTTGTCACACAAAATGTTTCTGATCATCAAACACATTTAACGATTACACAAGTAAACACAAAATGCAGTTTTTAAATGATGGTTTTTATTATTTAGGAAGAAAAAAACTCCAAACCTTCATGGCCCTGTGTGAAAAAGTAATTGCCCCCTGAACCTAATAACTGGTTGGGCCACCCTTAGCAGCAATAACTGCAATCAAGCGTTTGTGATAACTTGCAACGAGTCTTTTACAGCGCTCTGGAGGAATTTTGGCAGAATTATTGTAATTCAGCTTTATTTGAGGGTTTTCTAGCATGAACCGCCTTTTTAAGGTCATGCCACAACATCTCAATAGGATTCAGGTCAGGACTTTGACTAGGCCACTCATTTTGTTTTTCTTCAGCCATCAGAGGGGGATTTGCTGGTGTGTTTTGGGTCATTGTCCTGTTCCACCCAAGATCGCTTCAGCTTGAGTTGACGAACAGATGGCCGGACATTCTCCTTTAGGATTTTTTGGTAGACAGTAGAATTCATGGTTCCATCTATCACAGCAAGCCTTCCAGGTCCTGAGGCAGCAAAACAACCCCAGAACATCACACTACCACCACCATATTTTACTGTTGGTATGATGTTCTTTTGCTGAAATGCTGTGTTACTCTTATGCTAGATGTAACGGGACACGCACCTTCCAAAAAGTTCAACTTTTGTCTTGTCGGTCCACAAGGTATTTTCCCAAAAGTCTTGGCAATCATTGAGACGTTTTTTAGCAAAATTTCGACGAGCCTCAATGTTCTTTTTGCTTAACAGTGGTTTGCGCCTTGGATATCTGCCATGCAGGCCGTTTTTGCCCAGTCTCTTTCTTATGGTGGAGTCGTGAACACTGACCTTAATTAAGGCAAGTGAGGCCTGCAGTTCTTTAGATGTTGTCCTGGGGTCTTTTGTGGCCTCTCGGATGAGTTGTCTCTGCGCTCTTGGGGTAATTTTGGTCAGCCGGCCACTCCTGGGAAGGTTCACCACTGTTCCATGTTTTTGCCATTTGTGGATAATGGCTCTCACTGTGGTTCGCTGGAGTCCCAAAGCTTTAGAAATGGCTTTATAACCTTTACCAGACTGATAGATCTCAATTACTTTCGTTCTCATTTGTTCCTGAGTTTCTTTGGATCATGATGTCTAGCTTTTGGTCTACTTCTCTGTGACAGGAAGCTCTTATTTAAGTGATTTCTTGATTGAAACAGGTGTGGCAGTAATCAGGCCTGGGGGTGACTACAGACATTGAACTCAGGTGTGATAAACCACAGTTAAGTTATTTTTTCACAAGGGGGGCAATCACTTTTTCACACAGGGCCATGTAGATCTGGAGTTTTTTTTCTCCCTTAATAAAGTAAACCTTCATTTAAAACTGCATTTTGTGTTCAATTATGTTATCTTTAAATAATAGTTAACGGGTTTTGATTAGCTGAAAAATTTAAGTGTGACAAACATGCAAAATAAGAAATCAGGAAGGGGGCAAATAGTTTCGCACACCACTGTATACTCTAATATAAGACAAATATTTTCAGCACCTCAACTGAATGAAATTTGGCTTAAATTTGGGTCAAGATATTGAAATTTATGAGTGAATAACAAAGCCCCAGAACATATCATCACTTCAAATGCTGGAGTTCAAAGAAGGGTTGTGGGGAAATTTTGAAAAATTTTTTTGCTCTGGAATATGTAGTATTTGTGCTTATTTTGTGCAAAAACTTGATATGCTAAAGCCCAGGTGCCCAACCCGCAGCACCCTTTGGGCATTCTTCGGCACCCTCCTCTGTCCTCCACTTGTGGCCCCCAAAACCTAACTATTAATGCATAGGAACTCACTAGTCCACCAATCCCCTGCTGACGCGTCATGGTCTGGGATCTTCTTAGAGCGGGAAGAGGAGCAGAGGCAAGTGACTCGCTCAGGGCCAGTGACCCAGATGACCTCTAAGCAAGTCCCTTGCCTCTCCTTCTCTTCCAGGGCAAACACATGTTGGCGAGGGATTGGTGAACTGGTAAGTGCCTATGCTCCCACTATTCCACCAATGAACAGGGAGATGATTTTTTAATATATATTGCGGCACATAACCTCAGAATAGGGGCACATGAACTTTAAATCAAAGGTTATGTGCCCCATAGAGATAATCAAAGGCTACTACAGTGTTCCCTAATGTTTGAAGTATCATTTAAATCAAGTTTTGTGATGAAAAAATGAAAAATCATGTCTTCTTGCTATGCCTGCTGTCATTGAAAATGTTATGTGCGGCCCTTTAGTGATGCAGGGCTGCATGTGTGGCTCTCCATATAATCTCAGCTGCCCACCACTGTGCTAGAACAATACTTTACTTACAATGTTCCCACAACCCTTCTCTACATCTCCAGCAATTTTAGTGATGATATCATGTTTAGGGGCTTTGTTATTAACTTACAAATCTGCTGAATTATAGAATAACAACTCCTAAAAACAAAGCACATTTGCTGCGTGTTTCTGAGCATTAACTGTTGCACCCCCCCAAATTTTGTTCAAAAATTAGGTACCTCAGCTTATACCGTACGGTACGGCATTTTGTTGCATCTATTCCCAAACTTTATGATAGAGCCCAACCTGTGACAAGTAACGGTAAATCTCAGTCAGAGTCCTGGATAATAGTAAAATCTGGACATGGATTTTACTCTTTCCCTACTATCCTATATATCACATTGGAAAAGCAAAATAAAAAGGTGATGGAGCATAAACAAACATACATCTTAATTTTAGAACAGGGATGAAATTTAAGAAATTGATTTTGTATCCATCACACGGTGTAGCAGTAACTTCGATTGAACAATATTGGACTGATCAGGGCCCTTTCTCCCGCTATGTGGAATATGCATCCGCATAGGGCCCCAGTGGGTGAGCTCCCGACAGGGGGGTGGGGGAGTTATATGCTGGGCAGGAAAAAGAAGGGGAGGAAACAGTCCCCACCCTGCTCAACAAGAACTTGCATAGGGCCCCCGAAAGGTTAGAAACGGCACTGGGACGGATTGTCGATATTAAAATTCCACAAGTCAGTAAAATTGCTGCATGAATGTTAGTTTGATGGTGCCACATAGCACAATGTTTGTGCTGCCATGTACAGCATCCCTCACTGATCAGGGTACTTCACTACCACACACGTGGATGTGCTGCTGCGGGTACCAAGCACAATGTAGTGCACCTATGCATGTAATGTGTCATTATGTGATTGCAGAACACAGAAATATAGAGAGGAGTTTAGGATCTGTCACCTCACGGAACTTCCCTTCCTCTTCCTGTAGAGAAATGATGATGTGACTGAGGCACACCTCTGAGAGATGTATAGACAGCAGGAACATGGATGCTGCCACTTACCGGAACGGGTACCCTAGCTGGAACAGATGAAGTATAGAGAGACATGAAGGCCACAGCCACAGGCTGGAGGTGTAGAAGTTAGTGATGAAGGCTGAGGGCTCAGTGTCAGCCATGGGTGAGGGGACATCCTGTACTTCGGTGCCTCCATTCCTCTGCACTTCGGCTCCTCCATGACTAGCCGCCTTATCTCCAGTCAGCAGCTTGTCATCCACACACACCGCGGCGTCCACGCTGCATCCCCCGGGGCTGTCCGCTGCCTCACAGACTGGCGCGGGCGAGCTGCTCACACCATTCTCTTCTATGTGCCCATTTTCCGCCCTCGGCTTTCTGCCAGCGACCACCTCAGATGCCCAGTCCCGCCAGTCCACCCTGTACCATCCCCAGCTAAGGAGCTGCAGCACTGAAGAAGATAAGACATACAGGCCGATGTACAGCACAGCAACCACGGTGTCTCCGCCCTTACAATACTTTACGGTGCTCCACACGTCTACGGCCAGGTCCCCCAGGAAGGCCACCGTCCCCCACAGAGCGAACACCAGGTCCAGGAGCCGGTACCGGGGCGGCAAGCAGCTCGGCATCCCGCACTCACGGCTGCCTGGAGGGGGTGAGACTGGATGAGGGCGGGGAAAGTACGTGAGCCCGGGGATTGGCTGCCCGAGCAGCCTATTAGCATGTGTCATTATATTACACTGAGCCTTCTAAGGCGGCTGACTGCTCCTTCATTGCACAACACTGACTGGTCATTCCTTCGGTCACGGAGGTGTCTGGGTCACGTGGGACGGAGGCGATCTCTATGCATGTACTCGGGTTACCGGAGGGCATATGCCATCTGACAGACGGAATGTGGGACACGTGATAGTCCGTCTCCGAGCTGCTGGAGATATATAAGTGTATGATCTCAATGCCGAGCTCTCAGTGCACATGAAATGCCTGCTCCTGTCCTGCCCATGGCATTCAGCATAGAGGTGACCCCACTCCACCCCTGTTGGTGATGCTTTGAGGTGGCATGGAAGATATGGCTTTCCAGACACAGCCGAGAGCTTCCTATTCCACAGGAGCGCACATCAGTGTGGAAACAGGAGATAGGGTGGTCACCTGGGGAAACAATCCCATGGCAGGGGGCTACGATTGGGCAGACGGGTGATTAGGGGTGAAACAGCCATCAGCACTGTGCTGTTCGCTCTGTCCAAGGGGACTACTATCCCAGAGACAGTGACAGACTGTGGGGATTCTAGAGATTCATCTACAACCCCAAACTTTAACCTCACCAAGAGAAAAAAAAGATTCGTTTTCAGTGATTTATACATTAGTATTTCTTCTAAGAGAGCAGGATCTCAGCAGCCTGCCATTACACTAAGCCCCCCATACACCTTACATTCTTACCATGCAATTTCTGTACAATGAACGTTTCTTCTACCAAATCTATGTAATATGAGGACATTTCTAAACCTTCCAATCACTATGTATTCTATCAGAGAGGACCCAGCACTACATAGTTGTTGGTAGATCTAATGAATCTAATAAATTGTATGGAGTGATCTAAAGGTGTATGGGAGGCTTAAGGTAAACAGCAGATGTTTCCAATCCATTTAAATCTGACTGAAACCTGAGTTTACAGCCTGAGTTTATGATCTGTAGGGAACTTTCAGAAGGGGTAGCTATGCTACTGTATATTAACCTCCCTAGCGCACTGCCCATATTGCGCCGTTGTGGCGATCGAGGCAGTGTACAGAGTACACTGCCTGTCATTTCCAGCATCTCGCCGGAGCTCTACACGCAGCTGTTGTCATTACTGACAACAGCTGCGTGAGAGAAAGCCGGCGCTCCTCCATTAACATGGAGGTCTATGGCGCCGGACCCCCCCCCCCCGCGCCCCCTTCCGCGTCACCGTGACACGATCGGGGCGGTGCCGCCAACCTGGAAATGCTGCAGCGATGTAGACAATCGCTGCAGCTTTCCGGGGAGGCATAGGGTCTCCCCGCCGCCGGCTTCCCGTTCGGTTGAGAGGACCCTGTTCACCGAACGAACAGGGTTTGTCTCAACCGCTAGGGAGGTTAATAAACATACGGATGCCAGGAATAAGTTGGTTTAAATTATTTTACTGCTTTAAGCTGGCAATACAGATGTCTACCAACAACTATTTAGTGCCGGGTCCTCTGCGATTGAACAGAGGTAGACATGATGGTTTAGAAAGTCCCTCATATTACATGGTTTTAGGAAAACAAAAGGTGATCTAAAGTAAATCTGACAGAGAAATCTAAAGGTGTACGGGGACCCTTACTAAGTGAAAAGTTTAATATCCATAGTCAGGACACAAGTTTCTGACTTTCTATCTGGTAGGCATACATTTTTATCATAAAGCTGGCCATACACCTTCAGATTTCTCTGTCAGATTTCCTTCAGATCAGATCTACCAACAGCCATGTAGTATAGTGTCCTCCCTTATAGAATACATAGTGATTGGAAGGTGTAGAAAGGTCCTCATATTACATGGTTTTGGTAAAACAAAATCTGATCTGAAGGAAATCTGACAGAGAAATCTGAAGGTGTATGGCCAGCTTTACACATAAGCATACAAAACAAAATACAGTACTGAAAGTATTGGAATTAAAAGGATAAAATACGGTCTACCTGGTGCAAATGTAACTAAACATAACAAAGCCCACAACTCAGGACTGTGTATACAGGGTGCTTAATTGTAGTTTTCAAGAAAGAAAACAAGTAAAGGTAGTAAGTTAATAAGAATATAGAGAAAGTGTATCACTGAGGTAGGTAAGGAAAAAAAACCAAGAAGGATAGGGCAAAATGGAGGAGGTTAGGGTTGCTGTGAGTGAGAGGAATGTCAGTAGATGAAACTGGGTGGTCTGCAAATACAGGGAGTGCAGAATGATTAGGCAAATGAGTATTTTGACCACATCATCCTCTTTATGCATGTTGTCTTACTCCAAGCTGTATAGGCTCAAAAGCCTACTACCAATTAAGCATATTAGGTGATGTGCATCTCTGTAATGAGAAGGGGTGTGGTCTAATGACATCAACACCCTATATTAGGTGTGCATAATTATTAGGCAACTTCCTTTCCTTTGGCAAAATGGGTCAAAAGAAGGACTTGACAGGCTTAGAAAATTCAAAAATAGTGAGATATCTTGCAGAGGGATGCAGCACTCTTAAAATTGTCAACAGGGTTGCAAGAAGCGCGTGGAACACAAAGGCGCAAAATAACTGCCCATGAACTGAGAAAAGTCAAGCGTGCAGCTG
>CM070033.1:110670455-110689495 GCA_036250615.1 Ptychadena robeensis | reverse complement strand
CAATAATAAAATTATTCCTCAAAAATACCACTTGCCTAATAATTCTGCACGCCCTGTACAGGCAAATCACCACCGGTAAGAAGCCATGCAAGTGTGTAAAGAACTCCAACCCCCCATTTAATGAATTAATTGTATTCCCAATTTCACACCCCTAACTGCAACCTTTCATAGTTATTAATGTTTCCCTACGGTTATACAAGTGACATAAATTGTATACATTTAATAGTAAAGACTGAAAGAATTTTGCCAATCTAAAAATTTTTACTTTAACAGTAGTGTATACATGAGAAAATGAAGTTGTTTGTACAACTACTAAATGTGGGAGGGATGCCGATTGTGCTGCAGATCTCTCCCCTCTATGGCCCACAGTCAGACTCCTTGGGTGAACCTGATAGCTACAGCCGCCCAGACACGGAGTGCCTCCGAATTGTTAGTAAGCATATGAGTTTTTATATACAATAATGCAGGTACGCATAGCTAATTCTTGGTCCTTTTTGTGCACCCCGGGTTATATACCACAATAATAATAGGGTCATAGGTTGACATGAGATGGCCAAAATTGTCCCAAATGGACATGAAATGTTGGATAAGAGGATGTGACTGAGGATACCCCATTCCACAAGCTCGCTGCCTTGGTGTCACCTTTGACTCTGTGCTCTCCTTTACTCCCCACATTCAGAACATTGCTAAATCCTGCCACTTCCATCTCCGCAACATCTCCAAAATCCGCCCCTTCCTCTCCCCAGAGACCACCAAACTCCTGGTACACACTCTCATCATCTCTCGTCTTGACTACTGCAACATCATCCTCTCTGGTCTTCCTCTCACTAGACTTTCGCCTCTTCAGTCCATCATGAATGGGGCTGCTACTCATTTACTCCTCTAACCGCTCCACATCTGCTTCTCCTCTCTGCAAATCTCTACACTGGCTTCCAATTGTCCAGAGAATCAAATTCAAAGTCCTGTGCCTTGCTTTTAAATCACTCCACACCTCCTGTCCTCCTTACATCTCCAACCGGGTACACAAATATACCCCAAACCGCCCCCTCCGCTCCTCCAGTGACCTACAACTACCATCCTTATAACTAATAACCTCATCGCACGCAAGGCTTCAGGACTTCTCTAGGGCCGCTCCTACTCTCTGGAGCTCTCTCCCTCGTCCCATTAGACTTGCTCCTACTTTTTGCACTTTTAAAAAAGCCCTAAAAACCCACCTCTTCAGTCTCTCCTACCCATCTTCTCATTCCTAACATCACCACCATGCCAGTCCCATCTGTCTAATCCTCCTATGTCATACCTGTACCTGTGTGTTATTGTGTGTTTGTACCTCCACTCTAATGTATTGTACAGCGCTGCGTAATATGTTAGCGCTTTATAAATAAAAGATAATAATAATAACTGCTACCGCCATAGGCATGGTTTGTACTGCCATAGACCTCCAGCAGTTTTCCAGCACACATCGCTCCTTAAAAATACACATCCCTTTTATCAAGCCACCTATGCCAGTAGGGGATGTCATTTGAAATTTGACATGGTCTGGGGGGCCTGGGTGTCGAACTCCTCTACCACTTAGATTGCTCTCTCCTGGGGGAAGTCGGGGTTCCAGAGTGTGTGAATGGTTGTATGTGTGGATGAGAAGTTTTTGTGCTGTATGAATTTTCTATGCCATTTTATTTACTTGAAAATACCCTACTTGGCCTCATCACGTCTTTGATCCTACGGATACTCCATTCCTGATAGTACATTGTTTTGGGTGCGTGACCCTTGTAAATGACTCTTTGAACTTTGGTTGGCACAATGTTTTGGTTATTTTTGTGTGTGTTAATTGTATTGCAGTTCTTTGTTTACTTGCAAAATTCAATAAAAAGATAAAAAAAAGAAAATACACATCTCCAGTTTCTGTTTTTTTTTACCATGGGAGTTGCTGCATGAGTGAGGACTCCCTCCCGTTTCCTGGAGGGAAGAGAGCTAGGATTCACATCTGATTCTGCAGCCGATGATATTGGTTGCTGGCACACTTTCTCTTCTTTCCACCATGAATGCGCTAGTGGGAGGAAGTTTGCAGGAAGTTTGCAGAGAGCCAACAAGGAGGCTGAAGAGCCACAGGTCGCAGACCGCTGCTCTAAATGATTGATTCCCAAAAAGAATCCAAAAAGTTTCAATGTATTGATAACTGATCTAAACCTGAGGTCTAATTGTGAATAAGTGTATCTTACGGCCTTTCCCTGTGCAGGGACTGTATGCCTCTGCACATGGATGAATCATTCATCTAAAGTTCTCTAAATGTGAGAGGCTCACATACAGTCTCTGTCCAGGGAAAGACCGTAAAACCATCGGCAGATCATGCCTGCTTCTGTATGTGAGCTCGCAGGAGCTGCCTCTCACATACAGAAAACGACTTCAGATTGACTATCCGTCTATGGATCTGCTTCCCCACCACGGCTAAGCACAGGGCTCAACTCAGCGGGGAAAAATAGGTGTGGAGTGTGAAAAATACGGTAACTGAACAAAAAACTGCCTGATTCCCATTCTAGATTGATAGTTTAAGACAGATGGTCAAATTTTCATCAGCTGGTAATGCAAGTACTAATTACTGTATATATTATATCCTCATGCTTTTCTATATCCCAAAAAGTCACCATGGCTTCCAGTGAGCAGCCAGGCCTTTTACCACTCTAGAGTCCTTAATAAAACCATGTATATATAGTCGTATTATGTTTATGTAATGTGGAAGAACATTGACTGACAATGCAAATAAGAACAGCAGTGTAGGTATCATTTTTATGTCTGCTGTGGATGTATAATACACAGGTACATTATTGCCTGGTAAGAGTCTCCACCATCTGTGGAACCTATTTATATAACTATAGTTAAAAATTATGATTTGGTGATTATCTGGTGACTTGAATGCAGATTGCCCATTGCTGAGAAAAAGAAAGCAAAGCTTGAATAGGAAGGGGAGCAACCCAGGGCAAAAGGTCATTACTCAGAGAGATTGTAGATGTTTATGCAATGAAACTAGATTGCTGATTGAAGTCTGTCTTTAGTTCCTTCAGGGTGAGACTAAACTGTTTCCAATTCTATGTGTATTTCACCTTTGGAACACCCGGGAAATCAATGAACTGTTGCCACGATAAGTATACTGCGTAATCTGGATTTGGATGGAATAAAGCTAGAAATACCATAGATCACATGTGTTTGACTGACGAAAATGTAAAGGTCAAGAAAAATAATGCTACCCAATACCTACCCATATGAAAATTGGTAAAGCATAGCACTAAACCCCTATATATACTGTAATCTTTCTTTTTACTTTTTACTGTAAAATTTTCATCTAAACAGTAGCTATAAAATAGTTTTTATTCCAGCAATAACAGTTGTTGGAAAACTTACGGTAATTCACCTTGAAATGAAGCTGTTTTTATGCCCTAATTTATTAGATAGTCAGTAGTGAGAATGACAGATATATGACAAACATGGTGAACCTGAGGCCATCTCCCAGCTTTGGGATGTGAAGATCACACACCTTAAAACCACAAACACTCCTCCATCATGTACTACCAACATATCTAATACATATGTAAGATGTACAATCATTAATAGACTTTAAATAATGCCTTTAAGAAAAGTAAGAAAATTACTTGATTCTTAATATATATAACAAAAGTGAGTACACCCCATGACATTGTGGTAAACAGTTTACCATTGTAGCTTTTAATGGGACAACACTGAAGATATGACACTTTTAAAAAATGAACAGTGTATAGCTGGTATAACAGTGTAATTTTGTGCTTCCCTCAATGAATTCAACACACAGCCATTAATGTGTCTGCCAATGAAAGGGAGTACATCCCTAGTTAATAGATCTCCAAATTGGGTTTTATCAGTGGTTCCCAAACTAGGGGGCGCGAAGGTATTCCAGGGGAGCACTGGTCCTCATTCTTGACCTGTGTTTGAATAGGGAGGGGGGGGGGGCTCGATAATGTTCCTAAATAGAAAAGGGGGGCCCTGCAAGGAAAGTTTGGGACCCACTGGGTTTTATGAACAACCCAAAAAATGTGTGCTGCATGGACTTTGCTTTAACGCACCACATTGTGTTGGTTTACGATAAGTGTGAAAAGGCCCTCGGGTGTTTAAGAATGCAATATTTTCACTATGCACACTAAATCTGTTTATTAGTATATAATGAATATAGTGTATTAAACAAAAACAGAACTGAACTAACCATATTTTTCACACCTCAAAATGTCTCTGCGTCATATAGATTAAATGTAAAAAATATATATTTTTCTTTACTTCCTGTAATCAATAGCGCAGCATCCCCAAAGGCAGGTCTTCGTTTCACTTTCTCCAGCCAAGCCAAAAGGCCAGTGCTAGGAGACAGGGCTTTGTTCCAGCACAGGGTGCAGGGCTGAAAAGTAAGTGTTTGTCTATATACTAGCAGTTCCCATTCTCTGAACCCACTGACAAACTTATGGAAAGACACATCTTACAATATGGCTCTAATGCAGCTATTTACATATACATACACACATACACACACTCAAAATGAGTCTTATACCTACTGAAAATATGAAACCCAAAATGTGCACCCTTACACCTATAATAGAGGCATAAACCATACTCTGTGTACTTAATTTGCTGTGGAAATATCTTAGTATTTAGATACATATGGTGCTCCAAAAAATGATTTTTTTTATTTCATACAACTATTTATAATTTAAAACATAAATAAGCCATATAGCCAACATCATGCTGATATACGTAGGCCTATAAACTACACTTTCATTCTTCACACAATTAGCATACTTTGTAAAATCCACTTCATGGATAGCACATACATGATCAATTTTGCAGTCATTATCACAGTCTTCAAGATCATAGCTAACTGAATTATACTCATAGTATTTCTGCAGAAAGCAGGTTTCACTAGATATTTTCTTCAGTACATCATTCATAGATTGCGGAGATCCATCTGGCACCTGAAATGATTCTGTGAGGCGGTATTCCTTCTCCCACCTAGGTGACTCAATATTCGCATATGTAAGATTCAAATAGTAAGTGACCATGTCCTGAAAAAGTAATGTACATTATTTATTTGAATGGCAAGCAAAACTCAAATGAGTAAAAACTATTTTATTTTATTTAGGCACATTAAGGACTTTTACACTACATGTGCTGAGGTAAAAGCACACACAATGCTCTATATTGCCATGCACTGTGCAGTGCATTTAATAACGTCTGCTGTGTGCACTAGCTTTTGCAGTTCCAATACATCTGTAATGAAAGCTCTAATGTCATATGCAAAAAAAACGCACACAATGTGTGGCTGTGAGATTTCGGCAATGCAGCACATGGTGTAAAGTGTAGTGTAAAGGTGCCTAATACACACTTTTTAAAATCTTCAGCACGTTACTCTCCATCATTCAGCCTGGGGCTTGTTTCCTGTATTATATGGTGACATCAGTAGGTCTTCTTTCAGCACTAGATGGCAGTGTGGCCACGCTCTCCATTCATGGTAATGAATGGACCACATGAAAGGCTGGTCTGCTAAATTAATGTCTATGGATGCAGAAAGCGTGGCCACACTGCCATCTAGTGCTGAATGAGGGAAGAGGACCTTCTTGTGTCACCATATCAAACAGGAATTAGACAGACAGCACAAGCCTCAGACTAAACATGAAGTAGCATGCCTGAAGTTGGTTTAAAAACAGGCTGTTTGTTTTGGCCTCCCGCTCTTCGCCTATGGTTACCCCTCGGTAGGGGCTTTGGCAGCTACCTGTCTCAGCGATTGGTCTCTCTGTGTTTCACTACTCTACTTGGATAAAGACACACCCCCTGAGGAAGTTCTACATGAAACGCGCGTTGGGGTTAATCCTGATGATACAGGACCTTTTATCCTGACATATTGATTACCGAAGTTCTTAATACCTATATTGTAATGCTGTTACACCGACCGACATTGAAATGTCCTATGTTTTTAAATATCACTTCTATTAAATTGCTATTGTTTTGAACATTTTACTTACATGTTATCTTGTTATACATTAGTGACCGTTAAAGTCCCCTTGTCCCTGTGGTGTTCCCAGGGGTAATTTAATTAGTTGTGGGGTTCTCTCTCTTCTCCCGTCTAATTGGGCAGTCAATATCACTCTCCATGACTGTATTCCATTGTTGCCTTAAAGTCCCTCTGCTACATCCACAAAGGATGAATTGCAGTTCTAGGTGCGAAAAATATATTTGGCTTGTAGTTATAACTGGGATGTTGGCAACCTGTATCACATTACACATTAACCTTGGGTGCGTTGGTTCATTTATCCTTTAAATTATTCAGTTCTGTAGTCCAGCAATAAATCAGATTTGTCTCTAACACATACCAGAATAATAAGAGTTTTACGATCATATTCAAACACTCTTATTCCAGGATTATTGGCTCCATTATCCACGCCTGGTAATGTGGTCTTCCACGGAGATACTCCAGGAGCAATAAAAATGGTGCTGATGGGGTCACCTAGAATGACAGTGAAGCACCAAGTTTAAAAAAAATAGACTATTGACACAAAATGTTAGGCAATGCTATATAAATTGTCTAATGTTTTTTTTCAAATCACAGGTCCTGTGCAATGGGCTAATTACCGTATATACTCAGTACCGTATTATATTGAGTATAAGCCAAGTTTTTCAGACCAAAAAATGGGTCAGGGTCCACTGGTCTCCCTGTGAGCGCTGGCAGCCTCTGTGGGTGGTCTGATGACTGCTTTTCTCCTGTGACCAGTATCCTTCTTTTGTTGCAGCTGCTGGTCTCCAGTGCAGGTAATGAATGTGTCCAGTGGGGTAAGACCCCCTATAGCAGTCATTATGGGATCCGTAGCTACAATGGGGCCTGCTGTTCCTGGCTGACTGTCCTTTCTTCTATATTCGGTATTCTATCTGCCATATTTCCTGGCTGGGCAGCAGCACCATCTTGTGCTCATATTGTTCATTTTTACTGGGGATGGTGAAATTTATTTGAAAACTCCACTATCTGACTTTGTGAGTATATGCTGCATTGCCCCCCTAGGCTTATACTTAAGTCAGTAGGTTTTCACAGTTTTTGTAGAAAAAATTAGGTACCTCAGCTTATACTAAGGTCAGCTTATACTCAAGTATACATAAAAGGTATCTAAATTATTTATAGAGTTATCCATAATATTGCTATGTTATTCCCTTTTTTCCGCAATTTAAATATGTATAAAAGCTGTTCATGATGTATAGTGGAAAGAAAAAGGGCAGTAACTAAAATGACATGGTTCATGTTTGTATTTCATAATTTAACACATAATTTCTGCAGCATTTTAAATATACTGGTCAACAAAAAGATGTCATTATCAATAACATGATGCAGGTTATTTAGTGTTTTTGTGCCGATTATTAAATCTGTCTTTAGTATTTTACATAAATGTCAAATGGCAACTTTGTTCATACCGAAATCACAATATTGTAAAATAACTAATATTAGAACAACTATGCACTTTAGTCAATGCAGTAATGATATTATTACCCCTTGTAAAGGTGATAGCAAAACTCACAAGGTTTACAATACCTGTTTTAAAAATGTCCACATCTCAGCTCTGCTAAACTGGGGTAAGGAATATTTGTTGGCCCCAATATTAGGTCATTGTTACATGATGAAAGGTTCAAACAATCTTTCACACAGCCAGAGGAAAGCCCTCAAGTGGCTAGGAGAACACTTCCTTGCTAACCAGAAGTAGAGTAGATACAAAACTGGTGTTAAGAATCTTCTGAAGGACAACCATGAAACAGGGTGTCACATGTCATTAACCTCCCTAGCGTACTGCTGAGGTCCAGATTTCTGTACCAAAAGTGCACCATAGACTTAAATAGTTGTAGGCCTGTAACTTTTCAAAATATGTCTGTACAATTGTCTAGTAGACATCCTGAACATATAATAATGCTTAAAACACACAAATATGTAAAAAATTACATAAAAAAATACAAATAAATAAATAAAAGGTATCATCTGAATGATAAACTCTCTAAAATACTTATTATGTATGTTAGATTTCAAAACAGTATGTCTTCATATTTATGTTTTGTTTATTATAAAAATTGTATTACAATTGGAAATTAGTTTTTATCCAGTACAATTCCCTTTGGCACCCTCTCTCCTCTGGTGTGATGAACACACCAGCGAAGGTAGGGTTAACTTCAAAGGGCCCATCTGGGGAATCACACTGAAACAGTTTTCTCCATCGGCTTCAGTGCAGAACCCAGTTCAGATAATTGGAGCCACGGGGACAGCGCAAAACTGTAACTATGCACTACCGGGGCTCTGATCTTCACCAGAGAGCCCCATCTCGTCCAGAGCACTACTGACAGGACAGCGCTGGACGAGATGTTGCCATCAGAAACACAAGTGGGGTTAAAAAAACAATTCTTGCACTCTCATCTAGATTACTTTCCAGAAAACGTTGGTATGGTCACTGACAAACATGTGGAGCATATCAAGATATTCAGGTGATGTAGACTCTTTACCAAGGTTTCTGGAATAAAAGTATGATAGCTGAATAGTGTTGGATGCTATACTGTGACAGTTCAAACAGTACAACAGAAAATCATACCGAAAGCATTTCTTAACAATCATAGATCCCCAAACTCCAACAGGGTGTTCCTGAAACCTAACATCACCTGGGAATCTAGAAATGTGAAACATACAGAGCTGAAATCAGCACTTAAAAAACGGACCTGGAAAATAGATATTTGGTTTCTGATACCAATATTTGGTAATAATAATATTTCTTGTTGACCTTTGTAATCATTTAATCAAAAACATTACCTGAATTGCTGTAGAACATTCTGAATGAATCCGTGTGATGATGTCCAAAAAATTGCCCTTGTATCACACTGTGGTGTTTCTGGATGATCTCCACATAACGCGTGTTGAATTTCTCCCTGAACCAAGGTTTTCCACGTTTCTTTTCAAAGTATCCTGGGGGCACATGTGCCACTATATAAACCTGAAATATATTAGATATGTTAAGTGTGTCCTGTTTTATTCTAAAAACTTAATGTCAGACCTTGCATGAAAAATAGTAATTTGGCACAGTTTCTATGAGGGTTGCCGTTCACCTATCCTTCATCCTTGCCAAATACCGTTTTCACAGTGCTTATTCTCTACCTAGCCACTGGGAGCAATCACAAATGATAAAGCCCATTTGAAATATCCTACACTTAGGAGGTAATTCAATCAATTAAATTTTTAAAGATGGTGGTGACAGGGGAGAGCTGTGAAGTGGTGAGTGGCTCATTCACAGTGGCTTAAAGCACACCTAAACTTACCTTATGTACTTAATGTCCCTCGCTAGCCAGTCCCCTATTATTGGTATGATCTGTGAAAAAACATAAAGATAAAAAATCCTTACCTGTAAGGAGATATTTGTGTATTCCCCCTATTGCTCCTTCTATCCCCTCTGAAAAACGCAGTGGCCATAACGATATGTCAGATCGGACATTCTTAAACCACAGCTCTTCACGTCTATTTATCTTTCTTTTTACTTTCATTTTCGTCCATTGAAAGACATTGTATCTGGCGGCCCCCGGTGGCCGTTCGCATTACTGCAGCATTAAACCATGGAAGACTACACAAAAATCAATATGGCAACTTCCACACACAAGAACAGGGCAGGTAAGTAAAAAATTTTTTGGTTTTTGAGTGATTTTGATTGGGACAGCCCAGAGGTGAGTAAAAATGTTGTTACATTTTCTTTTTTTTGTTTTGGTGCGCTTTAAATTGCATTTCTGTACAAGGTTTACATCTTGAATAACTTATCTAAATAGGTGAATTGTTTTTACAACCATTTATCACTCCTCCCTTCTACGCTAATAAACCCTCTTTAGTATGAAATCTCTTTTATTTTAGATTTGTTTAGTAGTTACCAGTTATTTAATTACTTTTCACCTTTTGTCCCTTTTGGAAAGCATCTGTTAGTTGATTTTCTAGCCAAGTAAACTGGTCCCCTGGATCTTCCATATCGGCTGTTACACTGTTGGAATCATAATACAAGTTGGTATTTAGGATAAGTATACGGCCTGTAGCTTCCAGGCTTACCAACTGCTCACTGTAATAGGCCCCTGAAAGGAAAAGCACAATTATAAACCCCTAATATACCACATTGATATTTCAAAAATAATTCTTACTTTGTTTAGCCTTTTTATTACCTTTTTGAAAAGTAGCAATTGATTCTGGCTTAAGCCATTGTTTCCAAAACTCTGATATCCCATAATAAATTGAGTTATTCTGAACTGGTAGTTGATTTTTAGGGTGGAAATCATGATTTCCTAAAGCAGCATAAACTTTTGTAGCTGGGTAGAAGCAAAATGCAAAATTGGTTAGTTAATTAAAATAATACATTTCAAATGATCTCATTAACAATGTTCAGTAAAGGGGAAAAAGACAATCTGAATACTTTAATGGATTATACATTCATTAGAGGCTGCCAGGTGCCCTACATCAAAGCTAAAGTTTTCACTCATTTTTACCCCATCCTTCTCTATGGTTCAGTGCATGTTTCAGCAACAATTTTAGTATGTTCTCACTTAGGAAGCCTTAAGCTGAACTCTAATTCCCATATCTAGTCCAGGGGTGGGCAAACTTAGGCCCAGGGGCCAGATCTGACCTGTTTAGCTTTTTTTTGTCACCTTGTTGTAAAGATGCTCCCCTCCTCTTTTTTCTCTGTAATGAGTGCACATAACGCCTAAAAGGGGTCCAAACATTGCCATGGGGATGATGCAGTGGCGTCATCAGATCATGACACTGTGGGAGCATCTTCATGGTGACAACAGTCTCTAGGAATGATCTCTGCTCGTTGTATTGAATTAGCATTTTTTATAAGTGCAGAAAATTTAAAAAGATAACAAAGTTCCTGTCACATGTCGCCTATTACACATCATATTACATGGCCATCATTAGTGATGCCGGCAATGCATGGAATTGGCACCCATATGGGGGGTCGGCCATTCACGGCTCTTGGTCCTGCCCCTTTATCAAATTTAAGAAGCCAATGTGGCCCACAAGTCAAAAAGTTAGCCCACCCCTGATCTAGGGGGTGCAGCTTAACCTATTACCTGATCCTTTACACCCTCCTCAGCTACTCTTCTATACTGATCTCCAGCTCCCTGTCACCAAGCCACTCTGAATGTTAAGTTTAAGACATGGACTCCTACAATATGAGACCCACCGCAAGGGAATCCAGCTTTAAAAGGACCAAGAACACCTTCTAGACAAAAAATTATAGATGTAAAATAGTTCTAAAACTTCTATTACAGTGATAACAGGTTATATTGCAACTTATTGTTTACTTCTTACTTGGAAACACTTCAGTGAGTAGGCCTGTCATCCATTCCACAATATTCAGGACAGTCTTCTCACCAAGTTGTTCATTGGGTACATGGGGAGTGTCATCCCTAAAGCACAGCAGAAAAATATATATATTCAATTCTAGGAGGAAATCCGCTTTCTATAATCCATAGGAGGCAAAGACTTTAAGCACTAATAAAAAACTGTTACCAATGTAACACAACATTCCACCCACAATCAATAGGCTATGGACAGTAACATGACTACAGGATCTGTAAAGGATGGTGAAGATGAAAGTGCTATGTAAATCCATAAATAAATAAATTAAGACATTCAAAGCAGACATATACCCACCTATTATACTCTTAGTCCTTTGCAGATCAATCCCTATTATATGGATAATCTGTCAAAATCAGTAAATCCTGATTGTCCCAAATCAGAGGTGGCTACTCTTCTGTCGGTACGGAGAGGGAAACTAAAAGTGCACCTAAACCAACCAGAAAAACTTTGGCCCTAGCTGACCACATCCCTCTATAATTTGTGCAATCTGTAAATAAAAGATAAAACATCCTTACCTGTAAGGAGATATTTATGTGTTTCCCCCCTCGCTCCTCCTCTCTTTGGCCCTTATGAAGCCTGCCTTGGCAAGAATGATGTGTTAAATGGCACATGCTTAAACCACAGCACATTGAAAGCCATTGTATCTGGCGGCCCCCAATGGCTGTTCGCATTACTGCAGCCTTTTCCTGAAAGACTCGAAGCTACACAGAAGTAAAATATGACGACAGCAAGGTAGGCAAGTATATTTGTTTTAGGTTTTGTAGCAACTTTGAGCCATTTGGACAGTTTAGAGATAAGTAAAAATGGCATTACTTTATTTTTTGAGTTAAGGTGCGCTTTAATCACACTCCTTTCACAAGCCTCTGCAGATAAATGTTCAGCATTGAGAACTTTTGTCTAGTATTGCCATTAATTGACCCACAGAAGACTGACAGGAAGGAATTTAATGTTCTTGAACTACAAATGTCTACTAAAAAACTATTAATGCTCAAGGGAACATCAGGTAAATGGATTATGTTGGCCCAGACATGTTTTTCTTCCAGGCTATTAATCATGTTTTTTAAATTATTCTTTAACTCTTGTTAATTATGATGATGGATGATGTGATGATGGTCAACAAACCAGGGGATGGGCACTATTATTTTACAGCATAAAGCCCCCCATAGACAGGCCGATTCCCGGCCATAGTTGCAGCCGACCAACCGGCGTCCTCGCTCCCGCCGAACACATAAAGGTTGGTCGGCCGCAACTACTGTATAGGGGAGCCCTCCTTGAGGATCTGACAAAAAGAGCCGGTAGGTCGGATCGCACATGGATCCGTCCTGCTGGTTCTTTTTCTGGCTGATCCTCCGATCCTGTGCTGCAGTCTGTTAACTCGTGGGGGGAGTCTCCTCCCCCTCCGAGTTAATTGGCTACAGTCTGACAGGAATCGTGTGTGTTAGTGGAACACACAGGATTCCTGTCCGTTCTGTAGCTGACTCCTCACAGCGTGGTGACGTCACCATGCTGTGAGGAGTCTGCTAAAGGTCGGCCATGGATCGGGACGTCTATGGCCAGCTTTAGGGTCACACACACCATAGGCACTTTCTTTTTCAGCACCTTCCTCCTGGGGATGGTTTAGAAGAGTTTGTATGGCCAGCTAGAAGGTTAGCAATGCATAGTACGTGGCACTGATTTTTATGTTGCTTGTTTACCCCCACTATGTGTTGTTTGGATATGAGTTGGGCAGCCGGTGTGAGGAAAAGCTTATAACCTAAGCCTGGTTCTCCCTCTACAGCCTAGGTGCCCAACCTGTGGCCCGGGTATGTCATCCTGGGGGGTTTAGGGACTCTGTCCTTAGCCTTTTTTGAGACAGGACATCTAAAAGAAAACAGGGCTTTTCTATGTGGGTCACTTTTGTGCACTTTTTAGCGCCGCGTGTATTTGACTTGTATACCAGCATTCCTGAATGTGCACTTGGCTGTATATAGATATTATAATTGAAATTGTTTCCCTTCCATACACACCAGGTAACTAATACTGTGCGTGAAGAATATTCAGTTCAGGAGGAAGTAGCTCCGAAAATGACCAGGCTCTCCTGTCTGGCGTTTAGATCTTCCCAGTCAAGGCCCGCATGACAGGTCTTTTGGGCAAAAGCCCGAAAAACTGACTGGCGAACACCTCATGTCACATTTGAGTAGCTGTTGCGGTAATCACTCATTTACTTGGCGGTTGAAAACTGTAAATTGTACATAAACAAATATTATCAGATAGATAGAAATGTCCAAATGTATAATCACACAGGGGTTAAAAGAGAAGCATTCAACCCCTTTACCGCAGCAATCGTCAGCAAAATAGCACGTGGAACAATGAGTGTATGAGGGGCTTTAAGGTGACCAAGCACAGGTAAATTTCTCTTCTGGATCATGTGAAACCCACTGCTTTAGTCTGAATTAAATCAACCAAAATTAAAGTCAATTTCCCTCCTTGAAAATATTCTACTACATCATCACCAAACCTGTTTATGACCAGGACATCATCCTTCTGATTAAAACAATATGGTAAGGTATGCTATGCAAAAAACAACTTTCAATCTTACATAATACTACTTTTCTCATTTACATATTTGCAGAGAGTATTTACTGAGAAAAACTGGGAGTGTGTAATTATACCACGTAAAAGGTACGTGGAAAAGTGAATGGGACCAGAGGAAGCCTATGTTTTGCCATGTCTACGTACAACCTGGAGTGTAAATGAATAAATGAATTTACTCGAACTCAGATTTCAATTAAAAAGTGTATGAAATCTAAATGACCTACTTATTGGTAAAGCCCCCCATACACCTTCAGATCACTCTATACTATTTTTTTTAGATCTACCAACAACTATGTAGTGCCGGGTCCTCCCTGATAGAATACATAGTGATTGGAAGGTTTAGAAAGATCCTCATATTACATGGTTTTGGTAGATGAAAAGTTGATTTGACAGAAGTTGTATGGTATGATAGTAAGGTGTATTGGGGGCTTAGGTCTGTAGTATAAGGTAAGGGACCTGGAAGGGCGGAGGGGACAAGGCAGAAAGCTTACATTTGGGCAGAAAAATAGGATTTCAGGTTAACAAAAGCTCCAGTTGAAGAAAGTGTAGTACAGGACCTTTGAACAGTTTCCAGAACATGTTAATGTTAATAGCACACTTAGTACTCACCCAGTCCATAGTATGAAGTCTGGATTTGGTAGGATTTGTTTCATTGCATGAATAGATGAGTTAATCAGTATGCTTGGAGAGTCACACAGATAATTCCCCCATTTCCCTGGATTTCTTACAGGCTGATCACCTGCAGATGGACACACTTTACCAGGATCAGAAGTCACAGTGTAATTGGGTTCCAAATGCAAGTCAGTAAGATGCCAAAAATACCCTAGTAGCAAAAGTAAAAAATGAAATGTAGCTAGTCAGGAAGATTAGAAGTCCATTACACAGACTTCTTGTAGTAAGTGTTACCTCTCTGTGCAGAGCAGAAACCAGTCCATATTGTGAACAATAAGAATATGCTAAGATTCATTGCTTGAGAAGTTTGTGTCCCAGTCTGGATTGTCTGTATGTCTCCTCCCTTTCACACAATGATCTTCAGTGTCATCTATTTTCCGGAAGTATGCCACATTATATATGGAGTTCAAGGCAACTCTATCATATCCGGATGATTTATAGCTTAGAGATTACATCTATATGAGTTGACACACATTTCAAAGTACTTAATCTAGTGATTAGTTTTACAGTTTTATTAGATGAAGGCATGTCAGATCTTGAAGGTAAAAAACTTTTGATGCCAAGGGAGTGAGCTGCCGGTGTTCTGAGATATCTTCAATAGGAATATATCTCAGAACACCGGGCTCATATCAAGTTTTCCATCCTTTGCAAAGTATTAATTTATGTCTGTTTATTTAGAAATAAAATAATAGAAAATTATTGTCACATTTTGACCCCGAAACGAGTGCGTCAGATTTAGTGCCTGTAAACCAAACACCTGTTAAAACGTTTTTTAAATTTTAAACCTCTTATAACGCAGATATATTTAAACATATACTTAACTCTGAGCCACCATAATGGTGGTGTAGTGCTCCACAATCCTGAAAAAATATACTTACCTGCAGTTCTCTGGAATCATGAGAGATTGCCAGGCTTCTGGGGGTTAAGGCAGTGCAAGAAGGAGAGAGGAGGGGCAATGATGCATATTTGGGATTTACTCTAGGTGTTTTTTCCCTGCATAATGCACAACAAAGATTTTGCTACTTGGAAAAAAACTGATTTACATGATATCAAGTGTGCTGACCCTAAATCTGAAATCTGGATTTGTCTATCATGTACAGATTTTGAAGTAAAAGATGTGCTATAGCAGGGTTAAAGTTTTACACTATGTCTGCTGCACCTGCGTTTTTTGCTGATAACGGACATGGTGGTGGTAATACGACCACACCTGCTAATTGCGTCCGTTACCATAAAAAACACACATTGTGCTCTGTGCTGCGCCTGTGTCTCCCATACATGTGTATGGAAACCTGTGTACCTTGCATTAACCCTAGCTGTGCTGCATTGCAGTACTGTAGTGTTCCACAGCTGCAGCGTGGCTAATGTAAATGAGCCCTTATTGGTTGACCCTTAGGTAATGTATTTCTTACATAGGATTATTTTTATAGTATTTAAGCTGATGTCTGACTGGGCATGTCTGGGCAAATCAGAAGGTACGTGTATATAAGGTGAGATGGACCTGGATGGATGTTTTCTAGTGTTATTATTGGATATTACATCTAGAATATAGTGAGACTGTTTAGAGCTAAAGATGAATATGCACAGTTGAGTGAATAAGCCGGACAATTTCTGCTACATTTGTGTAAAAAATAGCCTGTGTGATCAATGCAAGAACCTAACCAAGCATAACTTGGTGGTCACTTTTGGAGATTGGAGACATATCTGTTGTGAGGTTTGCTGTGTTGGCCAATGATTGAAAGTTAAATGGAATAAAAGGCCTTTTGCTGTGCCTATGGTTTGCTGCGGGTCAAAACAATATCTACTTCTGTATGAGTAAAATTAATGAATTCTTGAAAAAGACAAATTAAAAAATTGTTTATCCTGTGAATCTCCTCTAAAGCCAGAGCCACATGATGCAGAGACCCCAATGTCAGTCCCTCCAACAGCAGTTGTTACTGAATGTGACATGTCAAATTTAGATGATCTATTAGGGTCCTGTCTTTGTCAAAGAGAAGTCCGCTGTCAGCTTCTAGATTACAGGAGTGGAACTTGCTACAAAAGGGAACAATAATTTCACACTTTCGAGAGCAAACTTTCTCATTGCAATGGATGGTAAGGGTGTTTACAGTATCTGATTGAGAGTGGAATTACCACTGTTGGTTAGGCAGGCACTGCTGGTACTACAGAGGGATGAGAAATGGTGCTGAACATAACTATCAGCATTGCTCATAGCTTTCCAATCAGCATTTTTTTGCATTGACTAGGCTGCCTGTTGCTGAAACTATGCAAGTATTTCCAAGTTTATGGGTCTTAATGCTTTTTAAAAGCCCAGCTAATTGTAAATGTTTAGTTCAAGTTTATTATATATTCTATGGGCCCCATACACCTTTAACTTTCTCTGTCAGATTCCCTTTAGATCTCCTTTTGTTTTACCAAAACCATGTAATATGAGGGAGTTTCTAAACAAGCAAGTCTACCAATGTTTAATCACTAAAGCCTGCCATACACCCACCGAGCGGCGGCCGATTTTGCCACCGCCCGAGGGGCGTGCGCACTCACAGCCGTCGGTCAGCAGCAAAATTGGCCGCCGATAAGGGGTGCCCACATGGAGCGACAGATCCCTGTCGCCCCACAGCTCGGCTGGCCAGAGAACGGACATGTCCGATATTTTCTGGCCAATGCCAGCCGATTCCGTTACTTTCATTGAAGTCATCGTGACGCTGCTTTACAGAGCTGATCTAAGCAGCTCTGTCGGCACCCACTTGGTGGGTGTATGGCAGGCTTTATGATCCTATACTACATAATTGTTTGTAGATCTAAAGGATATCTGACAGAGAGATCTAAAGGTGTATGTCCAGGTTATGTGAGCAAGGAGGGACATTGTGTTTATTTGTGGCAGAATGTGGTAAAAGTCCAGGTTCTGTGTTAGGGTTGTTATAACCATGACAATGTATAATATTAGGATTGCCATCAATTCTGTTAAATAGTAAGATAATGCTAAACAACAGCAATAAAACAGATATATTTTTGGAGGTTGATTCGGAAATTCCTCACTTCGCTGACTGGAAGCAATAATAAGGCAAACAAAACTGTAAAATGTCTCAGTTTGCTGCCACAAACGCCAGATTTAGGGATCGAAAATACATGGAACATATCAAACTGATTTAGCTAAAACCTGTTATATGTGTGTTGACGTATTTTGAAGTAAACAGGCACTATGCATATAATGTGCACTTGTTGGACATGTATTAACATGCATTGTCGATTGCATGTATGCAAAGCGATTGGGTGTGTACAGGGCTTGAGAGATTTGCTTTTGAAAGTGCTAGATAAATCTTTATCAGTGTATAAGTTGGGAACCCGAGGACCTCTGGCTTGTCGCGCTATAGAAGGAAAACAGCAGGTGGGAGGAAACTGAGACTTGCAGTCTGTTTACAGCTCTGTGATGGAGCAACTGGGTTCATTCCACATAGCAAAACAATTACATCAATACCATGATTCACAGCATTCATTACAGTGCACGTTACATGCTGAATCTTTGCTTGCTATAAGGCTAATGAATAGACATAATCAGACCCCTAATTTATGTACTTAATTCAGGTCTAGGGTAACATTTCAATCATATGTCAAAGCATTTTTTTCCTTTATATGATATAGAGTGAGAGTGCAGCTCAATTTTGTCATGGATTCTTTGTGTGCCTATTGGGTAGATACAAAACAATATATAATATGTCTAACAAAGGCTGTGGTAAAGTCACACCTGTGACAGTTGGATATTTTTAGTTTTTGTGATATTTCTACTCCATTCCAGTTATTCCATGAAGATAGTATGTGATTGGAAATTCATTCAAAAGAGTTAAAAAACAAAAAGGTAGCCCTGTCTGAATGTATCACAAATACATTGTAATACCTAGAAAACCCAGCCAGACACTTGAATGGTCAACTCAAATTTACTGCATGGTCCATTTTATGTTCTATTTCCATCACTACTGGTCAACCGATTTAGGAAGAAATTAATTGAATAAATTAAACAATAATAGATTTTGTAAGCCATTTGAGCGGATAAACCGAAACACTGTAACTGGGTCTTTATTGTGTTACACAATAGTTTAGAATGACTGTACACAGAATTTGCAAAACACATGCTAAGAACTCAGCAGAAATCAGATAGGGAGCATTCAATCCTCTAAAGCTGGCCACAGGGTCCCTAAATACAACAGTAAACACATGTTGGTATTTAAGTTATGCAAAAGTAGGTTGCAGAATCTGTAAACTATTTAGTAGTCCCTGTTAAGCACAACTTTGTCTTGTCATTGACCGTGAACAATTTGTTTCCCCATCTCGCACTGAAATATAAGGCACCCCCCCCCCCTTAAAAAAGTGGCCCTCCTCGAGGATA
>CM070033.1:110646151-110663998 GCA_036250615.1 Ptychadena robeensis | reverse complement strand
CCCATTTGAACAGTGATACACGGTGCACAACTCTGCCCCAACTCCCGCAAGCATGCCCCAGGAGTCCCCTACATGCCGGCCTTAGCTGGAGAAGCAACTGCCAGAAAAAGAGTGCTTGGGACGAAGTCTCTACTAGAACGAGAGAAGCAACGCCGATTACGTCTACTCTGGAGGAAGGTAGGTGAAGCAGGGCCTGGTGGTTTTTCTGCACCTGGGTTCTTGGTGGTACTCTCCAGAGGCGAAAACACCAAAACCTGAACCAGGTAGTGGAGAGCTGGCCTCTCTGGTGCCGTCCTGGCATTTGGGAAATGGTCACTATGCTTTACTCCTTTCTTAGCATTTGTGATGTCCTTTATAGGTTCGTCCAGTGCCGAATTGCTCAAAGTGCACTGGATGACCTGGACTTGTTTAGTGCCGATCGCTGCCCTGCGGCGCACATTCACCTTTCCATGCATCTGCAGCGTTTCCGATCACTGACTGAATCGGATTTTGAGCAGAAACCGCACTGAATAGTTTTTTGCTAAGAAAACTATATTCCTGTGGGGAGGGGAATACTTTCATGAATGAAGCATAGGTGTAGCACTTGCTTCACCCATGATTCCAGGAAACTTTTACATGCTATGCGAATCAGGATTTATTTAAATATTAAATTTTTATTGAAAATTTTTCACAATAAACAACAAAACCGCAAACAATACAAAAATAAAAACAGCAAACTAAACAAATACCATCACACCAAACAGAATCAGGATTTATTTAGTATTTAAAACTTGAGCAAGGTATAAAGGTATATTCACTTCACTGAATGTTGGATAAATAGAACCAACGCTTGTGTTTTCTCATTAATTTTATTATGAAATGTTATTTTTTTTTATATAATTGTGTGTTTCAAACATTCTTATATTCAAGATATCTTCTAGACACTTGTATGAAAATATTTTGGCAAGTTACAGGCCTAACCGTTTTTTATATTTTGGCAGGTTACAACATAACCGTTTTTTATTAAAATAGTCCAAATGAGGCAAATTTCACCCCAACATGCGTTTCGTTGAAGACTTCTTCAGTGGGTATATGTAATTTCATAGGCCAATTTACAGAAGTCTTTAACAAAATGAGCATTGGGCTGAATTTTGCGTAATCTGGATTATTTTAATTGTCTAACAGCACATGTGCACATTTGTTTTTGATTGATATGATGGTCATTACTTCATTATGCACCCCACAGTGTGGATGCTTTTATAGATAGATTGCAAATAGAGCATGTGTGCACATTTTATTTGATGTTGTAACATGTGGATTAGACCATATCATCTGTATTTGGATATTTGTGTGCTTTTTGTATAGCATCTACTGTGACATTGCTTATGAAACCTTAATAAATTTAATATTTTTAAGATTATGACTATATTCTATATCAACAAGGGAGTCGGTGTTCCAGTTAAAGTCCCATGAGGGTATTTTTCTTAGTTCTATGATTTTTGGGGATGGGAACTACGACCGATTACTGACCGTCCGATCATTACCTCTTTCAATTTATTTATTAAGGCAACAATTATATTTATTAAGGTAATGATCAAAATTTGTCCAAATATGAGTGATTAACCTAAACTGGGGATAATAATATCTAATATGAAAAGTTGTTATTCTAAAAATCTACTTGTAGATTAAAGTAATACCAGCAAGAATTAGTCTTTATGTAGAAAACTATGATTTAAATCAAGCCTCACTGACTAGCGATTTAAATCAAATCCACCCTGGTAGTAACCATGCTATGCTGCCACTGCACTGAGAATTGGGAGCCACAAAGAATACCAGGTCCTTGAAAGATTGGTTGTTTCAGTAGCTAAATGGAGGAGCAGGATAACTAAAAATAAAGTTTACATAATACCACTGGAAAAGAAGCAATACAAATCTAAATATCAGCTTCACACATAATCTATATGATTTAGAGCAGGTGTTCTCAAACTACGGCCCGCCACAGCGTTCTGACTGGCCCGCGGGTATCCTCATGCCCACCCGTGGCTGCAGAGTACCGTGCAATCTGCAGCTTCTGCCAGCAGACAGTCAGCCAGTGTCCTGTCGAGTCACAATGGGGCGTGTCAGCTAGGAGGAAGCTGATAGGCCCAGCACTCGAGCCTGTCCTGTCTCCTGTGTTCCCGGGTGCAGAGAGAGAGAGAGGCAGGTGAGATGCTGTGTGTGTGTTGGGAGGGGGAATTGAGGGGGGGGGGGGGGGGGGGGGGGGGGGGGGGGGGGGGGGGGGGTGATTATTAGGGGGTAGTGTGTACAGTTGTGTTCAGAGCGTAAGGCTAATGCTCCACTGAAGTGGACAGAAAAACACATGCAGAAAAGCATGTGTTTTCTGTCCGAACTAGCCGCTGGTTTTGTTTTTCTTTACAGTCCAATAATGTCAATGGATTAAAAACCGCGCAATTATTTCAATGGTCACGGCAGCTGCGAGTTTGGTACGCGAATGGCAGTGCGGCTCATAAAACACATTCGCGCTGTGGCCGATCCACTGCTGTAGAGAAAGACACATTGGGGACAATAAGAACAGTTTGGAGAGTATAAAAAAAACCGTGCCCGAGCTGCTCCCAAACCAGTGGAGCCACTCCACTAGTACGACTTGGAAGCATTTTTTTTGACACGCCTGCACTGCTCTCATTGTCCCCAGTAAACCTGTTTCCACGGTCGTTGATCGGCATTGTAAAAAAAACCCCCCGGTTTACGTGTAAACGCGCAGCTACAACCATTAAAATTAATGGGCATGGATCGGATGCGGTTTTTAGTCCATTGACTGCAAAAAATAATTAAAACAAAAAAAGTGGGGAAAAACTGCGGCAAAACACACGCTTACCAGATAAATCAATAAATCACGCTCAAAATCAATAAATCACGCTCAAAACTACAGGTTACCACTGCTTGGGCTGCTAAGTCCTCTCAAATGTAGAATTGAGCATCTTGAAAACTGCAACACATTCTTAATACTTTAAATTATCTACAAGGATTATCTGATGGTGAATGAAAAACAAAAAGTAAACTAACAATATTATATTTGTATTTTTCTGACTCATGTCAGTTCTTTTGAACAAGGATCTTCTACTGCTGCTAAGCCTGAAAGAGGCAACGTGATAATACAAACAAAAAGCCTAAGCAGTTACACATAAGATGAACGTGACTAAACAGAAAAGCTTTATTTATTTCACCCATATACATTTTACACATTTATTTACATATATCTTAAAGCAAGAAATGTTTAAACTACAAAATGTAAAACAAAAAAAAAATTGTTTCCTTCTACAAAAACTACAAGTGCTATGATTACAAATAAATGTCTATACACGATGTATATTATTTCTAACTAGAAATGTAGTTAGAAAACATAGGTTTTCAGATAAGCTTAGGAAAAACAGTTTATCTGGATCACTGCAATACCCATGGTCACAAGGATTAATAATGGTTTTCTTTCTTTAAATAATCTCATCTTAACAACACTCATATCTGACAGATATAAAGCAGACACTGTTTGAATTGTCATTTTATGCTGATGAAGAAGCTGGTAACAGTATAGCATGCATATTTACAACTCCACCAAAAATTTCAACCAAGTTTTCAGTAGACAGGGCCCAGATTGATAATTGTAATTTTAAATGCATATCTGTAATACAAGTGGTGGACAATATACTATACAGAGCTGGCTACAAGCTAAACAAATGCCAACAATAACAAACTGCAGTAGTCTATTTACGTTATCTGCCAAAAGATGGGTAACTGTTAGTTGTAACCTTGCCTTCATTTCCACTATTAATCACCATCTGTTGACTTATAATGGTCATCATCCACAGTGGAATATATGTGACCTTCATTGCTGAGGAACTCTAAAGCTTGTCTGAAGGGGGAAAAAACATCAATTACATAATGCTGAAAACAGGAATAAGGGAGGAAAAAACTTAGACTTTTATTGGTCGAATGTGCAGAAGAAAGCATAAAGAGTAAGATGGGGACTAACAATACTACTATAAAGCAATCAACACATCTATCAAAAAGTCTATCAGAGCCTAACCAAAGTTGCACACCTTTAAGTCGTGTTTATAGTCCTGTAGTACAAAGTACTTACTTATAGCAATAGCATTAAAATACTCTATTTTTTTTATTCATTTGCTGGACCGGCACTCTATTCTTCTAGCTGGGATGAGCAACAGCCACACTCATTAACACAAACAGCCTTTTAAAATTAGAGTGTAAAATGCAATAAGTGGCATCTGTTGGTCTACACAAAGTTAGGTTCTGCAAAATCCTATGGCATGACATTGCCTCTCATTCACTACTCCTTTAGATTTCTCTGTCAGATTTCCTTTAGCTCTCCTTTTGTGTTACCAAAACCATGTAATGAGGGACTTTCTAAACCATCAAGTCTACCGGTGTTCAGCTATGCAGAAATGCTGTAGGCTCACGGAGAGCCCGCTATTGCACCTGTACCGGTTTTAAGCTTAACGCCCAGGAGGTTAAGGGGGGCAGCAACACAAAGGCTATGTCCCCACTTCAGTGATCTCCCACAATTCTAATTGCAGGGAGGTGATTGCTTGCGATTTTTCTGGCAAGCAATCAGGAGCGATCTGGGGCGAAAACGATTATGACTGCGCCCATAGAGAATGAATGGGGCCACGTTCAAAAATCAAGTTTCATTGGGGCCCACTGCCCACGATCATGGCCAAGCCACGGCCTATTGCAGCTGTGGGGGAGAGCCCATTCAAATGCCTAGGCACGGGTGATTGCAGTGGATCACAAAAGTAGGGACAAGTCCAAGCTGAGTGCCCCTACTTGTATATAGTAGTGTAATAGTGATCTCCCACAATTATAATCATGGCGCAGTGATCAATATCACCTGAAAAGCAGGCAGGAAATGCCCGATTGCACCCATAGAGATAGAATGGGTGCGTATAAAATTCAATGAATTGAGACGCGGTCTTCAAACACATCCATTCATGTCTAAAGCGGCAATCAGACGCCACCACCCATGAACAAACACGCGGCGAGCCACGTTCTAGATCGCTGAGCACTCCGTGGCAGACCACTACTGTGGGGATGATCCCTCTTAAATACATGGGCCTGATCGCCCGCGATCTCCACACCACTATTTTAATCGTGGGAGACTTCTAAAGTAAAAGGGACAAGCCAGTCAGGTTAGGTGGACTATCAGAGAGCCTTTAGATGCAAATATTTGCACCATTATATTACGCATTTTATCTTTAGAGCTTTTTCCCAGATAAAACTTTTACATTAAATTGTGACCAAGGAGCCAACAGACTGGCTCTGGGATTTAATATTAACTAATGTTCATCTTAATTTGAGCATCAGCATCCCCATACTTACTTGATGGTATTCACGTTCATTCCATGCAACCTTGACTTTAGCTCTTCGAATCCCATTCCTTCACTTCCTTTACAGCTTCTTATGAGATTTAAAATCTAAGAATGGAAAGAATGAAGGAACATTTAATTAATTAATAATTAATAGTTATTTGACTATTCGTGCACTTCAGCAGATTACATACATATAAATTAAAACATGTGAATATATGTGTTAACAAACCTGGCTCTGATGGGGTGTTAGTCCATTTGTATGCATATCATTTCCACCAGAGAAACTGCCTCCTGTGTCCATGCCCACACGACCAGGTGTAGCAAGTGCTGTGGAAGATCCACCTCCTCCAGACTAAAAAGAGATAACCAAAAGTACTTTAAGTTAGTTGTTAACATTAACATGTGACTAATGAAAATAAATATTTGGAGAAAGCAGAGCTCAAGCTCACATTTGTGGGCAAATTCCAACCCTTGCCTGGGTTTTATCTACAGCATCAATTTAGGTTTGTTGGCAACTTTTGCCATATAAGATTTTCTTCTTGTTTAAACCCTTTTCAATAAAAAAAAAAGACAGGACAGCAAACCACAAGTCACCGGACATGGTCCACAGATGCCAATAAAAACTGGCTGACATTCTGGCCTCTTCTCGTAAATGTAAAGTAAAATATATAATTACTGCCAGACTTTTTTTGCTGTCTTTGTTTTTATTATGGAGTTTCCCTGTCTCCAATTTTCTGAATCTGCAAAATCACCAGGAATGAAAGTGCATTTAAATATATTTTAAGGTGCCATGAGTACAAGGTATCTATAAGTAAATATTTGTTCATAGAGGGGCCTTCCTTATAATTCAAAAGAAAGCCTCTCACTTCCACAGCGACATTTTACAAAAAAAGATATCAAAATTATATCCAGTATCCTATGACACCAGGTAAAAGAGGAACCATCTTTTGTTCACTTTTGGTCTGCTTTTGTGATCACAAATAGAAAAAGATAAGCCAAAATGTAAAAAAATAAATAAATACCTGAGCATTGAGACTCATGTGAGCGTGAACAACTTCCAACATGTGTGAAACAAACTCATTCATGTCTTCAATAGGAGCAATTTTGAAAGCCACAACGCTCTTTTTATTCTATAAAAAAAGAAAAATACATAATCATGAAAATGTAAAATAAAGCAATGGTCTTTTCTGTATTCATTTCCCAAGTTAGGCGGCCAGGGAATGTGTTTTGTCCAAAAACATGGTTCAAACGCTTTACATGGCAGATACATTTAACCATTTTTTTTTTCAAACCTGTTTTAAACATATCAGTTAACCTCCCTAGCGCTTCTGACGGCTCCATCTCGTCCTGCACTTGCTTATGCAGTATTGCAGAAGAGCACACATGGAATATCACCCCTATTGTCATTCCAGATGTGATCTTTGAAGTTAACCCTTTCAGAGGGTCGCCAAATGCCATTGTATTGGATACAGTGATAACTGTATCCAATACAATTCAAAACAAAACCAAAATAAAAATATTATAAACAAACAAATACTATTTTGAAATCAACAAATACTGTTTTGAAATCTTTCATAGCAAATAAGTATTCAAGATTTAAGCATTCAATTGATACATTTTATAATTTTTTATGTACTTTTTTTATAATAAATTGTGTGTTTCAATTATTATTATATTAATATTTATTATATTAATATTATATATTATTATTATTATTCAGGATGTCTATTAGACCCTTGTACGGACAGATTTTTGGAAGTTACAAGCCTACAACACAAAAAAAATTCCATTATGTCTATGGTGCACTTTTGGTACAGAAATCTGGACCTTGCAAGAGCTCTAGGGAGGTTAATGTAACAATGCACGACACTGGATCTAAATATTTATACAGAACTATTACCTGAAAGGAACGAAGGTGACCAGATACTTTCACATAACTACCAGGAGGTACAACTACATTTTCACAGCTTGCTTCCTGTTGGAGGACAACAAAAATACTGTTTAAAAAAAAATCTGACACTATCAAATGTTTTAATTTAAAAGTATAACAAGGCCATACACAACACAATAATATGCATCGATATATCATTCAATATTTAAAAAATATAGTAAAAAAAAAAAAAAAAGTATAATCATTTCATTTGTGCTTGGCAACCTCTGGTATGTGTGCCCTCTAATTTCAAGCAAACAACTTGGACCACAAGCCATTGAACATTGATGCCTGGACCACAAGCCATTGAACATTGATATATTTTTTTACATAATTTGCCATGGGCAAAGACGTGCTTCTAGAGTAAACAACCAGGGTGGTTAGGTAGTTCAGTCAAAGCAATAATATGAATGCAGACACCAGTAGTGCGAAAAGAAGCAGCCTTCAGAATACATTTTGCCATTGAGTCAAAGTTTTTAATCAAATTCTCTGGATTGATTGAAAATGTCAGCTACTGTATACACACCTATAGACTAAAATGTAAACAAAGATCACTGCCCAAACAAAAATGATTTGCGTTACAATATTACAGTGAGAAAGTCTTATGTTCTTACATCAGTATCCACCCATTGCCTGATATCCATGGAGGCTGCAGTCATGTCATCTACCTTATACAGGATATTTGTTGGTGCTTTTTCTGCATGTCTGACTATGCCAACTATTGTAACCTGTAAAATAAATTTTGAAAAGCACATATTTTAAGAAAAACAAAAACACGATTAGTTCACAAAAAAAAAAAACTTCCAGTCGTTTAACATGAAAAAGGAGCCAAGTGGGGACATTTGGTGGTGGGGAAAGTTTGCAGCGAGCGTACAAATAAGGGTGCATGTTTTTGTAACCAAGCAGATAACTTTGGGGTACCCATTATTTAAAACTGACTTTACTACTTCACCCATCTGCCATACTGTAACTAATATTTTATTAAACTAAAGGCTTACTTGCACATCCAAAAGGCGTGGGGGGGTTTACAAGAAGCAGCTTCTTGTGTCTTCCAAGTTGAGCTGCTCTGAAATGCCAGGCAGAAATGCCTAAGCTGGGGAGTGTGAGCCTTACTTGGCTGTTTTGAGTATGCCTATTGTTGCCGGAGGAATGCCGCTGGCCACTAGTCAACGTAACTGTTCTAAAAGCAGTTACTGTACAGAACAGTGTCAAATTGCATTTTAAGGCCTGGCTATTGATATCCAGCATTATACAGTAATATGGTAATATGATTGTATTACATGTAGTATGGCAAACAAGGCAGTCCTATATCCTGCAATGGGATGTAAATGGAAATCTCCCCCAATTGGCAAAGAGCCTATCAGAATTTATATTCCTTTCCCAAGCTACAGTTTCCAACTTACAAATATTCTGGCAGTGCAAACCGCTCTAATTTATTCTTACTCACAGAAAGATCTTTATACACACCTGAGAAAGTTCCACCTCTCCTATCTTAAATATTTCATCACTTTGGGTGGCAGATATCAGCTGAGAAACCGTACAGGGAACAATCTGCTGTGTTCTGGATCTCTGGAAGAGAAACAATACGATAATTGTTAGTAAGCTGTAAAATGCAAAAAAAAATAAAAAATATATGACCAAACATTCAAAAGACTGGACCTTGTTAGGCAAAAAATACCTGCTCAAATAAGTAAAGGGAACACAATAAGACATCCTAGATCTGAATGAATGAATGAAATTCTTATTCAATGCATTGTTCTTTATATAGTTGAATGTGCTGATAACAAAATCACACAAAAATTATCAATGGAAGTCAAATTTATCAACCCATGGATATCTGGAATTGGAATCACACTCAAGATTGTGAAACTCATCATCCCCCAACTCCTGGACAGTCTGTGGTGCAATGTGGCATTGGAGGATGGAGCGAGACATGATGTCCCAGGTGTGCTCAATCGGATTCAGGTCTGGGGAACGGGCAGGCCAGTCTATAGCATCAATGCCTTCATCTTGCAGGAACTGCGGACACACTTCAGCCATATGAGGTCTAGCATTGTCTTGCATTACGAGTAATCCAAAGCCAACCGCACCAGCATATGGTCTCACAAGGGGTCTGAGGATCTCATCCCGATACCTAATGGCAGTCATGCTTCCTCTGGCGAGCACATGAAGGGCTGTGCGCCACCCCAAAGGAATGCCACCCCACACCATTACTGACCCACTGCCAACCCTGTCATGCTGGAGGATGTTGCAGGGAGCAGAACATTCTACACAGCATCACCAGACTCTGTCACACATGCTCAGTGTGAACCTGCTTTCATCTGTGAAGGACGCCAGTGGCGAATTTGCCAATCTTGGTGTTCTCTGGCAAATGTCAAACGTCCTGCATGGTGTTGGGCTGTAAGCGTCATCACGCTCGGTGGGTCGGCTGGGCAGTCAATGGGAAAACGACCCGTCTATGCCTAGCTTTAGCTTAGTGAACGAATTGTAGCTCTACTTCATTCATGCAGAAATATTTTTTTTTCTAAAATAACTGAATAACTGAGAAAGATGCAACCAGATGAGGGCAAACCGAAATGCATGGCCAACTTTGGATTAAAATATATTTCATTTATATTCTATAAAAAAAAAAAAAAAAAAAAAAAAAAAAAAAAAAAAAAAAAAAAAAAAAAAAAAAAAAAAAAAAAGTATTTATACATACAGATTTTTTTTCTCCTTGTGTAGGTGCAGGTGACCCAAAGCCACCTGGTGATTGCATATATCCTCCTCCCATGCTGCTGCTGCCACCACCACCACCATAGCCGCCATCAAAACCACCTAATATGAAAAAAGTAAAAATAAATAAATATAGGACTGATAAAATCCAAGTGCAAGAAAGCCAATTCAAGATGCATATTATATATGATATGCACAAGCAACATATTTTACTTTTACCATTTCCTAAAATTAGCAAGATCTATCTTTAAGATGCATCTTTGATACCTGCACCTAAGGGTGTATTGTAACGCAGAGGATAAGGCCTTGTTGACACTAAACCCCCTCCCCTTCAACGTGCCTCTCTACATTGCATGTCCATAGCCTGCAATATATTGCTGAAATGACGCATACAAAAAGTGTTTTTCAAGTTCATGTTGTACATGCTCCATGCTCATAGGATTAAAAGGTGCACGTTTTGCCGCATTACATTGTGGCAATAAATGCGGACCAAACAAGGTCACAATGCGCCTTCGCTGCCCATCGGGTGTCATGAAGCTGTACTACCGACATGACTATAACCCATTATAAAAATGTAATCCAGCCAAAACAGCAAATTTACAATACAAGGTATTTTGCAAATGTTCTACCCCCTCTGCTGGCTTCAGGACACTAAATCTGGAAAGCATTTTAAAAGATGATGAATTTGTTATGTCAAATCTGAGTTGCGGTACCTGGTGTCACCAGTGTACTGCACTGAACTCTATGGTGATGCACTTATGTCAAGAAAAAGGCTTCTGCAACAACACTTATGTGCCGTTTGGGCGCTGTTTAGGATGCGGTATTGATGTGCAGATAATACCACATCCTATTCTTATGTATTGGCAAACCTGGGCATGGGGCGCAGTTTGCGCGCGCTGTTTATCAATGGGCTCGGCACATGTCCTCGGTGCGGCTGTGGGATGCTGCGCCGCCCCCACTGCCGGGCATGATGCGCCAGTATAGACTGGCACGTCCTTCTCCATAGGGGATAACAGGGGACGGCTGCACTGCGCGGTTTTCGCCGCGGTCTACGTGCAGGAAAACGGCACAGTTTTCCTCAGCCATATTTGGACAACTTTTCTGTTCTTAGAAAGGAGAAAAAAATCATTACCTTAATAACAATGTAAATAGATTTATTCAACAGAAACAATAACATTAAAGCTATTTGCTTTTTTCAACTCTGTTCATGTTAAAACATTTTTGCTGTGAAGAGGCATGTGATCTCTGCCGAGTCAAATTCAGTTTTGAGAACTGCAAAAGTAAACTAAGCATCTGTGATAATATCTTGTAGGCAAAGGAACTGCCCAATATTCTTACAAAACCAGACAGAAGTTGATGATGGCATAAACACCCAAACTTTGCCCATTTGAATAGACAAGGGAAAGAGGACTTTAAGGGCTACTCAATATGTAAAAGAAATACATCATACATTTATTATATATATGAATTCAAAAATCCTGCTGCCCCGGTGTGACGTCATTAGGCACGAGTGAGCGCCGCAGGGCTCCGATCAGCGCTGGAGTTGGATAAAAATTATTAAACCTCCCTAGCGGTTGTGACGAGTCCAGCTCAACCAGTGCTGACTTGCTATAAGGGCACTAGACAAGCTGGACTCGTCACAACCGCTAGGGAGGTTAAATCATTGATTTTTATCCACCCTGTTCCAAACACATTGTTTGGTGTTTGGTAATGTATGGTAATGTAGTGAAACCTGCATATGTCTTACTAGCAAAATCAATGGAACAAAAAACTGTCATGTATTGAGCAGGTCAGGCAGCAGGTCAAAGAACGGTCCTCCCTAAAACATTGGAGGGCTGCACTGTAGGCACCATCAAAACCTGTCTCCTCCGGTCATCGAGGTCTCCACTTCATTAGGCAGAACGAATATAGTTGAACGTCACACACCAGCAGGATTTTTGTAAATGAGATTAGGTAACGTTGTGCAATGCAAGTGTACAGCTGTCCCTATGCTTTGGAAATATATATCATATCTGGAATAGTCCAGTTGCTTTGCCATAACAAAAACAGATATACTGTGTATGAATAAGATCCTTAACAGACAAATACAAGGAGAACTCATCCTCTACAAGCAGCTTTTTGCACATTTCATGAGGAAAAGTAAAACACATTCTCATTAAAAGATCACCCTCAATGAGGACGTTTAATTGCTGTACTTTATCATGTGCCATCAAAAACTAGGCCCCAACATTAAGAAATCACTGAAAATGCATTCTCTTTGCTTTAAATTGATTTTTGCATTCGTATAGATTTCCATGTCAATGCAAATCTCCTCTGACCGGGACAAACGGCAGTTGTTGCTCAGCAATGACAATAAGTTACCTGGAATGGGCAAAGGATGAGGTACTGGGCACAATTTAGGTGAACAGCGTACGGTTTCGCACACTGTCACTATGTTCTTTATGATAGTGTATAGCACGTGAGTGTCGCGCCTCACAGCGGGTTACCCGGGACTTAGGAGAGAACTCACAACGCGTAACCCCAGGACCTATGAGGGAACACTGCTATGTATCCCAGCTCACACCGTCTACACACATGATATGCTCTGTACCGGGACTCACCGTGGTTATTCCACATTATACCCGAAATCCCGCTTCACACTCCAGGAACCACACTCCGCCAATTCGCGCGCTAACCTTTCCGAGCCAATCAGAAACTCCGCCCCTTCAGCCGCTCTCCCGCCGCCACTCACAGACATCGCCGAGAAGAGCGCCGCAGTCTCCTGACCTATCAGCGTCCTCCTGGCATCATTGTCATGAAGCGTCATGGCGTGCCACCTCAGTCTTGCTGTCATGACGTACTTTTCGGCGCCATGTGTGTGAGGAAGAAATGCGCGTGCGTGAGGCGCTTTCCTGTGTAGAAGTGTGTGCAGCGAATCAGCTCAGCTGCATCACACTTGTTTAATTTTATCCTTATCTTTTTCTGTTTTGTTAAAAACGTATTTTAACGTGCACCGATAGTCTGAAAAACAAACTAAACACCTGAACTGTTACAATAATTCAAATGCCAATTTTAATCCTTTGTAGATTATAGTTTGGGGGGGGGGGGGGGGGGTTATAAACTGCCGCCCTAATATGAATAGCCTTTAGGTTTTCTAAGGGAAAACTGCAACTCCATATACTTGTATACAAACGTGATGATTTGACTTCTTTATATATCTGGAGATGTGACAGGAACACTGCAGCGATTTTTGAAGAGAGGAACGCAGAGGAGGGATAATCAAAAATATCTAATCACATCTGGATTTTTTTTTTACAGGTTTCCTTAATCATAGGGGGTTTGCCAGTGAGGAACATAATGTAAAGCCTAAATGAAGTCACTTTCCATAGATTGCTAAAGCACCAAAACAAACTTGTGTGGTTCTCTATAGTAATATGTAAAGTAGATGTGGATTAAATAACTGAAGGGTTCCTGCCTGACAAGGTTCAAAATCCTGAAACAAAATGAAGTGAACCCCAAGCTTGTCTTCTCATCTTGCTGTATGAGGAACAAATGAAAATGATCTATTTGCAGTCCAGAGGCTTAATTCATTCCAAAATAATTTAAACAGTTGAGTTTAGACTCTATACAGCCTAGGTGCCCAACCTGCGGCCCTTTGGTGATGCAGAGGGCCGCACTTGTGGCCCTCCATATCAACTCATTTGCCCACCACTGCTATACAGGCTAGTCATGTTCCTGCACACAAGACACCAGTGTTTTTATGGACCTTAAGCCCCCCATGCACGTTTAGATTGTGACACGAATCTTCGGCCGATGACGTCATCACACGCAGGCAATCGGCTGAAAAATACCTATGTATGTCTCTATCCCTAGGGGGGCCCAACTGCCGAATGGATTGGCAGCTCTATCAGATTTTGACAGTGAGCTGACAGCCTCACTGTCACAGCCTGCACGAAGGGAGAGGGAGGTGGTGCTGCTAGCAACACTCCCCCCCCCGCTCAACAACTTTGGAGGGAGAACCGCTGCTGCAGACAGGTACTGTACATAGGCTCCGTCGGCCCTCCTGCGCATTCTTTTTGCGAGGATCTGACGTAGCGGATGTGCAGTACCTGAGGAGACACACCTGTACTTTGGACGTGGAAACTGGTCCCCATCCAAAGTATTAAATTAAATCTAAGAATTACGGAGATGTCCGTAGCGGTGCGATTACAGCGGTCGATCGGGTGGAAATCTAAGCGCGTATAGGGGGCTTTGCTGTGTGCATTGTTGGAATAGTAAAGGACCATCTCACTCACTAGAACCAAGTGGCCACCCACGAAACACCACCACTGCCACCAAACTTTACACTTGGCACAATGCAGACAGGAAAGTGCAGTTTTCCTTGCAACTGCCAAGCCCAGGCACATTTAATGGATTGTCAGTGGGATTTGTCTCCACTGCTCAAGAGTTGAGTGGCTGCATGCAAGGATATGCAACAGATGGACATATTGCACATGTGACATGTTATCATTGTGCCAAACTGGAATTCACTGAGCTGAGAGGGACCTTTCACAAATTATTGTAGAAGTGGTCTGCATGCTTCCTCGTTTCACACACCAGTGGTCATGGAAGAATTGGAATTTGGTCAGTGACCAAAATAATATATATTTCTTAGCTGGCCATAGACGTCTCAATGCTGGGCCGATTTCAGATTGCAGATCGACTGCAAGTGATGACGCCATCACACACAGCTGGCTGTGCCGAGAATCGGCCGCACACCCTTTGTGTGCTGGCAGGTTCTTTGGATGCACACACAGTGGTCGATCTGCAGCGGAATCGCCCGCAAATCTAACCCTCTATGGCCAACTTTATATATTAACATATGCTGTACTCTATAGTTCACAATAACCTACCGACATTAGACACTCCATGGTATAGGACGCACCCTATACAGCAGAGCGTACAATGGTGGAAAATACTTCTCTTACCCTGGCCAGAGTGCCATGCTCCATTGAGCATAAACTCACATACAGTGTAGTCCCATCTGTACTGTACTGTGAGAGGTACGTGGGCCCTGCTATGAGAAAGGTCTCAGCCAAAATAGGATCACACTTCCCATTGTTCGTTTTGAATTTTTTTGCACTTTAAATAGGATATGTGCAGTGCGCATTTGTTTTTTTTTTCAAACTATATTTTCTCCCCTCTGGCAGTCTGAGAGACCATGGACTGGTCCCCTGTTTAAAAAGTTTAAGGTCCCCTGTACTAAGGTGAGTTCACAATAACCTTCTTTTACCTGCTTTTAATGTTTCTCTAGACAGTTCATGAGAGTGTCAGGATTGTTAAATTGCAATCTTCTTTTGAGCCATACAGGGTGGCTCAATTGCCTGGCCTACATAAATGATTAAAACAAAATTACGAGTTTGAAACAGTTCAGCAGTGATCTGCTATGAAAATGCATAGCATACCACTAGAGGGTGATGCAGTAAAGTTTATAATAATCTAGAGTAGTAAAGTAGTCTGCAGAATCTCGAAAGAAGTCCAAGTCAGCGCAGTTTCAGTGAAGTAAGGCCATGTCTCTCAATGACTTGATAGTAATAGTGAGAGCGATAGGGTTCCTGGTCGTAAGAATTCATCTGCTACTCTACCAAGGGGTATGTTGTGTAGAATACACTACTATTGCCAGAAAGAGACTATATTGCAGGGATACAGAACCAAAAACTAAGTGGATTTTGATGGCGCCATTATTACTTTGTTTCCCGACCTATCATACAGGACACTTGCTAGACGCAGGACGGTGCACCCACTCACACATTATTTGCACGAGGTGGGGATACAATATCGCTGGGGTTTCCCCTGCTCTTTGTGGGCTAGATGTAATGGTAAATCCGCAGTCTTCTGTACACCAGCAGATATGGCGACTTTTACATCAGCGTTGGGTATCCCTACCATAGAACTGGGATTATGTCCAGATCCTCCTGCGCCGCAATTCTCGTCTCCCCTGCCTCGACAACCGCGGTCAAAGGTGATGACGTCTGGAAGCAAACGTCGTACTCCAATAACACCTGGATTTAAGGACGTAGAAACCACAAGATGAAAGGCCAAGACTAACAAACTATAAGAATGAAAACTCCTAAAGAATTTTTTTTTTTGGGGTTCTTTTTTTTTTCTTTGTTTAAATATGGCCTAAATATCTCTGTATGCCTGAGTCTGGCAGAGCCGCAACCCTTTGGGCTGTGGCTAACACGTTACCCGCCCTAGTGGTGAGCGTAGGAATGCCATTTTGTGGATTTTAACTATCAGTATAGGAGGATTTCCTCAAAAAAATATGTTCTCCTGTATGATGGCACTCATTTTTTGTTTGCTTAATACTAAGGGTCTGATTGAGCCAATGTTTGCTTAATACTAAGGGTCTGAATGAGCCAAAAAAGTGTAAGTAGTTACTTTATCATATGCATTTACAACATACTCATATTCCGGCAACGGCCATTTCGATTAAAGCAGCCCATACACAGGTCAGATTTTCAATCAATCGACTTAAAACGATAAATTTTTTAGTCGATTGATTGAGAATTGAGTTTTGCCCACCTGGTTAAATCGATCTTAATCCGATCAAAATTGAGTGAAAATTCAGTCGTTTTTTGATCAGACTGGATGGTAAATTTTGATCGGTTGATTGAAAATTGGTTCGGTATTTTGAGAACCAAGTGTGGTCAACCAATTTTTGATCGATTTTTCTCTACCTATTCTACCTCACTTCTGATTGAAATTTTAATCGGACTATTTTGGATCGATTGTTTTGTGGATTGAAAAAAAAAAATCGATCAAAAATCTTGTATTACATATGGCCCATGATACAATCGACATACAATTTTATACCAACTTAAAAATTGATAGTTTTAAGTTGATTGATTGAAAATCTGACCCGTGTATGGGCTGCTTAAGAGTAGCAATGCTGCTCAGAAAACAAAGTGAGTAGCAATAAATATTCACAGGTCAGTGCCATTTCAACTACTTGTGGAATTAACTGATAGAGAGAACAGGTATCTGGTGGTGAAGTACAAGTAATATGATCAGTTACTTTAGTAAATGTACCGTATATCTACCTAATCAATGCCTGGTACAATATTTACAATGTTTACCAACTATAAAAGCCTTCTGTGAAGGCATTATTGTCATGGGAGGAGACTTTAACCTACTGTTGGATCCGGTGTTGGTTACATCGTCTGTTAGGTCTCAAGAATCCTTTTTTTTTTAGTGTTTCATTACATTTGATCAAGTTCTCCAAGTGCATGGATAGGGACACAATTATTTTCAGATCATTATTCAGTTTTTATTTCTATGTGTCTCCCAGATATGCTAAAGAGGTCCTCTATGTGGGCGTTTAATGAAAATCTAATCAGCGATCGGAATGTGGCCCAAGATCTAATTGATACAATCCACAAAACATAGAGCACTTCTAGGGGCAAAAAACTGGGCTTTCGGGGCAAAATAAACTTTCTGACTGTAAGTACGGCTAAAAATGTCTTAATTGTGCTGACCACCCATCAATACACTAAAAAATAGCATCGGTTACATAATTTATATACATATATACATCTGTTTAAACATCCCCCATACATTAGGATCACACAAATTCTTAAATACATATACACCCACTGTCAAGGTAACGTATGTGCATAGCTCCCTGGTACGAATGCTGTATATAAGTATGTGGGTATTATACATTACAGGCCAAAGGTTTTTTTTTTAAAGACCATTTACATTGGTAGGTTCTCACTGAAGGCATTAAAACTATGAATGAACACATGTGGAGTTATGTATTTTAACAAAAACAGGTAAATAACTGAACATGTTTTAATATTCTAAGTTTTACCCATTTGCTCA
>CM070033.1:110620962-110639021 GCA_036250615.1 Ptychadena robeensis | reverse complement strand
AAGAATCGTGTGGATTAATGATGTTTTGGAGCACCGTTTGAGCTAAACCCCCACAATATCTTCTAGCTATGCATGCAAGTCAGTATAAGTTAAAAATATTATGTGCAGCCCTTTAGTGATCCAGAGGGCCGCACTTGTGGCTCTCCTTATCAACTCAGTTGGCCACCACTGGTGTAAATCTAGCTTATACCCATATATAGGGATTTGTTTTGGATGTAAAACCTGAAAATAAAATAAGTAAGCAGGGGTTCTGCTTACTTATCTTGTTTTCAGGTTTTACATCCAAAACAAATTCCTATATATGGGTATAAGGCATTCTGACCTATATTGCTATATTGTTGATCATAAATATTTTTTTTTCAAATATCGGCACTTCGAGAATTCTTCAGGATCTCAAATATAGTGCTATATCTTGGTAATCGTGAATATTTGAGATTTTTATATCAGTAGTCTTGATTGCAAATATATACGAATATCTGCACTTTGTATTGCGAAAATCTCTTTCACATTGAAGGTAAGAATGACTGGAGATCACAAATTCTCAAATTTACTGTGAATATTATGCAAACAATTCATGATATTTTGCTAATACAAATGAAGCCTATGCTGTTCATCACTAGTTGGCTACAGACTGTCACACATCGTAAAACTGACTGCAAAAAAGCATCACCATAATATTACAATCTGACCGATAAATCAACCTTAGTTGTTTAGTATTGAGTAACATTAATGAGAGTAAGGAAAATAAATAAAACAAAGTATTTTTTTCAAACTTTATTATACATGAATACAGAATCATATCTCATATGATCTTTATTTAATTAGTTTCAGTAGTTTTCAGTCTTTTAAAACTTCAGCTGATAACCCTCCAATAATCTTACTTCAGGCACTTTAATGTCATAGGGTACAATTCTGTGTCCCTGTCCCCTTAGTATTCCCTGTACTGCCATCATGTCATATGCTTTACACTATTAGACAATACAAAACATACATGTACAACACACAGGCATGTTCAACTGTTGTCATCATCAGAGAACCATCTGTTGAAAAATAATAATACACTATAATACACAATATTTTATCAAACTATCTACTACTTATCTACTAATCAAACTAATCTAATGAAAGTGGTGGTTTACTTTGCTTTACAATGAATATATATTTTTACAACAAAATAAAAGGGAATTTACATAATTGTATTAAAAAGGAACTGTTCTGTGAACACTGTGAACACTGACTAGAAAGAAGAAGAAAAAGGGCAACAAGTCACCAGTGCTGTCTATGACGCATCTGCAGGGGATCGTCCATCTACTGGTGCTTATTGCGCACTCTGTGGAGATGCAGCCATCTTGGTAAAAGCAGAGTTGTGCATCCTCATATTAGTGCAAACAAGGAGAAAAGTGGAGCACAAGGGTGCTCTCACCAAATTTTATGTCATTACAAATATTGGATTGCTATTTTTTAGAATGAATAACAGTCAAAAGGGACATGTTTAATGTGAACTGCTTGTGAACATTTCTAGAGGTTCTTTTTTTCATTGTAAACCTCATACTTTTAAAGTTAGGAATCTTCTATGAATGGGAATTTAATGTAAATATTCGTGGAGATTTTAAATATCTGCAGAGTCACATTTAATGTTGCTATTTGAATTCTAAAAAAATTAAATGTATTCCTATCATCTGACATTCATTTGCTCTACAACAGGGGTCAGAAACCTATGCCTTTGGAGCCGCATGCGGCTTCTCAGCCTCTTTGCTGTGGCTCTGCTCGCATGCCTCCTCCTTCCCAACAGTGCATACATGCTGGAAGGAAGAGAGCACACATATAATTAAGGCTGGAGAAGAGGCTGTGAGAGAAAGGTGCTACAGCAGAGATCTCAGCTGCCCTCCTCCCTTTCACCCTTCAACCACATAAAGTACAAGAAAGCAGCTGAGATTTCTGCTGCAACTCCTTTCTCTTCATCCCCCCACCCAGTTGGCAGGGCAGATCTTCAGCTGGAAAAGGTTACTCTACAAGGACCACATTTTTAAATACAGTTGTATATCTCATTTATGTCCTTAATCAAGGGTTGTCAAACTCCAGCCCGTAAGATTGCTTTTTATATTATATGTTAAGAAATGAATGCCACAAATTTGTCATTGGATTTGACATGTATAATATAGTATTACACTGCTTGTTCCAGATTCAATGTTTAAGCAAAAATTGTGTGTTCATATGAGAAGGTTTATAGTTATAACTGTAACAATACTGTTGTCTGACAATACAATTTAATACAATGAAAATAACTTTAAAATATAATAAAATATATCTGAGTGATGTTTGGATTTAGGTATGCTCATCAAACGTTTAGGAACGCATTAGCAGAGGCAAATTTGAAATGTTGTTGATGAACCATAGTGGCACAGAAATATATTTACTTTACAGTTACATGTTTATGATCACTATAAAGATAATTAAAGCGGACCTACCACCAGAAAATGATGATTACAGGAATGGCACTAGATGTGCCGATAATAGGGAGGGAAGCATAAAAAAATAAAAACTTATAAGTAATTTAAAAAGATCTGTAGCAGCCACCCCTCACGCAGTGACCATGATGACCAGCGGTGGCACCTCATAAAAGCAATGTGTCCATTGAAAGTACACTGACAAAAATCCCCCTTGTAAACCATTATAAACACCCCTTGTGGCCACTCGTGATATTGCACCCTGAGTTAACCCCCGGAAGCCTGGCTAATAAAATATGGAATCTCTCATACTATTCCACGGAACAGCAGATCAGTATGTTATTTTAGAATCATGGAGCCACCATCATATCAGCCAGAGGTTAGTCAAACTTATGTTTTACATATTGTATATGTATATATACATCCACTTTAACTAGTTATAGAGGAGATCCTTTGTGTTTGAAACTCAGGTAGGGTGCTAGGGTAGATATGCTAGGGAACATAGTCAGTTCAGTTTTCAGCTACCCAGTAGATTAGAATGGTAACCTCCAATGGAATATGTAGGCAAGGTTTTCTGGATAAATGTGGTCACATGATATTGTAATCCATCTAGCTATAAGTACCAATGTGGGAAAGGCTCAGCCCATAGGAGCTGTTACAAATTGTGTTTCCATTAATACATCACTTCTGTTCTAGAGTATTCATGCATGTCCATATGTAATGTGAAAGGAAAGGCACTAGGTAGCCAACTTTATTTACTACTCAAGTGGTTTTCAAAGTATGGGTCAGTTTTCTTGTGTTTTTGAAGCGTTTTGGTGTGGTTCAAAACCTTATTTAGTTGGTCACTTTAGTCCCAATTTTGAGCCTATTTTTGATGACCTCTTCTAAGTCTTCATAGTCATGATCACTGTCATCATCTGTGAAAAAATTTGCATTATTTTAGTTGTATGTTATAACCCAATTATGCTGTTAAAGCATGCTTAAAAAAATCCAGCTAAAATATTGCATTAAAATTTAAAGGTTCATTAACCCCCCTGGCGTTCCTGCCGAACCCAGGTCGTCCAGTGCTGACCTGTTTGAATAGCACTGGATGAGCTGGGTCTTTCCGGAGGAGATCGGAGCCCCAGCACCACAAACTCGCCGATCCACGCGGCTCTGGTGGCTCTGATCTACTGAACAAGTCCATCACACCAGGGGGGAGAGGGTGCCAAAGGAAATTGTACTGGATACAGTGATAACAATTTATTGTGATAATATTTTAGCGATTTTATCATTTAAATAATACCTTTTATTATTTTTCGGACTATAAGACACACCCAGTTTTAAGAGCAAGATATCAGAAAAAAATATTTCATGTGTTTAAATGAATAAGTGAAAAGATCTCATGCAGTACCCCTTTTCAGCCACAAAAAAATGTCACTAGAGAGCACACTTCTGGATCTCTTCTTCCTCACACACAGAGAAGGGAGGGGGGCCCCCTCCATGGGGGAATCAGCACACTGATCTCCCTGTCTCCTCTACACTGCATGTGTAAGGAGGCTATATCTGCAGGGCTCTGCAAATATAGCCAATACAGTTCAGCTCCCCACTTCTCTCCCGGCAGATGGATCTGCAGCTGATCTCCCATCTGCCGGGAGAGCTGGCGGGGGGCCAACTTGCGATCACCGGCAGCCGAATGACCATGGGTGGTCGCAAATTTGGACCATAAGATGCAGGCACTCCCCCCCCATTTTGGGGTGAAAAGGTGCATCTTATGGTCCAAAAAAAACAGTAATTTTTTTTTTTTTTACGTAATTTTATTTTACATAATTGTTTGTTTCAAACATTATTATATTCAGGATGTCTAATAGACACTTGTACGGACATATTTTGGGAAGTTACAGACCTACAACGTAAAAAAACTAAAAAATTCAATTAAAGTCTATGGTGCACTTTTGGTACAGAAATCTGGAACTCAGTAGAGTGCTAGGGAAGTAAAAAGTCAAAATAATAAAACCCTCTTATAATGGCAAATGAACTTTCAGATGAGATATATCCTTCAGAGAAAGTTTCTTTGCAGCTAGATGCCTTCCGACCTGAAGTCCAGCATCAGTTATCTAAAGCTGGGCACACAAAGGTTGATACCCATTCATGTGCTCCCATTAGTGATGAGCAGAACAGGCAATATTCGTATTCACAAAATATCGCAAATTGTTTGCCTAATATTTGCTGAAACAAATTTGTGAATTCAAGAATTAATGATTTCCAGTCATGATTTCCAGTCATTATCACCTTCATTGCAAAAAAGATTTTTGCAATGTAAAAGGCCAATATTTGCAATATTTTCAAAAACAACTCTATCACATGAAAACAAATAATTTATTACCTTTATTGTGAAAATCAGCACTTATCAGTACTTATGCATAAGCATATTCTGTCACCTGTTCGATTGACCTTTCTTCGAAGAAGGGGTTTTTTCATTCAATTCCCTGTTTAACTGACCCACGAGTGATCACCAGCAAACACGTATGGTGATCGATCTTTAGCCAATCGAACGGTAAATCCATCCATGTGTGTCCGGGGGCTTTACCTATTAGTTGATACGTAGTCCTAAACCTACACAGGTCTGTGACTACACAGGAAAAAGAGAACCAGGACCATAATTAACTGTTCTCGCACTTCTCACTCCTCTTATCAGCTTCTTGTACCACTGCGTTCTTCCCAACTCCAGCAATGCTGAACTGGAAATACTAAAGGCTGAAGCCAGGTCCCATTTAGATACTTGTACTGCAAATACATATGTGTCTGTGAATACAGTGCTGCATTAATGTGAGCATTGCTCTTATTCACTAACATTTCCCTTACCATGAATATTTTAATTATAAAACTTCCTTTCTGTCTTCTGAGTATAAAGGATGTGGTTACCAGTAGGTGTTTACATTGCTATTCAAAAACCAAGAAAATAACTAAACGGTGTCATATACCATTCACCTTTAGATGTGCACACTTTTTTCTGTATACTCAAAAACCAGGGGATGGCACATTTGAAGTCCACATTGTGATGAACACCGAACACCTGCGCATAGACTTCCCTACACACTCAGCTACAGTCTACACACTAGCAGACTGAAAGGGAGCTGTCATGGGGCAAGGTTAGATGGACGCATGCACCCTTGATAACCGTAGTTGTGTTTTGCTTCCTCTGTGTCACCCACTGCCACTCCAGACAGGAATATCTTAGAAATCACAAAGTTAAAGAAGAGCTTCGGGTAAGCAGGTTATACTATTTCTACTTAGAGCACTCAGAGATTCAGCTTACACTTTTTATAGTGTTTAATAAGAAAAAACAGACAAAAACAGTGCTTACAAAATAAAAAAAATCTAAGAACTATAACCAAACAATAACAGAACTATAGAACAATAGCAACAGCATAATTATAATTAAGTACAATTTGATTGCCTTGGTCCATGTTACTGGTAAAGTCCAAATTATCAGCCAGAGTCACTGGGCTCCCTGCAGTGCTCAATGTGTCAGTAACGTTGTATAGTATAGCCACATAAACTCAAAGTCAGGTGCTGTCTCCTTTAACTCTACTTCCCATGAGGCTCTGGGGCCAGAAAGACATAAAGCTGCTCGAAGAAAAGGTGGCCGCAATCGATTCCCAAACAATCGATCACCACAAACGCGCATGGTCGAAAAATCGACCAGTATATGCTCACCTTTAATGTGGAAAGTGTCCATCAAAAAAGAAGAAACTTATTGGATGAAATTGTGCCTTAGTGATTCCCGCAGATGCACCAAGTCTCATTTAACAGATAATGTGATCTAGATGTAGAACAAACTGCATAGTGCAGAGATTATTGTCCCTAAGGTATTAAGCATACTTGGGACAATTGGGATCACATAATCTACCAATATCATAGAGACGTTTGGATATAAAGTCAGAATTTCTTCAAGAACATCAGAAGAGCATAGATGGGACTATTTCCCGTCGACTGCCTAACCGACCTAGCGGGCCTGATGACGTACCACCGCTAGTGCCAAGAATCGACCGGGCACCCTTTGTGTACCAGCCATTACTTTGGCTGGGAACTACTGTCCCCATCCTAACTAATGGGATCAGATCTGAATTTACCGTCATGTTGGATCACCGTGTGATCCAACATCCAGCAGATTCTTGGTCAATATGACCAGTTTGCACACTCGATTCTCTAAACGCAGCCGTTTAAAACCTTTGAAGGAGTACCTGAAAGTACTAAGATAAAAATTTTCAGAGAGGACAGGGAAGGAAGTAAATTGATGTTTAGTAAGCCATAAACCATGTTTTATGCAGAGAAAGAAGAAGTATATGGAGCTAGGCAGGTCGTAATGAGTTTGTAATGTAGAAAAGGGAAGCATTATGACAATATGTATGAAACTGAAAACCTTTTACACAATGCACCACAGTTCAGCAAATACTTATTAACTCTTTATCTTTATTATATGAATCCAGTAGTGGTGTATAAAAGTTTTAAAAGCAATCCTTTTTCTTTTAGGGCCTATAAAGAAAATCCACACTGATCCACACTGGTGACTAACCAAGAGTCCAAAGGTGTTGTCTATTAATATTAATTTGTATTCATACAGCCTGCTGGTAATAGTTTCCCGTAAACAACAACTGGAAGATGCACGTTGCTACTTATTTAAATGTGTACTAATGTATGGCATCCCAGTCCTATTAACCTCCCTAGCTCACTGCTGAGGTCCAGGTTTCTGTACCAAAAGTGCACCGTAGACTACAATGGTAATTTTTTCTTTATGTTGTAGGCATGTAACTTCCCAAATATGTCCGTACAAGGGTCTAATAGACATCCTGAATATAATAATGTTTGAAACAAACAATTATGTAAAATATTTTTTTTTTTATAATAACATTAATGAGAAAACACAAAAATCAGGGCAAAAAGATAAATTCAATCAAAGGTGTCATTTGAATGATATAACCTCTAATATACCTCCTTTGTATGTTAAATTTCCAGATTCCCAGATGTGCCCATTTGCAGTTAACCCTCTCTAACCTGGTGTGACGGATGTGGTAAAATCATACCAGGGAAGAGAGGGTTACTGCAAATGGGCACATCTGGTGCACCAGAGACTTTATTTTGGCCAGATTTGTTACATAGCAGCACATTGAAAGCAGTTTTCTACAAAGACAACTGATTTTGTGCTATTCACGTCATCACGTCCGTCGGAGGGGGGGGATGAGCCCCGCTCCAGCAGCCAGCATGTCGCATCGGGGACACCGGGACAGCGCAAACAGTAAGTATGCGCTGCCGGAGCCCCGATCGTCACTGGACGGCACCATCTCGTCCAGTGCTATAGTGATGGTAGCAGCGCTGGATGAGATGGTGCCGTCGCTAAAGCTAGGGCGGTTAATAATTTCTTGTAACTGCTTTGCATTTTATATATAGATTTTGTTATATATGCAGAATAAGAGAAATGGGAAAATGACTACTGATTAATGTGTATTGCATGTGTTGTTTAGAAAAACAATACATTAACTATGTGAAATTTTTGTAGCTGTCATTGCTAAAAAAAGGATCTATAATTGTTTCAGCCAATAATGTTTGTTAAAGACAGGTAAATTTTGCCTGCATTTCAATAATGGAAGGGAAATGAGAATGCATATTTGGAACTTCCTGGTATTTAAGAGCAAGTGACTCACTACTCGTCCCTCATATGTGCTGGTTTTGCAAAGTAACTGGGTTTAGCAAGAGCTGCTAAATAATAAATAATAAGGATGCCTGGCTGATGAATAACACCATCACTTATGTAAGGTAATTGTTGGTGAAGGGAGGAATGTTAGCTCTTTTTACACCCCAGATGCCCAACCCTTGGGGTGTTTTTCAGAGGCCCTCCTTAGTCCACTCCACATAACCGTGAATCAAAGGTTATGTGCCCCATATATATTACTATGAGGCACATAACCTATGACGATGTACTTGACACAAAATGTGCATTACCATACAACAGTGTTTCCTAATGCTTGAAGTATAATTTAAAACAAGTTTTGTTAGATGATCCTGCTTCCTAAGGCGTTGTATGTTGTCTGGCACTTCCCGGTTTATATACCGCTAAAATATATTTCAAATTGCTGGAATCTTTGCTTAAGTCCTGTGTGGGGGGTAAGTCCCGTCATAAATTGGCTTGGAAAACTCTTACACTCCCTATGGATGCGGGTGGTATGGCTCTCCCAGATTTTAACCTGTATTATTTGGCAGCCCAGTTGTCCCACTGGCACCACATCTTTTGTGCGGACTGCTCGGTTCAGAGCCCTTACGACTCTGGATCTGGAGAGCCCTATGTATGATCCCTTGCTAGTTATGCTTCAGGGAAAAGGTGGCCTGGTGGCACGTATGATGAGACACCCTATGGTGGCTATGCCCTTATTGCAATGTTGGCAGGTGGTGCTTTCTAAGTTAATTCAGTTTTGTCGGCCTCAGGAACATTTGGGGGGGGGGGGTAATGTGGGGATACTGTCAGACGATGACTAGCAGGAGGCCCTGGATACTCCTGCTCTTATCTCCCCAAAACTTTTGGACAGTCTGACTCAATTGTATATTATCCAAACATGCTATTTGATGTCAGTCCACCTTGCTAGGTTTAAACCTGACTGCCCGACTTACTGCCCTAAATGCGTGGTACACAGCAGTACTCTTTTCCATATGCTTTGGTCTTGTTGCAGGTTTATTGGGAGCAGGTGATCAAATTTCTACATGACACCATGGGATCTCCTGTAGCACTGGACCCAAAGCAGTGTATCTTAGGTGTGCTGGGGGAACTTGGACTCAGGAAAGCTGAGATTCAATTTTTACAAACTGCGTTGTTCCATGCTCGTAAGCTAGTGGCAAGTCTATGGTACAGTCCCCTTTCTCCCACACTAGCGGTTTGGAAGATGTCCCTAAATTATGTTCTGAAGTGTATTTACATGAACAGGGGTAGCCAGAATAAATTTGATAAGATCTGGGGCATGTGGTTGTCCAAAGTGGATATGACACTCCTTTCTTCCACTTAGGTCTCCTGCATTTGTGGGAGGACTTGTGGGAATCTGCTGGTGGGGATACCCTACAGAGTAATGTGTTAATGGTTTTATTACTGACTATGTAGTTGGATTATGTTATATCTGTTGTTCTGGCTTGTTTTCTCCATCCTTAATAATGATTTTGTGTCTGGAGAACAGTTTGCGTGTATTATCATATGCTTATGTACATTCTATATGATTGTTCTTGTTTTTTTTTTTCAATAAACTTTATTGTTGAATTAAAAAAACAAGTTTTGTTATTTAAAAATGAAAATGTGTTCAAGCTATGCATGCTGTCCTCTTTTCATTATAAAATGCTTATACAGTCAGTATAGATTACAAATGTTATGTGCGGCCCTTTAGTGATGCAGAGGGCCGCAGTTGTGGCCACCACTATTTTACACCAATGGCATTTTATGTGGACAGACCACCACTTAGTAAAGTTGCTTGCTGGAGAGATGGCAAACCACCCTTCTTTATCCATTTTGTGACATATCACATAGAGAGAGAGGGCTGAGGTTAACTGAATGCTCCAAAAGGTAAGGTCGCCCATCCCCTTTGGTGATAAATGGAAAATTGGGGGCACCCTCAATGGGGACTTTGGGTGGCAGACCTACCTAACTGGAATTATTTGCATGTTTCACAATGTGAATGATTCATAAAAATTTTTATTCACACAAGGATATTTCACAATTAGGGATGGTCGAAAAATTCGCAGTGTGAATTTTTAAGTAAAAATTTTGACTTTTTCGCCGAAAATTCGCATAGTCGAAAATCAGCCTGATATTTCGACTGAAATCGAAATTTCAACTTAAAAAATAACTTTGCTTTTGATTTGCCGTGCCGCTATTTCACGTGCGAGTATCGCCATTTTATTTAAAATTTTCGCATGTGGGAGTGATTGGAAAATTCGCATTGGCGGAAATTCGCATGGTGCTAGCTAACTTTGTCAGCTTATTGCAAAGCCCCTGAATATGGTATTCTCACAAAAATTGCTGGAGTTGTAGAGAAGGGTTGGGGGGACATTGCTGGAGTTGTAGAGAAGGGTTGGGGGAAACATTTAAAGTTTTGCACTAACATGTCAAGTTTGTGTATTTAAATCTCAGCTCTTAATGTAAAACTCTGCTACTATGTACACTATTCTTCTATTATAGCTCAAGCTCATACAGCAAATCATAATTTTCCACCTTATGTGAATTTTTGACCTTATGGACCTTAATTTTGGAGTGTTTTATGCGAATTTTTGGCGTTATGCGAATTTTGGACTTCGACTAGAAAAAAGTCAAAATTTCGCAGTCGAATCGAAATTCGATTGGGAAACTCGAAATTTAAGTAGAATCGAATTTTATTCATTTCAACCATCTCTATTCACAATCAACATGAGTGGTACAGGAAAACAGAACATAGGGAATTTCCCAGATGAGTACAGACTTTTCTGGTGTTTAAGTTGACCATGGTATGTTGTCTACATGTTTCACCCGTACATTACTTGGCTTCCTCAGGACACATAACCATCTGAATACCAGAAAATATGCAATCACGAGTAGTGGGATGCCTCAGCTGGAGAGGAAGGGGGAGGAAGGAGGGCCGGGAGGGGAGAGGGGCCCCAGGGGCCCTCAAATCACCAGGCAGACACAGCTGTGTCCCCACCAGTTGTGGGGAGGGGGCACACGTCAAGCCCAACAGGACGACTCCAAATGAGGCCCGGGTGGCAGGAAAATGGGAGGGGGAAGCACCAAAGGGACCTCCGCCAGACTCAGCCCAACCGGGAATGGAGTTTCATGCCTGGGGGAGTTTTCAAGACTGATTCGGCGTGGAGAGTAGAAGGAGAGCGCTCCAAAGAAAGGCATCCACCCTAGGCTGGCGCTGGTTCTGAACCCTCTACCCCTCATCTCAGTCGTTCTCTATAGCCTATTTGCCCCTTTCTTACTCAGATCAATACTACACAGAGAGTTTTCTCACCTTTTTTTCTTTTTGGAGCCACACTGCCCCCCTCCTTTCTCAAATCCTTTTTTCATTCCACTGCCAAGGCAGTTATCCTCCCACAGAAAATAACACACAGCAGAAATGCAAATACATTTTGCTTTCGCATTTTCCTCCCTAATGGGCATTTTATTCTACCACAAATGTGGAGTATAATTGTATACCAATAAATCTTGGGGCCCTTTCCCCCCATTATCAGTTTAGTAAATAAGGTTAAACTGTACTAATAATAGGTATTGTTTCCTCCCTCTGATGCGCTGACACTCTTTCCTTTTGTCTATTAAGACCTATTTTTCATATATTCGGTGCTGCAACTAGAAAAACAAACCGAAAGTAGGTTAAAGTGTCAGGAGTCTTCTTCCTCTTTTCTGATAACAAAAAAGAGCTTGTCTAGAACAAATTGAGTTTACACATAATGCTGACCATCGGGGGTATGAATTGCAGAGAGTGGTAGAAAAAGGGAAATTATAAGGATATTTACTCACCTATTTGTTGTACTGTATTCCTCCTTGGTATGGGTATATACTCATTAGCCTTCTTTAGTTGAAATGTCTCACTGGCATTTTTACTTTCTTCTGAAGAGGATCTCGAATGGGGCAATGGTGGTTTAGCAAGGGTGTCTATAGATTTCTGAAATGAAAACCAGAAATCTGCTGAGAATGTTTCATCATGCATTTTAAACAGCCAGTAATAACAGAATTATATGACTTCCTAGCTTGTTTATAAAAGTTCCTGGTGACATCCAAAAAAAGACTACTTGGGGATTTATTAACAATCAAAATATGCACTGATATAGGATATAAATAACAATTAAAAAAAACACTGATATAGGGTACAAACAAGCATTGACTACATACAAAGCAACAAAAGTGCAGACAAATGATGAATCCCAACAGTCCAGAACGTACAGTAGGCTATAAATATAGGTACCCACTGGGCGGAGGGATTGATGGGAGTACAAGTATGTTCAGGGACATGATGGCAAGGTGAGTCAGGAAACGTAAAGTCAAATTAATAGTAGTGCAAAGTAGTGCAAAAAAGTAAGTGGGGGCAAGGAACTGTATAAGTAAAATTCAAACTGTGCTGCGCCTTAGGATAAAAGGAGATAGGGGAAAGAGCAGATACTGAAGGAAGACAAAAAATGGAAAAGGGGACTAGGAGAATAGTAGAGGGAAGAGGGGGAAAGAAATGAGTAAGCAAGAAGATGAAGAAGCAAAAGGTGGGGGGAAGGAGGGGGGTAGGGGGAGCCAAAGGTACCAGAGGTAGGTAAAAAGGGTGAGGGAAAAAACAGTGAGGTTATGATGGAAGGCAGAGGGAGAGTAGGGAGGTAAGTACAAACGTCCAGCATATATTTAAACACAAAAGTATCAGTTTCCACATTTCTTTTCTTTGGTTAATAGGAAAACATTTATTCAGATTTCTTTGAAAAGTATTTGTTATTTAAAACCAAAAACAGAAAAACATTGACAACTACGTATAGAGAGAAAAGAACCATAACTGTAACTAGTGCATGAAGTACATTAATAGCAAACAAGGTATCGGTATATAGTGTATCTATGGTAAATCCAAAATATCACCACTTTATAAGAAAATCGGTTCAGGGTGGAAGTATGCAACTGATATAACAGATATAAATAGACCATAAACGTAGAGATAAGTTGGTAAAACAATGTTAATGCAGTAACATTCAATCGATCACACTGTGTGGTAACATGATGGATTGATGTTAGGCTGAAAAGCCATATTCCACACAAGTGGATTGATCTATGGCTAGCTTTAGATAGGTGAGCATAAATCCACGTTAGTATTTCTGTTACATACTACACCACAGGATATGGCACCCAGATAAACTAACTTTACAAAATAGGTCATAAAAGAGCCCTTTTAAATAAACAAAAGCAGGTTGAATTTTCTGCAGGTATCATTTGACCAAGAAACTGGCTGATAGCAGTACCATAGGGATCAAATGACCATTCATATTTAAATTTCTGGGTTAGATATGGATAAGCCATGAATGTCAATGAAACCAGGTCATCCTATGCATCATTTAGAGCCCAAGAACCACCTCACTTAAACTTGGGGAACATGAGAGAAGGCTAATTGTTCTGGGAAACTGGGAAAAGTACCAGACCAACTGAGTTCAGAATTTTATTTTGTTAATCTTCCCATGTAATGGACTACTCTCAGTTTGTTGGCCCTTTGGTTACTGTCCATTTTTTCCCTTAGAGCTGAAAGAAGTGGGCTTGGTGAGAGTGGGATCATCAAAGTCTCCATTTCAGGAAGGAAGTTAACAGAGAAGATAACCTGCATTAATGGGTATGCACTGACTGTAGCCAAAAGGAATCACTCTGACCAGAACAGTTACAGATAAATATAGCAGATATTATAACAGATATATTCTGTTAGTCCAGTTCCCGTTAGGTGTAGCAGAGCCCTGCAAAGAGCATACATCATTTGTAGTAAATAATAATAATAATAATAATAATAATAAAGACGTAGTAGTAAAAATTGCAAATGACCAATGCAAATTTTCTCATATTCTTTTGGAGCAATGCACAGAGCATGAAAAAAACAAAAACCCAGCACTTCAAGTTCAGCAGAAATCCCAGATTTCATAAGTGCTAGTACTGCACTGAAAATGTAAATAAAATGCAAAAAGTCTCTCTCTTTTAATGTGTAACAAACACTACAGGCTGATCCAACTTTGATGTAATATCCTTCAAACAAGTCAAAATAAGGCTCAGTAGTGTGTGTGGCCTCCATGTGCCCGTATGACCTTCCTTCAACACCTGGGCATGCTCCTGATGAGGTGGTGTATGGTCTCCTGAGGAATCTCTTCCCACACCTGGACTATAGCATCCCCCAACTCCTGGACAGTCTGTGGTGCAACGTGGTATTGGTGAATGGAGCAAGACATGATGTCCCAGATGTGCTCAATTAGATTCAGGTCTGGGTAGGCCAGTCCATAGCATTAATGACTTGGTCTTGCAGGAACTGCTGACACACTCCAGTCACATGAGGTCTAGCATTATCTTGCATTAGGAGGAACCCTTGGCCAACTGCACCAGCATATGGTCTCACAAGGGGACTGAGGATCTCATCTCGGTACCTAATGGCAGTCAGGCTACCTCTGGTGAGCACATGGAGGGCTCTGCAAAGGAATGCCACCCCACACCACTACTGACCCACTGCCAAACTGGTCATGTTAAAGAGCATGTGAAATTGATTGTTAATCGGTTTTGCTACCTAAGTGGACAGTTTGATTTGTGAATTCTTGAATAGCTGATATTTCTCAAATATATTCGCAATTGGAATATTTTAGTTCAACACTAATGCAGAAATGAAATCTGGGAAGCGACATTAATTGCTGGTGTAGACCCAGCCCCTTACATTGGTTATTAGTTGAAAATGGCTCAGGGCGTGGCTTGCCGGGCAACGAGGGCTCCCCGCTATATCCCCAGTTCAAAGGTGTTTTTAGCCTACCTGCTCGATCCACAGCGATTCTGGGGCACCTCTCAGGTCGGGGTCGCCGGCGGGTCACATTGGTTTTTCATCCGCGCACCGACGTGCCGCACATCTGGGGACCGCATCTATGCGAGGCCGCGGCTTTGGCCTACCGCGGCGTCCCACGATTCCATCAACGCCGTATAAAAGACTCAGGTACCTCCCTGCTCCTCTGAGGGTCCATCCTAAGCCAGCGGTAGCGATTGCCCTCCATTTGGCTACTCATAAGCGCATTTGCGCGCCATCCGTATACCAGGAGCATAAAAATCTAGTCCGCCATCCAGGCTGAATCTTTGGCATCACTCTGCACAGGGACAAGACAGATACCCATCCTCACTATTGGACACCTTCTCTGTCCCTGGCTCACATTATTGTGTGATTACCCTGCACCATCTATGGGGTCTTACTGCTCACCTGGATCCCCGGCCTAGTGTCCTGGGCATTTAACATGATCCTTCCCACCAAGTGCAGCTACCTTCACTAGCAATTCCACCAGTTCACTACAGCAGTACAGTGGGATAAAATATACTATCTTAAGTGGATCTGTTCAGTAACATTGATTACTGCGAGCACAGCTGCAGCCTTGGACCTGTCAGTTTATATATCTGGACATATCATCTCTGTATAGACTCTGTTACTGACGCATGAACTGCTGCTTACGTATCAGAATGACGCCCCAGGCACAAACTCGACAATGTTAGTTTAATCTCGCTTCCCAGGGGGGCTCCATGACAGGGGGGTCCAATACAGTACAGTCCAGCATACTCTCAACTCATACATTTATGGTATTCATGTCGAAAGGCGATAAGACCACAAAGAAAGGTTCCCAGCGGTCCTCCGCAGACCTCAGACCATACTATCCACAACAGGATAAAAGGTTAAACCCACAGAAAAAGCCAAAATGTAGTCAACTCGCCAGGGTGCTGCGGCAGCACAGAAGATACGTGATAGTACACCACAGAACGCAGCCCCTGCGGCCTCGCCTACTTGTGACTCCGGTTCCTCCCCCATACACACCCCGACCTTCTCCCCCCCCAACTTCCATGTCAGAGGGCTCTGTTTCCGACGGTCATACCCTACCTGTTGAACTGCAAGCCTTACTCAAATTCATTCCTTCTAAAGATGATCTTGAGGCTCTCGGCACAAGGATTGAGGGAGCTCTAAGAAAGAAATTAGATGCAGTTACCCAATCGGTCACAGCCATTGATACCCGTGTCACCACACTGGAGTCAACTTCTACCACGGTTGAAGCTCGCTTATCCAATTTAGAGTTTAACCAACAAGTTCTGCAGAAGAATTACTTTGACCTTTTCCTCCATTCTGAGGATAATGAAAACGGGAACAGGAGGAACAATATTAGGATTCGTGGGCTCCCTGAGGCGACTGGGAGAACGGATCTCAGAGCGACGGTCACTGCTATCTTCAATAAGGTCCTCAACAGGCCACTGGACACAAACATTGTTATTGACAGGGTTCACAGGGTCCAAGCCCCCTGCTCAACTCCCAACTCCCCTCCTAGGGATGTTCTTTGCCGCGTTCACCTCTTCACCCTGAAGGATGACATCATGCGCAAAGCTTAGACTCATGGTCCTGTTGAATTCGATGGAGTGGACCTCCAACTCCTGCCGGATGTCTCGAGAAATACTTTGCAGATGAGACACTGTCTCCATCCATTGCTTGACCTGATCCGCTCCAAAGGAGCCACCTATACTTGGGGGCATCCCTTCCATTTGAGAGTGAGGAGAAATGGTGCCACCTTTCCTCTACACAGGCATGCTCAATTACCGGACCTGTTCACCTTTCTTGATGCTGATCAGATCCCTATTCCTGACTGGCTGATGGCCCATATGGATGACTCCACTCCCACGGGTCTGCCGCAACGTACACGCTTCCGCAGTCGCTCTAGGCCTCCTCAAAGAAGATCGCCTCCCAGAATCTCCACACCAAGGTCTCACGAACTTTAGTGTACACCCGAGGTATGAGGCCTGGTTTTTCAGGACGAAATCAGATCGGCAAGTAGGTCTGTGCGAGCCATGTTACACACTCGTAGTATCTCTTAATACATGTCCTGCATCATCATATAACTTTACTTATCAATACAGCCTCTGCTCAGTGAGGTTTCGTGTTGATATTACTCAAGTTCTTACTTAATGTTACAAGATAAGTCATGCTGTGTATTCATATCACTACAAGTTAGCGGTGACAATACTCCAAACCACATAAAAAACGGACTACCTTAAGGACTTTACTACTCTCCATAGAGACGGTCACCTTTCTAAAAGTAGGATCCCCGACGAATAGTGTCCGCAGGAGGAGGGGAAGACTCTGGTACCCGCATGGGATAGTTCGGGCAAGAGCAAAAAAACAGGTTGGAGGGTCGGATGGGGGCCGGGGTCCCTGTTTCGCATTCTTTGTCAAAGTCCCGGGTACATGCGTGAACAGGGGCGTCAGCTTTTTCCCATTCTTTGAACCAGGGCGTATGTCACTGTGAACTGACTGGAAACGGAGAAGAATAAGGCCCAACGAGCCGCCGGAGTTCAGACGTTGCGCTTTAACCAGAGATTTGAGGTTTTGTGATCGTGAAGACATAAACGGGTTGTTCTCTGTTTCTGCCTGCTGCGCCTCAAGTAGATGCCCTCCAGTCTTCTAATGGCTGCTTTCATGGCTAAGTTTCTCTATCCGCCCCATCATATGATTCGGCCTCTGACAAACTTTCTGGAGAAATCGAATGGGATGGAGTGACATTTGGGTCGAAATCTTTGGGAGAGGATGGCCCCTATGGCGTCTTCCTCCGATGGCGTTCAACCCTCTAGGATGAATGGTAAGAAGGATCTGGTTGTTAGAATGGGAGCGGTGGTAAAGAGCCGTTTAAGGTTTTTCAACAAACGTCCGCTGCTGTGCAATACGGATACCATTTGAGTGCTGTTTTTGTGCTAGTTATTGCGGTATGTGGGAGGACGATTGTTTGAGAAGCCCTTTATGACCCTTGCGAAGAAGTTTAAGAACCCCAGGAACTCTTACTTGAACTGCTTTTGCGGGTCTGGGGTTAGGCCAGTCTTTAACTGCATACCCTTTTTGAGGGTCC
>CM070033.1:110601285-110619839 GCA_036250615.1 Ptychadena robeensis | reverse complement strand
CTGTAAGCGAGAGGCGCGGACAACTGTTTGTAGGCTATTCTAAGGACTTGTCAATTTGAGGCTTGGGTCATGTCATTGAAGCTCCGTCTCCACATGCCCGCCAGGACTGGCAAAGTTGAGCTTCTGGTGGGGTGTCAGCAACATAACCCCCACCAGCGGCAATCATATCCTTGCCACTCTTCCACAGTCCTCAGTCCCGGTCCCATCCACTGTAAGCCCTCGTTTTCCTGCTTCCTCACTGTTAACCGGCCAAAAATGGAAACCAATTGGTTGGAGGGATGTGAATGCATACACATACATCTCCTTACAATCTCGGTGATTTATAAGACCGTATTTTTTCCGGACCAGAAGACGCACTTTTTCACGCCCAATTGGGGGGGAAAAAGTGCCCTGCGTCTTATGGTCCGAGGATTGTGCGCCAACCCGCGGTGCCATCGCGCCGCCGTTTACCGCAACTTGCTCCCCGACATCTCTCTCCCTATCTCACTTCTCTCGCTCCGCAAAGATAATCAGCTTCTCGCAGATAAGAGAGGGAGATTTCAGCATCTGTATGATCTCATTTCGTCACAGCCTCCCCTGGTGAGATGTCGATCACACAGCTGATGGACCTATGAGACAGCTTTGTAATCTCCACCTGCAGTAAGCTGTGTGGGAGGAACTTATCCGGCTATATGTGTCAGAGCCCCCATAGCCGCCTCCCCCCCCCCCCCAGCAATATAGAGCCTATGCAGATGTGTGAAGAAACAACCGCTGTCTGGCAACAGCTTTCCCTTACACACCAGCAGAGAATGGAGATCAAATCCCCCCTCCCCCCGTTCTTCGCCTTCCCCCCCCCGTCCTTCCCTCCCATCAATTCCCCCTTTCTTGCTCCCCCTCCCCTCTGAGCTCTCCTGTGTGTGTGGAGAAGAACGTGAAGTCCGCTCTTAGTGACAACTTTAGTGCGGAAAGGGTTACTTCTGCAGGAGAGTTGTTTTCACATTCAATTAAACAAATGAAATATTTTTTTTTTCCTTCTCTGATTTCCTTACCCCCCCTGCTCTAAAAACTGGTGCGTCTTATGGTCAGGTCGTCTTATAGTCTCCCGAAAAATACGGTATAATATCTCGGATAATCACACTGAACTCTCAAAATCGGACTGAACCTGCACTTCGCAACTTCGCGAACAACCATTCTGGAAAATGAGCCATCCAATCTCTCCTAACGAAACTATGGCCCCTTGTTGGGAGAAAAAGTTAATGACTTTTAAAAAATCTTTCTAGAAATAACAATTTATTCCCCTATCACTAGGGTAAGCCGTCTCTTCCTCTTATTCTCTAAGCCGTCTCTCTCTCCAGGTGCTTAGATTCGTTGTGGTTCTTCAGAACAAGGTACCAGACGAAATGATTAAGAATCATTTATTTTAAAAGATAAAAATCGGTGCATAAAAATTTTAAGAAAAATGTAACAAAAACTAACAAGGAACTAAACAGAGCTTTTCAATAGTAAAAAATCATGTGGTTAAACATGAAAAGAGAGAATCTTGTCTGAGGAGCAAGAGTTATATCCAGAGTAGAAGTGTCCTTAGAAAATGAGTTTTCCCAAATATGTACTCACCTCCAGCGGGCGTGGCCAATTCTGGAGTTGCAAAGGACGGGTGTCAGAAAACGACCAAGGCACAAGAACGTGGGGCAGTTCGCGAGGGTCAAAGCAATCAACATGAGACAAAAGGCTTGAGAGACAATGCACGGAAGTAATGGAGTGCTTTTAATAACCCTAACCCTTACTGTAACACAATTAAAAACCAAAAAATCAACAAAAACAATTTAATAAAACCCCTAATACATAACTCCTTACGCCTCCTGGGAGGGGTTGACAAACAGAGCTGACCAAACCATCTCACCTTGGTAGTGCGGAACAAAGCCCAACAATGAGCCCCCTCATTATTAGACAGGAACATACAAGAAAAACGCCATGTACATATGACATGTATAACAACTGATAGGACACTTAAAACTTGCCCTAGGAAACAATGTGACCCAAATATTCTTTGATGTTGCCCATGTTTCTCGTCTCCTTCACTATTTTCCTCTTCCCAAATTTAATAAGTTGCCAAACATGGATTAGTTTGTTATGTTATGGCTAAACGATGCTAATCTAGAGATTCCCATCCCTTCAACTCACTCTAGCTTAGGGAATGTTCACAACAACAACAAAGCAGAAACCACGAACAACACACCGGCAGCCACACACCCCCCTAGCCATTGTTGACCAAATCTACATTTTTCCTATTCCTATGGAGTAGATAACCGTCTGCTGCGAGTTACACCAGTAATCTCCCATTTTAGGGAAATAGGGTTTTAGTGTTTTATTATATTGGTAATCTCCTCATATCTATCTCTCCAATCATTGATCTAAAAGGGGTGAATAAAGGTTCCAACATTCATCACTTTTTCTTTAGCTGTTCTTCTGTAGGAACCCCACTCGTTCACACCCCCTACACTCGTTCACTCACAGTCCCCTCCCCTCCTCTCCAGAATACCAGATACTACAGGATTTTTTTTGGTGGGTTCAATAAATGGGTATCTGGTTCTCTGATAATGGGACTCTGCGCATTTACGACCCCCTAGATTGTACACAAGTGGGCACAACCATGCATGTGGACATTCCATGATTTCTAGTAAATGGTTTGAAATTAACTATAGTGCGGGGTGGAGATGTAAATTGGCTTAGGACAATGATATATAAAGTTACAAAATTGTAGCTAGGTGGTATAGGGTTCCGGCTCAGCTCCACAAATTTAATCTGGCAGTTTCGGACAGGTGTTGGAGGTGTGATGCTGCCCTGGGCACTCTTTTACATATATTCTGGGACTGCCCTAAAATCAAGCCCTTTTGGAATTCAATCCGTAATCATATTGAACTTATTACCGATCAGGATCTAGGCGAGTTTCCGGCCCCTTATCTGTTACACCTTAATCATCTACCAATCGCATCTTATAAACATTCTCTTATCAAACACCTTATAAATGCAGCTCGTTCATGTATTCCATTACTTTGGAAACAACCTGACCCCCCCACCACCGCTCTTTGGCTCTCAAAAGTTTCTGAGATCTACTCGATGGAGGATCTGACGGCCTCCTTACACAATACTGAGGACAAATTCTCAGCCACCTGGGTGACCTGGTCACTCTTTATCTCATCTAGTGCTTATACAGATCTGTTGGCTTCATAAATCCTTCCCCTTCCCCAACTTTCCCATTCCACTCTCATCCTCTTTCATGACCCTCTACATCTCTCTTCTTCTCCGTTTCCATCTCACTTCTGCCCCCCACTTATATCTCTCTATTTCCTCACCCTGCTATTATTTATTCTTCAGTCTTTTTGTTTATTCTTTTTCTATTTCCCATAGTAATTAGTTTACTCAAAATTGAAATTTCCGGCTAGAAAAGGGGTTTCCCCAATGTTTATTGGGTCATTGTCCGGTGTACACAGTTCATCATTATCCTCCCGTTTGATTTTTGTCAAATCCACTTATTTACACTGACGTCTCCTTTATCGTATTGCTGTTCCCCCTATGTATCACTATGTTGCTTCCTATAATTTGCTTTATATGCTGGAAATCGTTGGATTTTACATAACTTGTATGTTTTATTCATTCAATAAACTTTAATGATAAAAAAAAAAAGAAAATGGCTCACTTGCATTTGTGGTCATTGTCTGAAATCAATCTACCATTACTTGCAGATCAAGGAATGTCTTATAACCTGAAGAGTAATCTAACACTGCTTCACACCATGAAATGTTTCCTATACTACACAAAGGCATGATTCGGGCATAACCTCCAATTAAGTTTTAAGAAGGAGACGCTGCAGAGCTTGTAAACAAATTATAAGTTTAATCTCCTTAGCATTATGCCCCCCCCCCCGTGCCTCTTCAGCGTCATTAATGATGCAGAAGGGGTGGACTCGAAAGAGATCAGGGGATAGGTGACTATCCCCTACTGTAACTCGGAGTAAGATTGTGGGGTAAGCAAAGAACCAACATATCGAATTGCTGCTCAATCCACTTTTGCTTCTATTCTGGTTGATTGCTCATTTGGGAATCAAACAAAAGATCGAGCTGTGTATGGCTGGCTATACACTTCTGTTGGTTTCATGCATTTGTATTGCATTTGTTCGTGTTTACAAAGCAGCCTAAATATGGGGCAACACTGTCACAGAAAGACAGAGAAGAAGCAGAACTGATAGAGGGACAAAACTGCTGTTTTTAGAAATGTCCTTTATCAATTAAGGATTAGAATAAATTGTTTAGGCCCATTTCAAATACATCAATTCAGTCACAAGATTTAGGTATACATTAATGACATCCCTAGCGCACTGCTGAGGTACAGATTTCTGTACCAAAAGTGTACCATAGACTTTTAATGGATTTTTTTTTTGTAAAAAAAAAATTTACATTGAAATTTTTTTATTTAAAGTATAATTAGAATTTTGTTTGTTTTCTGTATATAATATTTTTTTTTTACAAATGTAATTGTGTTATGTTTTTTACTTTAAATTGTACTGGATACAGTAATCACTGTACCCAGTACAATTCCCCTTTAAATTTGGTGCCCCCTCCCCGTGTGAAGTCACCAGGTCCTCACACCGGGAGGGAGAGGACCAAACCAGGTTCTTTTGAAATTGCGCTGAATACAGCTTTCTAAGCAGAAAGCTGTGTCCAGGATGATTTGAAACTCCCGCCCTGTGATCTGAATGTAAAAATCCTGCCTGTTCCAGGTGTGACGGAGGCGGCGGGATTTTTTTAATTCAAACCGCATGGCGGCTTCCCGGGCACTATCGGGGCGATCGATAGCACCCGATGTTCCTGCAGCAGGAACATCGGGTGCTGTGGTTAGGTAAGCAGATCGGGTCTGCTGGAATCCACACTAAGGAATGCACTTGGTGCAGGGGGTGCTGATCGTGCCGGTTGGCACCACCTCCTTGGTGAGGATGTCGGCCAACCTGGTGTGATGTCATTAGGCACGTCCCATCGGTGGTGGAGGGATCCATCTTACCCAGAAGCATCGGTGAAGCACTGATGCTTCATTCGGGTAAGTTTTAGAAAAAAACCGCAGTGAATACAGTTTCTATGCAGAAAACTGTATTCATTGCGGTTTAAATGCAAAACTCCCGCCACCTCCCTGTGTGACAACATTACGTACGTTACACCGGGGGGGGGGGGTATCTGCTTCCATCCAGGAAGCATGAGAGAGCTGATCGGAGCTGCTGCAGACGCTTGGACAGGTGAGTGAGTGCCGCAGGGCTACGATTAGCGCTGGATGAGTCCAGCTCGTCCAGGGCACTTTCAGCAAGTGAGCACTGGACGAGCTGGACTCGTCACAACTGCTAGGGAGGTTAAGAATTACTCCATTATTATTACAGTGTGGTACTGTGATATCACCTGTGCAAAAAGTAAAATGATTAACAAGAAATAGAAACTACTGAGTGCACCAGATCGCTCTGACTTATATGCCTGCTTGGCAGAGTTCAGAGCAAAAGGGATTTTTGAGCAGAAACATCATCAATGATAATAGCACATTTAAACGTCTGTAGCCACAAGTTTTATTCAGTATCGCATGCAATTGACTGTCGACGCGTTTCGCGACATGCAAGTCGCTTCCTCATGGCATGTTGTCACTGCAAGGAAAAAAATGTCAATCAGTATGGGGGGCCCATTATTCTATCGGGTGAAAACTTGTTGGTCCCAAAAGGTACCAAGCAGTATCCCCCACCACTTGGGGACACATGAGGTCTCTAACGAAGTCAAGACTTGGAAGAATTTAACCAGTTTACTCTGGAACTACTGGATTTCGTATTACATCACAATTTCTTTATGTTTAAAAACATTATCTACCTACAACAGCAAGGTGTGGCGATGGGTACAACATAGTTACGCAAATTTATACTTGGGATTCTGGGAAAGATCCCTTTGGACCATCGCCAACCTTGAACCCTATATGTCTTAAGTCAGTTTATGGCTTAGATATATAGATGACGTGTTCTTCCTCTGGGAAGGCACGAAGCAAGAACTGGAAAAAAATTTTGTCCAACTCCACCACAACGATCTTAACCTGAAGTTCACCCTCAATTGTGACACTCATAAGATACCATTTCTTGATGTAAACATCTACAAAGACAGTGACAATACCTTACGTTCCTCCCTCTTTAGAAAGCCCACAGTTGGCAATACCATCCTCAATGCCAACAGCTCTCACCCATGGCCACTAGTACGTAGTATTCCGTTTGGCCAATACCTTCCACTTAAACGTTACTGCTCAAACCCCAAACAGTACAAAATTGATGCGGACCAATTACAAACCAGACTTAAACAAAGAGGGTATAGTAATAAAACTTTAAAAAGAGCTTTTAATCTAGCCAAACAACACCCCAGGACAGAATTGCTGTATAGACCCAAACAGACTGAGACAACGCCTACAGTAAAATTGATCACTACATATGTACGCCAGCACGACGACATACGTAGGATCCTTTCAAAGCACTGGCACCTACCTAATCGGAAAATTTGTACATCAGACACCCGAAATTACCTAGATGGGCAAGGTCACTTAAAGACAGACTGGTGGCCAGCCATTATCAAACCCCGAAAAAACCCAAATCCACAGGTTGTCGCAAAGGCACATTTAAATGTGGGTATAAAACGTGCAGTTACTGTCCCTATATGAATATAGGGAACAATATCGAGTTACCGAGCGGTAAATGTTTCAAACCAGTAGACTTTGCAAACTGTAAAACCGAGGGAGTGGTCTATTTGATGACATGCCCTTGTGGAGCCTTCTACGTAGGTAAGACCAAGCGCCCACTTGGAAAAGGCTATATGAACGTTTACACGATATCGAAGTTGGATTTATCATTTGAAGGCAATGGAACACTCGGGCCTCAATGAGACACTGAGTTTTAAACGTTTTCTATGAGGGAGGTGAACCAGGGAATGAGGCGTAATATATTTCAACCTCACACAGACTGGTCCAATGAAAAATTTGGTTCATCTGCATCAATTACCTACCGGTCTTACATATGACCAATATAATATACATGGGCACAGGTTGACCCCCCCCCCAAAAAAAAGATTGTTATGTTTTTATTTCAATTTACCTTTAGGTTTACTTCTGTTAGTTTTCTATGTTTGATGGTATTGTGTTCCTTTTCTATCCTTATATGTATCTCGAGCTCCAGAGCTGTAGAAGAGGAGGTCGGAGACCTCCTTTAACCTCCCTAGCGCACTGCTGAGGTCCAGATTTCTGTACCAAAAGTGCACCATAGACTTCAATGGTAAAAAGTTTTTTATGTTGTAGGCCTGTAACTTCCCAAAATTCCCAAAATCTGTCAGTACAAGGGTCTAATAGACATCCTGAATATAATAATGTTTGAAACAAACAATTATGTAAAATACATTTTTTTTAATAAAATTAATGAAAAAACACAAAACAGGGCACAAAGCTATGCTGCTATGTACTAAACATCACCCAAATAAAGTCACTGGTGCCCCAGATGTGCCCATTTGCAGTTAACCCTCTCTAATCTGGTATGATGAAATCACACCAGGGAAGAGAGGGTTACTGCAAATGGGCACATCTGGGGCACAAGTGACTTTATTTGGGCAATGTTTAGTACATAGGTGCATATTAAAAGCAGTTTTCTTCATAGAAAACTGCTTCATGCAATTTACTTTTCAAATCTACATACATACAATATATCTGTACAAAATATTTTGTGTATACCTTGCCACTGCAAGATGATACAAGTGGGTGGGTTCCCTTTTTAATTAACTATTTTGCTTTACCTTCTCTTGATATTGGGACAATTGGGAGGGTAGGTTTATCTCTGCCCCCCCCCCTCCTCGGTTCTGACACCTTGGTGGGGTTTTATCTGGCCTGACCTCCCAACTGTGTGTGGGGAGTTGCTGATCTATACGTGGGTTCGCTAGTCCACCTGGGGCCGGGTGTTTTGGTTCCTTGCCCCTGGCACTTGGGTGGCACTGGAAGGGGGGTGCCCCCTGGGATATGATGACCCCGGCCATGGTGGTGCATATGGGGCTTGGGAACTCTTCCCCTCATCTCCCCTAGTCTCGGCTGCTCTGCAGCTGACGCGGAAACTCTGTGGCCCCTCCTCCTCTTCCCTCTGTGTAGGGGATTGGTTAGCTGTCATCTTAATCCAGCCTCCACAAAAAAATCCACACGCTTGGTACCTTTTGGGACCAATGAGTTTTCACCCGATAGAATAATGCCCCCCCCCCCATACTGATTGACATCTTTTTCCTTGCAGTGACAACCTACTGACCCCATGCAAAATGTCCTGAGGAAGCGACTTGCATGTCGCGAAACGCGTCGACAGTCAATTGCATGCGATACTGAATAAAACTTGTGATTACAGACGTTTAAATGTGCTATTATCATTGATGATGTTTCTGCTCTACTTTATCCATACTGAATGTTTGCCTTAAAATCCCTTTTGCTCTGAACTCTGCCAAGCAGGCATATAAGTCAGAGCGATCTGGTGCACTCTTTAGTTTCGTTAATCGATTGTTGGTAGTCTCGTTAATCGATTGTTGGGATGCTGGCAGACTGCCTATCGTCCGATACATAACCCTGATATCAGGGGCTTTTCGTTTTTATCAAAAAGTAAAATGTCCATGATGCTAAATTATCAATGGTCAATTAAGCAGCTTCATATAAAGGTAGCCATACATGGTTTGATTTTTCCATTGACGATAGATCATTTTAACACCTGCATCAATCGGCCTAAATTGAATTATAACATGAAATCGACAGAGCAGTGATCGGAAATGTTGATAAATCTAACTCCATCTTCAAGTATCTGATGAGTTTTCTAGGTATTTAGATCCATTTTGTACTATGGAGCATGTGCACAGGGCTTTGGAAAGGAATCCGTCGGTTTAAAATTGATCACATCAATTGAATTGAATTGATTGGTGGTAAAAAGGAATTGTTTTTCAAAGATCGAACGGTTGTGTTTAATGTTGATTGAATGGGAAAATAAACTGTTTAGGTCCAGCTTAAAGGCGGCCATAGACATGGCGATTCCCGGTCATAGTTGTGGGACATAAACCTGCGTGCACGCTCACTCCAAACGCTTGGTGCCCCACAACTACAGAGGTGATCACCTTTCCAGATCGATCCGAAAAGCCCTGCCAGCTGGATCGCATGACGATATGTCCTGGCGTTATTTTCTGGCCTATCCGACTGCAATCTGACGAGAATCCCCTTTAATTCAGCTGTTTAGATCAGTATAAACTCTTTTGGGGATTATTTTGTTCTGCAGTTAACCCTCGTTTATGCATTGTTGTGGCAGAGAGACAAACCTGAGAACAGTTGGAATAAAAAAAATGAAATTTTTGGATATACCATAACATTAAGGAAATGAAAAAGATTGCTTGCTGATGAAGTTGTTTTATTTGTGTTTAGTTGCTGCAGAATACTTTTTTATTCTTCTTGCTTAATTGTGGTGGACAAGAGGAGAAGTACTGGTAATGTTAACACCATGTTTGCCAGGAAGGAAAACAAGTAATTTCTGTACCTCATTGTTAATGTATTGGATCTAGATTGAAACTTTCAAACCACAGATAGGAATTATAAGCTGTTAATTTCATTGATACTATTGTAGTGCTTGTTCAGGGTAGTGTCCCCTTTAAGATCTCTTCCCATGATTCCACTGGGCCCCAGGGTTATATGAGGGAGACGTCTGCCCCCAGAAAGTTGCTCTGTGAGGACAGGTCTGATGGAGTAACTGGGCAAGCTGTTACCCACCACAGTTTAGTCCAGCATGCAGGCAGCCGGGGAGCACAATAGCACGCAATCTGTGTATAAGCCCCAGTAACAGGGAGTTGCTGCCTTTCCAGGCACAGACCTGTGCCAGGATTCCAGTGGGGTGGCGTGTGGGCCAGACTGCATAGAGCAGACCTGAACGCTACAGGGGGTACTGCCTGTGCCATGAGCCTACCAATCCACTGTATCCACCCTGTGGACATGTGAGTACCAGCCTGTAGTGGCCTTATTTCCCCTGGTCCCATTTAGGCATTGTGGTGTGAGCAGTTTGGGTTTCCTAAACCCAAAGAGTAAATGGATTTACCCTGCCTCTGCACTCTTCTAGTAAAGGTAGGCATATTTGGGTCGATTCCCACCTGATTTTTTGCCACACCCGATTTGCGGCCGAGGGACTGCCGGGCAATCATCAGGAATGCACACGTGTGGTCGATCGGCCGCAAATTGGGTGTGCCCACCTGGACATATTAACCAGGATCCTCTGGCATGTCAGATCACACGGTGATCCCACATGTCGGTAAATTACCGGCCAATCCCATTACAAAGTAATGTCTGGCACACAAAGGGTGCCTGTCAATCCTCTGAGCAACCGACTGCAGTGTGATGATGTCATCACATTGCAATCAGTCTCCCAAGAATCCTGCAGCAATCACTACATGTAGGACCTTGAAGCTCTTCCGTTTTAGTTTTGATGTGTATGTAGTGAGACCCCGTTGGGCCTCATCTAGAATAAAAGTTAAATTAAGCATAAGTCGCCTCTTGTCATTGGTTGATCCATTAACCTGTACAATTAAAGTATTATTTTGTATACTTATATATTGTCATATTTCATTTGTATATACGGATAACTGTCCTGCTTATTTAAAATAGTAGTCCACTTTCTACTCAAGACAGTTGTTACTAAAGGTAAACATTTTTATATAATAATATGCCTCCTCATTAAAACCCATGCTCAATAGTAGTTTTTAGACATCTTCCTGAATCATTTTCTGCACATGAAAATGTGAGGAGACATAGAATGTCTTCAAATGTTTTTATATAACTTTAGTGCTATTATTTAGTGCTTATTTATATTCTATGTATCTTTAGGCATATATGACGACAGAGTAATCATGTAAGCAAACTTAGTCTTAGTCTTAAGGCCCCCATACACCTTACAATCTTTCCATACAATTTCTGTACAATCAAATTTTGTTCTACCAAAACCATGTAATATGAGGATCTCTCTAATCCTTCCAATCACTATGTATTCTATCAGGGAGGACATTATACTACACAGTTGTTGGTAGATCTAATGGAGATTGTATGGATCGATCTTAAGTGTATGGGGGGCTTTAGGCAGCAACATAATGCAAACTAAAATAATACTGTACCTTCAAATTAATATCATTTGGGGATTTTGGTTCAACAGGTTTAGTGCATGGCTGATGTTCTTCTGATTTTAGCTGTCTTTTAGGTGGCCGAGGAGGTGGAAGCTGTTGGTTGGGCAGATAGTTTCTCAAAGAATAATAAAACCATTCCATTAGTTCTTCTAATTTATTAGAAGTAATACGATCTCTTGTTGAAGGGACAGAATCATCCTGTAGAACTACTGAAATGTTAAAGTATTTAAGAGGCAACTCAAAGCATTGTGAGACATTGTCCAACAAACTGACCAACAATGCAGGTTCTTCAACAACCTCTTCCAATGTGAGAGTAGGGAAAGAAGCGAGAGGGTCGCTGGGTAGCATGGCATCTTTTACAACAACCTTTACCTCACAGGGGATTTTATGTTTCTCTATTAGACTTCTGATGTTGTATTTTTTGTTGTCTTTAACATCTTCTACAAAACGCCCTGACATATACAAAGGAAGCATGATTTCCTCTGGTTCATCATCATCATCGCTGTCGTCGTCATCATCATCTGCTGATTCTTTTTTACACACTAAAACATCAACCTCTTGAGGTTCACTTTGACTTGAGGATTTAGCTTTGGTTTGATGCAAAGTACATAAATGATCTCCAATGCAGAGTGAAGGAAAGTTATCATCGCTGCTCTCAACATCCTGGGTCACTACAACATTTAATGGTGTTCCTTGCGCCGTTTGGGTCCACAGGTCATAAACTGTTGAAAACTCTCTTGGTCTTAGACGAAATTTTCCTTCATATTGTTTGTGAATGTAAAAGAATCTGAAGGTTTTACTTTTGTAGGCTTTGGTTAATACTTTTGTAGAAATAGTTTTTTTGTGGATAACAATTTTTTTACCTTTCTGTAGCATTGAGTAATTGTGATTTTTCATCAAATGGTTGCATTCTTCCATATCCAGAATTTGTGCAACAACTGGAAACTTGCTTTCATGCTGATAAACTTCTTCTAATGACAGTGGCTGGATAAAAGTGATCTCTCCACAATGGTCAGTAATATCTATTACATCAACTTCAAGACTCGATGGGATCATTACCAAACCTTTTCTCACTGTATTAGGTAAAGGAAATACTTAAATTAGCAGTTGAAACAATAAACATTACAGAGCTTCAAACAAAGTCTTTGTCTTTCTTTGTCTGTGTTCTTTAAAAAAAAAGGTCTCCTTGGTACCCAACATTGGTTAACACTTTTTTACATGCAAACTTACCTTCTCTGTACCTTATCTCTCACATTTTTTGTTGGTAGTTTAACAGTATTGCGCAGTATAGTAAAGTTTAGTGGAAAGACAAAAGCCTTTACTAATGAAGAAAACATCCAAGGAAGGCTACATTTTGCAAAAACACATCTGAAGTTTCCCAAAAGCATGTGGGAAAAGGTGTTATGATCTGAAGAGGGCTGTGCATAGGAAATGCCCTCACAATCTGACAGATTTGGAGTGTTCCTGCAAAGAAGAGTGGGCAAATCTTGCCAAGTCAAAATGTGCCATGCTGATAGACTCATACCCAAAATTTGCCATACTGATAGACTCATACCCAAAATGTTCCATGCTGATAGACCCATACCCAAAATGTGCCATGCTGATAGACTCATACCCAAAATGTGCCATACTGATAGACTCATACCCAAAATGTGCCATGCTGATACACTCATGCCCAAAAAGACTGAGTGCTGTAATAACATCAAAAGGTGCTTCAACAAAGTATTAGTTTAAGAATGTGCACTCTTATACAATAATGTTATTTTATTTTTATATTTTTTCTTCCCTCCACCTAAAAGATTTCAGTGTGTTTTTTAATTCAGTGGTACAGTTTATAGGTCACATTAAAGGTGGAAAAAGTTAGTTCTGAAAATATTTATCTTTGTCTCATTTTTGTACAGCACAGGAACCTGACATTTTACCACTTTAAATAAAATGCTAGGTTTTGGATTTTGAGGACAGAAAAGCACATGCAGCAAGCATGTGTTTTCTGTCTGGATCAGCCATGGTTTCCCCACAGGTTTTGATGCTTTTAAAAATTATTTTTTTTAGTTCATTGCTGTCAATGGACTAAAAACTGTGTCTAATCTATGTCCATCCATCCGTTTGGGACGTGGATTGCGATGCAGCTTAGAAAACATGGTAAACCACATTTCCTTTTCACTGGTAACCCGTGGAGACAGGCACACTGGGGACAATGGGAGGGGTGCATTTAAAAAAACTTGCTGCAGCAGCTCCCAAATCGCCCTAGTAGAGCCTCAGTCGAACATTCTATTTTTCTTAGATTGTGAAGGCTTACATTGATTCTCTACTATTAACAGTTGCAATGTCAATGATTTACCAAACAGGAAGTACATGAAATCCCCAACAGCAATAGAGGCAGAAGAGTTACCTTCTTTTTTTTTTTAGCAATGTCAGTGGCTAGAAACCCAATAAGCATTTAATAGACATCTGATATCCCTGTTGAAATTTACTCTTTCTTCATCATGTTTTTACAGAGCTCTAGATACAAAACCAAACCATACATTCATCAACATACTTTTAGCTAAAAAGAATGACATAATGTTTTTCAAAATTGGCACAATACACGATCAAACTTTTAAAATGTAAAACAGAAAATGACGGAGCTGATTCAGATTCTGCATGCTTCTTCTAAAGGGCGGTACACACATCAGATAATAGTCGGTAGAGACATTCTATCCTGATCATCTCGACAGAATGGCTGTAATGGCCCCCATACACCTTTAGATTTCTCTGTCAGATTTCCTTTAGATCTCCTTTTGTTTTACCAAAACCATGTAATATGAGGGACTTCCAAACCATCAAGTCTACATGTGTTCAATCACAGAGGACCCTATACTACATAGTTGTTGGTAGATCTTAAGGATATCTAACAGAGAGATCTAAAGGTGTATGGCCAGCTTAAGGCTCTGTACATACAGATGAGGTCGTTGATTGATTGGTCAGGACGGATTTCTGAACAACTGAAGGAAACAGTAAGGTGTCCCTCACTCATTATCCGCTCTCCATAAAGCAGATGAAGCCAACCAAAACCAAATGTAAGTATGAACTATATCTACTATATATCTACGAAAATAAGTTTTTCACCGCACAAAATGTGCTAAAAAGGTCCACATCAGCTTCTACTTGAGTCATAGTCCCTCCAAACTAGCCCCTGCCAACAGTGACAGGTGAGAACCCACAGTGAGTCCAGCATCGCCCCCACACAGAGCCTGACATCATCCACAAACAATTGCACAAGCTGCACCAGTGTTTTGAGATATTTTTCTACCTGGGATATTTTCTAACCCTTCCAACTGTGCAAGCGCAGATAAACCTAATTTTTCCAAATTACAGGGTTTATCTTAAGGGTTTCGGGCATCAAGGTAAGGGGTTAGGGGGTTAAAATAAAAAATTAATTTAGGGTTAAAGGGGGTTCAGAGGGTAAGGGTTACAGGATTGGGGAAGTTAGATTTATTTTAACCCCTAAACTTAACCCCCCAACCTGTTAAGCTCACCTCTACAGTCAAGCACCACTCCCCTAACCTTAACCACCAACCTTGCCACCGTAAACCTGTAAGATTAACCCTGTATTTACAAAAAATTAGGGCTATCTGTGCATGCGCAGTTGTAAGGGTGGAAAAATATCACGGGGTAGTTCTCACCAGGTTCTCTGCGGGCTGGGCTCTGTGTATGTGTTCACCAGTCTATGTGAGGGGAATTTCTGTGCTGCAGCATCTCTATGGTCACAAAACTTGGCTCTGTCCCAGGAATGACAGAGTGACACTACAGGTACCAGTGTGTAAATACAGTAGAATGCTGTATAGGAACAACAACCCAGAGCTCATTGATAAACAGGTTAATAATTAATTAACCATACTGGTTCCTGTATGTGTCATGCCTGGGGCAGGGCAGTGAGGTGATGAAGATGCTAAATGTCCCAGCCTAATTTTATACTCAAGTCAATAAGCTTTCTCTGTTGCTATTGTTAAAATTAAGTACCTCAGCTTGTATTCTGATATTAAACTAGACTATAAAATTAAGCTTAAATCTGCTGACCCAGAATTGATTAACAGTTAAACGTTTTACTGAAGGAATTAAAAATGTTCTGCCAGAATAACCATGCTCTTTGTAACTATATGTACAATACCTTTAAAGCTCTTTTCAATGTGTTCACCCATTATCCATGTAATTCTAATAGAGAGAGTTATTTATTGTCAAAACCTGGAAAAAAAATGCCTAGTGGGACTACCATAATACCCAAGTATACCCAATTTACTTACTGTTCATGACTGTTTTCATTTCATATTCTGGACAGATCCTGTACACTCCAGGTCCTATATCTCTGCAGGCAAATGTGCGTTTCAGTAAAGCCGGGGTCTTCAAGATTTGCTCAAATGTATATGACTCTTTATTTTCATATTCATAAAATTGTCCTTTTGTAGATATGGGGATTGTGATGGAGTGTGGGCGGGAATCCTCATAGACATGACATTCAGCACAACTAGTATGTTTGTCAAATGATACAAAATGAATAGGAAGCTGCTGCCGAATAATATGATTTTCCACCGTGAAGTCAGACATGGATGTAAACCAATATGGAAGCATGTGATCACCACTGGACAATTCCGCATGTAACAATTCAAGAGAGCTGTACACACAGCTATGTACATTAACTTCAAAGACACCTGGAATACAGATATGTTGTTTAGCTCAAAATATGAATATTTTTTACCATTGTGTTCACATTTATTATATAATGTTCCTCAGAACAGACATTCAAAGATGTAGTAGATGAATGTAGTAAAGTTACTATATAATGTGTTATAAAACCTGATAACAAAACTTTCATTCAAAATAGCTAAGCGCCTCTGGTTCCACACCTCTCCCCCTTTCCTCCCAGTGCTCCCACTTTTCTTCCCATCCCCTAGTCTCTCTTTCCTTTCTCCTTCCTCTTGTCTCATCTCTTACTATTTCATCTTCTCCCTTTATTCTTCGTCTCTTTTTTCTTGTCTTTCTCTTTTGGTTCTGTTTATTATGTTTTCGTCTGGTGTTGGGCGCAGGTGGTGTATCTTGTTCAGCTGCTGACCGGGCCGGAACTCATGTTACGCCATGGCCGATCGCCTGCCTCCTCCTTCTTCAAGACACCACATGGCCCTTGGCCTCTTTCTGCCCAAGCCCTTGTGTTGTAGCCCCCCTGTGCCTACCTTTTGGTTTGCTTTTGTTGTTTTATTTAAATGTGTTGATGCACCTGCGGTGCACCGTGACCCTTTTTCTTTGTTGTGTGTAATGTTGTGAAAATTTTTCTAATAAACATTTAATATTTTAAAAAAATAGCTAAGCGCTCCTTAGATGTGATAACTGCATTAAGCTGGGCATAGATGGGACGATTTCCTGTTGACTGCCAAACAGACTTAGTGGGCGTTATGACGTCATCACGCACAGTGCCGGGAACATGCATGGCACCCGATCGGCGCAAGAATCAGTCTGTCTATGCCCAGCTTTAGTCTTCTTTCACTATGTTTTTTGTTAGTTTAGTTCTACCTGCTGATCCAGCCAGTTACATGCATCCTGGTTGAAGCCAGCCTACAGCTTTCTCTATCTCTTTTCAATTCTCTTTAGATCTACAGTATAAAGTTCATGGGCTTCCCTGATTGGAGAATAATTGATGGGATGCATGGAAATACTGTCAGTTTACACAGATTTGGTAAAACAACATCAGAGTTAAGCTGGCCATAGATGGCGAAAAATCGTAAGAGGAATTCAATCGACGATTTTGGATTACTTCGATTTAATTTCAGTCGAAATTGTTCAATTATCGTGCTTCCCATGTGGAGAACTTCGATTAAATGACAATCGATGTTCGATTTTTTTAAATCGAAGTGCAAAATCTAATCGAACCTCGATTGAATGATAAATTGTACCATGTGTGGCTAGCTTTAGTGTTTATATAATCTTTTAATGAAGACCGTAAAGATCTGTTCCTGGTGAAGAATGCCTGATAATGTTTTTGATGCAATATTTGATAAGTCTTTATTTGCGTATTCAGTAGTGCATTTCTTTCTCTGTGTTCACATACACACTCTAGATGTGCTTCAGCCACTTTTCTTTTTTATTTCATCAATAAGAATCAATAATTTCTGTATCACTGACCACACATAGTTTGAAGATAAGAAGATATATTATGTTTGTGCCAAATCCAACATTCTGCACTATTAATGCATTTTGTAAATTAAGAAAGAAAGGGAAAAAATACCTTCGAAGTTATTGGACACTGTGTCACTCTTTCCTGTTTTCACGTTCACAAGACTAACAGACTGTAGCTCACTTCCAATAACTTTTATTAGATCTCCAGTTGACAAGCAACATTCAGAGCCACTGATATCATAAACTGAACCTGTAAGTAAAATCATAATTTAATGGAGAAATCATTTCTGATAATAATAAATATTTTTTTGAATAACTGTTATAAATTGGCCAGCTCTACCAGCATTATAGGACAGGGAATATTTTAGAAAGCAGTCTCTTCATGACAAATGATTCCCTGAAATCTGCTAGGTGATGAACACCTCTGGGGGCATCGTTCCCTTGGCACCTCACAACAACACAACAATGTTTTTTTCCTGAACTTCATATTACTATATAGCAATGTTTATAGTATATAGTAGACAGTGGTAGTATAAAAGGCTGCAAGAGGAAATTAACTTGAGGTGGAGGTTCTAAGCCTTTTACTTAGTGGTGTAGACAGGAGAAGTGAGTATCCTCTTTTTATCATAGCTTGGCTTAAAAAGATGTCGAATGTGTGTGTGTGTGTATATATATATATATATATATATATATATATAAAACTAAATTCTAAAATATTAACTAAAAAATAAAAATGTAATCTAATGTAGCTAATGCAGTCCTTGTATGTAGTGATTCCATTAGTTCACCATTTTTAAAGTGTTTGCTGGAAACATACTTTCTATCCTGGAAGGATACTGCTTTCTCATCTAATCTCTTATTATAAGACAGGTCTTTTAAAGCATTTAGTTCAGCCTGGGTCTAGAGCTAGCTATAAACCTCAAACACATGACAGCTTACTTTACTGTTTTTTTGCTTGAATGTCTTGTCAATGTGGCATATCAACTAAGTAACTGGAGGTTCTGCTTTTATGGAAAACAGTGGTAAGACATCTTTGGGCTCTTTCACACTACATACCACTATGCACACTACATTGCGAAGTCGCACTAGCGCATGCAAACTGCAAACAGCTGTTATACAATGGATAATGCACTGCACAGCGCCTATGAGAAGCCCAAGTACTATGCACAACACATAAAGCCCCCCATAGACAGGCAGACTCCTCCA
>CM070033.1:110565869-110599646 GCA_036250615.1 Ptychadena robeensis | reverse complement strand
ACAACTATTAGTATAGGAAACCTCCCTGATAGAAATACATTAGTGAATTGGAAGGTTGTAGAAAGGTCCTCCTATTACATGGGTTTGGTAGAAGAAAAGTGGTTTGTTACAGAAAGTTGCAAGGAGGAGTCTTGCCTGTCTATGGGGGGGCGGAACGGGATCTTAAAATTTTACTAAATTACTATCTCCTTTTTGCTGACACACGTCTTTTCCCTATATCATTGATAAGATCAAGTGGGCTTCAATTGTTGTTGGTCAGTAGTAATCACTGGAGATTTTTAAAAATGACTTCTTTGCCACTTTTAAGCCCCCCATAGTACAGCAGACTCTCCATGCAACTTCCGGTACAACCAACTTTTCTACAGCGGTTGAACAAATATTTTGGTCTTCTTATCCCGCCCTATATCAACTTTTGAAGCCTCCCTTACTCTGCACCATATCAGGAATATATATATTTTTTTATATTAATTTTTATACATTTATATACTTACTCCACGGTTTTTAACATTTCTTTCTACAAAGGCCACAATAATATCCTTATTAGCACTGTCAATACTAACCACATGGGACACTATAGAGACGAGGTGTCTGATGTACACCTCCCTTCTCACATTTAGGGTGATAAACTTTCTCTCCTTGGGAATTGCGGATATGAATACACAATTTTACGGTTTGCCTCGGGGCAAACTTGCCCTGGTTGTAACACAGATTTTTACCTTTTTACTATAATGCGCGGGTAAACGCATACGACCTTGTCACTTTACCCTGGATCACTACAGCTTTTAATGTTTCATGGATTTGGAAACCATGACCAGAGTAAAAGCGTCCTTGCAACGGGTTGCACATCACTAATTTTGGCACTTTATTATGGTTGAAATTACTGATACAATTACCATTGGACTGCTTCATGGGACCATTTTATCATCATGACAGATTACCTATATGACAAGGTAAGTCTCATGAAAGTTGTATGGAGGAGTCTGCCTGTCTATGGGGGGCTTAAGTAAGGCAATGGGGGGATAGTTAGAACAGTGCAGATAATCCTTGCTGGGTTTAGGGATAACAAAAAGATAACATTTTTGCATCTCTCATGGCATGGGAGAGTCCTGCAAAAAACTATTGAAGGGGGCAGTCATGTATAGTACCAACATGATTCCTGTGATTGGGGCATTAAGTTCTAATATCGCCTCCTGCATCAGACGCGGCAGGTTGCTATGTATGTGGTCAGCAAGGAGCTTTAGTTCACCCTCCAATTGAATTCTCTGAGCTTCTGCATTTCTCTTTAACGCAAACGAAATTGCCAAACACTGGCCTCTAAACACAGTTTTATGTGCAGGGGTGCACATAAGTGGTCCGCCCGTACGCAAATGGGGTCAAAACCTAATCATGCGGAGCTATATTGTTGATATATTGATGTCACAGAGAAATTGTCAGCTTCCCCCCTCCCTATCTCTCTCCATGAGAAGAAGCAGCTGACAACAAGTGCTCATTGAGACACTCAGTGGCTGAAATTGGTATTGCAGCTCCACTGTATCGTGTATACACTGCTGTAAAAATGCCAAATTTCTTTCAGTTTTATTGTTAAATTTATACTATTGATGTCACTTGGATAACCACAGTGAATAATTAATAACCATTAAAGGTTGCAGTTAGGGGTGTCAAATTGGCAATGTAAATTAGTAAAAAAAATTGACTTTTAAGGTTGTTGGAGATCTGACTGTTGAAAAAAAGAGTAGATATATGTAGGGCCATGTGTCCACTGCTGTTTCCCTGCGCTGGACGAAAAAAGATGCTCACCGGAACATTTGCAGAGGATTTCCCCTGACTTGCCCAGTTTGCCCATGGGTTAGGGCCCTATTAATTTAGCATACCAAACTAAAAACTAGATTACTAAAACTAATCTCAACTTCATAGGAAAGGGTGTCAGGTTCCAGATTGTCCACACAGTCAGAAAGGTGACGAAGATCAGTGTGAAGATGAATTATTTCAGACCTACAAACATCCTTGACTTCCTGAATAAGAATACGGAAGTCATGTTTGGTGGTTTAATGAGTGAAAATCAACAAAAGTCACGGCACAAGATGGGACCGACTCTCAAGGGAACACACTCACACAGGGGAATCACAAAACAACCCCCAATGGGATGTCTTGAAACTAGTCATAAGGTACAACTCCAGGAGGCTGTGAATGGTCCACATGTGACCCAGGGCGCAACTCAATGGCCATCTTGGGGCCTATGGAGACTGCTGGTAGCAGTGGAAATTGAGCCAGGGGATCCAGCGTGGGCTGCTGAAAGGTAGGGAATCCAGAGCCCTCATCACCCTGAGGGTGTGGAGGGTAGGATGGGTCACCTACCTGAGACATTTTGGCATCCTAGGCCGGCAAGCGGGTTGGTGGCATCTTGGAATCTCTTCCCTAGAAAAAAACGTTGGAGAGTCAGAGTCACACCCTGTGTGGTGCGAGCAGATGTCCTCTTTTTCTTAAAAAAGTAGCAGAATGGAGCCTGATGTTGCGGGCCTGTACAAGAGTTCTAGGCTTGCATGTCAAGCTCCAGCGCCTACAATCAGCTCTTTTTATATGTCATGTGTGTTAATGTGTTCTTTATTTATTAAAATAATTTGATTTGAAGTTAAGATATGGCATTGGTATCGGAATAAGAGAACCACAAATCGCTGCAGTTTAAAGTCCCATGATTGAGGGTTTATGTTTTTCTGTTTAGTATCTGAGGTAATCATGTTAATAATGTGCATCATATTGGTGGTTTTGTGGTTAAAAGTGACTTACTTTGTCGGTAATGGGGTAACAAATGTTCCTAACATTGCTAGTATAGGGGTACATAATGACCCTAACATTGGTGATAATTGGGTATATAGTTTGCCTTACACTTACAGTACATTTCACTTTTCTAGTGAATAATATCTCTTACAATATGGTAAACAACGTCCTTTACTTTGGTGGTAAAGGTGGTAAATAATATTCTTTACATTGGTGGTAATTGGGTACAAAATGTCCCCTTCATTTGTGGTAATAAGGTAAATAATGGTCCCAACATCAGTGGTATTGGGGTAAATTATGTCCGATTAAATTGTAAATAATGTCCCTTTTCATTGGTGGTAATGGGATACAAAATGTCCTTTACATTGGTGGAAATAAGGTATATAATGGTCACTACATTGCTGGTAAATGTCTAACTTACATTGGTGGTATTAGGGTTAATACCTACCTGACATTGGTGGTATTGGGGTTAATACCTACCTTACATTGGTGGTATTGGGGTAAATAATGTCCTGTTACATTGGCAGTATTGGGGTAAATAATTTCCCCTTACATTGGTAGTAATAGGGAATATAAGAAGACTTTTTTAGTGAGCTACTTGGATGAGTACCAGGAGATGGTGTGTGGTACTCACCCTACATGTAGTGTGGTTTTAAAAGGGTCCTTCTTCCTCATTGTCCTCTGTGTCAGCCTCCTGCATGGTAGATTCTGCTGCAGATAGACCACACTGTTCCTAATTGATCCCAGCTGTCTTTAGCTGATTTAGCTGTCTCCATCCAGAGGTCACCAGCTGGACTTGGCTCACATAACTCTCACAGTACAACACCATTTGAACCCCCAGATCTCAGTTCATATCTCAGTATATATCTCAGCGTCATACCTCAATAGTGCAACTTTTCTGTTATCAGATTATACCCTTATATATGCCTACTCTGATTTCCATCCCCCAGATCTCCAACACTCTTAAAAGTCCATTTTCTTTAGATTAGTAATGTACATTCCCAATATGACACCCCTAACTGCAACCTTTTCTAGTTTATAAAGTTTCCTTGCAGTTATCCAAGTAACATAAATTGTATACATTTAACGATAAAAACTAAAAGAATTTTGGCAATTAAAAAAAACTTTGCATTAGTGGAGACATGATAAAGTGAAGTTGTGTGGAGCTGTAATCTCAACTCAATCAGCAATATCAGCTTCAGCCACCGGATGTCACTAGAGAGCACTTGCCATCAGAGCACAACACAAGCAAGGCTCCTTATCAGAGAGGAGGGGGAAAGCTCTGTGCATCTCTTCTCCTGTAGTATGCAGATGCGCTAAGGAAGCATAATAAAAGGTATGCAGAGAGTAGTACCAGAGTACTACTTATGTGCACCCCTGTATAGAAGGTTCTTTACATTGGTGGTTATAAGGTAAATATTGGCTCCTATGAAGGGGTAGATACCCTCCTTACATTGGTGATATTGGGGTATTTAATGTTCCTCGTTGGCAGCTATAGGGTAAATAATGCCCCTTACATTGGTGGTAATGGGGTACATAAGGTCCCTTACTTTTGTGGTAATAAGGTAAATAATGGCCCCTAAATTTGTGGTATTGGGGTAAACATCTCCCTTATATTGGTAGTATTGGGGCAAATAATGTACCTTTACATTGGCAGTAATGGGGTAAATAATGCTGCTTAGAATGGAAGTAAAGCGGTAAATATTTTCCTTACATTGATGGTACATTGATGGTTTTAGGGTGAAGGTGATGTCCACAGCAGCATTTAATTAGCAATCCCCAGTGTCTTTAGTGGGACTGTTCGCATGCACATACACGTTTTGTTTAGAAAAAACAAGAGCATTCCAAGCACCCAGACACACCTATAGAAAACAATGGGTGCACATCAGATGCTTCTTTTAGACGGATGTTACTCTATTAAAGTGGATAAATAAAAAAGCTGCATGCAATAACACCTCCAAATTGCATACAAATCGGGGACGCACCCAAATGCCCCCTAATCACATTTGAATTTTTTGTGCTTTGTAAAAAACACAGTGAAGCATCAGCCTTTGGAGGAAATGTGGTCAATAATGTTTCTCACATTGGAGGTAATGTGGTAAATAATGTCCCTGACATTGGTAGTATTGGGATAAATAATTTCCCTAACACTGGAGATAATGAGTAACAAATAAGTTTCCTTAACATTGGTGGTATTGAGATAATGCCCCTTACAGTGGCAATAATGTGGAACATAATATCCATCACATTGGTGGTAATAAGGAAAATAATTGCCACTACACTGGTGGTTTTAAATATTGTCCTTGACATTGCAGATAATGGGGTGAAAAATCCCTTACATTGTTGGTATTAAGGTAATTAATGTCCCTCACATTAATGGTACTGAGGTAAATAATGTCCCTAACATTATTGGCACTGAGGTAAATAATGGTTCTTACATTGGTGGTATTGAGGTAAATAATGTCCCTTACATTAATAGTACTGAGGTAAATAAAGGTTCTTACATTGGTGATACTGAGGTAAATAATGTCCCTTATATTGATGGTACTGAGGTAAATAATGTCCCTTACATTAATGATACTGGGGTAAATAATGGTCCTTACATTGGATGTTTTGAGATAATGTTCCTTACATAGGAGGTATCCAGATAGATTATGACCCTTACCTTGGCAATAATGGGGAACGTAATATCCATCACATTGGTGGTAATAAGCAAAATAATTGCCACCACATTGGTGGTTTTATAGTGAAATAATGGGGGAAAAGGTTCCTTACAGCGGTGATAACGTGGTAACTGATGTCCCTTACATTGCTATTATTGGGGTAAATATTTTCCCTTACATTGCAGATAATGGGGTGAAAAAGTCCCCTTACATTGTTGGTATTGAGGTAAATAATGTCCCTTACATTAATAGTACTGAAGTTAGTAATGGTTCTTACATTGGTGGTATTGAGGTAAATAATGTCCCTTACATTGGTGGTACTGAGGTAAATAATGTCCCTTACATTGGAGGTAATGAAGTAAAAATTATTGGTAATTTATCATGTCCTATACATTAGTAATGGGGCAAATGTAATGGAAATTATCAGTCAATTAAAATAATAGACCTGAGTGTTCTTTTCTTGCCATACATGTATTTTATTAAGGACTCCAGAGAAATGTCACATGACCTGACATGAGCAGTGTTGTCACTATAGTTCTTTCAGCAGAAGGCTTTGCATTGTGTATTTCTACTCTGACAGACATTCATTTGTTATGGACTTTCTGTTGCGAACTGGATTTGTCTTTGTTATCTTACTGGTAACTAGTCCTTGTTTATATGGAGAACTAGGTCAGTTATTTAGTAAATATTGTCCCTTAGATTGGCGGTATTGATGTAAATAATGTCCCTTACATTAATGGTACTGAGGTATATTATGTCCCTCCCTTTATTGGTATTGAGGTAAAATTGTCCCTTATATTGCAGGTAATGGGGTAAATTATATCCCTCACATTGGTGGTATTGAGGTAATTAATGTCCCTTACATTGGCAGGTTTGAGGTACATAATGTCCCTTACATTGGTGATACTGAGGTAAATAATGTCCCTCACATTGGCGTTCTTGAGGTAAATAATGTCCCTTACATTGGAGGTACTGGCGTAAAAATGCCTCCTCGTTTGATGATATTGGGGTAAATCATGTCCTATACATTAGTAATGGGGCAAATGTAATGAAAATTATCAGTGATAAAATAATAGACCTGAGTGTTCTTTTCTTGCCATACATGTATTTTATTCAGGAATCCAGAGATATGTCACATGACCTGACATGAGCAGTGTTGTCACTATAGTTCTTTCAGCAGAACACTTTGCATTATGTATTTCTACTCTGACAGACATTCATTTGTTTCTTTCTCTTGGGAATTGGATTTGTCATCGTTATCCTACTGGTAACTAGTCCTCGTTATATAGCGAACTAGGTAAGTTATTCAGTATAACATGATGGACATTATTTGTCCCATTAACAATGATGTAAGGGTCAACATGAATGAATGACTGACATTATCCGCTGTACAATCACAATGGGTTTGCTAGGAAGGTGGTAAATAAGAATGTTTTTTTTCTTTTTATTTGCTGAGGGGTTTTAATTTGATACAGGCAGATGGGCTCCAGCTTAGCAATGCAACTGTCATTTTCAAATGTTATTGGTGGAAAATAACTGTCACTTTTTTTCCAGACATGCGGGCAGTTTGCAGAAGGGCTTGTGTCCATTGCTTCTTTTTCCCTGAAGGAGAGAGGGCACTTCCCATTCTAATGTTTTGAAGCCGTGGAATGCGGCATCTTCATTTCATTGAAGACATGTCTCTGGACGCGGAAAAGCAGTGCCCGATGCTGTTTGGGCGCTGTTTTTCCATGTCTTTGCTATGCTAAAATGATAGGGTGTTCCCACTGATGCTTAGACACAGGCAAAATGCCCGCAAGTCATGGGGAATCCCCCGGCAAATGGGCCAATGCATGTCTTTTTTGGAAACAGCAATGGACACATGGTCTAAATTTGACAGGAAACTGGGAATAAGGCTGATAATATTGCTCTGCAATCAAAGGCATTGAGAATGATCTGATGTAATCCTTAATTTCAGTAGGATTTAAAGGTATTGTGCTGATGCCAAACATACAAATGTATTTCAATGGTAACCATATTACAGTTGCCACAGGCCCAAAAAATAGGAAACCACCATGATGTGGTAAACATTTCGTAGCAGCAAAAGAAACCATACCCCTACCTGGGTCACAACTCACACAAAATTATATGTAAAATATTAAAGTATTTTATGTTTAGTTCTAGGCTCTTATCCAGAAGAGAGGGAGGACTTAGAGATGACTGATACCCTTGCAGAATCTTTGGGACCTAATTCTATGTGGCGCATTCTTGAATTTTTAACAGACAGAGAATGCAACAACCTCTGTCATCATCTACCTGGACTAGAAAAACACAAGAGGTATATGCCCCTTGAGGAATGCCAAAGAACAATAATGCAGTGGTATGTAAAGAAGGCTGATACCACAGACTTTGATTCTATCTATTACGCCCTCATCGCCATAAATCGCTCTGATCTTGCGAAGCAGCTCATGGAAGATCAATATAAACAAATACTACAGGAGAAGCCTAAAGATTTAAAAGGAAATGAAAAAAGGTCATCGAAAAAAAACATCTGGTCTGAAGACATAGATGATCTCCTTATTTTAAGACATGGAAACCCTGATGACCAAGTTCTGTCTATTAATTTGATGGTCGCAGTATGGTTCCTGGCACTGCTTGGAATTCCATTAATGGCATTCGTTACAGCAGTCATGTGTACTTGTTGTATTCTCTGCTTAATGAATGTCTAAGGCAGGGATCCTTAAACTGTATAAACAAGGGGTCAGTTTACGGTCCCTGAGAATGTTGGGAGTTACTGGAAAAAATGCATACTGCACATATTTTATTTGTAGTGCAAATGTGAAAGGACAATACAGTAATTTAAATAAAAACTATTTTAACCCACATTAACTTACTGTTTTTAATGGGAGGTGTGGGCCTGCTTTTGGCTGATGAAATTGTCATATCCATACTAAGTAATAAATAGTTGCACACAACTATCAGCAATGGTTACACAGTTACAGTGATGTCATTTGGCAGAAGGGCCCTCAGTAGGTGTATGGGGGCCTGGGCAAAGATCACAGAGTAAAAATGGTTTCGTATGAGGGGTGGGTGTTTCTCAAAATGAAGGGGGTGTGTGCCCCCCCTGTAACAGACCAAAAGGAACAAGGGCACGAGGCAAACAACCTAGTTAAACAAAGTAAAGTACTGTAAATGCTAAAATACTCACATTAAACAAGGTGGTTTCCTGGCTGACCAAGGATTGATCTCTTCTGGCTGTGTGCTTACCAGGATGACTTCACTTCCTGGTTTCAAGTACTGGTTACAAGAACTGGAGGGCTTAGTAGGATCAATGGGAGGCGTTTCAAGTGGCAGCACTTTGCCAACCATCATAGTTAAAAAATGTAAATATAACCAATAAAAGGGTCAGGTAGTTATCCATACTAGATTAATTTATTAATTTTGAAAGTAAATTAACCCTTTTAATAAATATCAAGGTTATCCAAATGTAATATTTAGTAATATTTCAGCCAGCAGCACCGGGCTCACATCGGGAATACTGAAGCTGGCAGGCTGCCTGCAAAGGCCCCCTACCAGCTTCTGTCTGTTGACATAAGCTGCAGATTTGGTTGTCCGGAGCAGGTTCACGATACTAGGTACCTAAGGGTCAGAATGGCGTGGAGTGTTGTAGTTTAACCTCCCTAGCGGTTGTGACGAGCCCAGCTCGTCCAGAGATTGTGTGAAGAACAAATGCCGCATATCCCCAGAAAGCTACGGCGATTCTCTTACCAGCTGCAGCATTTCCGGGGTTGCGCGGCGTCACAGTGACGCGGAAGGGGGCTGGGGGTGGGCGGTGCCATAGCCCTCCATGTTAATGGAGGAGCTCCGGCTTTCCAGCCCACACAGCTGACATCATTAATGATGCCGGCTGTGTGGAGAGAGGCGGGGGGAGGGGGGGAATTGCAGGCAGTGTACTGTGTACACTGCCGCGATTGCCCATACCGTGCTGTTAAAAACAGCACGGTATGGGCAGTGCGCTAGGGAGGTTAAGGACTCCTGATCTAAGTTTATTACCCGACCAATTTTTTTTATTGTTAGTCCATTGACATTGAAAGCCACGAAACGCATCCATTGACTTCCAAGGATGCAGCTGGCGCAGGCGCGTGTTTGGGATGTGGATTGTGGCGCGGCTCAGAAAACAATGTAAAGTGCATTTTTACAGCGCCCGCACCGCACCTGTGAAGCTGATCCTAAACCGGAAAGGGAAAATAGGTCTCCAATATGATCTCAGGGAATTCCGTGTGAGTAAAGCTAGCCATACACGCACCGAGCGGCGGCCGATATTGCCACCGTCCGATGGGCGTGTGCACGTGTGTCCGTCAGCAAAATCGGCCACCGATCCGGGGGTGCCCACAGCTTGGCTGGCCAGAGAACAGACATGTCTGATATTTTTGGCCGATGCCGTTAGTTTCAATAAAGCCCGGCATCTTCATTGAAGCCAACACTGTCAGACCTGGAGAGCAGCGTGATGACGTCACCACGCTGCTCTTCAGAGCTGATCTGACCTGCTCTGTCGGCCCCCACTCGGTACGTGTGTGAGGGCCTTAAGTGTGCAAGTACATTCAGGACAAGATAAGGATTGGATAATGCAAATGCTTTTTGGCATCCCAGCAATCATTGTGGAGAAGACTCGTCATCCCTGGCTGCACTGTTGGTTACCATTCGGTTTATCCGTGATAGTTCTGGCAGTGATGACATTATCAAGCCCAGGTTCACATTTATGCGATACGGTACAAACTCTTAAACCTTGTGTTGGAATGACTTGCAGCTCCTCTAAACACCCTGAAACCTGCTAGTGGTCGCTCTAAAATTGCCTTTGGGTTCTTAATGATGACAATGTGACTATTGCATACTACTATACAGCATGAAACAACATGGGAGGGTTGGCAGAGCAATGACTGAAAAAAAGACAATTGGTACAATGTTTAACGTGTAAACACACTAACAATCTACAAGCCTTTTACGCTGGGTTCACATATATCTGATGCTGTGCATTTTAACATTTGTTAAGCCTCGTTCACACATCTGTTTTAACATGCGTTGTCTACTAGCATTTTTATGGGCTGCCATCAACATTAACGGATCAATTTATTCAAGTGAGTACACATATATACAGTGCAACCAAAGAAAAATTAACAAACGTAATAATTGGTCCTATGTTGAATCTCGACGCGTTTCGTGGATTGAACCACTTCTTCAGGAGTGACATAGGAGACATACACTAGATTGAGAAATATAAGAGGCATAACTAAGAATATTGTAATATAATGAATCTTAAAGTAATTTAAGAGATAACGGGCATGGTACCTCAAATCATATAGATTTATATAAATATTAAATAAACATATTAATTACTTTAAAATTCATTATATTAAAATATTCTTGTTTATTTTTCTTTGGTTGCACTGTATATATGTGTATTCACTTGAATAAATTGAGGGTAACACACTCCTTGTATGTATATTGTTACCTTGGTTATATATCTTTACTGGTTCATAACTTATAGGTCGGTTTTCGACCATATTCGCCAGTTATAGTCCTGCGTATAGTTTTCAGGGCATTTGTATGCCCGATAACTGGGTGCACAATTTCTGCGGTATTTTGCATAATTTATGGGATGCTGGCATGTGAATTTTTATAACCTTCTAACTGGATGGGCAACAGTGTTTTAGCTAATAAGTACAGCACGTCAAAATGGAACATCTGGTAAACCAGGCACAACTTTTTGGAAAGAACACTAGGAAAAGGATTGGTGTTTCTGGTAAATTATACATATTATAAAAAAAAATTTTTATGAAAAGGTCTTGACTTACAACCAACCCATGGGAACCAATTAAGTGAAGGGTCCATTGTACAAAATGGCTTCAATTCTTTAACAATATTTATTCCTTGTAAGTCACTTATGAAGCCTTTTGAAATCTATTAGTCTATCACTACCCTCTTACTAGGATGACAGTGCTGCTGTCTAGTGAGTGATGGCTTCACTCCTCATCCATGGGATCATCAACATTATTGGAGATGAAGGGAAGGGGTATGGGAACAGTATTGCTGTAACATGTTTTGTTTTTTACACATAGATTCCCATTTGATGGGGACCCTGGTCCTGTGTACACCCAGGTGTTTATAGATTTTCCTACCCATGATATTTAGTAAAATATGTGTACCTGCTCCTTAATCTACAGACATAATGCCCAACCTTAAGTGCTCTTGCTTGGTGCCTAACCTTGCAACTCTTCAAGATCTCTAAATTTTAACCACTACCTTCTTCCTTTCATAATTACAACCCCCTTTGCGGCGTCTAACGTTCCCATTGACTGGTTTAGCACTCGCCTTTCCGAGGACTATAATCCCTATAAACGCCTAACATCCCCACTATTCTTGGGGCCAAAGTTTATCCCATTTTGGGTACTTAACCACCTGGGTGGTTTACGCGAACTAAGTTCAAGCAGAGTTTGTTTACAAAATAAACTTGCCTAGAGCTGGGATCGAGCATACTCTCCTTTGCTCAACCTGTCGATCGCCATAGATCACTGTTGTCATTGATGTGTACTGGGGAGGAGGGAAAGCGGGAAACGCAAGCAGAGTACTGCGTACCAGTCTCAAGCTTAATCCCTTTCCTGGCCTGTTTAAACCTGACACAGGGACAACCTCTAGGCATGCCAGGGATTCTTTCCCTTTCTCATGGATTAAAAATGAAAACATTAAATATTTTTAAGTGAACAAAACTCCAAAAAGGCATATAAAGGAATATATACAGTGTATTAAACACTAAAATATAACAAAACCAATGTAAAATCACTTAACATACAAAATCCAGATCGATGTGCACACACATATAGGTCTCTATTTCCCAGAGAGAAGAAAATATTTACACATGTTCCTTCTTTGGTGGAAAATTTCTCTGTAGTCTTAATCTAGTGTGGCTTGCTTCAGGATCTTAGTCCACATAGCGCTTGCCTGGACGATAATGAAAGAACTCTCTTCAACAATGTCAAAATACTCCTTGTTCTACAGTGTAACAGATTCATTAGCAGAAGGACATACCGAGTGCTCCAATAAAGCAAAGTGTGTTTCATAGGGATGATATATCTAGAAAGTAAAAAAAAGGATGGTCTATCCTACTTTCCTGCCTGCTATATAATCAAAAGGGACATTGTGATCGCGCTGAATTCTGTTACAATGAAAACAATCACAGGATTGAAGTTCTTCTGTATAGTTTCTATTTCCAAACAGTTTAGGTCTTTTAAATAAGAGGAGTAGGCTTTTTCCCAGGCCAAGCTTCCTTTGCATATTTCTTCTTCTTGGGCTCATTGACAGCTTCAGGAACAAAGCTGGAAGCAGTAGGAGCAGCTGTAATGGGGGCAGCTGTAGGGGTGGTTGGAGTAAGATCAACTTCTGGTGCCAAGTTAGGAAACAGCATCCCACCAATCAGTGATGTGCCGTGACTGCCAGGTGCCTGTCCCCCAGCTTCAGAATGAGCAGGAGGGAGGCCAACATACAAGCCACCGGAAAATGGAAAGTTCTGTACACGCCGACCAACAGAATCTTCTAGACTGAGGGAACCGGACGTTTCCATTTTCTTTTTCTGCAGGTAAAGAGGACACACATTATAGCATGGTTTGAAGGGGGAACACATTTTATATTAAAATAGCATTATGTCTTTTCCGGTTATTCAAACATTTTAATATAAATGTTGAAAAAGAATTACTGAGGATATATATACCTTGACTGGTACTACAGCTGTCTGCACCATGTTTCTGAAACGTCCAACGGAAGGATCAACATCCTCTGTAGTGGAGAAAAAAAAATGGTATGACTAGCAGTCCCTCAGTAGAAATAAATAGTTCAATTTCTAACCAATCAATTTGCAGAACCCCTTTGGTTAAAGTAAGATAGAATGTTCTGAAAGGGTTGGAAGCTTTCCTAAAGCAGACTGGTAACTCCCAGACCAAGGACATAAGCGATGATTACAATGGTTGGCAAAGGGAATCCTAAACAGTACATTAGTATTAGCTGCAATTTGTCCTCTGAAAGTAAGCCATATATAAACATACATAACACATGTGTTACACCTAGTGCAATTAAATTTTCTTACAAACATTGTCATAATATTGCAATATACTATTAGCATTTATCCTAGCTGAAACCACAGTTCATTGTTCAGTATTCAAGGTGGCTTGCCTGGATTTATAACTTCATCATCCTCACTGAAGGTGACACGGTAATTCCTTTTCTTCCTTCGTGATCGCTGGATGTCCAGGTTGCCTTCTTCGATTGTAAGTGTAGATATTCTCTTGTTGTGTGCCGTGTTGAATTCTGTTAAATTCTGTAAAAGTACATACAATTGTTTAGTGAACTACAGTTACAGCAATTGGCTAGAAAAAGTATATGCCCTTTAGGCACTAAGCCCATTTTACAGACTTTAAGAACAGAGTACTACTGTTTAAATAACACACCCTTCTCCCCCCTTCAGGTCAATAGCGTGAACCAACACACCCCTTAATCATCAAAGAGGTGGACCTGGAAGGACGCAGATGTGCAAAGATGCTGCGGGCTCCTGCCGGACACGAGTATAAATCAGGATGAGTATTGTTTGTACACAATAAACTCACCCTGAACTAACTTGGGACGCTCAGGAGGTTAAATAAAATATTGGCTTTATATACTCTACAATGCAATATAGTAGATTTCACTAACTACTGTATTTTCTGGCTTACTAAGATGCACCCTATACAGCTAAGTGGCTCATCCCAATAAAAAGATCATCCCCGTTACCCCTGGTCCTGCTCTGCAGAGCTGTGTGCGAGCTCACATACACAGCCCTGCAGAGGGACGATACATCCATGGACAGATCGTCTGTAAGTTGCAGCTTCACTCTGCTCACATACAGCTCTGCAGAGCAGAGAAAGATCCGTCCGGGTGGAAGTCCCTGCTGCTTACATACAGATCTGCAGACCTGGATGATCCGTCAATGGATAGATCGTTCCTCTGCAGGGATGAGTATGTGAGCTGCAGACGGACAATTTGGTCCACTCACATACAAAGCTGTGACAGTTTTCCTCTGTGGCTAAGCTCAGTGCTTAGCCGCGGCACGAAATAAGAAGGAGCAGTCGTCAGCAATATTCGGCCGTGGGTGGTCGCGCATTTGGAATATAAGGCACACTCATTTCCCTCCCATAATTTTGGAAATACAGTAATCTTCTCATTGACTGAATGCTATCTGTTCAAATGTTGACTTCAGCCAAGTGTTCCATGTTTCTTCTTTTAGTGAGCAAAGATCACTTACGTCTAGCTCCGTTTCCTCTTCAGGAAGGCCCAAGAGACCTTTTAATTCATCATCATCCCCAGCTTTATCATCCCCTTTCAATGCAGATGGAAGGGTCTGAGGTTTCTCTCGCAGAGTATACTGTCTTGTTGAAGCTCCAAAAGAAACAGTGGAGTCAATGGGAATCTGTTGCGGTTTGTGAGGCTCCAAACGGATATGTCCAAGGAAAGTGCCATGGGCTGTAAAACAAATAAAATATTTTAACTCATCACATATGCATGGTTCTTTCTACTTAATACGTCGTACACGTACTCTCTAAATGCAAGCGCCGGTGTTGCCCAACTTACTCAAAACCATATATTCCCTAATGGTCATATCATAATAAATATATGAAAAAACAAATGCTTACTTTAGATACAATATTTCAATCTATAAGAACGGGGACAAGGAAATGCAGAAATATTAGCACTAAATGGTTTTCTTTGACTGCACAAAAGAATAATAGAAGATTGAAGCAAAGGTGGCCTTTTCTGTACAATCAACCTAAAACTATAAATGTTTATGTAGATCGTACGGAAATAGATTCCCACACACCAGGTATGATCAACCAAAGGTGAATCGATTGAAAAAGGGTTCAGACTTGTTGGCAATACAGGCAGCTGACAGTTTTTCTAGGTATTTTGATCGATTTGTGTATGGTCGTATTTATGATTGCACTATGCATGCGCTCCAAAGTACAATTGTAAATCGTTCATGTTTAACTCCATCACACTGTGTGTGGTACGATAAATTGACGCAAGACTGGTGAACGGTCAAAAAATTAAAACAAACCTTGTGCAAAAATCAGCCCATGTATGTATGTATTGCCACTGCTTATTAACTGGACTTACTGCTGTTAAGATCTATGAGAAAGACTCTCTTCAAATGCTTGTGGTAGACTAGGGCTGAATGAACTCTGGAGCAAGACTGATGGTCGATCGTGAAGTCACAAAGATCAGGGTTCCTCCCAAACAAGTAATATTTCTTTTCATCGATGATCAGCTTCTGCAGGAGAATTAACACAATTTTACAACAAACAGCAAGAGGTTTCCTTTACTATCAACATGTCGCCAAGCTGATGAGGCAGCTTTGTCCGCAGCTTTTTACTATGCAACATATAAAGCCTGTTAGTCCGGACTACTGGGTATTTTCTGGTTCCCTGGTCCTCAACATCTACATTTGTAAGTCTCTTCCTCTCTATCTATCTGTATCACTTACCCTAAGTTTTATATAGTACAGCAGAAAATCAACTCTTCATAAGAAATGTACAATAGAAAGAAATGTAAAAAATGGACTATCATTTCAAAGGGTGCGTTTTGCTGTGTGGCCAGGCAATTATAAGGACAAATATAAGACTTTAGATTGCTCAACTTTCGCACTATACTTTAGTTTAACAAATCAAGTTTTTTTTGTTGTATATGCATTTGGTTTTTCCACAAAAAAAAAACTTTTACAAGAACAAGTACAGCCAAGTAAATTATTACTATTTAAATGTTCTATTCCTGCAGACGGATCGAGGGCACATCTGCTCTGGGTTCCTCAAACAAGGTAGCCAGATCTCATTCCTAATTCCATTGACATGACCAAAGATGGCATACTGTATATAACTTGATGCAAAAAAATGCAATCATTTTTTGATTTAGACACTGGCCTTGTCGCTGGAGCTCAGATACATATACAATATAGTGTTGAGACAAAGATAAACCAAAAAATAGGTTTAATAGATCAGCTTGATATTCAGGCAGTCCCTGCATTATGGGGATAGGGAGTGTAGGTCTATTCTCAGGTTGAATTTTTATTCAAGTCCAATCAGTTACTTTAATTAATGCACTATTGTGTCTCAAAACTTGCTGTACTGAGGAGCAACTTCCTGCTGTAACTTCCTTCTATGTACATACATCAAAAGTAGGCTTGCTATTGAGAATAAAACGGGTCAGTGAGGGACATCTCCACTTACATACAGTATTATACTGTAGCCTTCATCCCTGTCAAGTCCGGCACATAAGCGACCGTTGCCTCCACCACCCCATACATCAAGCAGACCATCCAGAGGGAGACAAACAGGGAAACCACCCCCCATCCAGCCACTGATTACAGACTCTCCAAGGTTGACAAATGCAGGAGAGGCTGCAAATCATAAAGAGCTGCTTGTATGTTGTAGGTCTTAAACTCGAGGACTTTCTGTAAATAGCTTAAGCGCTCGTTCACACTGGTCGCGCTGCAGATGCGATATAGTACCCCAACACATGGTTAGTTACTGGCCCTGTGCTTGGGTTGCTGGTATGGCGCAATGCTGTGCAGACACAGAGCAAACGTCTCCCATACCTTTGTATGGGAGATGCAAGTGCAGTGCATCCGTTACCAGCAAAAAACACCGAGTGTGAACAAACCCATAGGCTCCATTTCCACGTCCCATAACATGCACTTTTCGGCTCATTTTTTTAACACACTGTAACCGGATCCATTGACTACAATGGATTCATTTAGTGTGTTAAAAACACAGCCTAAGGCTGTGACTACACTACAGAAAACTATTTTCCCAGATGTGTTTTTGGGTGCGGTTTGCCAATAGAATTGTATAGAATGCGGTATTGCCATGCCGGCAATACAGCGCTGGTCATATATACATATACTACTATTTAGCAAGCTAAGCACATATACTACAATATAATGATCTCTTTTAATCATTGTCACGTTAGATGGGAATTACAGAGATTTTGACCAACTTGCTCAAAGCTTTGTGCTGCCTTGCATTTAAGATTTTTCCTGATCAAGAAAATATCAGCAATAACTTGTAGCATTCTTACAGTATAGAATTACAAACCTGACTAGTAGGCAAGTATGAGCAGGTTGGGCTGTATTCTGCCATCATGACTAACATCAGAAATCCCCCCCCCCCCTGATGTGTCCAGCCCTCTTCTTTAACTTTATAGAAAGCTATCCTACACTGTGCTCATTGGGGCTACGACTCCAACCACACAGCAAATATATATAAGGAATGGCTTCAGGACAACTCTGTCAATGTCCTTGAGTGGCCCAGCCAGAGCCCAGACTTGAATCCAATATGGAGAGATCTTAAAATGACTGTGAACCAACGCTTCCCAATCTGATGGAGCTTGAGAGGTGCCGCAAAGAGGAATGGGCAAAACTGGACAAGGATGTGTGCCAAGTGTGTGGCATCATATTCAAAAGACTTGCTGCCAAAGTCAAGTATTAAGCAAAGACTGTGAATGCTTATGTAAATGTGCTTTCTCAGTTTTTAATACATTTGCCAAAACCTCAAGTAAACTTTTTCCACATTGTCATTGTGGGGGTGTTGTGTTAAGAATTCTAAGGAAAAAGACTAACATAACAAAATGTGAAAAACAAGTGACATGCTGTGATTACTTTCTGAACGCACTGTATATCTTCTAGGGCATTAGGAAAATATGTACAATAAGTTATAACCCAGAGTGCCACTATGCACACTGAGCTTAAATGCTTATGAACATTAATTTAGCACTCTTTAGACCCAGATATCATGAGTTACACACTAGAAAAAAAAACAAGTGTGGATATCTTGGTTAGTATCGAGTGCAGAAAACACTATTCGTGCTTTATCTAATTTCACATCTAATTTGTATACCTTAGTTACACCAAAACTCCGCTAACACAGGAAGAATGTCTGAGAAACATTGCTAAAATACAACTTTATCTCTTGCTTGAAACACTAATCTAATCCACATACAACATTTCAGCAGGAAAAAAATTCAAATAAAGCCTTTGAATCTGAACCTACAAGTGCTAATGTAAAAAAAAAAAAAAAACTTCACAGTTGTCAGTGTACAAGGTCAGCTCTTTGGGCTAAATTTACACTGTCATTTCTCGAGCTGCTTTTAACCCACAGGAGCTTGAAAAATGACAGTATGCTTCTGTGCGGCAGATGACTGCCTGTAAGTGGTTGAAAATAGTGCTGGTGTTCACAGGTCATCTTATATTAGGACCCTATGAAGGTCTTATCGGGCGTAAGCCTGAAAATTGGCTGGCGGACACCTAACATTGCATCTGCCGGCCGGTTACGCTTATGGGTTGTTTACCTGGCGGTTTTCAATAAGTAAAATGTGCCCTAACTGAGCTTTCAAGCTCTTAAATGGCTGAAGCTCCTACATGCAACTCAACTACAGAAAAAAAACCCTAAAGAGCACACCTTTCGTGGAGTTTAAAAGTAAAAACATTAAGTTCTGTATACCAATGTGAGCAGGGAGCTCAGATTTTCTTACCTCTATGAGTTTATCTCCTTTTACAACATCAAGATGCAAACCAGGAGGAGGTTTTCCTGCCCTATAATGGAGAGGAGGAAGAGATTTGTAATTTTTGTCACATTCCCATTCTTTAAAAGTTTGTTAAGTGAACAGCCTCTACTCCTCTAGCAATGCTACCCCAGTGAACCTAGAGGTAGCGTACCAGGCTGAATAGAGTCTTACACAAGTTAAGAACCTCAGCGTTATTTTTCTCATTCATTTAGAACAAAATTTCTGCACCTTCACTATTACTTATCCAAGAAAACATGCAATGTCAAGTTTATTTGTCTGCTAAAAACTTCTACATATAGGACCACAAAATAAGAATAATGGAGAATAAAGTAGAAATGACCTGGCGTTAAAAAATAATAAATGTTAATTGTGCCTAAGACTTGGTGGTAAGGTGCAGTAAAATAAGCTCAAGGGTGCAGGGAAAAAATACTTGTGCATGCAGTCAGCAGGATAAGGAATGATGCCCCATTACTGCACAAACATAGAATGTAGCTTCACCACTTGTAACTGTGGAAATGTGAAGGAGCCAACTATTGGTATTTTGAGAACCAGCCTATATGTTGTGTCTACAGTGTTCCTGTGTGGTCAGGTGGTGGTGAGCACCTGACCAAGCGATCGTGTGAATGGGACCTTAAACAAGAGGAAGCAGGACAGTGGACCAAAGTTTCAGGTCCTACTGTTGCACAAGTACTGTGGCTTCCTAAATTACTCTATAGCAGTCTTTATAAAGCATGGTAGGCAATACATGAACTTGCCAGGGATACTAGAAACAATCATTTTATAGTTTGAATGGAACAGATCTGGATAACTTTTATGTACTGGAGCACTGGAGTGCTCAGATAACATGTAGGTATACAATACAGCCTCTATTGTATAGACAGGAAACATGCACATATGTTTAATCATAGGTCTGGGTTGTTACTATCACATTGCTATATATTTAGAAAGCTGAGGCCTGTTTACATACTGGTTTGTATTAGAATGTAGACATTCCCTTTATGTTTGCCAGAGGCCCGAGTATCTCCAGGATAGCAATATCTAGACCTGTACCTATGAATTAGTGCACGTGCGCTGCATGCAGGCCTGTGTCCCTGGATTGTAATGGCTGACATGCCCATGTTCGTTTGTATTAGAGAGATCCTCTCATACAGACAACATTCCCCATACACTCCGCCACACCTCCCCCTTCATTGGTCACATGCGTCCCCATATTCATTAATATTTCCTCTCTCTCCGTCTCCTAGTTCGTCCTCTCATGACAGAACTGCCAGAGCTCAGCTCACATTCTCCATACACCCCCTTTACTCACCAGGTCGGACATTCAAACAGAGATGTGGTAGAGTTCGGATTCGCCGCCATCTTTGCTCTCGCTCCTCCTCCCAAAGCATTCTGGGGAAATAATGACCCACTTCCGCCTTAGGTTTCGCGCAAGCGCACGATGTACACCTGCGTTGACAGCCAAGACCCGGTTGCTAAGCAACATTAGGGACTTCCGCTTTGAACACGAGTCATAATAATCCGTGTTTGGTGGAGTATTTCTCTAACAAGGATTATAATGTGTAATGTGTATATAAGGCGAGCCATGAGATGCATATATGTTATGCCTAGTACATCACAACAACATCTCGTAATTAGTATATACATATTTATTTCTAACCTACACTTTTCATCAGACATATGGGGGCTGCTTCTGGAAATGCTAGATGAATTGCTGCCATACAGGTCTAATGCCATTAGTGCTGGATAAGCTATTGACACCATACAAAAATACAGCAAAGAAAGATAGTAATAATATTTGGAAGTTTGGGCCAATAGCTGACACCATATTACATTTCAAGGTTCAAATATTTTTCTCATGACCAAGAACTGGTTATAAGAGAAACTTAATTCGTAATGAAGCTTTATTAAAATTCTTAATCATATGTAAATATACACAAATATTCCTGCTTTTTTCTATTTTCACCTTGGTAAAACTAGACACCAACAGTCTAGCCTTTGGGCATTCTTCTGTGGCCCCCCTAAGTCCTCCACTTGCGGCCCCAGAAACATAACTATTAATGCATAGTGCATAGGAACTCACGTGTCCACCGATCTCCCTTTGATGCGTCCTCACCTTCAATCTTCTTAGGCAATGTTCCCACTGTGAATATTGCCTGGTTGATCGCCTCAACTAATGAGCTGCAGATGCAGAGTGCCGTCAGATTCTCATCACTAGCAGGCGGGCGTGATAACATCATCACGCTGCCTGCTACTGCATAGAATCGGATAAGGAATAGACGGTAAATCGTACCGTCTATTCCCAGCTTTAGGCATAGAGACTGTCTAGGCAGAAAAGGCTGGCCGGGTTCCTCCCTGGCCAGGCTCGATGTAATGTCTCAATGTTGGGAAGATTACGTTTAAAGAAGAGGCCCTCTTCCCCACAATCTGCGGGCGGCCCTGGTTGTGGACATCTGTGGGTGGAATCTGATAAAGAGCACAGTACCTCACCCTCAAATTTATACATAATCAGTGATAACCTTATGAAAGTGGTTACTTACTTTAAAAAAGACATATCATACATCAAAATAAAACACAATAAAATGTCTTTATTTCATCTAGTCTGCATGTCAATTGCCGTATTAATATGGATTTTTAGGAGTCCTTGTCTTAAGGTGTCCCTCAATAGAGGAGGGACAGACAGACCTCAGAGGACTGCGTACCCATTTAATGTCATGGGATCAGCCGGGAATTTGGTAACATGTCTGATCACCGTGTGTATGGCTACCTTCAGAGTCAGCCTGAATCACTGCACTATGTGCAAACACTTGATGACAGCTGGCTGCACTTCAAATGTGCCATTTAGTTTTCATGATGCAAGGTGTTGTTTGTAAACATTCCGTGGGAACCAACCAAAGCTATTTAAGTGCAGGATATTCCCGTCATTTTATGGCTTGAGGTCGTTCTTTGAGTTAGATGTGGAGTTATATTGGGGGAAGGATTTAATAAAGAGAGTGAACAAACATAGGAATGTGCCCTGTCTTTACGCAAATAGTGTTTTGGCAGCCTCATGTACTATTGTACTTACCACTGCCTTGTTGCAAGTTAGAGGGTCCCTGCTTTTATGTAGGGTCTTCGCCAAATTTAAATATGACATTGAGCCTAGGATGGCTGGGAAGCAGGGGCATACCTAGAGTTTGGTCTGAGCTGAAGGGCAAGATGTTCTCTTTCACTGCCCCCCTTTCACCTGCTTGGTCAAGTCTAGCGAGCCACTGAAATTTGGCCTTTTCCTCTTTCTTACCAGACCCTAAACCTTGGCATGTTGGGCATAAAAAAGGGGTTGGGGGTACAAGCATGCATGCTCTCCATATCAAGTTACCAGATATGTGAATGATTGCCGGCATGTATGCCCCCCCCCCACCCTTTTTTCTGCCCTACCAGGCAGGTGCTGGCTCCTGAGACTCAGGATGAGTAACTTAAAACAACCTTGAATGGGCGCACTCACCACGCCAAGCCTTTAAAGATTAAATTACTTTATTAGTCAAAGCTTAAATCATTAGAAATTAAAGCACAGCTCCCGGAAGGCCTTAATCAAAGAGGTCCATTATGATTAAATCCTTCCGGGCTCAGTGGTGTCTTTACACCTCTACAGTTCACTTGATGCGTCTTTGCCATGGAAGCCCATTACAAGCCTCTCACATGGCTTGAGATCTGTATCTCTTTTAACAATGTGGACCTCAATAAGCACTCCACTCTGATTTTGCAAGATGAATTGCTTTCACTTTATTAGGATACCACGAACAGCGGACTGGAATATTTAGCAGTGAGTAAATTATTATTTGTAAAGATAACTTCCAATCAAGGTACCAAAATGGAATTCACTGAGCTCCTAAGAGTGACCCATTGTTTTCCAACTGTTTGTAAAACCAGTCTGCATGCCTAGGTTCTTTCTTCTGTACACTTGTGGCCATGGAAGTCATTAGAATACCTACATTCATGAATGCCAATACAACAGGTATGCCAATACTTAGTAAAAGAGTATACATTTTGTATTTTTCCATTAAATTGTGCAGGTTATAGGTCACATAATAGATGACAAAAGTTTTGAAATGATTTATTGTGGTCTCATTTTTTAATCACAAAAACATGGCATTTTAACAAGTGTGTGTATACATTTTATATCCACTGTATTTGTACTCAATCCACATAATAATTGATAGACTTAAATAAAGATAATTGTACAAGAACAGTACTTTGCATTTAACTTCACTTTGCAAATTCTGAATTCTATTACACATGTAAGTTCTCTTCTATTGTTCCACAAGGAATCAACTGTAAAAAGTAGAAAGAATATATCTACAAGTTATCACATATTAGTGTATACACAGACGATCCAAAATAATATTTTATGTTTTCCCAATGATATAAAATATCAAGATATTTCTAACTTCTAACACACTCTGCAATATATTGGACAGAAATAAAGGTAAACATGAAGTCATGTTTTTATATACAGACACATATTAGGTCTTATTTATCAAAGTGTCTGAAAGAAAAAAAAATGTTTGTTGGCCATAGCATTCAAAGGTCCCTTTCACATTTTCAGTGCAGTTTAGGAGAATGAAAGGCCTTGCTTGCTCTGGGCAGAAAAAACAGTTCTTCCATCACTTTTATCAATAAGACCTTCTATGTAGGCAAGCACAAACGAACAGGTTAAGTTTAGTAAATAGGCAAGATGTTATTTACAGTGAGCTTTATTTAAGAACAGAGTGCAAAAAGCAATGATATGCAGTGATCTAAAGTCATTAATCTAAAAATATGCTAATGACTGACTGTTGTTTTTCACAACTGTTTGCACAGTGCTATTAAAAAAGCCAGAACGTATTAAAGATCTGCACTCCAGCACTTGAGAACACACTGGCTGATTGGCAGTGACCTGCGTAGTGTTTCATAGGATGAATGGCTAACATGTACTACTGGGCCAACTAGATTTTTAGAATAAATCTTACATGTCTGTAAAGCTACTGTAATTTCCTATGCAGACTCTTGCTTGTATCCCCTTTCTGTGTGCTTTCAGAATACTGTCCGGTTGGTGATTTCTTTTTTAGTTTCTTTTTTTTTTTCACAGCAAATTCTCAATATATACAGAAAGTTGGGAGACATGTTCAGGAGATTTAGGTCCTCCAATATAGGCTTAGCTACACAGATCAAGACTTCAAAGACAGCCATATAATGATGATCAGAATTATTGCTACAATGGCAAGGGAGAGAACCAAGATACAAATCTTCTTTCTGGACTTTTTCTAAAGGGTAAAAGAAAAAACAAATTTAGAAGAGCAATTATAGGCAACAACTAAAATAATTCAGTGATTGCTGAACACAAACAAAAAGGAGCTTTAACTATGTACTAAACACCATAACATTTATAAAGCATAGGTGCCAAATATGGCCAGCCGAGCAAATATTTTTGACCAGTGGCAGATCTGCTAGATCTACTATTTTGGGAAACCCCCTCCGAGCTGTACTTACAGCGCCTCCATCCTTCCACTCTGGAAGTAGAGAACTACAAGTCCCTGCTGCTCAGCATTATAACATCACTGTGAGCACCCGCTGCCCGAAATATTCTTGGATCCATAGTTTTCTGCTACTAGAGTTTAACTCTGCAGCTGGTAGAGGGGCTGCAGGGAAGGCAGAGCTGTGGAGAGGGTACGACAATTGGTCTGGGAGAAGGCAAAGTACACTCAGGGATGGTGGAACACAAACAACAAACACACAGGGATGGGGGCATACATAGGCTACACACACTGTACACTTTATATGTAGTCCATGTGTGCGCCAAATCCCTGTGTTTGCAGTGTGTATGTAGTCCAGGGGTGTCAAACTTTTACCCATGAGCCAAAAATGGCCTGCAGGGTGATAACATTCTTTAATAAATATCAAGGTTGGCCCATGACTTTTTAAATTTAGCCTGCTGTGTATTTGCGTTTCACACGCCTGTCTTAAAGAAAGCTGACAAACAGATGCTAGAATTCCTTATGGTGTGTCTGGGTAAAGATGCTCTCTGCTTTATGAATCACCCATCACATTTAAGACTTCCATTGCATGTTTAAATCCGATTCTCATCTGAATTTTTTTGTTTTTTTTGCTCAGAGATGGTCGAAGTCTTTCAACCAGTTGATTGTTGAGGCAATTATAAAACCCCCAAACAAGGTACCATGACAAGAAAAGGTATGTGTAGTAGTACTAGTACTTGCATAAATTAAGTGTAAAGACAATTCGATATTTTTTCTTGACTTTGAACTTTGTGTATGCAAATATTTTTTTTTTTACCCATTTGAGCAGAAGTAAAGGTCCTTTCTAACCCAGAGACACCGTATCTCATGCCACCCTGGTGCATTAATCAAACATCACCCCATGACCGAAAACACATACTAGTTTGTCCTTGTTAAGCAAGAACATATATTAATTTCCCCACCTTTCATTAAATTGTACCTTCTGCATCAAATTTAAAATTTTGGAGTAATTGCTTAATTCAGCGATGTTGGTCTTAGGAAGAGGTGCTCTGTACAATGGCACACAGGAATGACGGTGTCACAGCACTCAGATGACATTTAACTTCCCTAGCGCTCTTGCAAGGTCCAGATTTCTGTACCAAAAGCGCACCATAGACTCTAATGGAATTTTTTTCGTGTTGTAGGCTTGTAACTAAAAATCTGTCCGTACAAGGGTCTAATAGACATCCTGAATATAATAATGTTTGAAACACACAATTATTATAAAAAAAAGTACATAAAAAAATTATAAAATGTATCATTTGAATGCTTAAATCTCTTCAATACTTATTTGGTGAAAGATGTCAAAACAGTATTTATGTTTGTTTATAATAACATTTTTATTTTGTTTTTAATTGTATTGGATACAATGGCATTTGGCAATCTGAAAGGGTTAACTTCAAAGATCACATCTGGAATGACAATGGGGGTGATATTCCAGGTGTGCTCTTTGAAGATGTCCCAATTTGCATATCAATGTCCTGCCCCCCCTGACGCCATTCATATGCAAATTAGGCCGGGAGATTCAGAGCTAAGCTGGACGGCTACATCTCGTCAGCTGCAATACTGCATAAGCAAGTGCAGGACGAGGTGGTGCCGTCAGAAGCGATAGGAAGGTTAAAATTGTAGAATAGGTTCTGTGCAGGGGAAGCGCTGGGGCACACACGGATGACACTGCTGCAGCTAAAAAAGGGGAGGACCCAGAAATGCGTCACTGCATCCTGTGATGCTAAAGACAGAGCTGGCTACTAGGCTACGGATGCAGCTCAGCTCATCTCTGTACCTCAGGATATTTAATAGCTGCATGAAAGTTTTTTGACCATTTTATTGATGGACACAAGCATAGTAATTGTAAGGGAAATTCCTCTTTCAATGATTTAATTCCAGGTCTGGCTGCCCAGATTTTCCAGTGTTGCTTACTTTTCATTTCATCAAAAATTTTAACACCTTGATCTATTGATCTTTTGTTAATGTTTTTATATACCAAGCTTGCTTACTGCATGAGGTATGTGTTTTTGTGCATGTTCACTATAGTAAACATTTTATGTGAACATTTGTCATGCATAATCCCAAACAAAACACACATCATTAAATTAATAAACCGAAATACATGTATGCAGCAAATTACATAATTGTTACTGCACATAGATATGTCCAGCCTCTTATCAGGCACAGAAATCTATCTGTTTTATGAGGATGTAGTTTAAGGTGATGACAGGAGTGTAGAAAGACCGGTTATAATGTTTGCATTTATAATGGACAGTTAGAGGCTTGCAGCACGTTCAGGATATGTAAGGTAGAAATCAAAGCACAAATGATCCTGGTAAAGCAAGATATGGCAACACTACACAACAGCTATACCAGATGAACCAATGTTTTCAAGTTAAAATTACACGTGGTAGAGGAATATTCACTGCATGCCATAGCACTGCTCTGTCAACAAACACTATCATTTGTATTGACAGGTTCAATTTCAATACTGTGCTTACTGTAACAATGTACTGTACAGAGTTGAGCTTCACACTCCTGATCACAATTTTACTTACCTGGTAATATGATGCTCTCTGTAACTGTTCAGTTCCTCTTTCTACATGAACTTCAGCACTTTCAACATTGGCTTCTATACTATCTGTAAAAGTTCATGTTGACATCAGTTATATACATTTATTCATGATTTATGGAAAGTATGTGCGAATTTGAACTCTCCTAGTTATATTATGATCCATCCTCCTTCATTCTACAACCAAGTCAACCTTGGCACCTAACTTTATCGAGTGGATCATAAAACATGTTAAATTTATAAGTAGGGATCTGGTGGGAGTAGGAATGTGGTCTTGCTACTTGAAAACAAAGTTTTATTACTTTTGTCAAATTTATGAATAATATATATATATAATGTTCTTAGTTGGTTTTCCAATGTACCGAGTATCAGAGCATTTGAGAAATACAATTACATGTGGAAAATGCTTACCAATCATTTCTCCTTGGTCGTGAATCATTACTGCCAGGTCTTTAAAAATCTGATTGACATCAAGAATGTCTGCCTGTAATACAGAAAACAAATAAAAGCTAAGCCGATTTCCACAATTTTTAAGTATGCAACAATATGCATTATATAAAACTGCATTTAGACTTACTTTACAAAAAACAAGATGTTATTATAACTTATCATCTCCTATGGCATTATAGCTTTAAAAATGCCTCTGCACAGAACAAACTAGTCGCAGGAAAGTGTGTGTATGTGGCTTTATATATATGATATATAATATGAAACGGAGACTTAAATACTAACGTTTATATATTGTGGATAAGGGTCTGTAATTGGGCTTGCACCCTTTTTATTGCTCCCTTTAAAGAGACGTAGAAAAGTCCTGTTAAATAATCACCCCCAGAGGCTAAAAAGCCATAAAGCAAAGTTTGTGCCCATCTTGGAGGCAACCAGCCGTATTTTTTTCTGAGATTACAGCAAATAATGGACAACAGTATTACCGATTGCCTTCTTAATGGATTTAAAGGTTTTGATCAAAGGAGGTGTACGACATTAACCTATGATCCTTCCCACTTTTTTGTTTTCCAATTCTCCCCCTTGTTACAACCTTTTTTTCAACTCAATTATTAATTGTTTTATTTTGTTGCCTTGTATTACTTTTTAACCAGAGATGATTTTGAATATTTCTTTATTCATACTGTTTTCTGTATTTCAAAATCCTTTACGAACATTTGCCTTACAGTAAAAAAAAGCCATTCATAAATAATTTAGTACAGTCTCCAACCTCTAATTTTTTTATTGCACTTTCTCTCTCTTTTATAAGTTCCAGGTCCTGTTCTGTGATTCCTAGATCTTCTTCCTGGTCTTGCATCTGGTTCCAGTCCTCACTGTTTCAGAGAAAAACAAAACATAAGCTATTAGGTAATGAATGGGCATTGGCAGAGGAACATAATAATCTCAATATTTTCAGCAGAAGAGGCCAGAAACCGCTGTCTTCATAAACTCTCCGTACAAAAAAACAATTTGTTTATCAGAACAGATGGTATTTGGTTTTGTAATATTTTCTCATCAGTAACCCTTTTCCCGGTTATGGAAAGTGGAAGTAGGTTTTGATATCTTTAATAGAAATAGAAACACCTTACAGCTGAAATGGGCCAACAGTTGAAAATGTCAAACTTCTTAATACATCAATATATATACATTTCTACCAATAATTATCATTAGTGGTTACCAATTATTATTAACGTACAACAGAAGGCTCTTGTATGAAAATCTAAATCCAGGTACTAGGTAAAGCACAACCTTGCTTAAAAAAAAAAAAAAAAAAAATTCTCACACCTTCCATCTCCCCCTAAGAGGCACTGCAGCACAATAGAGTTGGGAGGGTTTTATGAACAAAGGAAGTTCCCAATCATGTAAGCAGGACACCAAAAAATGCAGCAACCTGGAAGGCCCGATATTAGATGTCGCTGGGTAACTATTCTGGCGCCTGATAAGGATAACATGGGGGCATTTCTAAATGTCACGTTTGTGTCTGCATACTGTGTGCAGGCATCCAAACACAGGGGCAAGTAGGTGCATTCCAGGCTGGTGACAGTCAGCGCCCATGTGAATGGTGCCTTAGTTTAAAATAAGTATAACCAGCTTTATTTTTCATTACAATAAAAAGCATCTTTTGTATTCATACACAAAATAGTACAACAAAAAAAAGTGATTATGACCTAACCCTTATAATTCCAGATTCATCATAACATTGGGATGAAGGGTGGTTGCAAGACCTTTGGTCAATGCAGTTGCAGCATGTAGAGGAAGCATCTTATATTCCTTATATGATACATTTGTGACAATCAGACCAGCAGTAACAAAGCAATACCTTTTCATCTCCCTGTACTGTAAGCTGGCACAGACTACAGGAGAAGGGCAACTCTGCTATGAATTTAGGCGCAATACAGCTACACCACTATAGTGTTAGGGTAGCATAAAGGATAAGCATCAGTTGACTGTGGTGGCAGGCCCACGTGTATTTGTGGTATTTTGAATGGAGAGAAAACTTAGTACATACTCTATTTAAGTATTGCAGTACAAACACCCACAGACATAAATATTTTTGTATAGGAAATCCATGGTCTACTTTACACCATACCTTGGTAGTTCCCACCATATTCTGAGATGCACCTTAAGACATTTAACATCATAAAGCAGATTGTAATGATAATAGAGGATATTTAAATACACAATGTATCTGGTTGTAAAGTTGTAACAGCTAACCATGAAACATACTGATCCTTTATAGCACCTGTAAAACATTGTGGGGAGATACTGCCACGAAGCTGACCAATATAGTGTACAACATAGTTCTATTTATTCATGTAAAATGCACAATTATGATTTGTTATACTCACTTGTCAAATGACACAAGCTGCTCTTCCTTCTGTCTTTCATCCCCCTGCAAAAAAGGAAATTGTACCCAATTAACATATTTTGTTGTACAGAATGTACAGCAACCCTTTCTCCAAACGTCTTTTATATTTTCCAAAAATATTTGGAAAAAGTAAAGTTTAACCTCCCCAGTGTTTGAGACAAACCTAGTTCGTCCACTTTTGTGGGTTCATCTCAAACGCTGGAGGAGCAGGCATTGTGCGAACTCAATATACCCAGGAATTTCTGGGTTGCCACACCTGCCCTGATTACGCCGAAGGGAAGGGGCCAGAGCCATAAACCTCCATGTTATTGGAGGGGCGTTGGTCTCCCAGCCATCATGGATATAGCCGGCAACGTGGACAGATGCAGGGGAAAGTTGAGAATTTCAAGCAGAGTACATTGCACGCTGTTGAATACAGCACAGTACGGGCAGAATGCTAGGGTGGCATCATATAACCCTATTGCTTTTTTATGGGCTTGTGCTCACTCCAGGATCCTGGTACCCACACACACAGCTGAACAAACGTGGCCTTGTAGAAGATCACTACTCCTTGCTAAGCCTACATTGTACCTCCATTATTGTGAATATTTTATCTTCTTCTCTTATCATTTACTGAACGTAACTATGTTGCACAAGGTGGTGCGCCTTGTTCCTATAAGTATTCTGTATATATATATATATATATATATATATATATATATATATATATATATATATATATATATATATATATATATATATATATACTGAACGTAACTATGTTGCACAGGTGGTGCGCCTTGTTTCTATAAGTATTCTGTGTGTGTATATATATATATATATATATATATATATATACTACTGGGGTGATATCACTGGCACTGGTTTCCTGGCACTGGTTGACACCAGACCTAATGACACCTCTAACTTATACTTGGGTCTGCCCATGTATTTGTAGGTACTGTTTACGATAAAGTTTTATCTAACATTTAAAAACCATCAGTTTCTTTTTGTTTGTGTAAATGGGTGTTCATGTTAATTATGCCAACTCAAAATTCTAAACACAGCCTGTAATTATGCAATTTACCAGTGTTATCCACATGAATACATTAAACTACAATAACAATAGAATTGTGCGTACCGACAGACGTGACCCAGCTCTTGCACGAGCAACAGTCTCCTTTTCCTTCTCAGACACCTGTCTCTGGACAGCTTGGAATCGGTTAAGAGCAGCAGAGAAATCATTCATAAGACGCTCCTTCTGTAGTTTCTGCTGACGCTACAAAATGTTAATAGGACATATGGTACAAGATTAATGTTGTAACTCCTGTACAAGAATGCAAGCTAAAAAAGCAGGTGAACAAAATCACATTGAATAGGTAATTTACTCTGCACCAACTAGCTACTAGGGGACTTTAGTAATTAATATATTATTTTGTACCCTTCAAACTACCATTCATATTTGGTTTTATCCTGTACATGCAAATTTTTATTTAAATTGAATATACCTTGGACTAGATTTTTGGGGTGTGGAACTATTCCACATCTGCTGGTTCTGATTTTAATATTCTGACAAGGTTTTTTAAAAGGTGACTTATTTTAATCTCATATTTATATAGCACTGACATATTACGCAGTGCTTTACAGAGTACATAGTCACTCAGGAGCTCACAATCTAATGTCCCTACCAAATTCATATGTAATTAATATGGACTAGGTCATAGTCTAAGTAATATTTACAGTCTAGGGACAATTTTATTGTAGGAAGTCAATTAACCTATCAGTATGTAATTTTTGTTGTGGGAGGAAACCCAAGCAGAAATTAGGAGAGCATGCAAACTCCTTGCATAGAATTCAAACCTGAAACCCAAGTCCTGCATGGTAAGAGTGCGCCATAACTTATAATTAAGTGAATATCTAGAAATGGTATTTGTGACTTAAAAACTTAAAAAGTTCAGTACCAACTCCTTGCTGTAGCAGTTTAGGCTACACTGCTGCCTGTAGTTTTTTTTAAAAAGGAGGGAGCTCCGACACAAGGAAAGAGCAACTATCCTTACCCACAGAGAAAGTCAGTAATAGTAAAAAAGATAAAACTGCATTTAGAACTGCATTTAGGCAATATCATTTATACTGACAGCTCCTCTGCTCTCTGTTTTTTGGACCACTTCCACTCCCTCTTTACAATATTGTACAATAACCAGAATTATGAGCTGTTTAGAGAGTTTAACTCTTACAAGCTGCAGTGTACAGTACCATTAGGGAAATGTATTTACTTCATGTCATGTCAGAGAAACAGTAAACATGAATTGATTTATAATAAATTGCCCTGTAGACAAAAAGCAGCTTTACCTGCTCAGCAGGAGACAGTGGAGCAGGAACTAAGGCAAGATCCTTCAAATAAGTGTTTGTTTCCTTAGCCAACACATTAGTGGAATGTTGAATTTGCTCTCTGCAATATTGGAAAGGTAAACATGTTAATAAAAAGGCGATTGATACGTCACAGCTAATCATGAATAACGTGAATCACACTCAACTTACAGGTTCTGCTGAAGTTTAGTAGAGTCTTTACTGGTCCCAAGCTGGTTTAATAGGGTCTGGATCTGAGCAGCTAAACAAAGAACAGAAAACAAACATCATAAGGAATGGCAATCCTATCCTATCCAACTGAACCAAAAAGGCGTTTAAATTGGCAACAAGGCTACTTCAATATTACAAAAATTTTTTTTTATAAAAAATAAAAAGATTCTAGTGATTTTTCTAGTCATTTTTTTTAGCATATACATTTTTGATTCATTTTCAATAAAACACAACAACAATAATAGCATTAACATGTGCGATGCAGTGTGACATGCTACTATACTTATAAGCAGGGGTGCACATAACTGGTACTCTGGTACTCAAAAAGGGCCAAAAACTAGCTATGCGTACCTGCATTATTGTTACAAAGCTCATATGCGTATTAACAACTTGGAGGCGCTCCGTGTGTGGGCAACCGCAGCTAAATATTATACGTATACAATTTATGTCACTTGGATAACTGCAGGGAAACATCAATAACTATGAAAGGTTGCAGTTAGGGGTGTGAAACTGGGAATGTAAATTACTAATCCATAAAAAAAGGTTGGACTTCTAAGGGTGATGAAGATCTGGGGGATGAAAGTCGGAGTAGGCATATGTAAAGGTAAAATCTGACAAGAGAAAAGCATTGTGTGACAGCTGGAATGTGACTATGAAAGGATAACATTTGGACTGCAGGTAGTCTCTAGTTACTAAGCCAGAAAATATCAGAGTTGCACTACTGAAGTATGAGATCTGGGGGTTCAAACGGTGTTGTACTGTGAGAGATACATGTGACCCAAAGCCAGCTGGTGACCTGTGGATGGAGATAGCTAATTGGAGGCTCAATCAGCAACAGGGAGGTCCATCTGCAGCAGAATCTACCATGCAGGAAGCTGAGGCAGAGGACAGTGAGGGAGACCACATACATATGGGGTGAGTACCATATACCATCTCCTGGTACTCATCTAAGGAGCTCACTAAAAAGTTATGTGCACCCCTGTATATAAGCATATAAACACTTGAGGGCATAGTTTGTCTAGTGATTGTCTTATTGATTAGAGTTTTAGAGGAAATAGTATGAAATCATTTTGGCACAATCAATGTTGAAAATAAAATAAACTGGGGATGGCACCATCTGCTATCATCCATTAAACCCAAAAATAGCATAGGGTTATTCCTTAGAACACCATTCTAATGCTGGCCATACACTCTGAGATAAAAATTAGGATCGATTAAAACCGACCAATA
>CM070033.1:110540008-110557708 GCA_036250615.1 Ptychadena robeensis | reverse complement strand
TTATATTCAGGATGTCTATTAGACCCTTATACAGACATATTTTTGGAAGTTACAGGCCTATAACACAAAAAAATCTGTACAGAAATCTGGACCTTGCAAGAGCGCTAGGGAGGTTAAGTATAACATTACCTGGGAGCCACCCCTAAATCTGATTCATGCAAATGCCTTCTAATGACGTCCTGCATATGCAACCATCATATTAGGGAAATAAGGCTTCCCCAACCTATTAGATTGTAAGCCCGTCCGGGCAGGGTCCTCTACTCCTCCTGTGTCATTACCTGTACCCGTGTGTTATACTGTGTTGTATCTCCTCTCTAATGTATTGTACAGCGCTGCGTAATATGCTGGCGCTATATAAATAAATGTTAATAATAATAATAATAAGGCTGCTTAATCAATTTAAAACATACAATATACGCAATAGAAAAGGGTACTCAACAAGTCAGAAATAAAGTAACTGATGGTTATGGACAGGTTATTCTTCCCTTCAGAAGGAAATATTGTCTTTGTGAACCTTTATTTTAATATGTTTAACTAAAAAAAGAATTTCTGCAATTTGACACCTCTGTTTATACACAACTCTCTAACAGCTTTCTTTAGCATTTTGTAATTAATGAGCATTTTGTAATAAATTTTTTACACCACGTACATCAAGAATGTTAACCGCCAACGGTCTAATGGCTGTCAATTCAAACTAGCAAAACATTTCAGGTAGTTTTATAGAAACAAGCAAACCTTTTACATCTACTACTGATAGACGTTTTCCTTACAGTATGATAGCTGATGCCCTTTACAAGGAAAGAGGAAGACTACAGTATAGTTGTGTGTCACGAGTAGTCAGATGACAGTCATTCAGCAACATTCCTATAATGGAAGAGTCTGAGAAGGAGGGGAGTGATTTTGATATCATTGCTTCACTGTGGATAATAAAATGAAAATAATTGAATAAAAATGAATTCTTAGCATGTAATAATGAAAAAGAATGTGGTAAGAAACTATCACCACTGATACTGCAAACATATAACACGGTTTACTGAATTAGCAAATATTATTGTGTAACCGAGGCATTCACATTTAGTCCTTTATAAACAAATGGCAAAGTTCCAATTTGCATATTATTCTGTAGCACATACTGCAAAGTAGATTATAAACCCTCAGGTAAGAATAAATAGTCCAACCCACAACTAATACATAATCAACATACAGCATTTTCCTTTACAAAAACAGATTTATTTTAAGTTTGTTTTCCTTCCTCTGTCTTCCTGTGTCAGTGCTTTATAACAGGAACACATGTGTTTAGAATCATATGAAAGTAAAACAAGTTTAGATGTATGTAAATTATTATAGAGTTTTGCAAAAGAGTTTACTAACGGTATAAAGTTTGGCAGTTTGCAATGCACATTGTGTTCTGGCAAACATAAGAGGCACATGACCACAGGATGTTACATTGTATAGGTTGCAGCCTATCAGATGGGCGAAAAATATGTTGGCTTTCTCCCACTCTGCTGGTTGGCTGGTTGAAGCTCCATGCTCTGACTGGTATAGCAGGAGTTGGGGGTGTTTCCACTGCGTTCTGTGATCTGTCGGGACGCCTACGTTAAGCACAGTGCTTGGCATGCAGGGGTGCAGGGGTGCAGGGGTTAACCTACTCCACTATGTTGTGCACATTACAGTACAATATTTTAACATCTATTAATGTATAGCTAAAGCTGGCCATAGACAGTTAGATTTTCAGCCGATTGTTTGCAGATCAACCGCCATGCATGCTCACAATCTGCCACGAAATTGCCCGCAAATCTAATGCTTATAATGAAAATTCGGCCATGAATCGCCTGGGGAATAGATCTAAGAATTTACGGACATGTCTGTAAATTTTAGAGCGATTGCATTACTTTGGATGTGGACCAGCATCCCCATCCAGAGTAAAGGCTGGCACACAAAGGGTGCTCAGCTGATTCCCGGCAAGACCGGCCATGCGTGATGATGTCATCACGCAGGTAGATCTGCCAATATATAAGCCGGAAAATCTAACCGTCTGTGGCCGGCTTAAGTATTTGCAGTCAATTCTATTTAAAAACATTTGGATATGATCAGAGAGTTTGCTTTCTAACCCTAAAGGAGGAGACTACAGAAAAGCTTGTAGATTGTTGCTCATGGTGCCAAAAAGACAACCTTGGCTTTAAATGAGAGGATATTGCAAAAGTGTTGTTCCATATGTGAAATTAAATGTTTATTAAACTGCTTCATTTTGTGTTGGATGTGAATAGTGATGGCCGAAAAGTTCGCTCGGTGGACAGTTCACGGTGAACATAGCATGTTTGCAGTACGCAAGGCCAGCGAACATTATGGGTGTTCTACCCGCCCCCTATACCTTAACATGGAGACAATGTTAGACCCCTTACCCCACAACCAGGTGGGACATATTGTTCCCTCCTGGAGGACAACCCCCCCCCCCCCCCTTATAAAAGAAGCAGCCCAGTGGCCACTATTATACACCATACAGTGATCCAGTGATACTGAGCAACAAAAGTCCTTCTCTGGGGGGGGGGGGTATGCTGTATTATGGGACCTGTGCGCGGTGTTATGATCCTGAGCTGGGGTGTGCTGGTAGTTGTAGTTCACCATCACAAACTAAAGCAGGACATTGCAGAGGGATCTGACAAAATGTGATGCGCTGCAGAAGGTACGGTCAGGCTGGCAGCCCACTCCAGCTAATTTTTGGCAAAATCTGTAATCTAGATGTGATTTCTGGTCATTAGATATGAAAAAAACAGCATTTAAAAAAATCCATATTTTTGGGGGAGAAGTTTCGCCATTGATCCCCCTCCGGCATGACACTGTCCAGGTGGTTGCACCCTTTCGACTTTACTTTATTGGTATTGTGGCTACAAATATGACCTGAAGGTTTGAGAAGTTCGCCCTCCATTAAAGTCAGTAGAGGTTGGCTGTGAACATGCAAACGGCGGGTATTTGCAGAAGTTCGATTCGCCTGTTCGCGAACAGCCACAGCTGATGTTTGGCCATTACTAGATGTGAAGCCTGTACTGTATGTATTGTGCTGCACATATCAACCTTTCCCCCTTCAATACCTTTTCCCATTCTACTTGTTTGATATGCTGAAATTTCTGCTGTGTTGGATCAAAAGGCTCCCTCTACAGAATTAGAAATCTATTAGATATGATCGTTCACATAGATGATAATAGATGTTTTGTTTGGCTGCCAGACTATAGTTTACAGTTAAATAAAAATTAGAACAAGTATGTATTTTAGCTGCTCTTGCTAAATTCTTTTCCGAAAATACGCGTCCCTGATCTGGAAGAACTAAGCTGTTGAGAAAATAATGACTTTCCTTGTCTATATAATTAAAACAGGCCATTGTTTGAGAAAGTGCTAACCAACCAGCTTAGCAACTTTCATTGGATTTTAGTTATAACATCCTTTCTTAGGTGCAGTTTACCTTATCAACCTAATATGAAGTGATTTATGTTTTGTTTTGGCTTGTTTTTGGTTGGAGATCAGAATGGGATATGGCATTACTGTCTGTTTTCAAGGAACATGTGATATTATTCAGCAACCAGCAGAGGGAGACATTTGACAATTTTACATAAAGTAAGACTATTATATTGAATAGTGTTAAGCTGGGAATAGACGGTAAGATTTACTGTCTATTCCTTATCCGATTCTCTGCACTAGGAGCGGGCGTGATGACATCCCTAAGGGATGCGGGAGCGCGCACGGCATTGGATCGGCGGTCGGATCGTGCAGGAATTGGAATGTCTATGACCAGCTTTTTCCATTGATAAATACAGAAGGTTTAAAGTTTAAGTGACCCTTTATTGGCTAACTTTTTAATAACTTCAGTTAGCCAATAAAGGGCAGCACTTGAACTCCAAACTTTCTGTATACATTTAGTTACAATAATTGCAGTCAGTGCTTTTAGCAATAACAAATGTATTCTTCTGAAGCCATATTTTTTGTGGAGTAAGAAAACTAATTCTGACAAGGCGGATGGCTGAAATGATGTGAAGTGCAGGGATAAGATGAAATGTGTTATTTGACCAGAAGCAGCCTGGTAAAGAGGTGGTGTGGGGAATATATGTCTAGAGATGGGTCTTAACCCTAAACTCCTAAACAATTTTCCTTAAAAAAAATCTATAGTATAGTATAGTATAGTCAACTGGAGTTGCAGGGGTATAGCTAGAAATGACTGGGCCCCATAGAATTTTTTTTTAATGGGGCCCTTCCCCCCTAGAATTCATAAATCAGTGTGTTAATGGGCCAGGACTGCTTCTCACTGACCTCCACAGAGTTGATGTGTTTGTCGTTATATCTGATGAGAAGGAAAAACTCACACAACTGTAGACATTTTTTCAATAAATATCCAAGTCTTTTATTTTGGCCCCCTGAGTATTTGAGTTTGACACCTTTACAATAATATTCTATATAACTTATTTCCTGTTATGTAGGGCTAATTCATGTCTTATGTTCATCTGGTGTTATTAGTAGAGATGGTCACATTGTTTTGGACTTGCTGAATTTATGAGTTAATTGCAAGGCCCCTAAATATTGTAACATCACCAAAATTGCTGAAGACATAGACAAGGGTTGTGGGAACACTTTAAAAAATTAAGTATTGCTCTAGATTAAAATTAAAATTTAGGTGGAAAATTTGACTTAAACATTTTGACTTGACTTTGAACTGTTTTTATCAAAGTGCTAAAGCAATACTTTCTTTTTTGTAATATTCATCTATCCCTACATCTCTAGCAATTGTGGGGATGATACCATGTTCATGGGCCTTGTGATTAACTTGCAAAGTCAGATAGTCGAGTCCACCTTAAGCTGTACTCGGGAATACTGCCTAAAGCCGGGAACACACGGCTCGATATATGAGCCATTCAAGGTTCCCGGCAACAGTGCGATGGCGTCCGACATCGAAGGAGCTGAAGACGCAGCACTGCTGTGTCTCCAGCTCTGACGATGCTCTGCATGGAGACCCTGCGGTCCCCATGCAAAGCAATGGACATCGACAGTGATTTACGGTCATGTCCGATACAGCATTAGATAAGGGCCAGATAGACGCCGCAAGCAGGCATGTCGCTCGAAGCGGCCATTGATCTAGCCCATATCTTTGTGTGTGTTCCCAGCTGAATAGGTTAACTGTTGGGAACAGAGGGTAAACAAAAAAAAAAGTCAGCCAGCCAGGAGAGGCAGGTTTCTTTGTGGCTACGATCCCCATAGATGCCACTATGGCTATGACTCAAAAAGTGGGAGGGAGCCAGGAGGAAAGCCACCATACTGAGCCAACACCTATGCACACTCAGCACAATTTGATGATGAGAGTCTCTGGAGGTTCAATTTGGAACTCTCTGCCTGTAGTTAACTACTTGTAGTCAGTTGATTCCCACCGTGCATAGTACTACCATAATTCTATTTATACACCCTGTAATTATCATTGTGTATTATTCTCTACACTCTATGTAGGTCATGAATGGGCTTAGTCAGTTGGCACACTGTCAGGTCAGTAATGGAATCCCCCTATTGAGAGCAGGTAAATGGAGCTGCAGCTTAATCTTTGCTTAGCCCTGACTGAGAATGCCAATTATTCATTGCTTTACCAACATCAGACTGTGTCACGTCAAGTATCCAGAAGTTTTCTAGATTGGCTCATGTAATGAGGCATATGTGATGGAAGTTTGCTGGGTCCATACCATAGGGTTATGGCCAGTGGCGGTATTAGGAATGGGCAACATGGGAATCAAAACAAAAAACATTTCAGCCCATGCTGCTGCCCCCAACATCATCCAGCGAAGGAAGGGAGCTCAGTTCTGGGGCTGGTGACTAAAGAGGTGGGTTTTTGCTGCATTTTGCTGCTTAACCAAGACCCTCAGCTACTACAGAACCTCGGTCAAATCCCATCTGGCACCACTACCCCCCCTGGTCAGACACTGCTATCACCACCCTGGTCCTACAACGCTAACCCCCCCCCCCCCCCCCCCCCCCCCCCCCCCCCCCCACGAACAGACACTGCTAACACCCGTGCCCCATCACCGCCCCATCAGGCTAGAACTGCCCAACAAACGTATTGGATGAACACTTTATGTCAATTTACATCTATCTACTTTGTCAACTCAATCTCTGTATTTCATATCGCTGTGCAAAATAGTAGTGATTCTAATAGAAATTAGTCAAGGGGGTACCAAAGTCTACTTTTCACTGTAAAAGCCAAGGACAGCCTTGTACAGAAAAGTTACTTGCTATCTCTTTACTGTTTGTCTCTTTTTCCCTTATTTTGCTTTAATATGTTGGTGTCAAGAATGGCTATTGCAACATAGTAAATATTAAATATTGCATTGTATCTTATATCAGACCTGTACTAAAAAAACATATTGAATTAAACTTTAACTTAAGTCTAAGCAAGCGCAATAATGGAACAGTATTTCTCAATCCTAAAAAAAATATATATACTTACCTTCTGTTCCCTCTTGGCAGATGCCATTTCTTGTACTGGAATTGGATATCACAGCTGCAGTATGTTTAATGGTCACAAGATGGCGCTCTATTATTGTTTTTAATGCTGAAAACGAATTTCTCCAGAGACTCTGGAATGGTACGCAAGGAACATCTTCCTTCCCAGGGGGAGGGAAGAAGCAACATGGGAAAATTGTATTAAAGTTGACCATTGTCCATGTAAAAGGGTGTAACTGTAAGGGAACAGGTGAGTATACATCCACTTTAACTGTAACAAAAATGTGAAAGCTCACAAGTCATAAGATGTGTTTTTTTTATGCTTTGTATTTTTACCTGTAATGCTGCTATAATATAATCCTTGGTTATATGTTTAATGCACATAAAGGGAACAAAAAAGTAATTCATTAATAAACGTTACATACACTTTCAGTATCACTGTTGCCCACACATTTACAGTATTATAAGTTCCAGAACCATAATACTAATCTAGCTAGTGGTATACATGTTGTGGTTTTAGATAGTATTGCTCTGAGTTTTTCTGTCATACATTTTCCCACATACACGCTAAAGCTTTTTTTTTGATGCATAACTGTAGTATCTACTGTGCAACCATAAAAGGCGCAGTATCATGCACAAATCTATTTTTTTCTTTTCTAGGAAACATGTGCATTCCCACTATGTAAACTATTTCCGTCTGTAAAACAAAAGTTTTATAATATCTCCTTTTTCCTCATGAGTTAAAAAAATTATCCTGTTATCAACATAAATGTAACAGGTTTCTACCATTTTGAATAATATGCTAAACATAAATTTTTTTCATGTAATCACAAACATGTTCTTTCCCTTACTCATTTGTAAAACAGTTTAGAATCTGTGTAAAATATGACTCCCTGACTTTTTTTTAATTCTCTAAATCTCTAATGACTTTAAGTTTGCTTGTTTGAAGATTCCCATTTGTTCTGCTCTGGAGCAATTACTCTTCTTGCAATAGTAAGGGTGATTATGAGCTTTTTGGCCTTCTAAATAAGTTTGGTGTCTACTCCTTGAATATTCAGTATGGTTTTTGTTGGGTAACGAGGAGACATTCTGCTTTTAGTGGAGTCTAGAACTTTTCTTCCTGCTGTACTTGGGTCTAACCCAAGATGCCAGACTGGTTAAGGTGTTTCTCCTATCTAAAAAATTCAGACCCACATGCACCTCCTGTCCTTTTGGCAGAGAACATCTACTATTCTCATAATACACTCATTATTCCACCTCTAATACACAAGTACAATGCATTAACAATCAAACACAAGTCAATTAGCTAGATTCTCACCAAGTTGTAGTAGTTTCCATTCTGCTTTACATTTCTTGGTTTACTTATCTAGTTGAAACCCAAGTTCTGAAAGACAGGGTTTCCTACTGTCATCCCTGTTTTGACTAATACCAAAAGGTCACCTTTCGTGGTAGCAATTCACTTACTTGTTTCTGAGTTCATAGCACCAGATCTGTCTTATAAGCCCTGCATAAGAACAGTGTCCTCTTTGAACCTAAGGTAAAGCCCCCCATACACCTTCAGATTCCTCCATACAATTTCCATTAGATCTACCAACAACTATGTAGTATAGTGACCTCCCTGATAGAATACATAGTGATTGGAAGGTGTAGAAAGGTCCTCCTATTACATGGTTTTGGTAGAAGAAAAGTTGGTTGTACAGAAATTGCATGGTAATTGTATGTGGTGTATGGGGGGCTTAAGGTAGCCTAAAGGAACATTCCAAATCAATATATTTAATAGTGGTAGTTGATGGTATGGAAAAACTGGGGGGAATGCCTACATCTAATGGTGCAAAACCAACTCAGCTGCAAGTGGTCGTGCCTTTGCTCCCCATCTGCACCTTCGTTCTTCCAAAAATAAGGGAGGCAGAGGAGCTGTCAGGTATAAGATCTGCCCACGCTTATAAAAAACAATGAAGAACATAGTCACCTAGCTTTGCCTGTGTGTGAAAGTGTCTCTCACACACACAGCTGGAGAATTCTTTTTTATCAGATCTGATTACACAGTGCATAGGAATGGCAGTGTGTCACTGTCTGTGAGCTGGGATGTTTGACTAAAGGCCCCCATACACTCCCCGATTTTCCGTCCGATCGATTAAAAACAATCGATTTTTTGCATCGGTCTTCCAAAAATCAGTCAATGCCCACATGGTTCGACCGACTAACTTCGATCAAACTTTTGGGAATAATCGGTTGGACTGTGATCGAACATGTTGGAAAATTTTTCTCGATCGAATCTAAATTGTATTCAATCGGCTACTATTTCCAATTTAGGTCCGATCGAACTAATTATCATACTTTTACTTCCTGTTTCAAACATTGTGGTGTGTGTAAAATCATCTGCTAGGATGTATATATGTTTTAACATTCTCCTGTATTTCTCTTTTTTTTTTTTTTTATTCATGTGAACTAAACTGAAGTTGAGACCGTGTTTCCCCTATGATTAGCCATCCCCATCAAAGGCACCCCCATTTCACAAAAATTCTAAATAAGCCCCCTCACCCCCAGAACAGACACCCACAGATACCTGGCCCTGGCCAAACTCCCTTTCGAGTGGTGCAACTGTTTGCCTCAAGCTGCTGATCCCTGCCATAACCCTTCCACTTCCGATCAAACATAAAATCGGCCGATGGAAAAAGATCTTCGTATCGGAAAACATTGATTGTTTTTAATCGATCGGACAGAAAATCGGGGCATGTATGGGGGCCTTAACTCACACACAGTGACAGATGCAGATGGGAGAAATGCCCGTGCCATCTGCACTGTATGTGAATTGGGCCCAAGCTGCCCAGCTCACTTACAGCACTGTTCTCATAGATAAATTCCGCATGGAGCTACTAGCAGAGTGGGAAAAAGACTAAATATTTTGACGTCCTATACATCAAAGCTTCTTTTGATCTGAAAAATACAGCTTAATTTTCTATACTTTACCTGCAAATCTTTAAACTTGTACTAAAATCTCTTCAATTACAGATTGGTTTGGAAGGAGTGCTTTGGGAAACTGTAATTGTGAACTAAATTCTGACACTTACAAAGTTTTGCAGATAAATGGCACTGGGTTGTTGTTTTTCTGTGTGTGTGATTCAGCAAAGAAAAGCACCTAGTTTAAAAATAACTCAACCACAGACACCTCTGCTTCCTGAATTGCAATGTTCAGTAACACAAGTGGACACAAAGTCATTGTTTACTTTTCATGAAGAACAAAAAAACAACTTTTTTTAGCATATTGTGGAGCACAAATATGTACGTGGTATAAACATACAGACAGACATGCAAAAATAAATATGCAGATGTGTTTTAGTACATGCAGTAAGGCAATAGAATAGTATTAATGTAAATAATACATTAAGAGATGCTTAACAGATATGATATGAACAAACCTGCTTCCTCTAAGCCTCATACCCTTGTTAGCTTACATTCATATGGCCCCCATACATGCACAGATATTAGCGGCCGACAGATTAAAAACGATCAATTTTTAGATCATTCGACTGAAAATTGGTGCATGCCCACATGGTCTGATCAATTAAATTTGATCGTGATTGTGAAAAAAGATCAATCAAAACATGATCGGACATGTCGGAAAATTTTGATCGGTTGAGTACAAATTGAGTACAAATTACGATTCCAAAAAAATCGATAAAAAAAACCCCCAAAAAATCGATCAAAAATTGGTTATTCCATGTGGAGTATATTCTATTTTCCATCAATCAATCTCCAATTGTACGATTGAAAAAAATTTATCGTTTTTAGTCTGTCGGATGCTAAAATCTGTGTATGTATGGGGGGCATTAGTAAACACCAACTAACGGCCATACACACAATTTTACCATTGTTCACAGTAGCATTGAATGTGAATTAGTGCTCATATGACAGGAAAATTGATTCAGAAACTAAGTTGGCATCCTGTTTTTAGGCACACACTATTCATAACTGAAAATCACAGTCTCTCATATCACAAATGCAGACTATTACATTCATGGAAAATATACATTAGCGTAAAATAAAATCTGTAATTTTCTGGGGTTTTTTAAATACGCACACAAAAATAAACCAGTAACATTCTACCAAATTAGATCTGAAATGTATCTTGCAGTTAAAATAAAGGTACTTAGTGTACTCAAACCTATCAACAAAAATTATAAGGGCCAATTCACACCAGCAGCGCTGTACAGTACCGCAACACGGCATGACTAGCATTTACGCAAAGGTACTCAGGTTTCCATAGGAAACCTGTTGTACCTTTAGGAATGGCCCTGCATTGGAATTCTTCCAGTGTTTTATAGATTAAAAAATGTATAGAGGTAAAGAATTTGTGTGTTTAATATCAAATTATTTCTGGGGCAGTTTTTAATATGGCAGTATTTCTCAATATGGAAAATCTTTTTAACCTAATTTGTTAAAAAAAAATATCTAGCTATGTTCCCAGAGTAGTCACATAATTTTTTTTTCACATCTACCACAATAGGGTCAATCATTCAATAAATCTACATTGCCACCGTTTCAAAGTTTTCATCACTGATACAGCTGAAGCCGCAGAGAGAGTGGCATTCCAATGCAAATTGAGCATATATGTATCTCATTGTAAGTCTAGGTCCCTAGTAAGAGCCAAAAAAAACAACCTAAAGCTATGTACACACTTTCAATTTAGGTTGTTGGGAGCAATATTTTTTGATCATTCCTATAGACCAGAGAATGAGCAACACTGTACACACTAGACATGAAAGGGGAAGGACAAGCAAGCAGCACACGGTTGCATCCTTCTCCATAGAACACAATGGGTGTCTGGTAGGATGGTTGTTAAGAAATCCATCCTGATGACTCAATCAATGACCTTGCACATCGGTGCAGTGACACACCAAAGATTTCCAGCTAAGATGATCAAGAAAAATCGTCTCAGCCGACTATTATCTTAGGAGTGTATGGGCTCTAAAGATAGCCATACACAGTTCTATATTTCCATTAGATCAGCCAAAACCTTGATTGTTTTAGGTCGATCAAATGGAAATCTATTCCCGTACATCTGGTTTAATAAACTAGAAGAAATTAAACATAAAATCGAACAAGCAGTGATCGGATTGGTTGGTAAATTTTAGTCGATCATACAAGTATGTGAGTAGGTTTTCTAGATATTTTGACTGCCAGCACACAAAGGGTGCACTCCAATTCTCTGAGCGACCGGCTGCAGCGTGATGGTGCACCTCTATTGCTGCCTTTATGGGTAGCTCATGAAAAGGAGTTTATTGGTTTAAAATCAAACACAATGTGTGGCACTACAATCGATTGATGTTAGACAGATTGATATTTAGATCGCACAAGATTATCAAATCTAAGATCAATCATGCAAAAGTCGAACTGTGTATGGTTAACTTAAGTCTGGAGCCAGTATTTCAGTGTGGTTTTATAAACTGGTTGAGTTTTATGGTTTTATAAACTGGTTGACTCTAGCTAGTCACAACAGAGCAGTTGCTGGAATCAATGAGAACAGGAAAGGTGTTCTGCTCCATGTCACCGTTCTTCATGTCTCTGCAGGCACTCCCTAATTCCTTACAGTTGCTGTGGTCAATTGGTTTCAGGATAGTATCTCCCTTTGTCAAGCTTTCAAGGTTTAACAAAGCCATGTTCCACAAGAAACTGGTGGTGGTGGGGGGGGGGGGGGGGGGGGGGGGGGGGGGGGGGGGTCTGGCATAGGAATGGCAATTGGTTGTCACTTTTAAGGCAGTGTTACCTGCTGTTATCAATGGTAGGACTGCAAGATATCCACAAACACAAAAAAACATACAAACCCTTTGTAGATAGTGTCCTGGTGGGGTGCTGCAAAGCCCAGAGTACTAATCACTCAGTCACTGTTACATAAGGGCGCTGACACATATTAAACATCTTCAAAAACTGCATTAGCACATATACAAGTCAGCAGTTGTGACATGCACAAGATAAAGGACATAGCCTTGAATAAACAGACACACCCTACAATACTAGCAGACTTATTTGCATGTGTATTCTCATTGACACGGAAACTTCTTGGAATTTTGTCCAAACTCTTTACTTTAAATGATTTTATTAATACAGTTAAGATTATTCCCTACGTAAACTAGATACAGTTTATTAAAATAAATAAAAGACTTTTTAAAAAGAGAAGAAAAAACAATATCTAGATTCACTGAGGTCTCCCTAGTGAGTGGGAAGTGCTGTGTGCATATAAAAGAGACCAAACAGGGAAAATGTAAAAGGGGGTTAAGTTGTTTAAAAAAAAAGTTATTCTTTATATTTGTCATTACGGAAGAACTGATGCAGGATGCTTGGTTTGCAGGAAAAATAGACATCACTGCTCCCTAGGCTGCAATTCACATGGGGCTGTTGTCACAGATGGGTAGCAGAAGTTGTAAACAAAACAGAAGCAATTAGGAAAGACGTTCCAGTTTGGCACGTCTGCAAAAATAACATCAATAAACCTTATATTGGTTGTAAGTATGACTGTATTACCCAGCAGTTTATTTTCTTCTTCACTTTTTTCCATTGCTTTTTTGATACTATAGAACAGAGATATAGCCAGGAGGAGTCCTGCAGGGCGGTTTTGAGCGAGAGCATCATGAACTGTGCTATTTAGACAAAGGTCATTGCATAATATCCTTTTTATAGCTTGCTTCCTAAACTGTCAGTGTTTACATGAAAAACAAATGGGAAGGGGTTTAGCATGCAAATTAATGCAATTGGGCTTGTGTTAGATGCTTGCCTGCTCATAAGCAAAACCGTGCTATATTAGGCCAGACATAAGACATATTTTAAATGAAATTTCCAAATTCAAACCAAAAATCTATTGAAAAACAAGGCATTCACAATCACTATTTAATTGATAAATTGGGTGTGAATTATGCTATTTATTGTTGCAAAATGTTTCTACAAGCGGACCTATTGACTGGTGACTGGGTCAAATTAACTTTTTTTTGGCTCAGGCAGTACCCTCTTGCTGAATACCACCCAGTTCACTCCCGCCCAGCTTTTTAGTTTGTAAGGTCTCTTCTGAATTTAAACCACAGTCTATTGGAGTGCCGTTCACCAGTTTACCTTAAACCATTTTTAAGTTCAAAGTCGAAATTTTACATTGAACTTTAATTTAAAACGACATGTGCTATAGCAATACTTTTTACTTACATCTCCAAAGATTTTGGTGATGACACCATGCTCAGCGGGCTTTGCAATTAACTCACAAAGTAAGCTAGTTGAAATTTCATGATCATCTGTATACATTAGGTGAGTTTTGGTACATTGTGATCAGGTGGAACAGATGGATTGTGCTCTACTGGTAGATCACAAAGGCAATGGGATTAGACCACAAAGCCTTTCTTTATATCTCTCTTAACACTATAGCAAGAAGGACAAAATTGCTAGAGTTGTATTGTGCCATACATTGCAACACAGTTATCCAAGGTAAATTATAAATATACTCAGTATGTATATAAATATATTGTTTGAAACCCTGGTATAATATATGCATATTTGTGTAAGCATTTTTGTTTTAGTCTTATTCTTTGCGTCATGAATAGACTCTGCCTGCTTCAGGAAAAAAGAGGTAAACAATACACTGCAAAACATGAGTCTATGTAAGCAGGTGTAGAGTTACCATGGATAAAGTCTCATGTGAGACACCTACACAGAGAGAAAACTGGGTCAGCAACACTTTAATACTTTAAGGATGTGAGAATAAAAACAGTTGTAAGAAGAAAATAACTAAGCCAGATGTAGCCATACACCCTGTGTAACATCTGACCCAGCACTGCCCGAGGCCAATGCAATAAGAAAATAAACACCTCCATCTTTGTGATTCTGTTCCTTAATTAAACTGTAACCCCTTTTACCTGGCTCATACAGGTTGGTAACGTAAATAAGAAGCAATGAATCCATAGATCCCAGGAATATAAAAACAGTAATATATATTTTTAAATCCTTTAACCACCCTAGCGATAGTCTGCGCTAGTCTACTCCAGAGATCTCCATTCAGCTCCTGTTACCTGGCTGCATGTCCTGGCGTCATTGATGATGGCGGGTATGTGGGACTGTGCCTGTGGCATTTGTCAATAATGCTTGCTCAGCATGGGTGTCCCAAGTCTTCACATCCCTGGTGTCATCGATGTGTGGCAGGGGAGACATTTAAACAGATTACACTGTTGAAATAAAATAAAATGTAAAAAAAATCATACTGCGAGGGGTGTTAAGGTCCCCAAACACATATCGAGTAGGGGCCGACAGATAAGCTGTGAAGAGCAGCATGATGACGTCATCACACTGCTCTCCATTGCTCACAGCATTTGCAGGCACCCTTTGTGTGCTGGCCGTTAGTTTGAATGGGAACAGTAGTCCCCATAGAAACTAATGGCTTTGGCCAGAGATTAAGGGTCCCCACACACGCAACGAGCGGCGGCCGATCGCGGGTGCCCCAAAGATTGGTCGGCCAGAGAGTGGACATGTCCGTAAATCTCTGCCCGATGCCATTAGTTTCAATGGGGACCGGTGTCCCCATTCAAACGAATGATCGGCACACAAAGGGTGCCTGCCGATGCTGTCCACAGCTCATCTGTCGTTTGCCACTTGATACATGTGTGGGGACCTTTATGGACATGTCCGTTCTCTGGCCAACCGAGCTTTGGGGCGACAGATCTCTGTCGCCCCATGTGGGCACCCGAGATCGGTGGACGATTTTGCCACCGCTCGTTGCATGTGTGGGGACCCTTAAATCTAGTTCACATTATATATTTTATTATTACAGCATAGGCCTGTGCGTAAGCAACAACATGTCAGGAGACCTGCTAAAGTCACTTTTGTATCCTCATCCTCCCATGTGACACTTTAATTTAAGCTGGTCAGAGGATAGAACTGCAGACTGCCACCAGAAATTAGTATTTCCAAGCTAGATACAGATTCACAAGGTATTAACTGAAATGTTTTTTCATTAATAGAAGGCAACAAGAGAAAATATGAAGTAAAAGTGTCCAAACTTCCACCACCCCATGTAAAATGCTATGTAAAATGTTTGTTTAAAGAGCTGAAAACGTAATTATTAGGATTGCCTCTGTGCCAGCTGACCAACCTTTCTTCCACAAATGTCTCCTTTAGCTCTGGTTCAGGATGGAATCTAGGGAGACAGATGAGCTGACTGTCTGCTTAGAGACGCATTAACACGTCTAGGAAATGTAAAAGACAGAGTTTCTTTCAAAGGAAGTTATGGTTTAATATTGTGTTCCAAAATGTTACCCTGATTATGCTGAGAGCGTTTAAAGTGTTATAAATGTAAGCATTGGTACTAACTGACACTCATATCTGTCTTTAAAGTTAGTTGCAGTCCTGATCACAAGGAAGTTTACAAAAAAAAGTTGGATTGACTATTGAAGTTTGCAATATATAATCAGGTAGACTCATTTGCACCACCCATTCTTTTGCAACACACAATTATGGCTAAAGACAGTTGGCAACCCAAGCACACAACCCAATTTATGTATTTTTATTTGTTTTTTAACAAACTGATCTATATATATCTACCCTGTTTCCCCGAAAATAAAGCATCCTCCAAAAATAAGGCACCTTTACATTTTTGCCTCCTCACGCTGAAATATAAGGCATCCTCACAAAAATAAGGCACCCCCGAAGATACAGTACTGTCACTCTGGACAGATGGGATCATAGGGGGCAATTATAATTACACAGAACGATCAGAAGGGGTTACTTAAATGGTAATTCCCCCCTTTGAGTCTCTTGTACCATTTTGATTTCCCCCTGTGTCATTTTAAGTGCCCCCCCCCTGATACCCCAGTGCCATATTCTTCTTCATGGGAAAATAAGATGTAGGGCATCTTTGGGAAGTCTTATTTTCGGGGAACATGGCAACTGGAAATATATAGAAGCCTGAGGTCAGCATAACGGCCAGAAAAGTTGAATTTTCATTTGAAGACTCACAACTGTACTCCTTGTGTTTCCGTTATAGCAAGTTTTCTTTAAGAGTATCACCAGATCCAATGATACAACTAATTCCTTTACACTTAAGCTTTTTTTTCTGTGATCCATTACTTGTTTTTTCCACACACTTTGGCGAATTCCTGCACAGTGAGTATATTCACTGGCCTTATAAAGGATATTAATGTTGGATAGAAAGATTTTTCGCAGCTGTTTTATACTGTTAAGTACTACATTCAAAACATATTGTAGATGAATACTGGAAATAAAGGGTGAGATGCTTATCCATCATTACTGCTTGCAAATCGCTCATTACATTATTATTATTTTTATTGTTGTGGAGTACTGGAGAGATAGAGAGCTTGTTAATCATGGTAATCTTTTTATGTAAGAGATTTATTGTACACTTCTTGGGTAAGATTAAGGAGCGCCTATTTATAGCTACCTGATATGACACCAGAACAGCTAAACTGCAATGAGCAACTTTATAAAATGTGGCAATCATATACTAAAGCAACAGCATTCTGTTCTTAATGTTTTCTTTTACTTTCCCTGTTAGTTTGTCAATCACATTTACTTTATTTTGAATGAAAAACTGAACAATGCAATAAAAAAAAATATATTTAGATTTTGGTATCAGTAAACCATAACATAACATGATGGATTATGTTGTGCACATTAAGGTATATTGAAACATGCATCATTTGTATAGAGTCTTAAACTCGTATAAGAGCAGTGTGAACAAGTAGCCTTAAAAAAATTATGGGCATAATGGTATACAATAAATAACTGTAACATTCTATAGTCTTAGCACTTCTTTAACTTACCCTACCATATGTTCAATCTCTAAACCTTCATTTGAACCAACTACCTAAAATACAGTATCACAAATATACATGCATGCAAAGTAGGTTGGTAATGGACACTAATCACTTAGTATTGTGTGCACCACATCCCAAAATGTAACAATAAAAACACAAGATCCTTAAGCTGCTTTAACAAGTAGGGGTGGCTGGTCCCCAGGGACTTATGAGGTGCAAAATAGACTCTATAGATTGAAAAGTACCCTTAAAACAATCATTTATTGAAGATATTAAAATAGTCTAAATACATTTTGAATAAAAAAACTTTTCCACAATGTATTTCTTAGATAGTGCTCCTTGAAAAAGTCCCTTGTTGTAAAATAAAGATTTGCTTAAGCTAGCCACACACGGGTAGATTCCCGTGCAATCGACCACCAATCAATCA
>CM070033.1:110527038-110539908 GCA_036250615.1 Ptychadena robeensis | reverse complement strand
CAGTGGTGGGCAACTGATTTGATATGGAGGGCCACAAGTGCGGCCCTCGGCATCACTAAACACTCGGGCCGCACATAAAATTTCCAATCTATACTGACTTGTATAAGCATCTTATAAAAAAATTACAACAGGTAGAGCTAGAAGACATTATTTTTCATTTTTTAAATAACAAAACTTGTTTTTAAAGATACTTAAAGCATTAGGGAACACTGTAGTATGGTAATGTACATTTTGTGTCACATACAGTATATAATCAAAGATTATATGCCCCTATTCTGAGGTTATGTGCCACATACAATAATGCCCAGTTCGTTGGTGGAATAGAGGGAGCATAGGCACACATCTTCTTAGAATGGGATATTCTTGGTGAGGTGAGGCACTTGCTCAGGCACTGTCTGGGTTGCTAATTGGCTTTCATGTGCTCAGCCAGAGCGAGTCCCTCTCCTCCTCTTCCCTCCTAAAGAAGATCCTAGGTGAGGACAGGTGAATTCCTATGCCCTAGGTATTAACAGTTAGGTTTCAGGGGTCGCAAGTGGAAAACTAAGGGGGGCCACCAAGGAACGCCCAAAGGGCCGCATGCGGCCCCCGGGCCGCAGGTTGAGCACCTGGAGTCTATGGTGTTCCAGTTTCATTCTGTTTATCCATTTTTTTATCATTTTTAAAATTTTCCTGCCCATCCACCACTCTATCCTTACCTTTCTGTGATCTGGTTTTTAATGATAAATGTAACAAAGGAAGTAAATGTTAAAATATAACATAAATACCAAGTACAAGGCACAGTCTGGTCCCAAAAACATCAACATATATATATCACGCAACAAACGTTTCACTGAGATTGAGGATGTTTTATAAGCAAATAAATAGCACAAACAGTACTAAGTGACTGGACAAAACTATGAAGAGAACAATACTGTTAATGCCAACCAATTTTCCAACCGAGTCTGAATAATACGAATAACTAGCAATTGAAAAAGAGGAATAAAAATAGAAAAAGAAACATAAATGAAAGGTGGAAAAGATGTTCATGCCCATGCAGCCCCACATTAGGACTAGTCCGTTCTAGTATTGACCTAGTAGTAAGACATCCGTGTGTGTGTGTGAAGCTCTCTAAAAAACATGAAGATATGCAGACTGTTCGTGAAAGTCTTTTGGGCTCTGGCTTTAGAGATTTTAGTGACCAAGAAAACATCAAAGATAAAGGTTTGAGTAATGCCCCCCATACATACACAGATATTAGTGGGCGACAGATTAAAACCGATCAATTTTTTGATTGGTCGACTGAAAATTGGTGCATGCCCACATGGTCCGATCAACTAAATTTGATCGTAATTTTGAAAAAAATCAATCAAAACATGATCGGACATGTTGGAAAATTATGATCGGTTGAGTACAAATTGAGTACAAATTATTTTGTAAGTGACGGATTTTGATCGTTCTTGATCATTTGCATACTAATACTTCATTGTCATCAAATGACCATGCCCTCTGCACACAGCACTTCCAATTGAAAAAATAATCGCCCGATTAAACGATCAATTTCATGGTTGAACAAAAATTTAAAAAGTTCGATCAAAAATAAAAAATCGATCAAAAATTGGTTATTCCATGTGGAGTATATTCTATTTTCTATCAATCAATCTCCGATTGAACGAATGAAATAAATTGATCATTTTTAGTCTGTCAGAAGCTAAAATCTGTGTATGTATGGGGGGCATATGTCTGGGAATAAGTTTGTTTAATAAGGCTGAATGGGAATTTTTGGGGACAACAATGTTACCAAGTGGATAAGAGTATGGATTATTTTCCACAAACTGAAGTTTAAAAAAGGTCACCAAACGTAGAGCACATCACCCATCTGTTCACACCTCCAAAAACATAACGGTGATGAGGTGGGAAACATGTTAGCCAGTCTGACAGGGACCAGGGATAGAATTTTGTAATTGGCCTCAAAAATCTCCTCTACCAAATCACTCTCCCAAGCCATATATGGCAATTTGTGTGCTCATGAAAGTTGACGAGGTAAATATACCTCCTTTCTGGCAAGGGACATGCAGACATTGTCCAACAAAGTTTCTATGAAAAGGTGATCTTTTGTTAAAGTAAAAATTTTGAGAATTTGATTTACTGGTACCTGTAATATTTTGTTAGGAAGGACAGTCACTAGGAATCAGGAAAACTAATTGAGTGCCAGGGTCACCAGGTATTTTACAACATTTAAGATAATTGCACAGACAATGTTATTTGAAAGTGTTTCTATGTTGGGTTTACTTAATTGATCAAATGAAGTGAGTGAAATAAATATTTCCACATTTCTGTTAGAAACAGTACAGTGCAGTTTGTCAGCCCGTAAGTTTTCTTTTGCTCCCACTTGCCACCAATGATGGGTGTTCTTGATTAATTCTGCCACCAACACCATAGAAGGGGGGCATTATTAGTGCAACTTACCTCAATGAGAGAAGGTTTGCCTTTATTGTTGCTGTGACAGTCATTAAAGTCATTTTTCTTTTTTTGCTGAATATGACCCCACAGGGGTTGGGACTATTATCTTTAGGAGAGTGAAGTTTGGGATTGAAACCTCTTGATTACGTATATACTAAGAATCTTAATTTACCTTTTTCTACTTTTACTAGGCCCACACTCACCCTACCCCTTTTGAGCTATACCCCTTCCATTAGTGCCTTTGCAGTTTGAATAAAAAACAAATTCTCTTTCTTCTCTTTGAGGGAATTGCTTCCTTTAGCAGACCACAAAATCTGGTCTACTTTTACCGGAGGTTTACTTTCTTTGCCCTTATGTGAACCTGCCTCTGAGAACTTTTTTTTAGGTGATTATAATAAAGCAATATTCTGCCTTGAAAACCAAACAGATTGAATGCAGAAGTTTTGTTTGGGAGTTATATATATAAATATATATATATTAAATTTAGATTTCTGCATGGAGTTTATCCTAGTCTAAAAGCAGCTTGTACAGCACTACAAAAATTGCTGTCAGTTAAACAAATAAATTAATAAATTATATGATGACACAAGCAACTTTTGTACATGATTAGCATCTGCCCTTGAGAATCAAGGATAGTACAAGTTTCCAAACTGTGTCCCTGGAAAATGTTGGCCTTGCCAGTGTTCCAGGTTTTTAAATACTGGTAAAGTGCCCACTATATACGAACAAGTTAGAATATGAAGATAAACCTTTTCCCATGTGTCCCTTGAAATCTGAAAACACCATAGAAATCTCAAATACATCTGAATATTACTTTGTTTGTCTAATAAATTGAAAGAACTACTAGAAATTTCAATAAAGCTATTTAGTCAAGATGATAATGTGTTCTGTTGTGATGTAAGTAAGTGTAAGTAAGTACTTACATGTAAGATGTAAGTAGGTAAGTGTCACTTTATTTCAGTTCCTGTGTAAAATACAGCAGCATTGAACTTCTGGTGCTGAAACAGGATTTAATCAGTGTAAACGAACACAGTTCCTGTTGTTTATATGTCCCACTTTTCTTCTCGACCTACTGCAGCACAGTTAATGGGTAATTATACATACATTTGGATTACATAACTTTTCTAGCACTACTCCTGTTCAAACACCCTCATATCATAGGCCTAGACCCCAGGTTTCTTCTTATGCAAAAAATGTACAAGAATAAGGACTACCACAAAGGAAACAAGATAACCAAAACCTACAGTTCTACTGCAGTTGTAACTTTATTTTGATTAATCCTCCTTTAGCAATAGGTAACAACAAACAGCAAATCTACCATTTTCATACAATAGCCTGAAACCTCTTAACAGAATATATCCATAATAAAAATTTGAAATACAATCCTTTTAACTGCTCACAGGCGGCTGCGGCAAAACAAACAGTTACCATCTGTTACAGCATCACACCTCCTTCAGCATACAAAGGGCAACCAATGAGACATTCATTTGAGTAGGGTATTCAGACACTAAACAACAGAGGGCTTTAAAAAAAAAAAAAAAAAAAAAGAACAATTCACAATACCTTAGTTTTGAATGAATGAGAGCTCTTATAAAGAAGACTGATCCTTATTGTGCCTTACATTCCTAATCTTAAGGAAGTGTATCACTTTGGAAAATGTGTACCCTTCAAATTTTAAAGAGATAACTGACTCTACAGAATTGTATGAAGATACAGTTTTAAATATTACAAGTTTGTTTAAAATGAAGTATTTTGACATAATGAAATACAACCTTTCCCAGCACAGTAAGGCTATGTTTCCACGTTGTAAACTCATCCATTGACTTTAAATGGAGTTGTTTTCATGTTGTGTAAGTGGTCAGTTGCGTTTTCTTAAACTCAGGGTACTGCGTTCAAAAAACAACAAAGCACTTAAGCCGGCCATAGACTTTTAGCAGACTCTTCACAGCGTGGTGACGTTACAGAGAGGACAGGAATCCTGTGTGTTCCACTAACACATGCGATTCCTGTCAGACTGTAGCCAATTAACTCGGAGGGGGAGGAGACTCCCCCTCCAAGTTCACAGCCTGCAGCAGGATTGTGCAGAAAAAGAACCAGCAGGACAGATCCGTGTGCGATCTGACCTGACGGCTTTTTTTCTAACAAACTCAAGGTGGGCTCCCTTATAGTTGCGGCCGACCAACCTTTATGTGCTCGGCGGGAGCGAGCATGCCAGTTGGTCGGCTGCAACTATGGCTGGGAATCGGTCTGTGTTTGGGGGGCTTTACTTACACAATGTAGGGAATGTATTGGGCGATTCAAGAATGTATGGGTATTTGTTTTTGATGCATCTACAAAACATTATCTTTCTCAAAACGAGCCATAAACACAAATCATGAAGGCATCACAAGTGGATGCAAATGCAACTCCCTGCATTAGAAAAAACAGTAACATTGAAGGATCCACGTAGTGGAAACATAGCCAAAACCTTATGTTGAAGTAAATGTAGTGTAGGTCAGGGTGTGTCCTGGGGTCAGGTACTCCTAGCAGTGACCACACTATGGTCCGATGGTCCGAAAGAGAATGAACAACATACACTTTATAAGCAAACATATTTGGGATGTCTAATTCTTCTTCATAGGCTTTAATATGTAGTTGTTCAACCCTTTGCAGCTGTAATAGTTTCAACTCCTTTGGGAAGGGTTTGATTTAAAAGTGTGTTTATGGCCACTTTAGTCCATTCTTCCAGATGAGCATTTGTTAGGATGGGCACTTATGTAAGGGATCCGACCACAAAAGCCGGCAGGTCGGATCGCACGCAGATCCGTCCTGCTGGTTCTTTTTATGCCTGATCCTGCTGCAGGCAGTTACTTTGGATTGGGAATCTCCTCCTCCTCAAGTTAATTGGCTACAATCTGACAGGAATCATGTGTGTTGGTGGAGCACACAGGATTCCTGTCAGTTCTGTAGCCGACTCTTCGCAGCAAGGTGACGTCCCCACGCTGTGAGGAGTCTGCTACAAGCCGGCCATAGATCGAGACATCTATGGCCAGCTTCAAAGTTCCTATCACTAAAACCAAGAGGCCAAGCCCAACCCTACACTAAGTACTGTTCTACTGGCATCCAACAAACCCATGCTTGTCCAAGACAGAGAAACACAATTTGTCACTCTGAAGATAATGTCTTATCTTCTCTGGAGGGCAGTGACTGTTTGCTTTACACCAAGGCTTCAATGCAGCTTCTTAGTAATGAAAACCCATTAGTAATGAGATCCCATTCCATAAGCTAACCTGAAGGTCCTACCAATTTTGGAGGTCTGTAGGTGACTTATTTGCAATGTTCGCCTCAGCATGTGCCGACCCCACTCTGGGATTTGCTTCCACTTTGCTATAATAGAACAGTTGACTGTGGAATATTTTAAATACAGTTATTGTACAGTTGGGCTCCTATTACAATACCATACTGGCATTCACTAAGCTTCTGAGAGTGACCCATGTTTTCACAAATGTTAGAAGAAGCAGTCTAAACGCCTAGGTGCTTGGTTTTATACAACTGTGGCAATGTAAGTGATTGGAGCTTCTGTTGCAATAGAGGGGTGTCCAGTATATCTGAAGTTATACAGAGGGCTAGAGGAGGTATAATGTGCACACTTATGCAACCTATGCAAGCTTTTCATAGTTATTTTTTTTTCTCTCAACAGATGTTTTGCTTTTCAACTGAAGCACGCAAATTATAGGTCTCATTAGTGGTGAGAATATATTTAATATATATATATATATATATATATATATATATATATTTATTTATTTTTTATTTTTTATTTTTTTCACATGCAGCTGCAAAAGAAAAAAAAACACAATTTCTACTAAATAAAATTATATCTTTGTAGCATTTTTAAGCAAGCAGCTGCTATATTTCAGGAGGTATAAGTGTATGGGGGCAGCTGGTATGTGTGTAACAAAGGGATACTATGCAAATTCATGCCCAGCAGAGATTGGGCTCGAGATTTTTCATCAGTGATTAGACAAAGAAGGGATTGTTTCTGCACAGTGCAACCTGTTGTCACATGTTTAGAACAAGAGCATCACTAAAGTATGGACACAAAGGCCGGTCTGTGATCTGATGCCTCCTCTGGAGGGCACATCAAGGTCACATGATCCAGAGAGGCAGTAGAAGGAAGCTGTGAACTGGGAGATCCAGTCAGCAGTTCTGCATTGTGTGCAGTTCATTCACTACAGTCTTTTCCTTTTCATGTATGGCACCCTCCCCTAGCAAACAAGAGTTCCGTAATAGACATATTATATCAGACAGCATTGGTTAGCAGCGGAAGCATGATAATATTTCAGACTTTTTGTACCCATAAAGACAGATTCATGTATCAATGCTATAATGATTCAAAGCCCTAATATTGGCATATTAAACAAATCATGCAATAGCACAGCAAGCCCAAAGAGTACTGCTAGGCTATGAGGGACACAAGAAAAAAAGAAGGGGCATAACTGCAAGGGTTACTTTTCAAATGTTAATATCATGCCCTCAGACAGTAAATTCTGAGATTTCTGGAAGAAACTGAATGCAACAATCAGTTAAGGTCCTGTGTCTAATTTTCTTCCATACTCAGTACATCCTAATACCAAATTTTTAAAGTGCAGTAGTAAATTATTCTCAGCAATCAAGTGCAGGGACCCACACTGTAGATTCAACTTATCACTACTATTATCTCTACACAGTATACCTACTATAAACAGTTTTTATTATTGTTGTAACAGGTCCTTTCTATAATGCCTGTACAAATGTACTAGTTCCCCTGGGTTGTCAACCACACTAGAACTAGAACCACATAGAACAGATGGTGTAGCAGATCAACAGTTGTCCATTATGGCTTCACTAGAGGCCCAGATTTTGTCATCACTGTTCTTTAGTCCTTATAGATTGGTGTTTCTTGTTTCTGAATGATCACATGGGGCTCTATTGTTTCCAGTGGATTGTCTTTATTTAGGCTGTAGTCCTCATGTATTTTACCTGAAAGCAGTGATTTGCATTTCTATTTCCATTGACTTTTTTCCTGCTTTGCACATCATCATCACCCTCTTAACTACTAGAAATTGTACTTTGACAATTGCAGAAACCAAACAAATGACTGGGGGAGCGTTGACTTGTTCTGGTTGCTCAAATTATATACCTGACATTTAAATTTCTGTTAACTTAAATAAAGACACATCACAATAGTTCGAGAAAAAAGTGGATATATATTTTTGGCCACAGCACAATTGGAATATGAAACACCTGATCCCTTCTCAAAATGTCATTATACCACATAACACCAACCAATCATCTGTACCAGCCACCAGCCTCACCTACACCAGCTCAGTGGGTACTCTGCCAACGTTGACTCCTCCCACCACCATTTTAACCATCATCACCTTGGGTCATTGACCCTGTAAAGAGCTCAACGTTGTCCTCCAAGTGACTGCCCCCTCCACCAACATGTCACCAAAAATAGCTTCTCACCATTTTTTCTTCCTAAGCACTGCCAGGGACTCACACATGCTGTAACAGGAAAGCTATAACAAAATAAAACCAACATTATTACAAATAATTAACTGTTACAACATGATACAGTACAACTTACAGAAAAACTAAATTGCAACAAAAAACCCTGAAAAGAAAAACAGCCCATAAAATTTCCGGAGGGAGGATGGGGAAGATCTTTGACAAAATGTCTGCTGTCACTTCCACCCTGCCTTTTTCCCCCTACCTATCCCACCCATGTGATCGCATCACTTCCTGTGACACTGTCCTTCCTCTGCAATGCCCCCAGTCAGGCACACGAACGCCTATGGTGCCCTGGCTGCGGGTGTTAAGCCTGGCATACACACCCCGATTTGCGGCTGACTTTTCCGCTGACCGGCGGGCGTGCGCACGCCGTCGGTCGGCGGCAAAATCGGCCGCCAATCGCGTGTGCCCACATGGGGCGATGCCATTAACTTCAATGAAGACCAGCATCTTCATTGAAGATAATGGCAGGCACACAAAGGGTGCCCGGCAGATTAAAGCAGCGGAGCTCGTCTGTCGGCACCCGTCAGTGGGTGTATGGCAGGCATTAGGATTTTAAGCATGGAGCAAGATTCCAAGTCAAGAGATTAGAGAACAAAATGTATTATCTAATATATATCATAATACAAATAGAAAATCATGGTTAGTTCATCATCCGTGTGACTCTAGTGTTAAATCATACATTTCAATGACATAATCATTCCCTATGATAAAGTATACCCACCTTTATTCTGGTTTTACAGGATACTAATAGCAATGGAAGAGAAACACCAGTACTAACGTGAAATGCTGTTGAGCGTTTGAGTCATAGCAATTATAAGCAATAAGAAGAAAGAAAAGCTGTTCATACTACGTGGAATAAGTATTCACATTCAGTTCACTTGCATTGTTTTTGTTTTACACACGTGAGAAATCTTTAATGGTAAAGCAATGGTATGCAAAAGACAGGTCTAATGTCCCCCATACATACACAGATTTTAGCGTTTGACAGACTAAAAACGATCAATTTTTTTTCAATCGTACAATTGGAGATTGATTGATGAAAAATAGAATATACTCCACATGGAATAACCAATTTTTGATCGATTTTATTTTATTTTTGATCAATTTTTCATTTTTGATCGTAATTTGTACTCAACCGATCAAAATTTTCCGACATGTCCAATCACGTTTGATCGATTTTTTTCACAATTATGATCAAATTTAGTTGATCGGACCATGTGGGCATGCACCAATTTTCAGTCGACCGATCTAACAATTGATCGTTTTTAATCGGTCGGCCGCTAATATCTGTGCATGTATGGGGGCCATAATGTTATTCAAACACTGGCCACTGATATCAGGTGGACTGTCTTTGGGCTGAAAAGATATGCTAAATATAGGGATAATCTATACATGACTTTTACAAAGTCATAATTGTCAACAACTTACATCAGTACACAGTGTTAATGTGAATCTAATATACTGTATTATTATTTCTGTTCAATAGGGAAAAATACCCCATAGAAGAAGCGGAAAAATCCGTGAAACACACCAGAAGTTTTCCTATATTAGTGTATGGACTGATGTTTGTATGGCTGACCATTATGTATGGACTTATACATTGATTCATATTATTGAACATATTGAAGACCATTGCCGTTAAAAAGTCCCCTAGGTTCCGAACCTTTGGATAGGAAAATTACATTTCTTTTTCTTTGCTAATAATATGGGGGTAAAATTTACAAGTTCCCAGCCAAGTCTTGGTGCCAGGTTCCAGGATTAAGCACTGGATCCATGATGTCACTGTAGGGCACAGCAATTATTCTACATTGACACAGAAGCTGGGTCCTCTCACTGACACCAGTAATGGAGCCTCCTACTTACCACTGTTGCTGATGTATTTTTTTACTTGGCTTCTGAACATTTTTCCATTGCACTCATTTTCCAACCAAGGCCTTTTTTTCCAACACTAAAGCTGGCCATAGACGTCTTGATTTTTCATACAATTTCTAAAAGAGTAACTGCCACAATTGATTTTTAACAAATCAATGTATGCATAAAGACTGCGATCACCTGAAATGGCAAGAAATCGCGCAAAAATCTATTGTGCAGTGATGGGACCTGTCTGTAAATTTTGTAATTTACCACTGTAAACCGCTCCCCATCTGCTCCTCCTCTCTGCAAATCTACACTGGTTGCCAAATGTTCACAAAATAGTTCTGTGCCTTGCTTTTAAATCACTCTACACCTCCTGTCCCACTTACATTTCCAACCTGGTATATAAATACACCCCTAACTCCCCCTCTACTCCTCCAGTGTCCTAATTACATCCCCACTCATAACATCATCACATGTGTGGCTTCAAGACTTCTCTAGGGCAGCTCCTGCGGTCTGCAACTCTCTTCTTAGTTCCATTAGGCTTGCTCCTACTGTTAACACTTTCTCACAAAAGTCTGGCATACCCATCTTCTCCTTCCTCTCATCACAACCATCCCCCCACTTAATGTAACGCAACCTATTAGACTTGTGAGCCCGATCGGGCAGGGTCCTACACTCCTCCTGTGTCATAACCTGTGTGTTACCTGTGATGCATCTCAACTCTAATTTAATGCACAGTACTGCATAATATGTTGGGGCTTTATAATTAAAAGTTAATAATAATATTTCTGCCTAGTGAGAAAAGGATTCATGGATAAAAGTTAAATGAGGTTGGTTTCTGAAGGGGACAAACACAATTGCCTTCAGAGTAGAAGGTGTATATGAGAACAAGGTTCTTGTAGGTAATCTAAATTACACATTAGATTTCTCATGGACACGTACCACTTGAACACTGTGAATCACTTCATGTGTAACACACAAAACAAACTACAAGCCAAGTTGATACATAAACAAAGTAAAGCTAGATTATGTGACTAATTCAAACAATTATTAACCGTCACCCATTCAACATTATTATCTGGAAGGGATCACTCAATTGCACCAGAAGCTTAGAAGGTAATAGTTAAATGATTCATAATTTTGGACACATGTTTTGTCCCTGAAAAATACCAGATAGTTTATATTGCTTTTGTGACAAACCATGAATCTTCCTATAATTTAGCATTATTGATAATATACCTTACCTGTCGAATGAAAAGTTCACAGGACATTTTTATTGTAATTGATGTTACAAAGGTGTGGGGTTTTATACATGTTACCTGTAAAAGTGTATCTGCTATATTTTTTTTACTACCAAGCAATCACTAGTAGCATATAAAACAGGGTAATTTGTTTGCTTACTTTTAAATCTAGTGTACACAAACACCTAATTTTCCTTTCAGGTTTCATTTTATTTTCAAATGATTCACGCAAAGAAATGTATTTCCAGCCTATATGATATTCACAACTAAAAAGATTTTATCAACATTTTAACATTTTAATACTGGGGTGTCATCTGCAAGGTCATCCATGTTACTTTGAAGCTCCTGCTTACCTCACAAGTGACCTCTCTGGATGTTTAGTGGACATTTATAGCACCCATATATGAACATCTATCTAGTTCAGTTTCATCCAACTCAAGTGCTGGATGTGCAAAAAGTTTTTTCTTAAAACAAACAGTAGGAAATGACATAGAGATCAGATAAATTATTGTCTATCAAAGACTACAGTCTTGGCCAAAAGTTTTGAGAATGACACAAATATTAGTTTTCACAAAGTTTGCTGCTCTTAGATCTTTGTTGCAGTTGTTTCTGTGATGTACTGAAATAGAAATATAAGCACTTCATACGTGTCAAGGCTTTAATTGACAATTACATAAGATTTAAGCAAGAGTCAGTATTTGCAGTGTTGGCCCTTCTTTTTCAGGACATCTGCAATTCAACTGGGCATGCTCTCAATCAACTTTTGGGCCAAATCCTGGGCCAAATCCTGACTGATAGCAACCCATTCTTTCATAATCACTTCTTTGAGTTTGTCAGAATTAGTTGTTTTTTGTTTGTCCACCCGCCTCTTGAGGAATGACCACAAGTTCTCAATGGGATTAAGATCTGGAGAGTTCAATATTTTGGTATCCAGCCACTTCATATCATTTTTGCCTTATGGCACTTATGCAATTCATCTGAACACTCTTCATAACATTCTGGAGTGTATGCAAATTGCTATTATAAAAATGTAAGCAGCTAATTTTCGAATTTCAAATATTTGTTTCATTCTCAAAACTTTTGGCCAGGAGTGTACAGTTGGACACCCATTGGCTAGTTGCACAGCAAGCCCCAGAACTTTTCTGAGATACAAATAGTATTCATATCCAGACATATTGATCAATCCCTTTACTCATTGATTATGTGATTAAGGTATTTGTGATCTTTAAAAATCTATTAAAATAATATCTTGTAATATATACCATAAATGTCTTTGTTCAGATGGTTGCAAGCTATGAAGGGCTGGAGAAGATATGCATAGAGATAAAAATAAGGGGTCAAAACAAGATCTTATTGGTGGGTTGATAATGATAAAGCAGTTTTAGCAAACCAAATATTATCTTGTTAGGCTTTTGATCTACTTCAAACTTTATTAATTTTAATTAATTTAAAATCAAAAATGGCTAAAGTACCATTTGATGTATTGCTTATATTGTCAGTATTTTTGAATAAGGAAAAACTGACAGGAAGTGACATCATTGATGCAACTTCCGGTATCGGGAGGTTTACCTCTCCTCCCTCCTATTTAGTAGCTGACTACACATCTACATTTTCCATTCCAAAATGGATTATATTCATTTGTTCCTCAGAATTCTACACACATCACCCTATAATGACGTGAAAAGGAGTTACTTGAGGATTTGGCAAATGTATTAAAAATGAAAAAGTGAGAAAGCTCATGTACAGGGAGTGCAGAATTATTAGGCAAATGAGTATTTTGACCACATCATCCTCT
>CM070033.1:110501238-110525018 GCA_036250615.1 Ptychadena robeensis | reverse complement strand
GGTCACCCGTGTAGGGGGATGTGTATCCGCCAGTGAAGCCGTGCTGTCCGGGTCGTCAGGAGTAAGTTTACAGATACTTTGGTGACTGCCATGTTTTGTACCCTCCGGTCCTAGTTTTTGCACAGTTGCACAGAAAAAGCCCAGTCAGGGCTTATCAGACGCCCACTAGGCATAGGGTTTGCCAGGCCTGGTAAGGTCGTACATTGCAACTAACCTGGCTGGCCAGGAAAGGAGGTGTAACAAGCATGTGTTCCCCCAAGCCATTAGTTAAGGTAGGTGGCCTTTTCTGCTCAACCTGGCTGGAGGTCTGCAGGTGGGGGATCTGGAGGACCCCTTTATCCTTTCTGAAGGGTGGAGTAACAGTTCCTAAAAAAAAAAACAACAACAAGTTTTATTACTTCTGCAATTCCACATACCTACCTGTCATTTTGACAGCAACTGTCCAGGAACAGGACTAAGAAATACATTTTTCTCAGTTCCAGGACCCGTTCAAATATGTCCTGTTGATATCATGTTGGGAACCCACGCCCATGGAAATTCAAACTTGATGAGCTGTAATTACAGTTCTAGCCTAGAAATGGTAAAAGCTGATTTTAGCTCATGTTGTGTGTAGCAGTTGTATGTTCTACCATGCATTGGAATAACTGTAACAGCATTTTACACAGTATGAAAACAATCCCTTTTACTATATAATTGGGGGAGAAAATAACTTGGGGATTTCCAGATACAGTGGGAATTCCCTTTGAATAAAAGGGCTAGCTTGAAACGAAACACTAGAAATGTCACATCTGTGTGCATTCCAATACATTACTTTCAACATTTTCTATAAGAACAAACTTTTGTAACTTTTGTTTTCAGATTTTTGAATTAAAGGTTCATGTTTTATCATTTGTCGTTAGCAAGTTGAACAGATGTTTCCTTTTTAGGATATGATCAGTGGAAACTGGGTTTCAGAATAACAGAGAAAGGAAGTGGTTATGATGCATTATCATGCCGCAGAAAATGCAGTTAGATAGTTGGGAGTTATAGAGAAGTTCTATGTAGCATGGTGCAATAAGAAAAGCTGTAAGGAGCAGTTATTTGAGGAAATGAAGCTGAAGTTCATAAATTCCAAATAATTAGTTAAAATGAAATGTGCATGGGTTAATTTGAACATTCCCACCATTAAGTGAGCTACTTGAAAGCTTTAACTTAGATGTATGTTGATATCATGAAGTGCTACTTACTGTACTTCCAACTATAATATGTGCACGGCAGAAAAAAAAAAGCAAAACAAGGTGTTGTGATAACTTAGTAATGCTATAAGAGCTGGTATCATACATCTTTTTTCCCCATGTTTTAACTGACAGTGATTCTCAATAGACTTTGTGGACTTATAGAGTTCTTCTAAATGTTGCTAGAGGTTCTTTGAAAAGTGATCACATAAAAGGGAGCACTACAGTGACCATCATTGTTATTAAGTCATCCCATGTGCCACCATTGTAATGGTGCACCATGCTAACCATGAAAGTAAAGAAGTCAATGTTAGAGCTCACTAGACTGTTCAACATTTTTTACTTGAGAAAATATTTTTATTTTTGTATAATACAAATAACAATAAGCGATCACCAATCTTAAGCCAACAATTTTAAAGCAGACCGCTCCAAACAAACCCAACAAAACTTTTCTCAGCTAACTAGGAACAATGTAAGATGGCACCTTCTCCACTGACTTTGAAGACAGCGAGGGATTTCTTCACTAACCCCCATTGTTAGGAAGCCCTATTTCAGTACTTAACTTATCACCAATGGAAATGGACACTAACGTTATCACTGTCTACATTCTTTTCCGTCCATTATGATCATGTTTAAATTAAGATGATTACTGATTATAATGATGTCTTATGTAACAAGGGATGTTAAAAAGTTTTTGTGCTAACTGAAAAATATGATGTGTATGTCAAATTAATTAGTCTTTTGTACATTATATTTAAAATGTTAAGACCTTTAAAATCAATTTAAATGTGTACATTTTAAAAAAATTCAGCTATTATGAAAGGTAACTACAAAAAAAGATATAATATATGAGCAGTTTCATAATGCTTTGTATCTTAGTATGTGGACTTTCTAGGCACAAGCGAGTTCTATAGTATATCATTCAAAGCCTGATTCTCATCTAGCATTTCAAATGACGTTGAGCAATAGTAGATTGTTGTACCTTGTTAGCCATTGATGAATACAGAAAGTTTGGAGTTTAAGTGATACCCTCTATTGGCTAACTGAAGTCATTAGAGAGGCAAGCTTGCAGGATGATGCAAAGTAATGGGATCGGCCGGTAATTTACCAGCATGTCCGATCATCGTGCGATCCGACATGCTTGAGATTACTGGTCGATTTCACCAGATGGGCCCACCCGATTTTTGGCCGAGCAACCACCGGGCAATTAGCAGAAGCGTGCATGGTGATCAACCGGTCGAAAAATCAGGGGAAAATGTTCAATTCAGACAACAAACTAGAATCTTACTAAACACACTCAACTTCAGGGTACAGACATAAAGATACTTAGCATCTACAAGACTTTGGTTTGCAGGCAAACACCAATTTATTCATATGCACTGTGATCCAAGGGTATCCTGATGGTTTACCACTACTACTTTAAATGTAGTAAATCATTGAATACAATATGTGTTGCCCTTGGCTAACTAACAGTTTGTCACCCTAGGCTCTGACGTGTCTGCTGCAATGGTGTTCGATGGTACTATTTTTTTTAGGTAATTCAACAGTTGTTGACATTGCAAAACATTTGTTTGTAACAGTTTTCTTAAAACAAAGAATTAGGGAACATCAGAATGAAATACGTTTATTCACTCAGTCCAGGTCAATGTTGCCATCGCAGGGGATGTCTATCAAGTCATCATTTGTTACACATACAGAAAATGAATACCTTGACAGGAATCCATGAAGTTCTTCTGAATTTAAAAAGAAGTTTGTGAGGCTGGGAATCCCCCATGCCATTCATTCATAAATAGGGCAGGGTTTTTTTCATTAGCTTTGTCAGCTGCCTCTAGGATGTCGCTTTCACATGGTGCCCAGCAGGAGCAGACTAATTCTGCTTCTCCCTTCACACCTCTGAAAGGACAATAGCTTGCTGGAAAAAAAGCATCTTGTGCCCTTTTGTCACATTGTGTGATCGTTGGATAACACATTCACTTTGCTTGCAGAAGGTTATATGCAAGATACAATCAGGGAATTACAATGGTGTAACATATGGGGAAACTACTGCATTAACAATAATTTCTTCCAGCTATGCACAGCTAAAGTACATCTAAACCCAAACACAATAAATTTCATGTAAGTTCTACAATTTCAGTAGATGTTTTTACGTGGCATGTTTGTCAAATGTCATAGGGTTACGAAGATACACATTTTTGAAGGTTCAGCAATTTTCATGATTATATTGCAAAATGTGATTAAAGATTTAATTATGAAATCAATTCAAATCAACTCAAATAAAAAATGTGTTACAAAATTAGAATTGAAAAAATCGTGTAATGTAATGCAGTGTAATGTAAGACACACAGACATTAACAAATGGATTCAGTGTATTGAAACAATGATGTATGTATGTTTCTGTTAATATGTTTTTCTTTTTTTTACTTTGACCGGTCATCCAATTCCGAGGTGGCTTCACTTTATTTATGGAAAGATCTATCTAGTTGTCATCCAGGATGGATATCAAGCATGTCCAACCTTTGTTAATCTAACAGTTCAGCTCACAGGATGTGACATTTCTGGCACCATCAAAGGGCACTATCTATGTTCGTATGCAAAAAAAAAAGGAAACTAAGGTTAATACTACATCTGAGGGACTGTTAAGCTGCAGTCTATGTTTTGTTCTTGGGTTTAGTTATCCTTTAATGGAGGCTGTAGTGCAAAGCTTATGTTATGGGGCACTGTGGCATACCTCTGGGAACAACACATCTGAGGACATCTGCTACAGTGCTTTTGCAGGTTTCCTAGAAGCGAGTGGGGCCGTTATGCATGCACTAATCAGTTTCATGACTGTGAGCTTGAAGCATACATAAATCATTAGCTGGAAAACTGCTAACTCAATCTTTTATATTTCTGAAGACTGAATTCAATTTCAGTTGGCCACTATGAGATCCAGTACTTCATATATTGACCTTTGCCTTAGTGAGTCTTCAATTGTTTACTACTATTATCTACATCATTACTGTAATATATTTTATTAGGGTTATTTAGATTAGTGCTTTCTGGGGTTATCAGTATGGGGTGCTGGACAAATAGGAATATGATCTAAAATACATAACTCTTAATACCTACCTAAATACCTAGACCTTCATTTTAAGTGACAGTAAAATATAAAAAAAAATTGGGTGTATTTGTTCAACAGCTGTTTTCTTCTTATCTAAAAGCACATCTGTCTGTAGCGTAAAACACTGCTAACATTTGCATAGGTTGCCTGAATGGTAAATTCAGACCTTCTAGTAGTGTTACCCTAAAGCAATATACAACAACACATTCTTGGCTTAGTACTGTATGCGCATATCTGTTTGGCTGTTTCTTACTAATGGCCCTCTGCATAGTCTGATGAACATGATAATTTAGCCTGTTTTGAGACAGGTTTACAGATAAGGATCATTCAATGGAAGTGTCATGTTTACTTATTGTAACTAAAAAATGCAGCACATATAGAATTTGCATCATTTACACTAATAGAGTTTGCTCAAACAAAGATTAAAATGGGTTCCTAATGAAAGTTCATGTCTACAACAGCGTACCTCCACCAAATGTCAAAATGCAAAAAAGATTGCCTGCATTCACTGGGATAGAATATCTGGTAATGGTTTAAATAGCGCCAACATATAACTCAGTGCTTTACAGAATCCATAGTCACTAATCACAGTCATATGTTCATATCATGGCAAGTTGGTCAATATTTATTTTGTTGCTTCCCAATGATTTTTCCAACAGACTCCTCTGTCATTGGAGCTTTTAAAGTCTGAAAGAAAATCCAAAAGAAAATCATGGGTGTCTAGTGCTTGTCTAAACAAAGTCTTGCTTTATACTTATTTTTATACGACACATTCTGGTTATACTAAGCATCTATCATTGAAGAAATGTCCTGTAGTGTTCACAATGGAAATCATTACTGAACTGGAACATTGTTACCAACACTCAGCATGACTGATGATAATGCATATGCATAGCTTAACTTTATTGGTTTTTGAAGTAGTAAAGAGAGTAAAGGTGTTTCCATTAATAGATTTCCCCTCAACTTTTGTTTTGGTGGGAATGTTCACCTGGACAAAGGAAGGAGTCTCCTCATTGGGAAAGGCTGGACAGGTATTTAGAATGAGCAATTCTCATTGCACTGTAATCTTGTTACAGGTTTTGTTATAGACAGATTGCTTCCTGTTGGTACAGTGGACAATGACTGATGCTATGCAATGTGATGTGTTTTTTTTTGTTACAATATCAATTGCAGTTGCTGTACATATTGTTATCACAGTTATGTTACGGTTTTGTTCTGGAATGGTTGATCATTTTTGTGAAGAATGAAAAAAGAAAAGAAAAGCTTGATAGGCTTAATTCCAAAAATGTTTGTCTTTTCATAAAAAAGACCAACCATGAGTGTTTACCAGTTTTAAGGTCAATCAATCTTCTTAAAACCAGCCTTCCGCTTTATTTTCAGATACTTATCCTTACTTTAGTTTTTTTTTAAAAACTTAGAAAATAAATCCAAAATCCTTGCTTGGCCTTTAATTATGGTTCTAGATGGTATAAAGAGGTACAGGTGAAGTTTCTGCTGCCTCCTGGGAGAGCTGGTGATTGAAATCACTTTAGAATACCCTCTAGCCCCTTGCAGAAGTGCATTCTCAGAGGATTTGGGGCTTTCCACTTTGAGGTTAGACAGGTAAGGTTTATGCAGTATCTACCTAGCGGCATTCCACTTTCTGTCCTAATGACACAATAGGAAGCAAGTTAAAATCTCTCCATATCAAAGGCAAATCACTTTTCAGAAATGTGTTGCCAAAACAAATGTGTTTATTTAAAAAATGGCAACAAGTACAGGAGCCATGAATACATCATCCGTTTTTTATGCTGTGTTTACTCTTTTTCTGGTTGAAGGACAAAATTCTTGCACTTTAGCTCAAGGATGACTGTGGACAAACACAAAAATAATACAATATACTTATGCAGAAGTTACTGTTACCAGCTGTAAATTCAGACAAAATCAATTGTTTGAGGGTGTAAATTGACATCAGAGCAGTTGCTAAGAGATATAACACTTTGCAAATGATTCTTGGTGCTGCCTTATTTAATGAGGCTAACACTGCTCAGTATTATGTATATTCATGAGAGCATTGTAATGGGAGAGACCAGCGTTATAAATAAAATAACAAACTTACAGCACATTGTATTGCTAGAAGTCCTAGCCTTGCTGTTTGCTTTCTGTAGCTAACAAAACTATCGCTTTGTCTATGCTATGCAGTGTACAATCCTAGCACCAAAAATAAACCCATATAAACACACAAGTGCAGATGAATCAGATAAGAGCTGTAATTAAGGATCAGAACATACAGTACATTCCTGTTTTGGAATGTAAAGGATTTATGGTTTGTAAACATGGCACTAGATGTTAAGAGGTATTTATAATGAAGCATTTAAACTCTACATGCACTCATTATACATAGTTCTTGGACTACTGAGTGTACACGATACTTTAATTGCACTGCATACATAGTAAGGTTTGATTATTCACCATTATCTCTACAAACAAACTGCAAACGCAGCAGTATCAGTTAAAGGCCCCCCCATACACATTCCAATTTTCCAGTTCGATCGACCTTAACCGATCGATTTTAAAGTCGATCGATCAAACATCGATGCCTGTCCACATGGATTGATCGACCTAGTTCGATCAAAATTGGACAAAAGTTTGATTGAAAAATTATCGGAATGTACATCGAATGTTATTTTGTTGTGCCTGACCGATTTTGGTTCGATTTAAATAATAAGCATACTTATACATCCTTTATAAGTATGTATAAGACATTTTGGTGTGTAATAAGTATACTTATACATCGTTTGGCAGACATTTTGGTGTGTTTACAATCTCCATGTGGGAGATCGTTCGATCGTACTTTGATCGAGCCAAAGGCGATCATAAATTATGATTGAATCTGACATTGATTGTAGGGAAATTGAAATGTGTATGGGGGCCTAAAGGGAACAGGACATGAGAATTATACTGCAATCATAATTTAACAAAGGTTTTTAAAAAACACATGTAATCTTTGGGGGAAAAGACTACCATTAGCACCATGTATCACTAAACTATTTGTAGCTGCTACAAATGTATGATTTTTCAATTCTACTAATTTCTGATGTTCCACGGGCAATTTTGCCACCTGGAGCGACTGATCCACATGGCCCAAATCGCAATCGGCCAGAGAACAGCCAGACTGGCACACAAAGGGTGCGCACCGATTCACTGAACGACTGCCTGTAGCCTGATGATGTCATCACGCTGCAGTCGGCCACTCGAGTATTGTGCAGGGATTGCTACGTGTATGGGGGGCTTACCTACTGGAATAAAACAGTGCTAATAAAGCTAGGCATGCTCAGTTAAAATATGATCATATTAAAGTTGATTTTTATGTTTGGATAGTTTTCACCACCACATAATATGATCGATTTAAAGCAGATCAATTCCTTTCCTTAGGTCTGTGCACATGCTCCTCAGTACCATTGTATACAAATAGTTCAAAACACCTAGAGAACATGTTAGATACTTGTACAGTCTACTGAAATTTACCAACATGTCCAATCACTTTCACATTCAAATTTTGTATGCAATTCAATTTGGATCCAAAAAGAGCAATCGATTTTCAAATGATTGGCTTAATACGATCGTTTTTTAAGTTGATCGAATGGAAAAATTGAAGCATGTATGCCCAGCTTTACTTGACTCCCAAGAGCTTGTACTGTGTGCAGAGAAAAGGCTATTGCATTTGGGGGTGCATTAGACCAATTAGAATTGAGCTGCTAGCATCTGCCAAGCTTGTTAGAAGTGTAATGATAACAGCACAGGAAATAATAGAAGCTGTTCTCTGCTACAGGAACAATGTAAAACAAGAAGGATAACAAGAAGCATACTATCGGGGACAATACAGTGCTTTATTGAGGTATATATTTGGGGCATGTCTATGCAAATTCAGTCCAAGGAAATCAAAGACATTTATACATTTGGGTGTATTCATACAGCTTTAATGGTGTACCATAAGCTGTCTTTACTTACCTTTCAATACCCCTCTTCCAGGTCAAACCATCACCTGAGCCCCAAGAAATAGCTAGTACTTTTGGGGTTGACCCTATCCCTGCCTCCTATAGTTAAGTAAAAAAGTGCCTGTGCATCTCCAAGGTGAATGCTGGCACGTGGTTTACTGGGTAAAAGAGATCATAGGCTATGTTCCCACATAGACTTTTAATCGCCTCGCGATCGGGCATGATTGACCAGGCGATTTTCACCCGAAATATTTTTACAAAAATTGCGTCCATAGAAAATTTATGTCTATGGATGCGATCAGAAAAAAAAATTGCGGCCGCCCCTGATCAGAACTGGGTGAGCCGTGATTCTGATTCTGATTCCATCAGTTGAGTTTGGACAATCCCATTCAACTGAATGAATGCGATCAACGCTGATTTCCGAACGCGATAAAAAGTGCGAATGCAAGGCGATTAGTTGCCTATGTGGGAACATAGCCTTAGGGATATGTGCAGGCACTGTCTTCTGAGTCCATTATAGATCAAATAGTGTGACATGTAAGAAAAGTACAGGTCCTCTTTAAAAATGACGCTAACATTTAAAATAAACATGATGCAAGAAATGTTAATTTTAAAGGATAAAGAACTGATTTGAATTTTGTTTGGTAATAAGTACCACCCACTTGCTCATTATCACCAATCGATTTAATAGAAAACATAAAAGGTGAATGTTGAGGATAATGTAATTTTCTCTTTTATGATCATATTGCAGTCAGGTAAATATAAAAAGTGACAGTATAAAGAGTTGGCTGTAAAACATCTTTTTTTATTCATTTAAAGTTTTTTTTAATTGTTTAAAACGATTGTATGGTCTAATTCTAGTGAATAATCTGTATAAATATCGCATGAGCTCAATCCTTTGCATCAGTTTTGAAATAATGATCTTTATTTTTAGCCATGTGACGGCGGTTACTTGTAGCTGAAAATAACGGTTGTTATGGAAATGATCAATTGTTATAGCTTAGTAAATTGAGTGTTATGTGTCAGTGTTTCAAGCCTTTGTAAAGCAGCAGTTGATCACATCTATACACACACACACGTTTAGGGACATCTGTGTGGCCCCATGCCAACCAATAGAGAGTGACGGGAGGGACTACAAAGCCACCGCCTCCCTACATTCTCTTTCTATAGATTCCTATTCAGCCACACTCACTGTTGTAGAAACTAGGGTGGATTGTTTCCTTCTGAAATTCTCGATGCTTTTCTGGACACCCTGACCCAGTAAAAAGACAAGACACATCCACTGAGCCAGTGATTGCTGGTAGGTATTGGTGTAGCTATGTTGTTTAAGGAATATGCTGTGTTTTTTTGTATTTCCTATGAATGAATGAGGCTAAATTTTAAAAGCTGGAAAAAATATTATTATGTTTATTATGCAGCACTAAAGTTTACTGGTTTTAACAGGCACAGATAGGAGTCTATGTAATTGTAAGGCTTTGATCATTGAGATTTTATGTTTGTTGGCTTGGTAAGGGTTAACCATTTGCTTAACGTCTTTGTTTTCATTTAAATCCCATGCGATACAGCATTGTAGCTAACCAAGGTGTAAAAAAAAAAATCAAAACCTTTCCATGCCTGTGTCTCTGTAAAATCGAATGGCTACTTACATTGATATGGTTACAATATTGCTCATTTAAAACCTCATTTATTTATTGTTTCATTGATGGTGTATTGCTCCTTTTTTAAGGCTCCGTTCACAAAGCCTAACAGAAAGATAAGGATCTTTATTTTTTAACCATGTGACTGTAATGTTCAAACCTCATTGGACACATTGGCTAAAATATCTGACTTTTTGGTGTTCTAAAATAAGGATTCTTATCCCAGTGTTTTAGCTTTTGTAAATTTGTGCATATAGCCAGATATTTGTTCATGTCTCAGCAGTAAGCTGGGAAGTGCAGCTTTGTTTAACCCTGAACAGCAAATCCCTTTATTATGTAGGGCAAAAGCTGTGTCACAACATAGGATCAGTAAGTATGTCATTAACTCCTTCAAAGCCAGATGTCATTGCCAGCTTTTGCAAGCTAAATGGTTATGGCATTTGCTAGAGAAGAACCAACAGGGCCCATTTAATAATCGCTGCAAAAGTCAATACTGACCAACCAGAATTATTTTTAGTAAAGTCACAAGAGTTAAAAAGCTTGTGAATACTGCCTATGAAACTAACCTTTTCTTATTGTTAAGTAAGTAGGCCTTATAATATGTATCCAATTTATTTAAATAGTTTTCTTATTTTTATTTACTTTTTGCAGTTATAGACTCATTTGTAAAGGGCAGTCTACAGTAACCTTTTAAGAAAACTATCCTTTCTATAAAATGAAGTTTTTTTTTCCCCACTATACATTTGTATTTTGTATGGTTACCCCTCCCCCTCAACATGTTTTCTAGTGCCCAGTGTAGATATGAGCTTTATGCCTTTAGCTGGCCATACACCTTTAGATCTCTCTTTCAGATATCGTTTAGATCTACCAACAACTATGTAGTATAGGGTCCTCTGCGATTGAACACCGCTTAACTGGATTGTTTAGAAAGTTGCTCATATTACATGGTTTTGGTAAAACAAAAGGAGATCTAAAGGAAACCTGACAGAGAAATCTAAAGGTGTATGGGGACCCTTTAATGTAGCAAATGGACTGCGTTGTTCATCGATTAATGTTTAATTTAAGCCCCCCCATACACCTTACAATCTTTCCATACAATTTCTGTACAATCAAATTTTGTTCTACCAAAACCATGTAATATAAGGACCTTTCTTATCCTTCCAATCACTATGTATTCTATCAGGGAGGACCTGGCACTACATAGCAGTTATATATACCTTCCAATTACTATGTATTCTATTAGGGAGGACACTATACTACACAGTTGTTGGTAGATTTAATGGAAATTGTATAGATCGATCTTAAGGTGTATGGGGGGGGGGGTCTTTAAGTTCTTAAATAATGGGATACTTTAGATTCCTTTCTTAGATTCTGAATCATTATACCCAGCACACAGGAACATTGCCTTTTTTTGAAATATTATTTAGAATTTTTCAAATCCCTATAAGATACTATTTATGGCATCACAAATTTGGCATCTTAATTTTTTTTATTTCTCAGGATTATAATTTTTTTTATGGACATGTCTATGAATGTATTTCTCTGTCACTCTTTATACTGTATATTGCAGTACAATTTAAGTGTAGCCGCATGCTCATGTATGGCAGTTCGTAAATTACAATGCAATTATGTAGTATGACCCACTATTAAAGGGGGGGGGGGTTGCGGGTGCAAATCAGTTGGCTGCTGTTATGCATCACATGTTAATGCTTATGGAGTAGCACACCCTGCGTGGGACACAAAGGTCTAAAGGTCTAAATAGCAATCCAAATAAAGCATTTGTGGCTACCATTTGGGAAAAAAAGTGAGGTGCTTGAAAGAGTCGGCCTCACCCCATTTCCTTTTCTAAAAGAAATTGCTACCTAAATCATAGGCCTTACTTCCCTTATTGTACAGTGTAGGACTGTCATGCTGGGACATGGTGTCTAGTTTGCATGTTAACTTTCCCAGAGATTAAAAAGTATGACTGGTACAAAATTCTATGGAGATAACTTAACCACTCCTTCATTCCAGTCTGTATACAAATGACTATTGTCAGCAGCTAGTAAACAGGAGCCCAACCATGGGAACAAACAAACTGAGCATTTTCCTTACTTAGATCACCTCTCCCTTCCTTTTATGATCACTTCTCCCTTCCTAATGTGTCTCAAAACCGGAAATTTTCCCCAAAGGTATTCAAACAACAAGACTTTTTTTTTTGTTTCCAAAACTGAAAAAAAGTTCAGGCTTTAGATAGAACAGTTTTGATCCAACATATTTGAAGTGATCTAGAGATGTATATATAAATGAGATAGCTATTCTAAGGGGGATGTAGGCGGTGAGAACAAAGTCAGATGTAAAAAGTGATATGTAGAGGCATGTTCTAAAATAGACATATTTCTTTTGAAGCATGTCTCTGAAAAGTATATATTTTACAGATATATTAGGTTAAACAATTTAAGAACTTCCAAATTATGAATAAGGTACTTCCAAAGCCATATACTCTTTAAATAAACCCTGTGCAAAAGCTCAACACGTCTGTGGCACTATTGACTTCAAACAAACATGCAGATCAGAAAAGTCGGAGTGAACTTAAAGTAAATTTATACTCCAAAATAAAAACATTTTAAATGTAATTATTACCATTTCAGCACAATGGGGGAAAAGTGCTCCTATCCTATAAAAAATATACTTACTTGCTGTTTCCTTGTATCTTTAGTAAGTGTGAGTTGCCTTGTCTAGTCCTCTCTGCCTGCCTTATGGGGTTAATTATTGCAGTAATGTGAATTGCCACTAGATGGTGCTTAATAGTTGTTTTCAAAGCTGAAAAGGTGTCTCCATAGGGAGTCACCTCTTTGCCGCTCCCGACCAACCATTAACTGTACCGCCCATAGGGATGCAATATGTTGCATTGTCAGTGATTGACAACCTGTGTGAATAAGAGAGTACTTGCAAAACTATTTAGTGTAGGGAGGTTCATTCTTTGAAGAGCAACATGATACCTAGTTATTTAGGAGTCTTGTCTTGAATCACTTTTTAGTCATAAGTACAAATCCTGCAAAGGACAAAAGCCCCATGGAATTTGCATGCAAACCCTTCCCTTCATATTTGTCAGGTTTTCTCAAGTTCTCCAACTTCATACTCTACACCAATTAGCTTCTTAACAATTAATTAGCTATGGTTATGCATGTATAGTTTTCTTTGAGACCATAGTCTGTAAACTTCTTTAGGCAGCTCATTGGTTTTTTTTTTTAGTAACAAAGTCTAATGCAGGGGTCGGGAACCGTTTTTGAGAGCCATAAACGCCATATATTTCGAAATACAATTACGCAAGAGCCGGAAGTGACGTAGCGGAATATATTTTTTAAATATATGACGTTCATGGCGGTATTTTTAAATAAGCTTCTTCTGCATTCCAACTGCCAGAAGTGACGTAATTGACATCACTGCTTGTATTAAGGCCCCCACACGTACCGAGTGGGGGCCGACATAGCAGGACAGATCACCCTTTGGGTGCCAGCCGTTAGCTTCAATGAAGATGCCGGTTGATGCCTTCATTGAAGATAACAGCATAGTCCGGCATCAGCCACAGAATATCGGACATGTCCATTCTCTGGCCGGCCGAGCTGTGGTGCGACAGGGATCTGTTGGGAAACATCCGGGATTTGTTGAAATCAGGATTTTGCCGGGAAAGCCACACTTTCCCTGCCAAAACTGGCAGTGAGCCAGATGCAGCCATAAAAAGAGCCACATCTGGCTCACGAGCCATAGGTTCCCGACCTCTGGTCTAATGCTAGGGTTATGTGGTCCTGAAAAGTGTTTTTTTTTTCTTTAGTGTAAAACATTTATTTATAATATATGTCTACAAAGAAAAGACATTTTCAGACCAAGACCCCATTTTTTATTTTATGCCTTGGCAGACCTGGATAATGGGGTAGACCAACAAGCAAGGGGTAGACCCCCTAACCCAATGCTTGGTTTTTTTTTGTTGTTATTTTCTTTTTTTACATCTTAAAAGAAACTCTGCATTTTGAATGTCAATTCGTGAGATAAGATCATAAAATATTTAGCAGACTTAACATGCAATGTGATGTTAGGGATTATTCTGTATTTTATGCTAATGTTCTCTTAGTTCATATCTTATTATCTAAAATACTTGTCAGATTCCATATTTGTAGGGTAGTGTGATTAAAAGGGCTATTGATGTATTCAAGCTTTTAAAATACATGCAAACTATATTGTCACAGCTATTTGACCAATGAAAAACACTAGATGACTGAAGAGTCATCACAGCTTTATCCAAACCTCAAACTTGTTCTGGCTTTGGATAACAAGGTCATAGAACAGAACTCTTGGCCATTAACATGTCTGTATCTCTGCTTGGGACATTCTCTCCTTGTTACTAGAAGTGATGGTTTGATATAATCAATATTGATTTGGCACCAGAACATGACCAGAGAAGAATTCTACCTGTATAATGCATATCTAAAAGAGGGCTTTGTAAAGAGTGCTCTTCAAATGTTGTCCTGTAGACTGTATAGGATGTATGTATAGGATGTAAGAGGGGAAAGACGTGACAGTTGTTTTACTAAAACCTATAGCTGTGGCTGTTTCATGAGCTTATATGTATGTATATATTAAAAAACCGGTTTTATTTTCTTATGTTTATAGAGATGGCAGACCCAATGATGATGGCAGCCATGCACAATGGGCATCCTAACTACAGGATAAACATGAACAGTATGCAGACTCAAGTTCCTACACATGCGATTCGAAACACACTATCAGCACCACTGATGCAGTATGGAGGTACCAATCCTGATGGAAACATGAGGACAAGAATGAATATGCACCAGCATACATCAGCAGCAGTGTACCCTGGACAGGCTCCACAATATATGGGAGCACAACAACTAATGGCCACTATGCAACTTCAGAAACTTAACAATCAGTACCAGGGATATCCAAATATGGGCAATCCAGGACTTTTACAAGGTCAGCTCACTTACAGAATGGCTCCTAGCCACCACCAGCACATGCCCATCTTAAATGTGACAGATGCAGACCTGATTGATGAAGATACATTGACATCATTGGCTCTAGAATTGGGTCTGGACAGAATTGAAGAACTGCCTGAGCTCTACCTTGGTCACAATGAGATGGACTTCATTTTGGACTTTGTAGTCAAACAGCAAGTCAGCACAGTAACATGCTGATGGAAAGTCTTCTTGACGCAAGCTCAGTTTCATTTGCACTGCATATGGCTCAAAAGCCCTGGATGTAATTCTTTTGCTTACTACATCTGGGTTTGTCTGAATATGGAGTTATAAAAACTACATCTGTTAATCTATGTTCGTACTCAGAACAGTGGGCTACATTACAGACAAATGGCATGTTAATGATGGACTATTTCCAGTGAGAATTTGCACTGCACTTACTTGGTGATAGCTAGAATGGGTTTAATATTACAGAAAATTAGGCGCTTGAACAAAACCTTATCGCCCTAGACATTATCAGCATAGTTAAAGGATACAGCTAATGGCTGGCCATTTCTAAATAAGTCTGATTTTGAAATAATGATTGTATACTATGGATTTGTATTTGCATGTAGTCACAGGTGTATCTTGCAGTCTGATTTGGTGTGACAATGTCATCACATTTGAGGCAATGATGTCACTGCACTTCAAAGGCACCCTGAGTGAGTGTTCATTGGTGATATCTATGAAATTACAAATGTGGTTTAAAGCTTTGTTTCTTCTTGCACTAAACTTTACTATCAACAGCAGAAACTTTAGATTACTTTATTTTTGCAGGGGATGAATGAAATCCTTTAATATAAATGGAAGATTTTTTTTCTATGATGCTCCTTGCAATGTAGAAGGGCTGGTCCTCTCCTTTTTTGGAAACAATGCTTATGGAATTCTAATTGTTTGTCATTTGCTGCCTGATTCAGTAATAAAAAAATCAACTCTGCTACATGGATCATTTTTTGTCAACATATTAAAACTTTGCATACAGAACCAACCTAATCTAAACTACATTAAATATCTTAAGACATTAAATATCACAAATGTATCTATGATGTTATTGGTAAAATCTAAAAAACACAAAATGTACAAAAATTTCCATGACTTTGTTCATTAGGGATGTGGGCAACCCTTTTGGACCTTACTTGATCCCACCAAAACACTGTATATTTTCATACATTTAATACACATTGTATTTCTGAAATAAATAAGGTTAAATTGGTAAATGACTAAATGCCTATAAACGATAATTTTTCCAGTCAAAATGGCTGAACATTTGTCAGGGTTAAAAAAAGAAAACCATGGGTTTGAGTTTCCAGGTTAATTAAAAACTTTGCTGACATGAGTGATTCAAATGCAGTGCAAAAACTTTACACATATGGACACTTGCATTTAAAATGTTGTTGACTATTCCAGGAACTGTAGATTCCCAGGCACTCCATGGTTCATCTGAGGGAGGTTATCCTAAAAGTTGCATTAGGTTTAAACTTTATCACACAGGAAATGTGTTTCTCAATGTTTTGATGAGGGCTACGGAACACCACTCCTTGAACACTCCTCTTACATTCCGGGTATGAACATTGCGTAACTCTTCACTCATTACTCTTGCCATACATTTAAGTGTCTATTGAACATAGCCAACATTCAAAAATATTTAGAACCCTGCTAATGCCTTATTGTAGATTACAATTCTGACTGCAATTGAGCTTCTTTGCTTGGAAAAATAACTAACTGGAAACTGGGCACCATAAACAAGCTCTTGTTCACATGCACAAAGAAATGCATTTTGCAGACATAGTTCTTTGTTCTTAGCATTCCCTCTGCATTAGAATGACTTTCTGCTGTGAACCCAAGCTGGGACTATCATTAAAGCCCCCATACACCTTATAATCTTACCATACAACTTCTGAACAATCAACTTTTGTTCTACCAAAGCCATGAAATATGTTGACCTTTCTAAAGCTTCCAACTACTATGTATTCTATCAGGGAGGCCACTATACGCCATAGTAGTTGGTAGATCTAATGGAAATGGTATGGAGTGATCTAAAGTTATATGGGGGGCTTTAAACAAAATAGGTGAACAGAAGTCAAACATTATTGGTGAAAATACATTCTAAAAATCCTAAAATGATTTTATATATGTAAAGCAAACATGGGAAGCCTGCCAAAGAAGGCTTGAAAGATGTCACATTTAATCACTGTATATTCAGTAAATTATATTTATGTGTAAATGTACCTACAATGATTTTCTAAAAGGGCTGTATATTTAGTTGTGTTTACGCACATCTTTATCACCTGTTCTAATAATAGCACTTCAAATACCCCAGGGATTTCAATAGTATGGCAACAATAGTTGTAAGATAAACAGGTTTTACAAAACATTCTCATAATGCCAGCAGATCCTTTAAATAATATGAAGAGCAAAACATGAAGACACATACCCTAAAGTCAAAAGTTTTTGGACACCTAAATTTACACATAAATAAAAGGTTAATGTCATCACATTTTAATCTTTAGGCTTTAATATGGAATTGTCATATCCTTTGTAGCTTTAAAGGCTTCAAGTCTTTTGGGCAGGCTTTCCGCAATGTTCAGGCCTGGTCCTATTTACAGGTGAATTGCAAAAAAAATTTATATTGTCCAAACGTTCCTGAATTTCAGTAATTCAACTTAACAGGTGAAACTTAATAAATTAAATAAATATTAGTAAATTAAATAAATATATAGAAAGTTTATTTTTTTTTTTACCCCCGTTATTGGATTTTTATGGAGCCATACATACACAAGATGTTCAGTACAAATCCATTTATCATTACATATTAATGAATTAATACATACATAAATGAATAGAGACAGTCAATCACAAATTATCCACTACAAAAAGTGCAAATTCTGATAAATCGTGTACATGACACTACATAAAATACCAATTCAGTACGTTAGCAGATATATTTGTCTACACCTTTTGCCCATTTGTTGAGGGGCTTCTTCAAGACTATGGGTGTACCAACAATCCGTATACACAATAAAGGTAAGAGCCCAGAGGATCCACCATATAAACATCCAAATTATACCTGATAATTGGTTCATGAATTGAATAACTTAAAGAGTGACGTGATGACAGGTGCACTTCAACTAATGGAGAGGACCCAGGCATATTTTACACAAAACTGGAGGGTAGATTTCCCCCACTGCTGTCTCGTCCTGAACAGTCGTAACACCTGCTCTGTGGTAATCCTGTTTCCTTGATCTTAATAATGCAACCTGGCTGAGTGTATACTGCAAAAGTTTTACCCAGAGTTTCAATGCCAAAATGTTACCACGATTATAGGAGAGTCTGCAAATCCTGTGCCTGGCCAGGATCTGGTGGATCCTCTGACATCTTACCTTCATTGTATATTCAGATTGTTAGTGGACCCTTAGTCTTGAGGAAGCCCCTCAACAAACAGGTGATGCGCATAGACAAATATATCTGATGTACAGAATTGGCATTTGATGTAATGTCATGTACTATGTATGACACTATTTATAAGCATTTGCACTTTGTGTACTGCTAAATTTGTAAATGACTGTCTCTATTACAGGCATCTCTCTTTTTATTTATTATGTATGTATTAATTCACCAATATGCAATAATAAATGGATTTGTACTGAACATATTGTGTATGTATAGAAATCCAATAATGGGGGTAAGCAAATCACCATAAGGAGGAAAAACCTTTTTGGGAAGATAACTTCACTACTCTTGTATATGAAATAGACTGATTACAAGCAAATAAAGGCCTTTATTGGTTATAATTTTGATGATACTGGCTTTCAGCTTATGAAAACCCCAAAACCTCAGAAAATGTTAATATTATAATATTAAAATAATTATTCCATATAATAATATGAAAAGGTTCAATATTCTAGGCTCAAAGTGTTAGACTCCAATCAGCGAATTAATCCAAAACCCCTGCAAAGGGTTCCCGAGCCTTTAAATGGTATCTCAGTCTGGTTCAGTAGGATTCACAATCATGGGAAAGGCTTCTGACCTGACAGTTGTGCAGAAAACCATCATTTACATCCTCCATAAAGAGGGAAAGTCTCAAAAGAAGTTGGATTTTCTCAAAGTGCTGTATCAGAATAGAAAGTTATGTGGAAGGAAAATGTGCACAAGCAGCAGTGATGACCACAGCCTGGAGAGGTTGTAAGAAAAAGGCCATTCAAAAGTGTGGCACACAGACAGATCCTGGACATGGGCTTCAAATGCCATATTCCTGTTTTCAAGCCGCTCCTGAACAACAAACAACATCAGAAGCGTCTTACCTAGGCTAAAGAAAAAAAGACCTGGTCTGTTGCTCAGTGGCCCAAAGTCCTCTTTTCTGTACAAATTTTGCATGTCATTAGGATCCAGAGTCTGGAGGAAGAATGGAGAGGTACACAATCCATTGTGAAGTTTCCACAGCCTGTGTTGATTTGGGGAGCCATGTCATCTGCTGGTGTTGGTCCACTGTGCTTCAAGTCCAGAGTCAACGCAGCCGTCTACCAGGAGATTTTGGAGCACTTCATGCTTCCTTCCGCAGACACAGAGTTTTATGAAGATGCTGACTTCAATACAAAACGGTATTAATCTTGTAAAGGGAAATTTCCTCACTGGCATTCTCCCCCCAATGCCAAACCAGGAGGACATGGGTACATTTGTTTGTATTTTATTCAAAACAATTGAAACAGTTGATAAAAACAATCACGTTATGGTCTCATTATATTTTAATCATGCTTCATCGTGTTATTTTGTGTATACAGAGGATCATTATGTAACATCCAAAAATATAAATAAAATCACATCAATATCATGTTATGAAAATTGCATATATTTGAAATGTTGAACTCTGATGCATTTCACAACAAATGGATCATCAGGGGGTAAAAGCTGTAAGTTGTAGGTGTTTTTTAACTGCACAGATCACAATATTTTGTAAGGAAGTAGCCCAGTGTTCAACTTCTTGTAAAAACGTATATAGGTAAATATAGATGTACAAGGGATCTTGTGGATTACACCAGAGAGGTCCAATGGTCTAATGCTAGGAATACATGGCATGATATTCAAGCCATTTGAGATATCTCTGCCCCTCGGTCCCCATTCAAAGTATAGGCATCAATCGAGGTTTACCAACATGTTGGTAATCAGTAATTTAGAGAGGTATTGTTTGATCCCAAAGCTACCCATGCACGGCTCCATTTTTGTACAATGGAGCTCTGTGAACGCGCACGGTGCTCTATTGTGCAAACATATATGAAAAAAATCAGGCTGTGTGTTCCTAACTTTAGTCCTCAGTCGACAGGTAAAAACATCAACATCATGCATTTTAAATGCTTACAGTATGTTTTTCTTATTACAATTATTTATTTAGCCGCTGCAAAAGGCTAAATCTCAAGGCTTTTAGCCTATACAAAATATTAATGCACAATAATCTAATGGTAGAATTTTTGTTGATATGACAATCAACAACAGAATTTCTGTAAGTATAGGGTCTTTTGGCATAGACTTGCTGTGTACTAATTTTGTTCTTAAATCAAGAAGCAGCTTGTTGTGAGAAACTAGATTTGCACTTGAAATCAGTATGACTCAGACTTCAATGGGAATTTACTAAGTGCCATTTACACCTCTGCACAGCAAAGCAATTCTTGTAATTAGTGTTTAGGAATTATGTACACGTAAAATCCTTTTTAGGTAACAAACAAAAAGAGCTACTTAGAACATACCTGAGCCAATACCCTGGGAGCCCCTACAAATACCTAACTTACAGCACTAGATGGCATAACCCTGGAAGTAATAGTATACTATTCAATAGATAAAAGGTTATAGAGAACTGTTAGAAATTGGAGTTAATGCACCTAATCATTCCCTAAGAGCCAAACTGGGTGTGCGTCCCTGTACAACATACATACTTCTCCAAGGAATTGTGCATGATACTCACCTGTTAGCTCTGGTCATCATGCCTATTATATGACCTCAGTGGTAACAAACACAGAGATTTGACCTCATAGGAGTCTGTACTGGTAAAGGTGACAATTGTTGCTACTGCACTATTACCTGCGTGGCTCTGCATATCAGTGGAAGGTGGGAGCACCACTATATTTATTAACAAATATGTTTGTAACACTAAAACACTGCAAACTGTGTAAGGTTAGCCTAATCATCAACTATGGACATTTACTGGGTCTTGATTTAATTTATGTTTCATAGCTTCTTTTGGTATAGTTTTATTATTGTTGCTTGATCCTGGCCCTAAACATATGTGCACTACCTCTAAAGGTGGCACATTCAATAATCAATACATCTGGTGGTGGTCAATAGACCTGAAATAGTGATCTTTAAGTATGGCCCGAAACCTTACCAAAGTAAATTTAATATTACAAAATAGGTCAGAAACGGCAAACATGCAACAGGAAGTTGTTACAAACCATTGCTACAAATATTGTCAACAATGGGTGGTCAAAAGCCAGTAAACAACTGACAGAGCAGCAGTTATTTAATGTTAAAATATATAGTAATGTACATGCATTTACACTTGCCTTAAAGCAGCCTTATTACGAGCACCAAAAACTCCCTATGCTGCATTAGCTGTTAGGATTCTATAAGCCCTGTATATAGTCACCACACCCCCCAAATTTCTGTTTTATGCAGCAATAAAACTCATAAAAGTACCCTTGGGGAATGTAGTCCCTGGGAAGGGGCCTTGGTAAGTACAGGAGGGCGTTCTCCCTAAACAGTTTTGGGAGCAATGGCACAAAAATACTTGTAGGTTGGAATAGTTATTTTAATACCCCTTTAATTCAATGTAGCTGCCACTGTGGAAAACTGCCTGATAGATGTGTCTGGTGGTCGATCGGGAATGGCAACCGAGCAATTCCTAGCAAACTGCCTGAACTAAGGCTAACCCAAAAACAGTTTCTTTTTTTATTTCAATACATATTTATTTAAATTTTACGTTTTACAAATAAAAACATAGAAAGGTCAAAGTAGACGAAACATTATAAACAAATAGAAAAGCATAAAAATAAAGCATAAAAATAAATTAAATACATTAAAATATATAAAAAATATTTAGTAGACTGAGGGTCCCCATACACCTTTAGATTTCTCGGTCAGATTTCCTTTTGTTTTACCAAAACCATGTAATATGAGGGACTTTCTAAACCATCAAGTCTACCTGTGTTCAATCGCAGAACTACATAGTTGTTGGTAGATCTAAAGGATATCTGACAGGGAGATCTAAAGGTGTATGGCCAGCTATACAGTTGAGGCTAAAGTTATTAGCCCCCAATTAGACAACACTTGATTTCTGCAAGCCTCTGTGAGCTATACATTTCCTTGTGATTTGCTGCCCCCTAGGGGACATCCTGGTACAACCTGCAGGCATGTATGATATATTTATATTACATTATATTATGAGCATGTATTATCTTTTCAGACACAATCTAAAGTGCTAAGGGTGCAACAGAAATCCTAGCTCTTCAAATATATTTTCTATTTTGGATAGGATATAAAAACTCTTGTATGCCAGTGTTTTCTAACACTAACTATGCTCCCATTTGAGAGATGTCCTCGCTTCATGTTTTTTCTCAATATAGTTTCAACAGAGGAAAAAAGGTAAAATATGCATTCTTAAGCACACCATAAAACTCCATACAGGTTAGTATTCTGGCATATTAATTTTCCTCGAGATGGGGGGGGGGGGGGGCATTAGATTGTCAGCTCCCCTGGGGAGCAGCTATTGATATGACTATTGTGGGGACAATAGATTATCAGCTAATCTGATGGACAATTAGTGATATGACTATGGCCTACAATACACATACCGATAATATTTACAATCTCTAAAAACAGATAGATGAATCCCAATGTTACAATTGTTTATCATAATTGTAGCTAAAATAGTACAACATAAGGAACCGATTTTGGATAGATTTTTCCAGTTTTGATTGGAAATGTCATCGAAAATAATTGTTAATTCTATCGGACGATGTGCTTTCCAATGGGAAGTGATGTAGCGGGGAATGAAAAGGAGCGGATAGGATAGTGTATAAATAGGTGGTGGCAATGCATGTCATTGGTTAAAGGTTAGAAATCACCCCAAATTGCATCATGTCCAGCAGTAGTTAATAACAACAAGTTACATGTGACCCAACGCCAGCTGGTGACCTGTGGATGGAGACTATTAGAGGCTCAATCAGGAACAGTGTGGTCCATCTGCAGCAGAATCTACCATGCAGGAAGCTGATGCAGAGTGAGGGAGACAGTGAGGAAGACCACATACATATGGGGCGAGTATCAAAATCCATCTCCTGGTACTCATGTGAGGAGCTCACTAAAAAAGTTATGTGCACCCCTGCTTATATATGTGGGCAATCATTAAATATGATTGCTGCCATCTTGTGGTCATTTTGTAAATTGCCATTATTTACCTTGCATGGGAAGCACACATTTTCCCTAGTAAACAACCTTTAACTCCTCTTTATACAGTTTCTGCACCCCTTCTCATTCTATTTCTCTTCTTGCTAACACAAGATGCAGGGTACTCAATCTGGTAAGATGAGCTGTAGGTCAAGACTCCACTGCTTTTTGCAAAACACTGCAAAACTGTAGTGGTCGTGCCTTTGGCATGCCCTGTTTCATATTTAATGGCCGTGCGCAAATCACTGGTTAATATAAAGTAAAGAAATGGCCTTACTTATCTGTACTACATTCTCTGAAACAGGATGACTTTTAATTTTTTTATTATTAGATTTGATTTTTTTTTTACTTTAACCTCCCTAGCGATATGCCCGAACCCAGTTCGGGCAAAGGCACACTGCACC
>CM070033.1:110442396-110484053 GCA_036250615.1 Ptychadena robeensis | reverse complement strand
GCACAAACAGTGACCATGTCTGGAGGGTTCACATACTTTCAGGCAGCACTGTATATTGAACTCCCCATTCACCTTCTTTGCTACTTTAATGCCTAGTAAAGTCAGCCTTTTGGCTTCTACATACAAGTCTATAAAAATTCTTTACAGTATGAAGGTCAACTTCATGTATAGAATAAACCAGAAGACTAAATTTCCTGAGCTGCTTTCAGCCCACAGCAGCTCGGAAAAACAACAATGCTCCCCCACAGCCACACAGGAGATGACTGCCTGGGAGCGGCTACAAAATAGTGCAGGCGTTCACAAGTTCTCTACTAGGACACAATGGCTAGGCCGGGAATTTACCACCATGTCGTATCAACGTGCGATCTGAAATGCGGCAGATTCCTGGTCAATCTTGCCAGGTGGGCCCACCCGATTTTCGACTAGCGGGCGATTGGCGGGAGCGTGCACAACAGTCAACCGGCGGAAAAATTGGGCTCATGTCTCTGGAGTCGATGACCAATAGACAAGAATGAAGATTGGAAAATATGATGTCTAGGGGTCAGTTTCTTAAAAGTGCTGGGGGAGAAGTGTTGGTATGACCATGGCAAGTTGTTTACCCCTTCACTGGGAAAACTCCCCATGGAAAGCTTGTATAGCTGGCCATACACGTGTCGGATTCCATGGCCAATTGATCACTCACCTAATTGATTCCAGCGATCTCAGCGGGAATGGGAGCTGCAATCCATCAGCCAATTAAGAGGATCCGATCACTGCATACCACCTTGTCCGAGTGATCGCGTCCAATTGGTGATCAATTGGCCATGGAATCCGACACGTGTATGGCTAGCTTAAGATTTGATAGGTAGAGATGATCAATGAAATGCCAAAATTTGTACATTAGCATGCAAACTGAGCCAATCAACCATTGGGGCTGCTGAGTTTGAATGGCTTTGTTTAAAACTGCATACAATTTGCAATGAGAATGTCTAGTCTTGTGTAAAGGCCCCCATACACGTCTAGATTGTTCGTTCACTCAACTTAATTCATGGTTAGATCGACCTAAAACAATTAAAATTGGGGGAAAACTGATTGAAAAAGGATTGGACATGCTGGAAAATTTAATTGGTTGTATTGAAATTCAATTCCACTTTCAGTCGATCCCAAAAAATTCAATCAATTATGTTACTACAGTTGGCATAGATTACAATCAATTACCGATTTCCCTGATCCAAATAAAGGAAAATCTACGCGTATGGGGCCTTAATCCTAGCTATTGATCGCTATTAGTCAGTCTATTTGAGCAGAGATTTCAGCTTATTCATGAAGTGACTGAGCGGAGAGAAGTGCCGCCCAGGCGCTGTACCAAGTCTGATCAGAGCATTGTATCCATACTGATCCAGTCACGGCCCATACAGCTCAGGGCTTCCCGCAGAGCAGACACAGCCCGCACGCCGGACAGGTGAACTCCTACGCTGCAGATAACAGGTTAACTTTTCTGCTCACTGCAGCAAAGAACTGCATATAGCCCCGCCCATCTGTGGCGACCAATCTAAAGAGGTCCGCAGCTGCCTAGCCCCTCCCAGCCTCTGCAAATCAGAGGTGAGCAGTCATGCGGAGGGCGGAACTTTAGCAAGCAGAGGGCGGGCCTGAGCATGACGTCAGATTAGGAAGGTTTCAGTTCATGTGGAGGGGCCCGGGCTGTCAGCTTCATGTGACCCCATTATCACCTTGATGACGTCAGCCAGGTACGTCCCGTAGGAATGTGGGCGGGAGGTGAGGAAAGCGGATCCCTGTGTCAGGTGGGTGACCCGGTAACAATTGGGGGATGTCCCGGGATGAAACTCCGAAGCTGCGAGTTTTGACAGCTCGATGTCCCCGAAATAGAAGTGTCCCGCTCAGCGATCGTGTGCAGGCTGTGGGGTGACACTGACAGGGACTACAGGAGGGGGGCAGACAGGTCGTTCCCGTCACCCCTGGATTGCGTAGTCACACAGATCTAGTGTCAACTAATGACAGTGCGGGAGCAGATCGGTTTATTGCCGCTTGTCACAGTGACAGCCGCCTGCCTTGTCCGTGACATATTGAGTTCCTGGAGCTGATCAATGTCTGGAGGCTGATGTTTAAGGTACTTGGCATAGATGGGGGGTGGGGGGTTTACACATTTTAAGAGAGTGTTTTATGGGGTGCCCTCTAATCAGACAGCCCATCAACCAGAAGCTGAAACTTCTACTCACATTCATGAAATTCTTTCCTTCTAGTGAGGCCACTTATGTCTGGGAAATAGGTTAATCCTATGGACATGATGGTGCACACTGCAGTGCCCTCCCTGTAATGCAGACTCCTCTGCCAGCCTTATCAGTTTATTCTACGCTTCTTCTACAGGGGGTATCCCGCTGCCCATTCTACTTATCACCCACCTTGTAGGACTTGTAGTAGTCCAGAGAGGAATCTGCTCATGTACATTGCTGCATACATACATCATTAATACACTCCACATATGATTAATCTTCCAGCTGCCCCTCCCCACCATCCAAATATAGATGAAATTGGTTTCAGCATAAAAATAGAGGTCAGCCAAACAAGAAGCGCTTTTATATCCAGCACACAAGTCTTCTTCCTGTATGTAGAAAAATACATGTACAAGAAGTGTTTGGGAGCTGAGGCATGCTTTACCGCTCTCTGTTATCGCATGTTTTCATCTTCCTCGCCTGTTTGCTGATGATCCTCCTCGCCTTGCCTGTAAGTGTCAGTCACTGGCTGTAATTAAAGAAGAAACAACAGCAGTTCAGTGGGATTTAGATGGGCTAACCTCAATTCTGGCTAAGTGCAGGGTTCATTATTAGGGTAATACAGAAGCAGGAGTGACAGGGTGTATGCTGCTGTATATACATTATGTATGCTCTGCTCTTTGCTTGAAATTAAAGGTGTTGTCACCACTGAGCAGGTAATGACTTAAAAGTCACCATACATGGGACAATTTTTCACTTGATCCTTGACGGATCGATTGCCCTGCGCGTTCACGGCAATAGATCGGCGATCAATAGAGTTCTGGCCACCCTGAATGATCAAACAAAATCAGAATCGACTAAAAATAGTCAAAATGCCTTGGTGGACCCATAGCTCCCTATGCAGCAGCCTTTCCCATAGATGGATTTTGTGGAATCTGCCTTTGTGGCGATCGACTCTTGTCCAAATGGACCACAAATCGGATTCCCAAGGTGGTGTTGCATCTATTCAAAAACAATTAATGGTTGATTACACAATCGCCGGGAATGATAGAATTGGGAAACAATCCATGTCAAATCGACTTGTGTATGGCTACCTTTTAACGGACCTACCACCTCCGTATCTCCCCCTCGAAATACCTAGAAAATCCGTCATATACTTGTACGATCTACTGAAATTTATCAACACATCCGATCATAGCTTGATGGATTTTATGGGGAATTAATATTACTCGATTCTGGCAAAACGGAATTGATTTTCAAACAATTGCCGTAAAAGGATCTATTATTTTTTTGTCGATTGGACAGAACAATCAAACCATGTGTGGCTATCTTTACACAGCACTTCTTATGGCCTGTACACACCGAAGGGCATGTTTAAGTTTGTACATAACACAAGAAAACTGCCATATTTTACACACAGGTACAGGTTACGACACAGGAGGAGCACAGGAGGCTTACAATCGAAGGGTTACCATAAACAGGTCCATACCCGCTCGATCATTCGATGAATGCTTGATGATGTCGCCATGCGTGCACCCATTGAACATCGGATCGATGAGCACCACTTTGCGCAACCGATTCCCATGCGCTGTTTTGGATGGACCCTGGTCCCAATGCAAAGAAACGGCAATCGAACAGGGATGTTGCTTTTCTGTTCAATCGAGAAAGGGTGGCCTTGTGAAAGGAACTCGCAAACATGAAATGATTAACTAAAAATCTTGAAATGAAACAAAATAACACACCCGTTGTATGGGGAACCCTTAGAGTTGGGGACTCAGAGTATACAATAGGTGGGGGTGGGGGGATGGGATTTTTTTCATACTATACACTGTTAAACCACGTCCGGTTCAGTTGGGGTCCATTGTGTTTTTTTCCCTTGCCTGTGCTTACTTCTCCTATTTAAAACATTCTTTTAATCCCCTGCATTAGTGTTACTCGCTCTAGGTTCTATGGCGATTTATGGCTGCACCGATACCTACATGCATAATACCATTTGACGGGGATTGTCAACACAGCCCAGTGGCGTAGCGTGGGCTTTCCCGTCGCCTGGGCCGAACCGAATTTGCCCCCCTCTACTATTTAATAACTTCACACAGTATCGGTTGCCAAAAGCCTAAGTAACATAAAAAAAGTAATCGATTGCATACTCGACTAATAAAACTACCCTGCATCTGTTGCGTGTATTAAAGCTTCACCCCGTTCTTCAGTTTTTTCCATGCAGTTCTTATAAGTTTCTTGTAATGGTTGTCTAATATTAATTTACAGCATCGCCTCTAGCGGCTCCAAACGTGTGTCCTGTATCCTCTTCACGTAGACCGTCGACGTGAAGAGGATACAGGACAAATACACGCTGCTACTCTTTTTTTTCTACGTCTACGTAGACGTAGAAAAAAAAAAAAAAAAAAGAAGAGAGAGTAGGCAGCGTTTAGGTGTACCAAAGAAAGTCCCGAATTTACCTTCAACTGAAGCTGAGATGTACGGCAAACTAGAGTTATAACCTATATTTTTTTAATGAAATATCATGGTGAATTGCAGCCGCCCCTTGTGAGTACGCGCCCAGGGCCATGGCCCCCTCGGCACCCCCATCGCTACGCAATGACAAGCCCAGCCATATAAATGACGTACTGCCTGCTGTTTCCACAGTGTTTCAGCTGGGGTCCGCCGGCCAAGTGACTATGTAAACCTTCTCTATGTTAATGAGGGGGTATAAGCACAGCTCATTACCGCTTGTGGAAAACATAGACGTTATGTTACTCAGGTTTCCCATGGGAAAATGTATATTGCAGAAGCACAGCGAGGCGGCTATGCACAGTGTGAGAAAGCCTAACACAGCACATTGGTGTAACCTATAGTAAATAAGGCTAATTTGCCTTGCCATTGCATTGGGTGACATTGGGTAACACAGTTGGTGTAATTTGTAAAGATGTACTTGAGTTTATTTTTGAAGTTCTAGTCTAGTTCTTATGAACTATTTATAAACAATTAAAGAAGTACTCTAGCTTAGGACTGTTTGTAATTGATAGAATGAGGGTCAAATATCTACAGTGTTAAGGTTTGCAGCGTTTCTCTGGCCATAAAGTCAGATTACTTTTTGTTCTAAGGAGTGTGTCTCCAAAAAGGAGCTTGGGAACACTCAGTCCTGGCTCCAGATGAGGTTGGAGACAGTGCTGCACAGTCTCCAACACAGGGCACACGTAGTGTGTAGCCCATGATGATGGCTCTAGGAGGCAGGGCCACTAAGGTTCCTAAGGAAGGAATGTTGGTTTGATTGGTGCCAAAGCCAGGATGCTTGGCATTTCGAGCAAAGGTTTATTGGTGTCTATTAACCCTGTGAGGGTAACCATTTATTTGGATGTGTGCTCAAATAAAATGCGGCAGGAGACCTTAAGAGGAGGAAACATGTGTGGGATTGATGCTATGTGAGTACACCTTTGAGCTGATTCCCCACTATAGGATTTTTTTTTTTTTTGATGCAATGTTTTTTTTGGTAGGCACTCCCTGGCTTTAGATTCTAGCAGAAGTGATCCCTGGAAAGGAAGGGTGGAGAAAGTCACAGACTCAAACAGCAATGAAACATAACGAAGAAGTAAGGTAAAGATAGATTTACCCCAACCCCTTTGAACATATATTTTAGCAAAAGGCTAGCACATTTTACTAATAACCATATTCAAAAAGCCTGCAGCAATGGAACATTATGAGACCTATGGTCTCCAGTGCGGGAATATGAGTGGGCTCGACGATCCTGGCCATGTCCATTAGCAAGCAATATAAAGCCCCCCCCCCAACACCTTTGTTTCACTCAAACAAATTTCCTTTTCGATCTTCAACAAACTATGTAGTGTCGGGTTCCTCTCTGATCGGGTTGGAGGTTAGAAAGGTCCTTCATATCCACATGGTTTGGAAGAAGAAAAGTTGATTGTACCACACATTGTATGGTAAGAAGTAAGGTATTAAGGCCCATACACATCTAGATTTTCTCCAATCAAGGTGCCCGGGGATCATTTTAAAATACCCTCATGTTAAGCACTCGGAGGACTCCCGAAAATGTTCAGGGCCGACGCGTCAAGTCTTCCCAGCTTTAGCCGCTTTCGGGAGTACAGGTACTGAAACGCGCCCTTGTCCCCCTAAGCTATCCAGTAAACCAAGCAGAGGTCGGAGGCATCACTTTTCTACAGTACAGAAACTTATGAGTGCAATGTAAGAGGAACAGATGTTCCAGACTCTACCCAAGTCCAGATACACTAGAAGGCACGGTGCTGGTAAAAAAATCTTTTGTGATATCGCTAGACATTTACAGGCAATGGAGTTATTTACAGTTACAATGAATGCTCCTAATAATAATATCTTTCTTGTCTTTTCAATGTTTATTGACACCTTCTTTTTCTTGCGTCAACATCCTTTCCCATCTTATTGGTAGAATTACTTTTATTTTTCTCACCACCGATTTATTAGCTTTATCTGTGAATCAAAGAATGTTATGAAAAAGTTTTTTTTTGAAGTTGTTTGGTATTGAATGATTATTGTATTCATCAATTGATTCCCATTAAATTAAGTGAAGTTACAACCAATACCCTTCAGACAAGTCTAACCCATTAAGCTCCACTATACCATTCCAAACATCTCCAGAGTCTTCTTCCAAGATTTGATCAAATCTTGATTGCGTGACACAACTGTTTATGGAACTTCCAGTGTGTTATGACTCATCCATTTTATTACACAGCCCCATGGCAGTGCTGGGACATGAAATACTGAGCTTTAATATGCACCCAGCTTTGCGATCATTTGACAAATAGATTATTAAAGAGTCCATTTTTCTTTTCTGAAATAACACCTGCCTGATTTCAACAAAATGTTAGTCTTTATCTAATTTACACTTAAGTTCCACGGGCTGTGGAGTCGTTCGATAAATTCCCTGACTCCTACTCCTCAGTTTTCCAGATTCTTCCGACTCCACTCCTCTGTATGTAAATGCTACATGTATTGTATCCATCCATTGAAGTAAAGGAAGCATCCTACATTAACCACAGAACTACTGGCCAGGAAACCAACACTGTAATGGCACATTAAAGCACGAGAAAGGGAGTTAGCCAGAAGATTGCTGCTGCTTTTTCCTTAACTAGCACCACCTGTGAATCGGGGATCAATTGACAACCGAACACCTCAATATTTCACCTCACATGGGCACATCGATTCCTGTTCAATGGGGACCCATTATGCCCAGCTTGCAGTGTGTGATTTACAACAACTCCACAAGCTGGGGAGAAGCGCGTGTCTCACACTCACTTCACAAGATGAGGAAGTGCTGGCTTCCATTCATCACTGGTCCCCTTCACACTGACAGCCCGACGGCTGTGGAGAGAGCAAGAGCCCGCAGCTGTTTTAATACTTTCCATGAAGACTCATGTCTCCATTGCAAAGTAAGTATTGGTTAGATTGAACGGGTCTTTTTCAACATGTTGGAACCCCGTTCATCAAGTTCCTCACGAGCCGGCTCTATTGATCCCAGCTCCAAGGAACGCACACACTGGTAGTTTGTAAACAATATTAGAGTACAAATCAATCAACCGTGAGCGCCGCAAGTTAATTGATTGTACTCAAATCTCTTGTTACAGATACTACCCGTGTGTGCCAAGCCTTTATGTTCTATCTTCTGCTGAACATAGGGCAGTTGAAGGCTCCAAGAAAGGAGGGGCGAAGGGGCCACTTCAAAACATGATTCATGATTCCACTGAATTCCCCATAGTCATGTGTAAAGTTGAAGCTAACAATCTAAGTATTTGTCGCCTCAGCACTGAATACAGTGGTTTTTTCCCAGATGTTTTACAGTTCAGTCCTTGAACTAATGAGTGATCACTTCACTCTTTTTTATCATTCCCTCCCTTATACAAGCGTACTCTAGTCTGACAAAACAAACATTTACTTCTCATTATCATCGAGAGTTAAGGCTGCCACTACACACACGACGGCTTGGCCGATTTTGCTGCCGAACACGCTGGTCACCGGTGTGTATTTGCCGATCGTGGTGACCCACATGGGGTACAGATCGTCGGTACTCACACACCCCTCGGCCGTCCAGAGAACGACATGTCCGATTAATCTACTGTCCGATTGCTGTTAATTGTCCAGTGGAGAACCGGACGTCTTGCTGTCCAGCTCTGGAACAGCGTGATGACCTCATCACTGTGCACTCTAGAGCTCATCTTAGCTGGTCTGTTCGCACTCCAACCTCGGTAAAACGTGTGTGGGGGCCCTTTATGCTAGGGTCACAGTGGGCCTCTGTAATGTTACCACTGCATGCATTATTTCATCAAGCAGAGAACAGTCATTACTGTTCTTTATGACAGTTGTTAATTTGCGACATTTGAAGTACATTATTTTTTAATTTAAACAAAACTAAAAACTTTATATCCCATTTTAAATTTAGTAGGAGTCGGAGTTCGGTCACTTTTTTTTTTGCCAACTCCAGGGACCCAAAAATGTCTCACCGACTCCGACCATCCTCGACTCCGAATCTCTCCACAGCCCCTGCTTAATTCCAACTCAGTTTTTGTTTCTTAAAGCAATTTTCCTATATGATTATATTGTGAATTTACTTTCATATTGTCTGCCTTCATGGATGTAATGTCAGCAGAGCTGTAGTAATTTGAACATCCATAATTTTTGAATGAAAAGGATAAAAACGTTCTTTCGCTATAGTTTTTTATCATTTTTAACTATTTTAGGTAAAAGCCTCAAAAGGTATTGGTAATATTGTCGATACAAGTTGCTTTTTACTGTTCCTGGGCCCCTTCTTATAAAATGTTAAAAAATTTTGCTCTAAAAGAAGCACGTTTTTTCTACAAAATTAGGGGGAAAGGCCTGTGTCGGTGTGCTAAGATACCTATACAGGGGATGTGGGAAGTTACATCTCTGCTCTTAAACAGTGAGAAAACTGGCAGCAATTCTCACTGTGTTCTAATCACCTCACAAGGGCAGCAGATTGATTGAGTGATTAGAACAAGACGATAGGTTCCAACCCAGTCCAGATTCTGTACCAAAAGTGCACCATAGCTTCAATGGAAATTCTTTATGTCGTAGGCCTGTTACTTCCCAAAATATGTCGCGACAAGGGTCTAATGGACATCCTGAATATATAATGGTTGAAACACACATATGTAAAATAAAATAAAAATATTTTTAAGAAAAATAATGAAAAAAACCCCACAAAATTAGGACACAAAACTATGCTGCTATGATACTAAATATCGCCTAATAAAAAAGTCCCTGATGCCCAGATGTTCCAATGCACTTAACCCTTTCTAACCTGGTGTGATAAAATCACACCAGGAAGAAAGGGTTACTGCAAATGGGCACATCTGGGGCATCCGGGACTTTATTCTGGTGATATTTAGTACATAGGGGGATTATGAAAGCAGTTTCTACATAGAAAACTGCTTTCATTCTATTTACTGTACAAATCTCCGCCGCCCCCGAGTGACGTCACACGTCATCGGAGCGGGGGGGGCGGGGGGGAAGACACGAGCAGCCATGTCGCATGAAGGGGACACAGGACAGCGTGATATGCGCCTCCCAGAGCCCCGACATTGTACTGGACGGCAAGCACCTCGTCCAGTGCCGATAGCCGCAGTCTGGAGCGCTGGACGAGGTTGCTGCTGTCCATAACGCTAGGGCGGTTAAATGAGGATATGCATCTTTTATTTTGCAAAAATATACATTTCTATACTTCCATTTAAAATGGGAACCTCTTTTGGTCTTAAATTAGTTCTGTAGAAAACTAACACAGATTTTGTGAAATGTGATTTATCTGTCCAATGCTTGGAAAAGTAAGTTTGCTGTGCTTTGTAGTGCACCACAAAATATATTTTTTCACCTTTTAAGGAAGTATTTTCAGTTGGCTTTCTAAATATATCAATCATCTAGTACTTAGGTGCCCAACCTGGTGCCCGGGGGCCACATGCAGCCCTTTGGGCCTTGTTCGGCGGCACCCCTTGGTCCTCCACATGCGGCCCCCAAAACCTTACTATTATTGCATAGGGCATAGCAACTCACCTGTGAAATGGTCACACACTGACCCAGTTTCCTAATCAATTTTAGCGGTCCTACGTCAGTAAAATTGGCAATGTTGATCAGGGAAACTAGGTCTACATATGAGCGCTGCACCTAGGGGCAGGAGGGGGTGTGTGCTGTTGGGTTTTGACTGCCTGTTGAGATCTGGTCCACCGCCTTCTGAGATATGTCGACAGGGGGAGGGTCTGGATTGATGTTATGTGCGGCCCTTAAGTGACGCACTTGTGGCCCTCCACATCAACTAAGTTGACCAACACTGATCTAGTAGTTGTATGTATCCACTTTACATGTGCAAGATTTCCTGCTTGTACTTGTAACTAGATGTGAACCGTCTTGCTAAACTATATTAGTTTGCCTTGTGTCTCTGTCAATGATCTACCAACAGTTGAAGCTGTGGAATACAGAGCTAAAATAAATGAGCCGGATCTGCCAAGCTATTGACAGCTTCTGGCTGGCTTCACGTTATCACACTTTGATAACACCTAAATATCCCCTACTGCAGCTTTTCTCAGGTGCCAAAGTGTAAAAGAATGTTTAAGATGCCATTAGGCATGCATTTCACAGCTATTTGGTTAAGTGAAATAGCAGGATTCATGTAACATAATATTATATAGAAAAAAGTATTGGTACCTTTTATTTATATTGAATTCAAATGATTCCTTTAGGTCCATTGCCACAAAATAATAAATGTAGACAGTTTTCATAGAAAACTTGGGTAACTTTCACACTGGCCCCTCATTTGCATTTACGGTAATGTGAGATACCACACATGCAGCACATTTTTTTGCAGGTGCAGTGAAAGCATCTTCTATACACTTGTATGAGAAAAGTAAGTGCAGTTCAATGTGTTGATGCATGTAACCAGGCAAAAAACATGCTGCAGCATGGCTAGTGTGAAATCCCCCAGAAGAGTGGAAGCTGCTAAAGTTGCAAACATTGAGGGCCCTTCGTATATGCGTTGCGTTTTAAAAACGCACACTTTTTTACTGCACACATTTTTTCCAGAGACAACCAATGTTGCCATTCACACTGCATGCATTTTTGATTCATTGTTCATTGATTTGTTCAAAAACGCAGATGTAATGTGAAAAACACATGGGTTTATGTATATATGCATGCCTTTAAAAAACGCATATAGTGTGAAAGGGCGCTGAACAAACTTCATATTGATGCCAGTGGATTTAGGATTAAGGGCTTTTTTCCACTATACGTCAGGACCCCCTCCGCTAAGCGTATTGCTTGGCGGGGATCCCAAAAGAGCACATAGACTTTACCTGCTCGGTGGATGCTGTGTTTAGACATCTGCCGATGCAGATCAGATGTACTCGACTACTTTCAGCCTTGCATCGGCGCAACAGCTTGGCGCAGTCAAGACAGATCCTCCGCTGAGCAAGTAGGTAAATGTGCTCCGCCGGGACCTCCTGCCAACCAATAGGCTTAGCAGAGGGGGTCTCGATGTATAGTGGAAACATAGCCTTAGTGACCAAGTAGAAGAATGCAAACATACCGTAATTTCTGACTTTAAGCACTCTAAGCAAGTCCTATATCTGATCCCTGAAAGGTCCCCTGAATTCTTATAGGTACCCCACACTTAAGAAGCATAGTAATCTACTCAAGGAGCAACTTTAAAAGATGCTGAGCATTTATTTACCTGTTCTACATAGGGTGGGTTTTAAGCCTCTGCACACAGCATACTGCTGGTTATATCCCAAAATGCAGAAGCCAGGGGCATAGGAGAATGTGTGAGCTTAAGGAAATTACAAGACAATGTCTTACTGCACTACAGACTGAACTGCTACAGGTACCACTGTAGATTTCCTTTTCTCTGGGTATGGCTGTTGTGAATTACACAGGCTTATACTGTTTCTAAATGTGAATGCTACTGCGCATGCATAGGAGAAACCATTTGATCACTTACCCTGCCACTACCTTGGATACACCAGGCTTTGGTGCCATTTTACAGTAGAACAACTACACTAGAAGCAGACATTGTGTTACATTGCTCTAACATGCAGCAGTCCACACAGCTATTGGCAAATTAGTTTGCCTCACTGTATTTGGATTACAAAACATTTGGTTTTTTTTTTTCATTACCAATCACAACTTGCCCAATATAAATCTACAGGTTGGAGCGCAGCTAGTATTAACTAGTATTAGCTATAGTTGACTGTCCACAATTGCTTTCATGCACTTTCTGAAGTGTACCAGGTGGTGGCAGCAGAGTACACGTAAAATGCGCATATAGCATCCATTACCTGTAGTTGGTGTCTGTATTGTGTCTCAATGAAGGAAACTGGTGTGGAAGTAAAATGCTAAGGGCACAACGAGCCTCGTCTATAATTAACTGTGCCCGTCACGTGCGGTGCTCTTCGCTATATTCTGTTCAGTCAAAAGCCCCTGGTCTCTGCACAGTAAGGTTTGTGTGGTAGAATACAAGCGCCCTCAATAAATATGGCTGCTCCGGGCACTCTTAGTTCCCTCTCACCGTACACCTATTCTAAACAATGGGTAAGGTGACCACGCCCATCCAGTGACCGCGTCCACCACATCCAATAGTAATCAGTTCAAATGTTTACTGACCGAGGCACAAGGTGCTATTGAATTGCGGGCTCGCCGTGCAGCTGTGTGGACATCACATGTGTGAGGAGAAGCGCGGGAAACCGGAGCTACGTAGCCGTACGTATTGGTGTTTATATAGCGGATGGTGTGCGTAGTGTCGGGGTCTCCCCTCCCTCAGCTGTGTGCGTGTGACCGGCGGAGGCTGCCTGTTATTATTGTGTGCAGACTGCTGTTCATGAGGCAGCAGGTCGTGCGCGAGCTGTGTTATTTACATGGGTGTCCTCAGTATTCATTGTCCTCTGTACATATTGGTGTATATGTATGTATATTGGAAGGTGTTCTATAGGTCTCGTGAATAACGTGCAGCATTTATGCTGGGTTCTAGTCACACCTAAAAACTAGTGAATTAAAAAAAAATTTGTTCAATTACGGTAACCTATGTTGTAAAATTGGAAGGGGTATGAATAAAAAATGCATACAGCCGTGAGTTTTTAAAAACATGTGGAAACGCTGCATTTTTAAAAACGCAACAGATGCAGTGTGAATGGTAACATTGGTTGTCTATGTAAAAACGCGCACAGTAAAAAAAAAACGCAACTCTTATAGTGTGAAATAGCCCTTAAGAGTGTACCTTAAGTCAATCAATTGGTCAACCGTTCCCATTACAAGTTATTAAGATGTGGACACCTGTACCTCGACCACACTGGAAGATGGGTGCGCAACGTCACAAGCACACAAACAAAATGTTTGTTCATGAAAACATTTCTTAGTTTATTTAGTCTGATCTCGTACGATTTATAAAACCATATTTTTTTTATTTTCACAAGACATGTTTTGTGAGTGTGACAGTTATGCACTATACCTAATATGCAGTGGCCAATTTCCATTGCAGCTTTCTTTAGACCAGTGGTTCCCAAACTTTCCTTGCAGGGCCCCACTTTTCTATTTAGGAACATTATTGAGCCCCCACCCCCTCCCTATTCAAACACAGGTTCAGAATGAGAGGGCCTATGCCCCAAAGTTTGGGAACCACTGTTTTAATCCCCCCATACACCTTTAGATCACTCTATACAATTTCCATTAGATCTACCAACATCTATGTTGTGCCGGGTCCTCCCTGATAGAATACATAGTGATTGGAAGGTTTAGAAAGGTCCTCATATTACATGGTTTTGGTAGAAGAAAAGTTGATTGTACAGAAATTGTATGGAAAGATTGTAAGGTGTATGGGGGGCTTCAGACAGGGTTTATAGCAGTGCAATGTGTGATACAACACGTATTCTCTAAAGGCCCCCATACACCTTACAATCTTACCATACAATTTCCGTACAATCCACTTTTCTTCTACCAAAACCATGTAATATAAGCAGCTTTCTAAACCTTCCAATCACTATGTATTCTATCAGGGAGGACCCAGCACCACATACCCTGTTTCCCCGAATATAGGACACTGTCTTATATTAATTTTAGGTGCATAAAATGCACTAGGGCTTATTTCTGGGTTTAGAAGAAGTGACAAAACACCTCCTGCCATGTCTTTTCTAAATATGGAAGCTTTCCCTGAGACATGGTAGGTCTTATTTTCGAGGAAGGGCTTATATTAAAAGCACGGGGGATAGCTGCTCGGTCTTTCGGGGGAGGTCTTATATTCGGGGAAACAGGGTAGTTGTTGGCAGATCTAAAGGAAATTGTATGGAGAGATCTAAAGGTGTATGGAGGACTTTAGACAGAAATTCCTGTTGATATTTTCCTTCATTTCCTATATTTCGGACAGAAAGTAAAGTGAAATTCAGGATAAATGATGGGGATACAGCTACATAACAGATTTAAAGTGGCTTCCAATATCTAGAAAAGTATATAAAAAAATGTTTATCTTCATTTAAGAGTTTTAAAGCTAAACCTTACCTTACAGTCCATGTTGTAATTTCTGCAGCCTCCTCTCCTGTACTCCTATTTACTTGCTGACATCTATGATCACACAGCTCTGTCTCCCCCAGGTGAAATACCCCTGGCCTGCTCCTTTTCATGGTTGGATTTCAGTTTTTTCCAGTGCTCATTCACATATACACATTCTCAAACTGTGAGTTGCAGTTCTTTTGAGGTCCATTATGTTTCCTATGTATTACATTGATTCTAAAGGCAAGTGTGGGAAAATTAGGATCAAAACACACCACATTAATATGACTATAAACAGGCAATTTTCCACTGGAAATGCGGATCGTGCATAACATCTTTCCAAAAGTGGAGGACAATGCCCTTTTATGACAGCACATGGTCCATATACTTCTACAGACAGTGTTAGATGATCTGTGGGAAAAGGGCTGTAGTAGACCTTAAGCTGGCCATACACCTTCAGATTTCCTTCAGATCAGATCTACCAACAACCATGTAGTATAGTGTCCTCCCTGATAGAATACATAGTGATTGGAAGGTGTAGAAAGGTACTCATATTACATGGTTTTGGTAAAACAAAATCTGATCTGAAGGAAATCTGACAGAGAAATCTGAAGGTGTATGGCCAGCTTTAGAAGTTAGTTAGATCATGAGTCCAGACTTGGGCTGTGAAAACTTCAGTCTGACCTTTATCTGCTTTTTTATTGTTCTGGACTATAGGCAGGTTTGTTACAATCACAATGTAGAGCTATGAGCCTTATATTGTACTGGATAGAATCACAACTTTAGAACAGCAGAAAGAGGCTTCATGACAAGGAGACATATAATTTGGTTTAGAAGAGGAGCCGTTCAAGATTCCCTGACATCGAAGGAGCTGGAGGTGCAGCACTGCTGTGTCATCCAGCTGTGTCCCCATGCAAAGCAATGGACATCGACCCTGAGTTACAGTCATGTACGATATCCCTGTTTCCGAGCAGGATTGACCGATCCTGTTCAAAAACAGGGATGGCTGCATTAGATATGGGCCAGATAGATGATCGGCCATATCTATACGTGTGTGTTCCCAGGTAAGGGTGGAGATCGCGGGCATTTATTTGATGGGGCTCATTCCCAGATTTGCGGTCAGTCACGGCCATAGAGATGATTGGACGTGGTTAGAAATCACGTCTCCATCCATTGATTTTTAACCATAGAGAGTTAATGGGCTCAATCAGGCAGGAAGTGGGGGTGGGACAGGACATCTTGCCACACCCCCACTTCCTACCTGCAGGTGCCGTGCCGCAATTCAAATTGTGGGAGATCGATGGGTGCTCCACGCTGCGATTGGAATCGCAGGAGAATGCAACTGTGGAAGCATGCCCTTAGGGCCCTTTCGCACTATATATGCTGTTTTGTGTTTTTTAACCTCCTTAGTGTTCCTCACGAGCCTATCTCGTCCAGAGTTTGTGTGAAGAACAAACTCTGGATGAGCTGGGCTCCCATGAAAGCCGCATATCCCCGGAAAGCTACGGCGATTTCCGGGGCTCTGCGGCTTCACTGATCGCGTCGCGTTGACGCGGAAGGGGGCGAGGGTGAGCAGTGCCATAGACCTCCATGTTAATGGAGGGGCTTCTGCTCTCCAGACCTCACTGCCAGTGTCATGAATGTCATGAATGCCACACAGCCAGTGTCATGAATGCCACACTGGCTGTATGGAGAGGGGAGGGGGGAGGGAGGAAATGGCAGGCAGTGTACCTTGTACACTGCTGCCATTGCCTGTACCACACTGTTAAAAAACGGTGCGGTACAGGCGGTGCGCTAGGGAGGTAAAAAAACACATGCATTAGCACATGCTTTTTTTTTAACGACCTGCTGCACGCATTTTTGATGCATTTTTCATGCTTTGTTCAAAAAACGCAAAGGCAATCGCAGATGTGTAATGTGCAAAGCGTATGCGGTAACGCACTGTTTAAACAAAGGCATGCCTTTAAAAAAAAGTATATAGTGTAAAAAGGCCCTTAAACTTAATAAAGTTATAATCCCTGAAGATGGGTAGGGGTTGCCTGCTGCTGTAGTTCAGGAAATTAAAGGGTTACAGTGAACATATTTTTATATAAGTAGCACTATAGGACCCAAGTATTCTTTTACAAGGGACATTTCCAAATAATCCTGCAACAAAAAAAAAAAATATACATATATATATATATTATATTTCTTTCTGTAGATCTGAAAAATGAATTGCAAGACTGCTTAGTTCTTATAACACTGAGCAGCTTTCTTGCTAAAGCCATTGTATTACATATTGGCTTTGTTATAAAAATGAAACACATTAATATAATAAGGGTCATAATAGCGCAGACGAAGGGAGAGTTACCTATGTAAGAGGCAGCTAGTTTCCAGTTATCATATTTTAGTTCTTTCTGGAAGAGGACTACATAGATTGCTATAGCCAGGCAGCTGAAATGTCTCAAAAATTGCTACAGCTGCCTTGTCTTTTCCATTGTTTCTGGTGTTCATAAAATGTAAATGTCAGAATTCCCTCAGGGGGTACACGGAGTCATGGGTATCATGTGGTCAAGCTGCACATTTCATGATGGCTCTTTGAAATAATTTTTAGTGGCGGTAAATGCCCTGACGATTGAACTGGATAATTGAACCATGTATGCAAACATATTATCTTGTATTGTAGGATTTCCAGACTAGCCAGTCATGTGTTGAAAATATTAAAAAATTTTACATCTTGCAATGCTTCTGAATGTTTATTTAAAAAGACAAGGGATTGTATGATGCTTATAGTTTAATGTGCACCAACCTTTTAGGTTCGATGAAGGTTTTTTTAAACACAAATTGAATTGGCTGCTGTTATTCCCAAATAGAACTATCACCCTAGCTTTCTATGCTAGCCTGATGTAATCACACTCAGAATTCTACCTATAGTATACATTCGAGTATAAGCTGAGGTACTACAAAAAAAACATGGAAAAACTGAATGACTTTCGTATAAGTCGAGGGTTGTAAATGCAGCAGCTAAGGCACAGAAACACAGCAAATGAGCATATGTTGCAGGATGTCATTATTTCAACTAGCTGTTTTGTAAGTTAATTGCAAAGCCACTGAACATGATATTAACAAAATTGTTAGAGATGTAGGGAAGAGTTGTATGGACATTTTGAGTATTGATTTTGAACCCAATTTATGCAAACACTACATCTGCTAGAGCAATATTTTATAATTCAACCCTCCCTAACATCTCCATCAAGTTTGGCAATGATAGCATGTTTAGGGGCTTGGCATGTAACTCACAAAGCCAAATTAATTTTTCAGCAAGTTTTGGTGGGTTGGGGCTCTCTAGAAGCATCTTCACTTTTAATTATTTGGGGATTTCTGTGGCATTCATACTTACACAATACTTACACAGTCAAATCAGTTTTATATTTTACATTGGAAAAGTTAACTTTGACATAAAACATGACAGTTACAACTAATAATGTTATGAACAGTCTTGTAGGGAGTGGCAGATCTGGAAACCACAATATTTTACTGGAGCTTCTTACTAATTTGTAGGTAATTTTCTCTGTACAAACCACACACCCTTTATCTGTTTCCACATGCTACCATCACTATTATTTAACCTGTAATACTTTGAAAGCTATATTAGTACTGGAAGGAGATGACAACATTCTTCAGTCGTTCCTTACAACCCCTTTCCACTTTAATATACACATTAAGAAGCCGGTTCCTAATTGTGGAGCATGGCTTACATAAAAATTGGGCCTTGTCTACACTTGGCGTCATGGACACATCCCCACGGGTTAAGCACTACAGTGGCATTGACACATCCTTAAATTGGATAGAAATCTACCTGGAAAACAGTCATGTTTTTTTTACTTCCAGTAGATGTGTTTTGTGTCATTGCCGGATGACAGTGCGGGACCTTGTGTTGTTATTGGTGCAATGTGGCACATCTTGGGCTATGACACACCTGTGTATACAGGTGTATTTTAGGCCATGAGAAAGCACAGGTGGCATCTGCACCATGCCGAACCTGGGTGAAAAATATAGTGCAGACTTGTCCCCATTAAGCACTATGGATGTGTCAGCCTGACATTTCCATGGAACACAATAAACGCTCCTTTAAGTCTTTGGGCATGACGTGCACAGTATGCACTATATATTATTGTACCCCATGTTAGGGCATTAACAACTTAACATTTTAAAAAGTTGAGTCATCAGTCACTAAAGTCGTAGTCTAGTCGACTAGTCGTGATGACATTATCACAGGCACAGTTAAGGAACACGTGTTCAACAACAAAAAATAGGCCAATACCCTAAATTTCCTAGTAAACTTAAGTGTAAAACAGAAAGTTGGTCACAGCACACAGAATAGGCCAACAAATATTTTACAAACGAGCACATTGTCATTATAAAATAAATATAACACATTAAGTGGCTTACATGCTTCTCAAAAAGAGAGGCATTAACCCCCCTAGCGGTCTGATTCAGTCCAGTTTTCTGTGCCAAAAACTATGAAAAATTCAACCACCCTGTCCATTGAGATCCATATTTATGTACCAAAAGAAGTACATAGGTTACTTATCTCTTATCTTAAGTCAGATAGTGATATTCAAAATTAAATTCCATTATTACTAGAAAAAATTAGCAGAACACCCAGAAGATGGCGGCGCTGCCTAAGTTTGTATACATCGATCTTAGATACGATCGTGTTGTACAATTTTGTATGCCAGTCTAACATCGATCGATTTATAATTGTACTATGGAGCATAATTTTTTCCAAATACGATCGTACTTCTATTACTAAATACGACCGCAATGCTTCTAAATACTATCATTATTCCAATTCCATATACAAATGTAATTCTGATTCCAAATACGATCGCAATTACGATTCTAAATACAAATCTATTTCCGATTCCAAATAAGCTCATAATTATGATTTTAAATGTGATCTTAAACAATTATATCAAAATACCTTAAGTTAATCAAACAGAAATATCGTATGGCCCCCTAAAGTTTTCTCACCCAGAGATGCAGGCTGATACACAGTCTCTGCACAGGGGATTATGCCGGTCACCACACAGGTCAGCGGTTCTCTATGTGTGTGTGTGCAGACTGGTGTGAGAGAGATGACTGGTTGTCTCCTCACATGAGCTGTCGACATGAGATACCCTACCCATGTTGATTTTTGCACAACACTAATTGCCGCCTGCTATAATGCGCTTGTTTCCATTGACTTTTGTATTAGCCTATTGTTTTCAATGGGCACCATGTGCAAAATTTTGTTGCAGTGGAAACATAGCCTTAAGATGCCCATACACGGTGCAACAGGCACTGGAACGATGACCCGTTCAAGCACAGCGCTTGGGCGCATGTTGCTTGGACAGGAATCAAGGAACACCACTTTAGGTACCCGATTCCCAGTCAATCCTTTTTATGGGTACCCTGGACCATTGGATCAGGATTTGCATACATGTCCGTTACCTGTGCGCCAGACAGACAGGGGTGGCCGCATTAGATGGTCGTTAGATAGATGACCCTGAACTCGCATGGCACTCCAAGCATAGATCTAACGCATGTCTATGGACCTTTAGCCTTAATGTTGTTGTTTGCATTTTGCAATGTGTGATTTGGTAAGCGAACACTACATCTCTACTAGTCCATTTAGATTGTTCCATCCAATCATTATGTTAATGACACCATTGTAAATACTCGCTTTGTTGATTGTTTGTTCATTGCTAGTTGTTTGCTTTGTCAAATGGGAGAGAATGCATATAGTATTTTTTGGAAAGAGTTGTATTTTTTGGGGGGTAAATTACTATGGTATTATAAAATCACTATGGTATTAATGTGTTACGCTGTCATTTCAGATAAAAATAGTGCTTTAGTGGGTTTAGTTAGTCAGAGCATAATGACATATGTAACTACATTCTGCATTATGAATGCAGTGATTTTAAGTATTTAGCAAGTATCGCAATGTACATTTATTGAGGCATTGGGAAATGACTAAATGTGCCTAAATATGATGATAACAGTTTTAAGTACTACATTTTCCACACCATAAGACGCAGGGGAAATGCCATGCGGCCGCAGTTGGTTGCGTCTTTGCTTCCCGCCAATGCCTTTTCTTTCCCGGCAATAAATGTGGCCAGGCAGGAGGAGGAGCTGGAGTGCATTGTTTATGTCAGTGGAGACCCACTGACATAAACAATAAAGTGGCAGAGCAAATGAAAGAGCTGACTGCAGTCAGTCCAGCCGATAACACAGTTCAGTCCTATGGCTCTGTGAGGGTGGGGAGTGTGTCTTATAGCGCAAGAATTACACTATGTTTCGACAATCATATCCTACTTTGCAAACTCTCTTTCTCGTTTCATACATTCTGCATACCTGCTGTCAGAATAAATGGTGTTTTCAAGTTGTTGGGGCATGCTTAAATATTCTTATGCTGCTCAGCAGGTTTTGGGTTTCAGTTTCCTGTGGAAATGATTTTTCTTGGCCCTTGGGGCTTATTTTTAGAAACAAGTATAAACAAAAAAATATAATTATGCTGTGAGCAACCATATTTTAGCTACAGCATTGAAGTTGTTCTTAGAATATCAAATAAATGTGGTAAAGTGGTACAGGCATCACTGTAACCTTTTCAAAGTGCTTTCTAATTACATATGCCCTAAGCTGGCCATAGGTGTCTTGTTTTTTGTTCGATTTCTCTGCAGATCGACCACACACCCTTTGTGTGCCGCCATTTACTTTGGATGGTGACACAGTTCCCCATCCAAAGTTATGAGATCGATCTTTAAATTATGGACATGTCTGTGATTTGTCAGATCGATTTCTGGGCCAATTGAATGTGGGCACGTTAGGTTTGCAGCCGATTGTGCATCAGGTTGAGCGTCGTGCGTGTGCATGGCGCTCGGTCTGCGCCGAAATCAGCCTCAAATCTAACCGTCTCTGGCCACCTTTATATTAAGATATACATTTTTATTATTATGCATGCTGTTTCCCCCGCCTGTAATATCGCCTATACTGGCAGTCTAATCGTTGAATACAAAAGTCTCTGGGTTTCTAACTTTGACTAAAAGGTAAATTTTGTGCAATTGAACATTTTATCAAATTTTTTCCCCTTTATGTCCTTTTGTGGAAGCTTAGGTAGACGTGCCAGCATTTTATAGTATTAGAAGTGTTTTCTGTTTGGTACAAATGTTACTTGGTAAATACCTAAGAAGATACAAGGTGATGCATTGGTGGTATGCAGTAACCCATAACAACAAGTAAATGGTCTTACTAGTGTAAACAGCAACCTGTTGTTGCTATGGTTTTCATCACCTCACACTGCCTTATGGAATAAGCCTCTTATCTATGGGTCTCCAAGCAACAAGGATATCCATTACGTAGGGATCACTGCCTGATTTTTTTTTGTGGTAGACACACAGCAGCCATCCATCTGCTCCATTGGGGCAACATGCATAAGGTCTTTTGTTCATTCTGTCAGAGCCAGTCAGACCTTTTTTGGATCCCTTTCTTACTAAACATTTAGATATAATTCTCAGTACATTAGGTAACTTGGCTCAGAGGGACATAAATGAAAGTTGGAAGCGATGATTAGTGAATAGTAGACAATTTACGCTTTGCCTAATCAAGGTTTTGACGCTGAATGGTCAGTTTTATATTGTATACATCCTTGTGTAGCATGGCTTTGTGTTACTTCCCTTCTGTGCCTTTCTTCTCCTTCCAATACCTCTCTGGAGACTGCAGGTTACAGCTGAGCCTAAACTCCATCAAAATAAATAAGCCCTCCTCTATCCATCGTAAACAAAGCCTCTTCAGCTACCTCCCCCACTTTGATACGCCCCTTTCTCCTCCATAACACTGTCTCCCGGTACATCCTCTTTTGTGTTCCCTAACAATATTCCCATAGTGTGGAAAATAAAGAATTAGGCTACAGTACAATAGACTGGAAGGAGACATTTGACAGGGATGGGAATAAACACACGCGGGGACCCCAGAGAGTATGTGTATGGAAGTGTTTTTTAATCATCCATGAGGGTTCCCGAATAAATTCATCACCTCCTCCCCTTTGCTTCCCTGGTAGCATAAAGAAATCCAGATAGGTGGAGAGGAGGCGTTGATAGAGGTATGATAACCTATTTACTGACGAAGCAGCAGTCACCTGGAGTGTAGTTGACAAAAAAAAAAACATTCATTGCTGATGCTTGGTGTCTAAAGGTCAGTGTCTTGTTTAATTGTTTTTTTTTTTCTGTATTTACTGGAGGCTCTTTTGCAGCAGCATGGTACTGCTAGCTATAGGGAGAACATGTCTGTGTTTATTCCTGTTGCATGCTGTTGGGCTGTATACATCGAAATCTCATCCATTTGGAGCAGTTTTATGATTTTAGCAGTACTAGACAGGCTTGGAACCTAAATTCTTGTAAACAGAATAGTATTATTATTATTGTGTAGCTTCTTGTTTATCCTTAGTGGGTAGCAACTTGTTATCCTTCTTAAAAATGTGGCTCATCACTGCTCATTTTTCTCTGGTTCGAGATTTTGTTTAGTATTTTTTAACTTTATATATTTTGGACCTAAAGAAATACATGGCATTTATTATGAGAACACCAATTAGTATGCTTTCTGACAAATGTGTATAGTGTACACTTATACATAGTGCATTTGTAAAAACAAATAGTGGAGTATTGTCATTTGCATACAAGCGAGCTCCGTCATGCGTATGTGACTAATGGTCTGGATTGTGCTTCTCTTTTTTTTTACCTTATTTTTCTTTTTTGAGTTTGATACATTTTTTTCTATCCGATCTCTGAATATGAATGCACAATTAGGGTGGGTGAAATAAAATAGCAGTACAGGAGTTATGTGACACAAAAGCCAGTGCCCTTTCAAGGGGAATAGCTGAATAAGATTCTTGTCCACATTTTTTCCAAACAATGCAATCCATAGAGCCATGTGTTGGTTTCAGGGAATGTTATTTGGGTATGTATGCTCAATCTGACACCCTCAGTCTCAATAATTACTTGTATTGTTCTCTGCATTGTGCACACCAAACTCTACAGGTTAACTGACCTTTTTATATAATAGATTTTACATAAGAGGGTAGCTTTTAATATTATCATAGTTTGTTTCATAGGGTTTTTTAAATGAATCTCTAAAGCCTTGCTCTATTTTTCCTTGTAATTGTAATATATATATATATATATATATATATATATATATATATATATATATATATATATACATATTTATAATCTCAATATGCCAGACATATGTTTGATGAGCTGGCCCTAAGTTTAAAGATTTTGTTGTCATGTATGTGAGGAGAGTATATCTGACATGTTTAAATATGATCTCTTGTACCAGATGACAGCTGATGTTCCCTATTGCGTCATTATCTTTTATTGGTCTGATGCTTCATGGCATGTTCCTATAAAGTTTTGGTCAGACACAATGGCAAGCATGATTAAACATACTCATACTATTTGCAGCTAACAAACTTTCAAGTTGTAATTTATTCTATTCTTTCCTGTAAACCTGTCATACATATGTAAAAGTAAACAAATGCAGCCAAAGAAATTGATTTATAATTATTGTTTTAAGAAATATGTAATTTTTCTGTTATGCATTGGTTTACATGTTATTTATGTTTATTTATTTTTGTTTGTTAATGTTTTATCAAAATAATAATGTACACAAACAGAGCATCTGGAAGGGGCAAATACCTAATTATGAAAATATTGATGTTCTAATCTACAGCAAAACAAAAACACACAATCTGAAGTATCAATATGTTACTACTAAGGACAAGAAGCAGATTCACATTGCCCCTCATCCTGTAGACCTGACTGGTAGCTGTGAAAAAAATATTCCAATGATAAATTTACACATAGAATATTTGTTTCTGAAAATAGGCTTCCATGTACTGCAAAATGTTCTGTCAGGGAAGAAGGAATGTGAGGCACCCTGCTGTATCCTCTCATAGCAAAGTACAGTAGAGGCCAGTTGTTTAGTGATCTGACATGACAAATGACTAAATGACGCTGGAATACCATTTTTTACACTCGATTTTTGACATGAGAAAAGCAGAACAATCATCTTATAGGAGGCAGATACTTAGAATTTAACCGGCTCATAGGTTGTTGCCAGTTGTCACCTTGTTATTTTTGCTAGATAATTTTAATATAGCTGTAGAACAACATATCTTGTTGATTTGACTTAAGGTAGGCATGCTTGCAAAAACTTGGGCCTGTGCAGTTTACAAATGGATAACATTTGGATGTAAATCCAAAAGTGTTCACTTTTTTTTTGTCTCAGTATATCTCTCAGTGAGGCCAGTTTCACATCTATGTGATATCTACCGCGATCCACCTTGTAAAATCCCACGGCTAAACCTGTTTCATCTGTTGCAATGCACCTAAGCTAATAAGGTTCTTTGGGATAATATTTAGAATGAGAAAACTTGCAGGTCACACTGCATTTGCATCATGCATAAAATAGCTTGTGGTACCTCCCATCATAGGTATATACTCCCCCTTTTAAATATTAATGTCCATATGCTCCAGAATTAGAAAGATATTAACAAACTTGTAAGAAAGTTTGACAATCCAAAGTAATGACATGACCATTCAGTTTTAACTTGTGGGCAATTAAATTAAGGAAAAAAGCTATTGATTTCTAAACAATACAATTAAATGACTAAATGAACTGAATCGAACAGAAACGTTGGCTCGTGTATAGCCAGCTTTCTCTTTGTTGTAACCTATTTTGTTTACATAAAAAGTACATTTGAGTTTGTGCTCACAGTGTGTTTTTAAATAATTGTGCCTATTGTCTGGCTCTGGCTTTAGATGATCTGTCCATCTTTTATTTCTGAGGTTTTAAAAAAACACACACCTCAGTGAATTTGGTCAGAAAACTTCATGCTTGTCAAAGGCTACCGTTTGTTTACATGTTGTTTTACAATCTGCTTTATCTTGAATCAGCTTGAAACGTTATCGGCCTTGCCAGATGTCCTGGGTTACTTTAATGATGTAATCCGGTACTGATGAGGTTTCCAGCTATGCTCTCTACACACTGCAAAACATGAGGCTTAAAGTACTATATTAAAAGGCATTTAATATCTAAAGGCAAATTTGTATGTTATATTATAAAATGTGTGTGTTCTATGTAAAAATAACAATTTGCTATTTTATTGAAAAGTAAAAAAATACAAAAATGTATCAATGTAGCAAAAGGACAAAAATCTATATAGTCTAAATTTTTGTTTGTGTGCACCTTTCTTTGGCTCTGCAGCACACTTTTCCCAGAAATTGCCGTGTCCCTCGCTCCCTAATTGAGCCGTGCCCTTGCAGATACTGCACACTGCTCCTCCCTGTTAGCTGTGTATCATGATGTACTAGAAATGTCACTTTCTGTAGCCCCATTCCCAGCCAAACATCACATTGTTCATAAAAACAACACAAACAAGAATGATGCACACAGACCTTAATCATCCAGTAAATACAAAGATATAAAACAAAGTGTTGCCCAAAGTAGCCCTATGTTTGATAGCTACAGTCCAGAGAAAATGTCCATGTGAAAGCAGCTATATTAAGGGGGAATGTGTATAACCCCAGATGTGCTGCTCCTCCAAGGAAGTTATGCGGCCCCACCAGTCTCTTACTAGAGATAACACCATTTGCCGGTCCCATAATTCACCCTTTATCTTTGTTAAGAACATGGTGAATTATTTCCTACTCCACCAAACAGAAAGATCGACCTAGGCCAGCCCTACTTTTCTTGAATCTTTTTTTGGATGAACACTGCATGTAAGCATATCTGAAAATCAGCTATTCAAAATGCATTTATAAATAATAATAATTATAAAATGCCCTATAAATTTGATTTTGAAACTTCTCACCCATTAATCCATAAGCATCTCCTAACCTAGTCAAATCTGATTGTTAAGGTCCCTATACATGGAAAGAGATTCTATTCATGTTTATTGCCAATTGATCGTGCAAATGCGGCTACCCTTTCTTCGAGTGGGATCGAAGAAATGGCCACCAACCAGGGAACCATCGTGTTGGTAAATCCCTGTTCGATTGCCATTACTTTGGAAGGGAATCGATCGTGCAAAGGGGAGGGTACGGGTAAGAGTATTTTCCTGTATCCTGTAAATACTCTGAAAAATTTTCTTCCCTCCCCTGCCTACCAAAACTGCCAATCAGAGGCAGAGACAACAAGCACACAGAGAGAAGCACAAGACCTGTGTGCGTGCTGATCTTTGTGCATGCTGTCCCTGCCTCTGTTTTGGCTCGGGAGGCCAAAGGGGAGGGGAGGTGATGTTTGTGTAATGACATCATGACTAGCCGACCCAACCACAACTTTTGAACTTTACAAAATCTTTAGCTGTTAATGCCCTATTACAAAGTGATAAAGATCTGTAAATTATAGAGCAGACTTGCTGAGGGTGATCAGATCATCACTGCACTCCTACGTCAGTGGGAATCTGTAGTGATCGGCCTTATCCAGTCATTTGTGGCATACTTAATTTATTTAAAGTACAACGCTGTGTTATGTTTGTGTTAATATTTGCTTTAGCAGTTGTAGTTTTTAGTAAGCAGGTGTGTACTGGCAGATGAAACTTCAGTTTCTTTCGTTTTGTTTTGTGCGTTAGACACTCTCACAGTTTATGTTATTTCCTCAGTACACCAGTAATTAAGATGAGTTTAGAGAATAGAGAGAAAAAAGGAAGTGTGTGTACCGGAGGTGTCTTGATGAAATATTTGCTTGAGAAGGGCTTTTTGCAATGTGGGTGAGCTATGGGTTAGGGAGGGACTGGCTGTTTTTTTTCTAGTTCTGGGTGTGGATTTAGCAAAGATTAGTACTGTCTCATCGTTGCCTGATTGCATTTTTCTCTGCATGCCTATCAATGCTACTCCAGAGGGAATATCATTCTTAGTGGTATATAGAGGTAAGGCTATTGTGTAATACTCTCCAGGGCATATCACATTTAAAGCATTGGTGGCTTGAGTTTGTATTATTCTCATGGGTGTTAAAATGTATATCTCACTCCCAAGAGTTTTCATTGTTTATTGTTTTAGTCAACTTTTAGCAACTTTGTTTGGATTTAAATCTTTTTGGACATCTGAAGTAAATAATCTCTATATTTTTCATTTGTTTGACAAAAGAGCAGTACTGTTAATGTAAGTGACCTGTTATATTTTTCTACCAATGGAAAATGTAAAAAACATATTTTTAAATATCGTATAAGGTTCAGACTTTTTACCATATTTATATACTAATCCAAAAAAATTAAGAAGATGTGCAGTCTTTCATTTCTATACTGTAGAATTTACCTTTTCAAAAATATACCATTATACTAAATTATTAAAAATTATATGTTCCAGAGCTCTAACATCATCTTATTGCACATATGACTATTAAGTATTATAGTTGGGATTCTCATTTTCCCCTGCCTTTTTGTGTTGACACCATCCATACATGTCCAGCAGAGATATTATTCTCTTCTTCCTTTATTCTTACTCATTTGTCTTCCTAGGACACAAATCATTTTTTAAACCTCTTGCAGATGGAGTGTACATCTAATAATAAGATCCTTGAATGTTTAGGCAGATCCTGCACCTGAGACACACACAAGAGCTCTGAGACTTCTTGCTGCTGAGCAGATGGTTAGTTTTTGAAACAACAAAATAGAAAAAAAAGAACATGTATGTGCATAATATTTCTATGTGTACATATATAAATCATAGAATGCAAGAGGGAATATATATATATATATATATATATATATATTTTTTTTTATTTTTTTATTTTTTTTATTTGGGTAATGCTTAGTTGAAGAAGTAGCACAGCATTGTTCACTACTTGAACACTGATGATACAGTATTGTCATTGACTCCCCATATCATTATTTATGACTGAAATAAATTTACATACAAACATTTCTTACAAATTCAGAAGCAGTTGAGAGGATGTTTGTAAACCCCCCCCCCCCCATACACGGGTTGATACCTGTACAATTGATGACGTCACGCTATGCGCGTCCGTGGCCATCGATCACAGTCTTCGAGCTGGATCATGTTGGTAAACACTGATCGACCTCCATTGCTTTGGTTGGGGATCCAAAGCATCAAACAGGAATCTATTGCACAAATTGGTGCACATAGATTCCAGTTCAATCGATGTACGCTCCAGTGCAGTATGGTGACGTCAAGTGGGTCATCGATTGTATGGGCTTTAGGCATTGAGGTTTCTGCACCAGAGACTGCTAAGCATAGGAATTTTTTATTAAATTATTTGGCTTATGGTTGGGTCATTAATAGTTATATTGTCAGTTTCAGGAGATGTCTAAAGATCCTTAGGCGTCAGCCAATGAGTCTTCGTATAATGTAGTAGCACAAGTTAGCCTTGCACCATACCTTATCAATATCCATATTATGGCCACAAAATTGCTTCCTCTCAGAATAGAACAGTTTATTGCAAATCAACAACATTCCATCAAAGAGCAGCTACCAAAATTGCTCTATGTCAACTAACTCTTTTAAAAAATATAATTATCCTACATTACCATTTATTTGACCTCCAAGAAAACCCCTTAGTACATAGTTACATACATAGAAGTGTTATATTGTCATTCTGCTGATTGACTGATGGACCTTGATATCTGAACTCCAGGCAGGTATAAAGAACACGCAGTTACACAGTTCTGTATTCATTACTACATCACTAAATGTGTTATATTTATATGGCTTGAAAGGAGTTTAAAGGAAAAAAGCAATACAAAGGGGTTTGCTTATAGGAGAGGGCAGAATGACAGGGAGATTGTAAGCACATAGCTGCTGCTTCTCCTTTTACTTTCCTGTCAAAGCCTGGTATATGTCCAGAATGAACTAGCCATCACACTAAGGGCGTATTCACATGGGCGGAAAAGTGCCTGCCCAGCCCTGTGTTCTGCCATTTTAGAAATGCCCCCATGTTATCTATATTGGTGCAGGCCCCCACAAAAAGCAACTGGGAGATACCTCATGTTGTGTCTTTCTGGCTTCAGCCTTTTTCGTGCTTTTGGCCACTGGAACTGCAGAGTTTCCAGACACTCATATAAATGCCCCGAAGGAAATCTATTGATAGAAAAAAATACTGCTGAGGAGATTATTGAATTATCAGGGAAATTTGTTATGATTATGTCATGAAACAGCTATGAATATTTTATTTAGCTTGTTATTTTTGGCCTATCTCAGATAAGCTAGTTTGCTACTGGCCACACATTCTTTCTGGCCATGAACACTGCCAAATCTCACTTGCTAGAAACAGAGCATAATGAAGCCCTTAAAATTCAATGATACATATGCATTTGTATTGTTAAATGATGGAGATCGCCCAATGTTATTCTACACAGCTATTGCACCACCCCTATCTCTTGTTGATGAGGAATTATTTCAAAATGTTCTCATTATGATTATTATTAAGCATTTCTAAGCACATTTAAGGTGCTATAGATATCGCACACAAAAATCATGGATTAAAATTCCATGATTATTTTTACTAAATTCACATAACATGACAAGAAATTATTAAAAAACAATATACAATACATTACAGTCTGTCAGGAGGCTATAGCTTGCTATGGAACAACTGCTCCATTATTTAGGTGTCAATATAGTCCAGTCAGTTGGTAGACAATTGTGAGCCACCAGCCAACTGTCCCTATTCTATCTCAGAAGTTGCACTTTTGATTGCAGTATTCCTGGTCAGTGACATGATCTTAGCATAACTGTTCCTCAATATTTTGTTACAAATATCCCTTTATTTTTTTTATACAAATTGATGTTCTAGTTGCTATGGGTAGCAATACAAATCTCATAGGGATGCATGATTATTGCAGCTATATTGCCTTTAGTTAACTGCTTCAATGATCTGCTAGGGATGTCTGGCCTTATGTCAGACGCTCTCATTTATCTTGACCCCTTTGTTTTCTTTGTGGGAGCAGCTGCTGTTTTAAAAATATATGCTAATTTATAATGTTATTAATCTAGAAACAAAATAATGGTTTTGTAAATTTTTCAGGGTTGTTCATTATCTGTATACATTTTTATTAAACAACTTATTTTGGAACTTGCTGGTTTCCATACATGAGTAAACATGAGAAAATCACACAGAACCTTCAGAGCCAAAATAGTTATTTTAAGAGTGGGTTGTAACATTTTGGATGAATGGCTTTTATTCTCTGTTTCATAGGTAAAACAATGGCAATCCCCAGGTTGTTTAAATTTCTCATGGCAACGTGACTCATATACATTGAAAAGTTCATGTATTGTTGATGTAAATAAATCAAATGTTTTTTAAAATCCTGCCATTTCCCCCTTAATTTATATAGTGAATATGGATTTTTAGTTTAGGGGCAGATTTTTATAACATATTGCTAGTGAAAACTTCTATTTATTTAGAATTTAGAACATTGTTAACCAGTAAATATTGAATAAAAATATGCAACATATTTGTAGATATAATCGTGACATTTTAAGTAATTAAAAAAAATATCAAAAATTTAACAAAAAATCAACAAAAAAAAAGCCTACTTGACTTTGACATTATTTATGCAAAAACTACTTTTGTTTGCAAGCTTGAAACAGAACTAGAAAAATATTCGAAATGTAATTGATTACTGAAGCTAAAACCTTCTAGGTTTCATACATCACCCCTAGGACTTTCTTGTTATGTATCCAATTGTAGTAATGACTGTTAATGATCAGGAGCATGGTCTGTTATGTAAAGAAAACCTATTTTCAGAATTAGTTAGGAGTTCAATGAAATGTCAAAGACTGGATTCCAGGCAGATGTAAAAAAAACATAATTTAATCATGTTCTGTATTCATTTCAAATTAACTGCACAGTACTTCCATGTTCAGAAGTCATTGATTTCCTGTGTTCATAGAGTTCAGAAAGCAATAACAGATCAAGCTCCTGGCACACTACATGCACGTTTTATTTCTTAGCTTTTTTAGTACATCTTCCAATATCCAGGTCACTGGTGTGGTCTGAATTTCAGACATCAGGTGCATCCTCCTGACATTCATGTCACCAGTTACATTTGCACCATACGGCACACTGTCCATTCTTAAAGAAATACAATGCAGATATTTACTTTCTGAGCTTAGTAGAATAACAGTACATGTATGAAAACAGATCTGTACCTTGTTTTTCCCTTGTTGTGTTATGTGACATGAACAGAATTAGAAATATTTTTAGGCATAAACATCTTCTCATCCAGTACTTATTTATTTCAAATGTGTGTCCAGCTGCCTTTTCAGGGTCCAGCCATAATGAATAAGTGTCAAGGACACTGATTGTAAGAGTCCTGGGAATTTTGGTAGGAAGTTCACGATAGATTCTCTGGAATGAAAAATCTGATAAAAGGGATGTTCATTGTCACGAAGCAGGAAAGACAGAATATAGTTTTCATTTTACTTACTCTTTATTAAATGTCAGCAAGCTAAAGGTTGGCTTTCCTGGGCTATCTATAAAAAAAGATTATGAGGAGAGGTATTCTATATATGCAAAACTAGTAAAATGGTATTGGTTGCATATGAAGTATGGTCTGCGTATCTGAGGATGGCAACGCTTAGCTACCTTAGTATCACCTCTAACACATTGGCTGTTGGGCAGTTCAATATGTTGTAACTACACCAATGTCAGAATATCCTGAGCAATCTGGTGTTTGCTTTGGCTACTTAAAGTGAAACTTTACTCTAATATTAGTCCCAAGACATATAATTGCATACCTGCTTAACATCTCAATCTTCCCTGCTGTGTTGGTTGTATCAGTATGCATTCATAAAAAAAATATGGTTATATTCATAAAACAATAAAAGGTGAATTCATAAAAATAATCTTGTGTGTGGCACTGTATATCTAACCATTAGCTACTGGCCACCCTTTCTACTCCTAGGCCTGTCTTATTATAGAAGCTCTACCAAATCAATAAGCCAGGTCATTTACTTTTAAGTCTGGTGTGGGGTCTTACAGTCTCTAGGTCAGTGTCTTGGCAAAGTGGCTGGGGCATCGGTGCGGGCTCGCAAAACACCAGCGCGTGTTCCTGATCCTTTTATGGGCGCAGTTTGTTTTTATTACTAACAAGATGCGCAGGTACTGGCTTCGGGCATAATGCCAGGGAGGTTAATGTCCATTTATTAAAGATCTTAAACATCTGTATTTTTTTCTGATCAGTCTTGCAGAGTTTGAGAGGAAAAATATTTTTACAAGTTGTATTTTTTTTCTGAATACATTTACATTTCTTTCATTTGCAGGTAAGTATGTGATAATTAATCTTGCAGATTTGTTTTATAAAATGGACTTTATGAAGTGTGATATCAGAAATTTGCATAAGTGAAGACAATTTGTGTTGAGAGTTTTATCATTTCCTAAGCACATATGAGGGTATTTGAGCACAGTTTCATCACATTGTCAAAAGCCCTGTTGTATTTCTCCTGTGTACAGATTTTTGTGATGGCTCAGTGCCATGATGGAATGCATGCATTATGTTTACTTGCCTTTGTAAAAAAAAAAAAAAGAGCTACTTTAAACATTGTTTTAACATTTGATAAACAGGAAGTCCAGAGAATCAGCTTGAAGAAACATCGATATAATAGATATAGCAGCATACAACCCACCATCTAGCTTCAGTTAGGCTAAATTTAACAAAATGACCATGTGCTCCCGCAGCAGCTCAAACTTGAGGGCCCTTTTTTTTATATCTACCCTATGACAGGTCTATCGGACGAAAGCCCCGACCGGCGGATTGCTTCTATTGCTTACGTCCAGCGGTTGCATTAATTGTTAATTTATCAGGCTGTTAAAAATAAGCCCTTATACTTCTTTGTAAGTCTCAATCTGATGAGGTTTTACTTAAGTTTAATTAGAAACATGTGTCTTTTCTTTAACATCAGAGAATTATTGCATGCAGCACATGTTTTTTTTTAAGTGTAGGGGGTATCGCATGGCTGTGCCCTTCTCCATAGGAAACAGCCAACATCAGACAGGTTTGTAGTTTCCAATCACCCCTGGAGGAACTGGAAAGCTGTACAGATGCTACATTGTTGACTGGCATGACCAATTTCTGTCAACAATTATCAATTGTCTGTATATGGTACATTAGGCTAGGCATACACGGCTCGATGCCCATGCAATCAACCCACAATTGATCACAGCATGGTAATGGCAAGATCAGATCGACCGTGATTTACCGACATGTCAGTTTCCGGTGTGATCCACCTTTTTCAAGTGGGATCAAGAAGGTATACACGGCTCAATTTTTTTGAAAGATTTGAGCATAATCGAGCGATGTGAACATGCACGTTTCTCCATGGTTGACTGATTATTTACCTGTACATGCACACACTCAGGAGTGTGTATGGTCACTTTCAGAAATCGAGTGATGAATTTACCCATTGAGGTTAACCAATATTATTTTCTTAGTTCATGTTTAGTGGACTGACACCTTTTTAAGCAGTTGTTAAAAAAATGTCTTTAGATTTGCCATAGCCAGCTGTGTTCATTCATGGTTCAGCTGCAGTAACAGGTCAGTTATAGCTATGAATAACTGGGTTCATAAATAATGTAAAGAGTTTCCAAGACTTGCCTCGTTCTGGTATTATTTTTAGTCATATCAAAAGAGATCTCTGCCTGTAAAGATATTTTTTTACTTTCATGATTTAGAATGCCGCTTCTCTAATTTCAACATTCAACTGATGTGATTGTATTTTGTTCATATCTAAGCAAATGTACGTATCATGTTTTTTTATGCATTTTAGATAATTAAAATACACTAAGGCATTACATTATTGACATGCATTGCAGCGCATAGTACTTACAAAAATATTGCATTTTTTCTTTTTAACCACATTTGTCGGTATACCAAGAGCTCTGTTCATGTTTACAAAGCTAGGTTCATATAAATCTAGGCTAAAGAATTTGGTGTAATACAATTTGCTTTGCCGCACTAAAAACCTGATTTCAACTGTATTAATCAGCTTGTGGCTCAACTATAAAGACAATTGTGACCGAATATCACAAATTCTCTTTTGGGTGAATGAGTAGTGACGGCAGATTCCCTTTAGGAAAAGTTCTTCTGCAAGTGAACTTATAAAGGATCAGCTTATTATGGCAATCTACCCCCATTTGTTGGACAGAATCATTTGAACATATTTCATAAATCAATGCTGTTGCTCATAGTGCAGCTAAAATACCATTGCCTTGGCTATGAACCAGGATAACTTTTTATCTTCCCTTCAGTTTTAAAACTAGGCTGACTGTCCTACAGGAAACAAGCTTGATTCATGTGAGAACTAGAATGTTTAATAAATATGGCATAAAAATAAACCTAGTACACAGGAATATCTACCTCATTAGGGTGGGACACAGACACGTATCTGTTATTTTGGCCCATCTACAAAGGAAATTGCCTCTTGTATGTTGTCATCCCTTAATATGCAGGAATACACAATTATATTTTTGTTCTCTTACCTAAGCAAAATGAATAGTATTTCATATGTCGTAAAAGCTTCATGTTCTCCCCCTACGCTGGGAATGAATTGAACATGTAAACCACTGAATAATAATGCTAAGTCCTTTCCAGTCAAATAAATGTCCAAAAAGCCAGAATTTTAGCTCCTACCTTCGATGGTCCCTGGTTCTTTGTCCATATGGTTCCCTGTTTTCTCTATAATTTTCTCCTTGGTCCAAGATCCTCTGAAGGCCTTCTTTTACTCCATCGTAAGAAGATACATTTATGTCAGGTTATGTTGCTGATGAAAGTATTTCCTCAATGCTGATTTATTTAGAAGATTGATAAACTACAAATTGCAAGCTATATTGGACTTTGGCTAGTGATATGGTTTTGATGTCTTAAAGTGTAATCTGTCTTTTTTAAATATAGTCATTTGTCCATAGTTGATGTTGGATGCCTTTCAAATCAGCTTTGTCCTGCACTTAGGTTTGTGAGACTATTGTGGCTTAGACTTTTATTGTATATTTTAATTTAATATGGGGTAATAGAAATGTCATGGCCTGTATGATAATCTGGCTGAGGTTGTCAAAAAACCTTCAATGGAGAGCCATATTTATATGTTGTGAAAAATAACCGATTGCTTACAAATGTAATGTTTTAGCATCTAAGATATATTAAATACCGCAGATATATTAAATATGGCAGATTCGAGGGAAAATGTGAAAAAAAAATTACCCGGTAAGTATTAAAAAAACCTGCAAATGTCCCAACCTCCTCATTGACTTGCGCTGTGGCAGTCCTTAGGGAACATGGGTAACTTAGACGTCACTTCTGACATCTTTACCATGTTCCTGTGCAGCAGCAGCATCCGAATCAGGTGACGTGGGGGGCGGAGCGTTACCCGATTCAGATGCGAATAGGTGGATTGAATGAGACTGGATGAGCCTCACTCCTCCATCTTGCAGCCTGGGGGATCGGCGTAGGAGTAAGCAGCCAGGAAAGGTATTTATTTTTTAATTTTAGGGTTTGCTGTCCCTGGACAATGACCCGATATATGTTTATTTTTTTATGTGTTTTTTTTTTTGTTTAAACTACTTTACTACTTTCTTTTGTTAAAATAATAACTATGCATTTATGCAGTAATGGCCAAAAGTGTGTCGCCTCAACATATATGTAAGAAAATGAATCCGCAGAAAATTGTTGCAATTACAAATAATGGCATAGTCATGTTTCTTTTGTTATATGTTATATATAGTAACACATTGTATTCTAATAATGCTGAATTTGATACTTCACAGTGGCACAATGACAACAGAGAAGAGTTTAGTAGCTGAGGCAGAAAACCCTCCCAAGGATCAAAAGCAAGAAGGAAAGGGACAAGAGGAGGCTGGGGCTTGCAAAACTAATTCTGAGGATCCAAACACAGAGGTGAAACAGGACACTGAGCAAACAACAGGCTCCCCATCCACTGCATCTCCAAGCACCCGCAAAAGTAAGGATAGAAATTCAGAAGGAAAGGGTCTCTCACGAATCTTCTCATCTTTTCTGAAGAGGCCAAAATCCCAAGTGACTGAGGAAGGGAAAGACAGTCAGCAGCCAGGGGAGAAGGGTGACGGAGACCAAACAGAAGTGGATGAAGGATTAGGAGAGCAGTTGGAAGATGACGTTTTTCTGAAGGCCCCTATTGCAGCTCCAGAACCAGAACTAAGAACTGATCCATCTTTAGATCTTCATTCCCTGAGTAGTGCAGAAACCCAGGTAAGAAGCCTAAGGAGGGTTTTAATTTAAATTCCCATAAAGACACTGTGCTTTTTGAAAGCTTTATAATACATTGTGAATAATGTTTTTAGTTTAATGTGATCAGCTGCAAATTGCTTGCACTAAATCAGTATTTTTTTAAATGATATGTCAATACCCAAATTGGCTCACAAGTGTGTTTGTGATGAGTATATGGAGTAAGCCAAGTTTGTATTTGGGTCTGGTCAGTTTTTTTTTTTATCCCTAAAAATGCCTAAAAATCTTTATGAATGGGTGTCAGTGTTCAAGAATGTTCCTCGACTGGATACCTTTTCAGATGGGTGAATAATGTGAAAGTAGAGACTTTTTCATGATGATTCCTCAATTGTCAGGCTTTCATTTGACCAATGCTTTTTGAGGCACTACCTCAAAAACTTGAGGATCCAAACTGTTATTTTCTACACTTTTTTTGTGAATTAACCAACTACAATTTAGTAGTAAAAAGTTGGTCCTTTGTTGCTAGCTTTACCACCTTTTTTTAATTGGCATTTTGATCGGTTCTTTTAGCCTGCGCAAGAAGACAGAAAGGACGATCAAGACCAAGACATAGATCTTGAGGATAAGGAAGCATCTATTAAAAGTAACAAGGACCAAGAGTCTGCAAAAGCTGATGCAGAAATAAAGAGCCCACAGAAAGTGGCCAAGAAATCACCCAACATGCGCTGTAAGGTCTCTCTTCTTGATGACACCTTGTATGAGTGTGAGTTGGAGGTAAGAACTCTGGCTTAATATTTATGTGTTTGTGTGATATACAATTTGATTGTAGATAGATATCTACAACTGTAATACATTTTTGTGGTTTTACTGTTCAACTTTTTACTTATAAAGTAAAGCTGTACGTACACGTTTGATTTTTAATTCGATTTACTTCAAATACAATCGTAATTTTACCACCACATAATGTGATCGAGTTAAAGCAGAAGTACCACCTCTTTGGTCACTCCGCAGTATCAGCTGCAGCGATGGATAATAAAAAACCTTTTTCTGACAGGAGGGGTGTTTATTTTAGAGATTGCTTATCTGTCCCTGGTGCCTTTGTGGCTGTAAGAAGTTGCGCCTGCCCAGTCCCGCTGAATTGTAATGTAATGGGTAATGAGGGTAGAGAGGGACGCTCCTCACCTCACATCACCCAGCCCACAGCTGCATGGATGGATGCACACTTCCCGACAGCCAAGCCTCCACCCCCCCCCCCCATACCTGAGCATTCCTGCAGAGGAGAGGGGGGGTGGGGTTGGTGTCAACATGTGTGATCACTGCTAGATTGATTTTATGTTTGATTTCAATCCAAATTTTGGATCCAGTTTGATTTGGGTCCCAAAAAAGGAATTGGCTTTAAAGCGATCAACCTAATATTATCGTTTTTTAAGTTGATCAAATGGAAAAATTGTAGCGTGTATGCCCAGCTTAACTCCTGTGTAGTTGACTGTAGCTCATGTCATGTAAAGCAGGGCTGTGGAGCCGGAGTCGGAGTCTGAGAAATTTTTGGGTCCCTGGAGTCGGAGTTGGCAAAAAATGGACCGACTCCGACTCCTACTAAATTTAAATGGAAATTTACTGTATATGCCGGCGTATAAGACGACTTTTCAGTACCTTAAAATCCTGCCCAAAGTTGGGGGTCGTCTTATACGCCGGGTGCCGCAGGCAGGGGGGTACAGGGGATCTATGGCAGCCGGTTACTGAATCCGTGCTGCCTGAAGCTGCGCGCTGGCTACAGAGATACATTGTTACATTGTAAGAACGAGTGAGCAGTGTTACCATGGCTACAGGACGCTCTCCACAGAGAACACAGTCTGTTGTAGACTGCTGTAACTGCTGTAACTTTGAACATTCATAGCAGGAAAACCATTTATAGTATAATGATGAAACTTTCAGGGTCAGTAATGCTCACCTACTACTACTTACACCCCGAGTTTCACCACTCTAGCTATAATACTTATAAGTTACATTTCAGCTAAATTCCAGCCACCAGACAATGCTTTTTCATGGGCAGTGATTTACTCCTATATGCAACATTTAACACATATTTCTTTAAATCCCTGCATGGTAGAACCTTGAAATTTTGTGGTTTACTAGTTAACCCCTAAGACTATATCCATGCAAATGTTCAGGTCCCTGAGCATAATCCTTCCTACTAATAGCCCCCTATAAAATATTGCTTCCCTATTAGCATAAAGCACTACTCTGCTGCATACATGCTTTCACTTCCTATCCTGCGTTGGAAGAGGGGGTAGTCTTATATGGCGAGTATATAACAAACTCTATATTTTTACTGGAAAAGTTGGGGGGTCGTCTTATACGCCCAGTCGTCTTATACGCCGGCATATACGGTAAATATTTTTTTTTAATTAAAAAAAACATTACTTCAAATGTCGCAATGAACAAACAGTGATAATGAACATAATGACTTCTCTGCTATAAGAATAAACGCATGCAGCGGATAACATTACAGCGCCCACTGTGACCCTAGCCTAAAGGCCCCCACACACGTACCAAGTGGGGACCGACAGACCAGCTCAGATGAGCTCTAGAGTGCAGAGTGATGAGGTCATCATGCTGCTCTCCAGAGCTGACAGCAAGACGCCGGTCTTCATTGAGACTAACAGCATCGGCCAGAGATTATCGGACATGTCCGTTCTCTGGCTGGCCGAGCTGTGGGGCGTCAGCGATCTGTCACCCCATGTGGGCTCCCCCGATCGGCATACATACACGCCCATTGGTCGGCAGCAAAATCGTCCGCCGCTCGGTGCGTGTATGGCAGCCTTAACTCCCGCTGATAATGAAGTAAATGTTTGTTGCCGGACTAGAGACGCTTGTATAAGTGAAGGGGATGGATCGCCAATTGTTCAAGACTGAACCGTAAAGCATTTGGAACACCGCTGTCTTTCAGCTGAGGCGACAAATACTTAGATTGTTAGCTTCAACTTTACACATGACTATCGGATTCCAGGGAAATCATGAATCATATTTGAAGTGCCCCTTCACCCTGCCTCTTCTTGGAGCCTTCCACTGCCCTATCTTCAGCAGAAGATCAGAACACTAAAGCTTGGCACACACGGGTAGATCTGTAAAAAGATTTGAGTACAATCAATTAACTTGTGCGCTCATGGTGATTGAGTGTACTCTAATCTGTTTACAAACCTACCCATGTGTGCCTTCCTTCGGGCGGGATCAATAGAGCCGGTTTAAAGGAACTTGTTGAAAAGACCCCGTTCAATCTCCAATACTTTGCATAGAGACATGAGTCTTCACAGACGCTGGACAGGCTCGAGCCTCTGGGCGTCGGCTGTCAGTGTGAAGGGGACCGGAGCCAGCACTCCTCACTTGGAAGCTGTGTGAGGCTGCTTCTCCCCAGCTTGTGGCCTGTTGTAAATCACACTGCAAGCTGGGGATAACGGGTCCCCATTGAACAGGAATTGATGTGCCCATGTGGTGCACATTGATTTCCGTTCAATTGATCCCCGATCAATCACAGCGTGGTGCCTAGCTTAAGGAAAAAGCAGCAGCATCTTCTGCCTAACTCCCTTTCTCTGCTTTAATTGGCCATTACAGTGTTGGTTTCCTGGCCAGTAGTTCTGTGGTTAATGTATGTCGCCTTCCTTTCCTTCAATGGATGGATACAATACATTAGCATATTACATACAGAGGAGTCGAGGAGTCGGAAGAATCTGAAACTGAGGAGTCGGCGTCTGGGAATTTATTGACCGACTCCACAGCCCTGATTTAAAGTACTTTGTACAACACTATTTCTTCCACAATATTGGAGTCCTTAAACATACGGAAGATATAACATAATCTTTTTGCAAAAGATCAGACATTAAAATATGTAATACATGCTAATATTTCATGTAATGAAGTTGATGATTTAAAGTACAAGATCTAGTACTTCATGCTTTAATCATTTTTTTAGTTAAGTAATGGTTTATTTACATTGGACACTGATAAACAATATTCATGGTAGATTTGTTTTATGTGACTCAATTGACCTTTATTAAGTTAATCTGCATCTTTTTCTGTTTTCCTTATGACGTGATGGGCTCATTCCATCCTCACATTTACATCTCCTTCCGACAATGCAATTACCGCCTGAAAATCAGATTGTTCTCCTATGTCTATGCATGAGGTGCAGCATCCTGCTCAGATATATCTCATGTCTAAACATTTCTGTTGTCTGAGTGATTTGTTTTGTTCCTGCTCATAGAGGCTACAAATCCCTTTAAGTCTGACAGCAGCTGTCCATCCATTCACTAATCAGTTTGTTTTTCTTTTCTTTTTGCATTTAGCACTAGTCTTTATTTTTGTGGTTGTCTTGTAGACTAATAAAGTTAATTTCAGTATTTTAGAAGGTACAAATAAGAGAAGTTAAATAAAAATACATGTAAGTTAGTCTCTAAAATCCCCTGGCAATCCAGCTGCTACCAGTCAGGCAGATGGAACAGGCAGGTGTTTCCTTTCAGTGTTTTGGGATAGAGTGTATTTTTTTTTTCTTTTCAGTTTATATCAAAATGCTGATTATGGTTTTGGTAAATTTAGAAGTGCATGTTTAATCAAAACAATAGTAGATTGTTTTCAGGGCCGTTTCTAGCCATTTTGGTGCCCTAAGCAGATTTTCTTGGTGGTGCCCCCCC
>CM070033.1:110394988-110440441 GCA_036250615.1 Ptychadena robeensis | reverse complement strand
ACCTCCAGTCTCTCCACCCATTAACCCCTTTCTTGCTATATTGTCTTTTGGGATGTTGGCTATATACCTACTGGGGAAGTGTGGTAATTTCTTTATGCAAAAATATTACATGGTTTTGGTTGAAGAAAATTGTATGGTAAGGTTGTTTAACTTTGTAAATAGTTTTAAAATATATTACTTAATTCATTGGTCAGCAACCTGTATTGTGGCTTATGTCATCACTTGTATAGGACTCATACCATCACAATAACAGATATCATAAAATGACTTGTATGGGGCACATACCATACCAGTAAGTAGCATCAATTTTATAGCATAATCATCATGCCATTACTTGAAATCACTGTTATTGGGCTAAACTGTATATGGTCATTATGTGTGAAATAAGAAGTCCATAATTTGACCAACACAAAGGTCGCAGCATCAGCTGCACAGGGTTTAGCATATCATAACTTCATGTATACTGACAGTTGAATTAGGTCCTGTATTTGTTTGTAGGATTTTATGGGAGCATATGTATTTACCTGCTTTCTTCTGCTCCTCTACCCCCACGCGTACCAGCCTTGCCTTGCCACAGGAAGTGGAGGAGAGGTGAGCGCTGCCTTCCTTGCTGCTGATTGGTTGACACATGCGCCAATCAGTCCAGCCAGAGGCTGACAGCTCTCCTCTGCAGAAAAGAACGTTCCGCGCGAAGAAGCGCATAGCGCAATTACGGGCAGAGGCAGAGCAGAGGGGATACTTGTCTTTACATGCTGATGGCACTGTCTGGCAGTAAGGGCACGAGCGTAGCGCAAGCGGGCAGCGGCTGACATGGGCGCTCATGGGCGCTGCTCAGGGGGTTAAACTTGTCCTAGTTTAACCCCCTGAGCAGCGCCCAGACTGAGCAGCGCCCAGAGGCTAGAGCCTCTTCTGCCTCTGTGTCGGCCCGGCCCTGTATGGGTGGTGCGCTAGGGAGGTTAAAGTAGAAATAAAGAGAGCTGGTGCTCATATATTGTAGATTATATATTCTATAGGATTCTGGTCACATGTCAGCCCTGATCATCATATGATCATATGACTGAAGGTGGCTATGGCTAGATCTACAGTGTCGCACACAAAATTGCACTATTAATACATATAGTGGAAATGTTAGTTTTTATGAATATATTGCGATTTAGCTGATTCAGCTGTGGGAATTGACAATACAATGCAAGTATGTGAGAGTATAAAATCACATTGTAAACCTAATTTAAGAGTTTAGGTTAGCCTGAAGATATTTATATTTCCAAGTTTTTTTTTCAGATACCCTTTTAGGTTCCATATGGGTTGGGTGCACCTGAGAGTAAATTAAGGGTTTGCATAAGATAGGATGGCTTGCTAATTTCAGCAAATAATTCAAGTGGGCATTTCTTTTTTAGTTGCTTTGATTTCTTATCCATTAGTGTCACCGTTTGTGTCTTTCATTCTTGATTTGTATAGTCTTCTGTCTGTAAGCCTGATATGTTTGTTTTGGTATATTGTAAGGCGCAAAGTACAGTCTAGAATCTAGCATAATCAATTTAGTGTGGAATTCATAAGAAAACATTAAGATTCAATTACATAAATGCACAGATTAACAAAAATATATATAGGATTGTGAAAATTTGAAAATTACTCAAAATATACTTTTATACTAAATTTGCAGCAGTGGAGCCTTACCAACATGTTATATGTGGCTCTTACTGTTTTAGGTGGAAGGGATATGAACTTCGAGCAGACCTAAACTCACATAAGCAACTTGTGCTCATGTCTTTCATAGCTTTAACAATCTGGATGTGTCTTATGGTGGAAAAGCTTCTTTTTGCCCTCTTCTCTAAAGAACATCATCCAGCCATGGTCCCCAAGTTATCCACTGGACTGGGCAGGGCTATGGATGCTACTAGCACTCATGTCAAAACATGTTACTGTTGCTGTTGTGTTTTTTTATTATTTTGTTTGGTAACATCTATGATATAATGAACTGAACAATCACAGGACTTGGGAGGACAAGGTAGCTGAAAATAAGATCTACAGTACTCCATACAAAATGGCAGCTTTCATGATGATACACCAACACAGATTGGGAGTGACATTCTAATGCCAAAAATTTAATTTTAAGCTTAATTTTAAGTAATGGTTGACTTTTAAATAATGTATGAAGGTTTAGCTACATCACAGCTTCACGTTTACCATGAATTAACAATATAGAGGTGGATTTTCCTTCCTGATGGTGGTCTCAGGTCTGAGATAGATCTCTTTGTCAACTAGATTGAACTGCAAAGCTGAGATATTTGATTGAACTGCAAAGCTGAGATATTTGAGACCTAGCTGTGGCGATTAATTTCATCAAGTCTGTGCCTTTTTCACCAATTACCTGAAGTTTTGTCTTCTATTAAAGCTGTGTTGCTCCTACCTATTCAACCAGATAATCTGTTTTAGGGGACCAGGCTACATCTAAACCTGGGCAGACTGCATCTCACAGTCTTATTGCTAAAAGGCAAAGGCTCTCCTATCTTGGATAGATAGAGCACCAATGTCAAATATACACAAGATATGCAGGGAACGTTTTCACAATTTATGGATCAATACTCATTGTCCATAAATACATTGCAGGTTGTACAAATTTTTACTATACATACACTATAGTTGGGCTTTTTCCTGAGTACACTTGGAGTACTTTTTTGCATTTTGCCATCTGTCAGGTGAAGACCTTGTTGGTCACTTTTATAAATCAACTGAATTCCAGACAATTTAAATTTTCCACAACAAGGCTCCTTTTGATGGAGTATTTGCCTTTACACATTTTTAGCCGTAAGCCCTCTTCTTCTTTATATCTGAAAACAATGAAAACATTCTTTTTAGTGACAGTCACCTCTGGTTGACTGTATTTTTTTCCATGACCACTGAAAATGATTTTACTTCTAGGGGGAATCCTTTTTCTTCATTATACAAGCTAATCTTATGGTCAAGCAACTCAAAAATAAGTCAAATATACTAACACGTATACTGCCTTCTAAAGATAAACATTGTGCAGCATTTAAACTAGCTGACTTGTTGAAGCTGTAAGTAGCGATTGTAGGCACAATAAAAAAGTATTTCTCTAGCACATGTAGGGTTTGCATAAATTGAGTTAATTTCAAATTTGGGGTAACATTTTTAACTTGACTTTAAACTTAATTCATGCAAAAGGTACACGTACTTCCCTACATCTCCTCCAAGAATTTTGGTGATGAGACCATATTCAGGGGCTTTTTTCAATTAATTTACAAAGTTCGTTAGTTGAAATATTGCTACATTTTGAGAACATCTCTACGGCTAACAAAATGTAACACATAATGGTCGCAGAGGCAAACATTTGTGGCACACAGTATGCATAGACTAGAAAAATCTTTTCTGATAATTTGGTGGAATGATAGGGAGTAGTAGTTTTTATTTTGTGTTTTTTTGGTGTCTTTTTGTGTGCAAAGCTGAAGTATTTCTGTAACATGCTGGTGTTAATAAGTCTTGGTTTTCTAGGAAGTTAAGTGCTACTCTTTTCCCCTTCAAGCTTCTTTTATTGATTATCTTTTTATTTCTTCTTTTGGGCATTTTAAAACTTCTTTATGGGCATATATGTCTTATTTTAGAAACATGCCAAAGGACAGGACATTTTCAAGAAAGTATGCAGCCACTTGAACATCTTGGAGGAAGACTATTTTGGCCTGGCAATATGGGAGTCACCAACTATTAAGGTAAAAAATAATATTGGCGTTTGAGTCCTTTTTTTCCCCCCAGTGAGAAAAAAAATTTCCTACATGGGGTCATGGATTCACAATTTTCTGGTCATGTTGTGTTTTGGTCCTGTGTAAACAATGATGCACTCAGCAGCAGTTTCATTGTTCATTCATTATGTGATTCTGTTGAGAACCACTGTCCCTCGATTATCTCCCACCAATACCCCCTTTTCAGACTTCATTGTCCACTAGATTAATCTCCACAGGATGAGCATGCAAATGGTTGACTGCACTTCTCCAGCGGACACAGAGACTCTTCTGTCTGTCTAGCTCTGCTCAGCATCACTCAGCAAACATTATGATTAACAGACAAGGGATTCCTGGCACATGATATTTAAAAGAAACACATCAGAGTAGAGCTGAGAAATGATTTCTAAAGAGATCTGGCATTAAACTAACATTCCTGAACTATTCAGCAACTTGTAACTTTTAAAGGGTTCATAGTTTCTTTTCGTTTATTAATATCAAATGATCACTTTGGTGAAACCTGTCCTACCAGAAGAGAACTTACCATCATTTATAAAGGTTTTTATTATTTGCTACAATCTTGTTGGGTATAAAATAGCAATATTTAAACCATTAAATTACGGTAACTAAATCACTATACATACTTATTATGTTTTACATATATATGTTATACATGAATTATTATCTTCCCCCATGAAGTACACTTTTAGTAAACTTGTCCTACTGGTCTAACATCTACCACAACACGATAAGGGTCATGCACCACATGGATTTGTTGGCTGAGCCCAGTTGAAAGACTAAAATGGTTCTTTTGCTTAACCTCCCTAGCGCACTGCCCATACCGTGTTGTTTTCAACAGCACGGTACAGGCAATCGCGGCAGTGTACACAGTACACTGCCTGCAATTCCCCCCCTCCCCCTGCCTCTCTCCACACAGCCGGCATCATTAATGATGTCAGCTGTGTGGGCTGGAAAGCCTGCGTTCCTCCATTAACATGGAGGGCTATGGCACCGCCCACCGCCCGCCCCCTTCCGCGTCACCGTGATGCGATCGGTGACGCCGCGCAACCCCGGAAGTGCTGGTAAGAGAATTGCCGTAGCTTTCCGGGGATATGCGGCATGCACGTGAGCCCAGCTCATCCAGAGTTTGTTCTTCACACAAACTCTGGACGAGCTGGGCTCGTCACAACCGCTAGGGAGGTTAAACTACTTACTTGTAAGCAATCTGCACATCTTTATCTCCCTAGTGTTGTGCCTGTTCGTGGTACGGGCAATCACATCAGTGTACATTGTACACTGCTTTAAATTCCCACCCTTATCCACTTTATCGGCGTCGTCAATGGGGCGACGTGGGCTTGGAGACCGGCTCCCCTCCCCCCCAGCCCTTCACACAGCATCACTGTGACGTGATCGGGTGGTCCCGCAACCCAGGAAATGCTGCAGCGATTAAGAGAGAGATTCGCAGCTTTCCAGGGGTATATCGACCTGGGTTTGTCTCAAACGCTAGGGAGGTTTAGCCACTTCTATAAATAAAATAAATTTGTATTTATTTTTAAACAGGATAACAAAAGGCATTCCTCTAACTAATGTACAGCTACATTTCTTACCTACATCTCCAGCTATTTTTGGTGATTTGCAATTACCTCAAAAAGTCCGGCCAATGTCTGTCTCTTGACCAAGTGTAAAAATGTTGAGTGCTGAAAAATACAGGTTATTATTTAATATATGCAGTGTTTAGTGTTGCTACTTTTGTACCTAGTGGAAAACAAGAAAATATACACATTCTATACTGTTGTTAAAAGTATATTGTAAAGTCCTTTTAAGCGGTTTGTTCAGAGTAATGTATATCTGTAGATCTCTTCTTATTAATTCTGATTTCAATAATTAATGTACATATTATATTTTTTTCATAGTTGTGGATGGACCCTGCCAAAGATATTAGGAAGCAGGTGCATGGTGAGTGCATTTCTATGTTTGACCTAATCAATAAACTTTAAATATGAAATATAAATAAAATCACATCCAGGATCATTTAGGTTATATTACACATTACAAAGTCCTGTACGCACGCTCCATAGTACCATCTGGTACCAAATCTATTGAAATACCAAGAAATCCCGTCCTATACTTGAAACATTGACTGAAATTTCCTGACATGTCTGATTAAGGGTAGACGGGCAGACCTCTAGGGGATCAACAGGGTAAAGTTTATAATTAGTTGGTAAATGTATATGTCCTGTGAAAATAGAAAAAACATTTCTCCAGAATGTGCTGACTTTCTCACATTTCATGACTTTGATGCTTTTAACATATAGAAAATATAAATGTTTATCTGTCAAAATTATTGTGTGCGCATTTTTGGGGCTGACAGCACAAAGTGGTCATTGCTCATGATTTTTTGCTCACCATGTATAATGCAAGGGGAATTTATTTCTGGGCTGAAAACAGGACAGACCTTCATCAGCTACTCCTGGAAGAAATTTACAAGCTTGATGCTATCTATTATGGGAGTAATAAAAGCTGTTTCTGGTAACAGGATCAAGCTAAAAAGAAAAATTACTGTATGTGATCTGGAGGGAGAGATAGAGATTTAAGGGTAAATCCAGGTCAAACCAATGGAAATCCTTTAAAGTAAACCAGCAAATCTCGCTTGCCATCTCTTAAGGTTTCTGAAAATGATAGCTTTCTGGCTGCTAAACTGGCCCATGGTCACACCTATTATTTACCTAGAATGAGCATTAGAATAGAATTAGGATAGTTTGAAGAATATAGTTAATGATTCTTAATGTTTTCTTTATTAATGTTTTATTGTCTAAGTGTTGCAAAATCCCATTGAAACAAAATGATGCATTATTGTATGGTTGTTTTTGGAAAACGTGTAAATGTATAATAAAGTTTCTACATTGTGTGACTACTGACAATGTATAAGCCTTGGCACAGATCTCTGGAACTAGTGAGCTGGAAGGGGGTGGGCAGAGCTGATCTCTTTGGCTCAACGGCCCAGATGGCTCAACGGCCTCCTAATTTTAAGCCTCTTTAGCTGATCAGCTACGTTGTGTTGTTGCGAGATGAGTTTCCACTGTAAGCTGGTCTCCTTTCTCTACATCCTTTTCCTGAGTTTGTCCAGCCACTAAATCTGATATTCTGCATTACATTGATGTGCCCTTTTAGATTTGGAGAAAAGTGTTAAAAAATTTTAAAGCATTGGGATGGCCCCCTTTGAATTGCTTTCTTTACCAGGATCTTCAAATGATAAGAAAGGATAAAACCTTTACTTACCCAGTAAACCAAACTGAGTTGACTAATGCCCCCCATACATACACAGATTTTAGCGTCCGACAGACTAAAAACGATAAAAAAATTTCAATCGTACAATTGGAGATTGATTGATGGAAAATAGAATATACTCCACATGGAATAACCAATTTTTGATTGATTTTTTTTTTTTGATCGTAATTTGTACTCCATTTGTACTCAACCGATCAAAATTTTCCAACATATCTGATCATGTTTTGATCGATTTCTTTTCACAATTACGATCAAATTTAATTGATCGGACCATGTGGGCATGCACTAATTTTCAGTCGACCGATCTAAAAATGTATCGTTTTTAATCTGTCGGCCGCTAATATCTGTGCATGTATGGGGGCCATTAGTTTGGACTCACACAGGTTTGTCCTTCAATGCTTGTGGTATATGTGCAGATAAAAATAAATATATACAGTGGCTTGCAAAAGTATTTGGTCCCCTTGAACTTTTCCACATTTTGTCACATTACAGCCACAAACATGAATCAATTTTATTGGAATTCCACGTGAAAGACCAATACGAAGTGGTGTACACGTGAGAAGTGGAACAAAAATCATACATGATTCCAAACATTTTTCTACAAATAAATAACTGCAAAGTGGGGTGTGCGTAATTATTTAGCCCCCTGAATATCAATACTTTGTAGAAGCACCTTTTGCTGCAATTACAGCTGCCAGTCTTTTAGGGTATGTCTCTACCAGCTTTGCACATCTAGAGACTGAAATCCTTGCCCATTCTTCTTTGCAAAACAGCTCCAGCTCAGTCAGATTAGATGGACAGCGTTTGTGAACAGCAGTTTTCAGATCTTGCCACAGATTCTCGATTGTATTTAGATCTGGACTTTGACTGGGCCATTCTAACACATGGATATGTTTTGTTTTAAACCATCCCATTGTTGCCCTGGCTTTATGTTTAGGGTTGTTGTCCTGCTAGAAGGTGAACCTCAGCCCCAGTCTCAAAAGACTTTTGCAGACTCCAAGAGGTTTTCTTCCAAGATTGCCCTGTATTTGGCTCCATCCATCTTCCCATCAACTCTGACCAGCTTCCCTGTCCCTGCTGAAGAGAAGCACCCCCAGAGCATGATGCTGCCACCACCATATTTCACAGTGGGGATGGTGTGTTCAGAGTGATGTGCAGTGTTAGTTTTCCACCACACATAGCGTTTTGCATTTTGGCCAAAAAGTTTTGGTCTCATCTGACCAGAGCACCTTCTTCCACATGTTTGCTGTGTCCCCCACATGGCTTGTGGCAAACTGCAAACAGGACTTCTTATGCTTTTCTGTTAACAATGGCTTTCTTCTTGCCACTCTTCCATAAAGGCCAACTTTGTGCAGTGTATGATCAGCGTTCTCCTTGTTCCTGTGAGTTTAGGTGGACGGCCTTGTCTTGGTAGGTTTACAGTTGTTCCAGACTCATTCAATTCTGAAGATCGCTTGAACATGCTCCGGGAGATGTTCAAGGCTTTGAAATCTTTTTGAGCCAAAGGCCCCCAACACTCCCCGATTTCTGTCCAATCAATTAAAAAACAATAGATTTTTATGACATCGTCTTCCAAAAACGGTCACTGCCCACATGGTTCGACCGAGTAAAGTTCGACGAACTTTTGGGAATAATCGCGGACTGTGACTCGGACAGTTGCGATTTTTTTCGCACGAATCTAAATGTATTCAATGCTACTATTTCTTATGACCATGACCAATTTAGGTCCAGATCTAACTAATATCATATTTTACTCCTGTTCCAAACCTGGTGCTGTGGGTAAAATCATCTGCCAAGGTTGTGCTAGGATTATGAGTTTTAACATTCCTCTGATTTCTCTTCTTTTTTTTTATTCATGATAACCTAAAACTGAAGTTGAGACCTTCTTCCCCCATACATTCGCCATCCCCATCAAAGGCCCCCCCAGATTTTTTTCCACAAAAAATTTTAAATAAGCCCCCCCACCCCCAAGAAACAGACACCCACAGATACCTGCCCTGCCACAAAACTCCCATTCAGGGTATGGACAACTGTGTGCCAATCAAGGCTGAACCCATGCCATAACCCTTCCACTTCCAATCAAACATAACACTCGTCCGACTGGAAAATGCTCGATAGAAAGTAAAAACATCGGACAATAATCGGCTTGCTTTATTTGGCGGGTATAATGAAATACAGTCCGAGTTTTTGGAAGACCGATGCAAAAAATCGATTGTTTTTAATCGATCGGACGGAAAATCTGGGCGTGTATGGGGGCCTTAAGCCTGCTTTACATTTCTCATTAACTTTATCACTGACCTGTCTGGCGTGTTGTTTGGACTTCATGGTGTTGTTGCTCCCAATATTCTCTTAGACAACCTCTGAGGTCATCACAGAGCAGCTGGATTTGTACTGATATTAGATTACACACAGGTGCACTCTATTTAGTCATTAGCACTCATCAAGCAATGGCTATGGGCAACTGACTGCACTCCAAAGGGGGCTGAATAATTACGCACACCCCACTTTGCAGTCATTTATTTGTAAAGAATGTTTGGAATCATGTATGATTTTCCTTCCACTTCTCACGTGTTCACCACTTTGTATTGGTCTTTCACGTGGAATTCCAATAAAATTGATTAATGTTTGTGGCTGTAATGTGACAAACTGTGGAAAAGTTCATCCAATACTTTTGCAAGCCACTGTATAAGAGAGAAAAATAGAGAAAAAGTATTTATTAAGAATCAAAAAACATTACCCAATACATAAACATACCTGTGTAACATTGCGGGACAAACAATCCTGTCACCTAAAATAAAAAGGCAAAAATCACAATCATATTGGTCATATTGCAAATAAACTAGAAAGGCTAGTAAGATGTGAGTGGGGCAAGGATCAGCGACTGCACCAAGGCCATTAACAAACTGAGCAACTCTGCGAGACACCCACCCCAGAGGCTCAGGAGAGAAATGAAATAAATAAAAAACAAGAACAGGACCCCAAAAGAAGAGGGGAAGGAGGAAAGAAAAAAATGAAGAGAGAAACAAAGAAAAGATAAGACACTAAGGGGGGGGGGGGGGGGGGGGGGGGGGGGAGGTAGAGGATGTGTTCCTGCCACCACTGGCCTAGGTGGGGTCTAAAACCCAAGCCAGGGACCCCATGTTTTGTGGAAAATCTCTGAACAGTCCTCATCCTGCACAACCAGCCGTTCCAAGCGCTCAATGGATGCCAGCTCAGACAACCATTCAGGGATAGAGAGGGTATAGGGGACAGCTAGTGCCTACAGATCACTGTACGGGCAGCTATAAGAAAAATCGTAGGGTGTCCCGTTTGATAGCTCTGAGTGGGCCCGGCAAGATAGACAATAAGGCGATGCCAGGCGTGTTAAGGATGGACAGGGAGTGCATGGAATTGTAAATGCGGAAGATAGCATCCCAAAAGGCTGGATTATAGGGCATTCCCACCAGATATGGGTCATGGTGCCCTGGTGACGAAACATCTCCAGCAAGTGGCTGATCGGTCAGGGGAGTATCGGGCTAGTAGATCCGGGCATCTATACCACCGGGTCAGGATTTTGAAAGAAAAAGTTCTTTGCACAATATTTGTTCTGGTATTCTTGTATGATGTATGAGCTGGAAAATGTATATTTGAATTAACTTTTTGAGCCTTTCATGCTGCCTTGTCTGCTTTCATGTAAAAAACTGGTTATTGTACCAGCCATTAGCGTCGCTATCTGGCCCAAGACAGCAGATGGTTAGTAGATAAGCTGCTGCCCTGCACTTATCCTGCCATACACCTGCAGTTTCACACCGCATTCGTTGTAGGTTTCCAATACTAGCTGACAAATATATGAGCAATTCATGTACTGTAGGTTAGGATTTTTTTTCAATATTTTTATTAAATGAAAAGAGAATAACTAGAAATATAACTGAATATATATCAGTAGAATTACAGTTAACAGGTGAAAAATCTAGCCTTCCACAGACACATAATGACCTCTTTCCAAGAGTTGTGACCTTTACAACACCTTTTGACAATTGTTACACAAATTAAAGCAACTTTAAACATAGAAGAATAGGGCAGCTAGGCTGAAAGAGGCAAAGAGTTTGTTATCACCCGCAAGGAGCTTCAATCCTTCAATGACGGAATCTCTGCCTCCTGTCCCTGTGTCCGTGGGATTGCGCTACTGCGCTTTTCCCCTACAGACAGCCGTTGGGGCTTTGAGCACAGAAACTTCGGGCAACCGGGCCACATATGTTCTAGCGCCCGTTAATTTAACGGGCTTAATGTCTAGTTATAGTAATAACATAGGTGAGGAATTCACAAACTCGCCACTATTCACAATCTAAACTGTGTAGATATGTTGACTTAAGGTGAGATTTACCCCATACAAATTTTAATCATTTAAATTAAACATTTTAAAAAATAGCCAGGCATTGCAATCAGTAGCACCTGAAAAAATAACACAATTATATAGATTTTAGCCAAACCAAGATATTTGTAGATTCTCTCACGTTTTGAAAAGTGTATTAAACAACCAAAATGATGCTGAAAAGTTAGCTTGATACAGGGATGCCTATTTAGGAGTAGGGTAAAAACCTAAATACAAGAGGGGACTGCCTGTCTGGTCCCAATAAATGATTTCTCCTGAATTGGTATTTAGCCAAATAGCCTGTGGACATGTGGGGGTGGAATATTTAAGCAGATTACTATATAATCTGTAAAAAAATTGTAACTCTTTTGGCACCCAATTCCATAAGTGATGGAACCGCCAGAAGGGTTAAGGAGGGAATCTGTGCAAATTTTTTGGGCATAATCCCTTTGTTTTATTGTGGCATTTGCACAAATTGCAATCAAAGGAGCCATTAACCTCCCTGGCAGTTGCCCCTGTTTACAAAACAAACTCACCCCGAGTTGCACTCAGGAATAGTGACCTATCATCGGCGAGCCTGCAGTGATTCTTTGCTTGTGACGCTGGAGAGGCAGGGTTGGCGCCATTGACCTCCATGTTAAGGAGGTGGCGTCAGTTTTCCGCCCGACATCTCCAGGTATTCGATGACACCGGGTATGTGTAGTGAGGAGGGAGGGCAGGGATTGCCCATAATGTGTCGTTGAAAACGGCACAGTATGGGCGTACCACCATAGAGATTACAAATGGCTCTCAATGAACATGTGAACGTAGCTCTAATCAACACATTAAAGAAAACCAAGAAACATTAAACAAAATAAATATTGCCAACACCTGTCACTGCAAAAGTGCTTACCTTGCCTAGATACTGCATTGGTATACTTGGTTTTCCTTAGTATATTTGTCTTTCCACAGGTGCTCCATGGGAGTTCACTTTCAATGTGAAGTTTTATCCACCTGATCCTGCACAGCTTACAGAGGATATAACCAGGTAATGGCTCACTGGAGTTTTTTGTGTGAGTTTAATTCTGTGAAAAAAATGAACTCCTTTTCAGACGTTATATTAGAATGGAGAGAAGAAAATATTGTTCATGCTGCATATAGTGCATCTCTTTAAAATAAATAGGTCAATCCAGACAATGTTCAGAAGAAAAGCATACTTTATTTAAACAGCTGACTGTTGAACAAGGGCCAAAAGTGATATGCTGCTCAGCTAAAACCAATATAAATTGTAAAGAAAACAAATCTACCACTTGAACAGATAGAAGAATAGCAAACATCTGAAAAATTTACTTGATATTTCTAGAGCTGATGATTTAAGTTATTTGGGAATACTGGTAAAATGAGAAAATGGAAGCCAATCTATCAACAAGAAGTCCTGAAAAGTTCCGAAAAAAGACATGATTAAGAGATCACAATTTGTCCAGAAATTTTTTTTTACTGCCCTTTAAAATTGGGGTAACAGTTTGTGAACTCATAAAAGAAAAATTGTTCTTTCTAGTAGCCACAGTTTGTCAGACCCATCAAAACATGATGATAAAAAGATATGGTGCTTGGCCTTATTTCGCATATCAGTGATTAAAAATAATTTTGAATGTATCAAACTACTTGAAGAGGTCATGTTGGCTTATGGCAAAGGGGAATTGCCCTTATAATTGATATTTCAGCAAAACCTCTAGATGAGCAACAAGATTGATATTATGGGGTAGCTAAAGCATTCCCCAAACTGTATTCCTATAGAAAAAATGTGGGGTAACATTAATATTGCTCTCCAGGAATTTCCAAACATAGTGCAATCATCCTGGGGTGGAATACATGCATATTTGCCAGCAGTTGGTCAATACAGATGTGCAGCAGAAACCATGCTTATACAACTAAACATAAGCTTAAAATGAATAAAGTTCGTTTTTGCAGGAAATGTTCAAGTTTGTAAAGTATAGCGTTTTCTTTTTGTGAATGACAAACAAATTTGTTGAAAAATACATTTGTTTCTGAATTCCTTTTTTAGATATTACCTGTGTCTCCAGCTGAGACAGGATATTTTAAGCGGCCGTCTGCCATGCTCTTTTGCCACTCTTGCACTTTTGGGTTCTTACACAGTTCAGTCTGAGGTGGGAGACTATGATGAAGATCTACATGGCACAGATTATGTCGGCGAGTTTAAGCTCAGCCCAAATCAGACCAAGGAATTGGAGGCTAAAGTTGCTGAACTGCACAAGACTTATAGGTGAGTATACACTACCTGAAGTAATTTTACTCTGCTGTAGCAGACTATTACTATTTGTCTGAAACATCTATTGGGGAAATAGTTTTGGCTGTATTGATAATGATGATGGTCATCTAGACTTGTTCAGGTGAAAAGTATTACAGTGAGCCTTAATGGTACTGTAAATAGACTTTTGTTAGCAACTAACTTCCTACACTGTGTTACTGTAATCCATGCCTAACTTATTGACATACTACAGTGCATGCATTTCCCCCAATAGAGGTGTACACCTTTATATAGTATTTGAGAAAACCTTTAGGTTTTTACGCAATTTTTTTCATTTTTTTTGTGATCTTAACGTTGTGATCTTAATTTTTTTTTTCTATTTCATAGATTAATGACTCCTGCCCTGGCTGATCTAGAGTTTCTGGAAAATGCCAAAAAACTCACAATGTATGGTGTGGATATTCACCATGCTAAGGTATGCTTCTTGTATTGTTAATTTTTGTGTGTGACACATAAGTATATAAGTTGCATGTATGTATATAGCTGTAGTTCATTAAATGGGAAGTATATTCAAAATAAAAACAATCTTTACTTAACTCTGACCGGGCACAATGGTGGTGTTGCGCTACACAACCTTAATGAAATTTTCGTACATGTTGTTCTGTGGCATCATTCCATATTTATTGCCAGTCTTAGTAACCCATATAATGTTTTTCAATGGAAAAACCGTCTCTGTGTATTTTTATATACCAAATGTGATTGAATCATCAAAGAGAAGGAAAGGGTACAGGTGAGGTTTTTTTTTTTCGATCACAGATTGTCCCTATTATATGGGACCAGGCTGCAAGAGACACAAAGTACAAAAGGTAAGTCCGTTTTAACATGGAAGGTCAGATGTTTTTGCAGAATAAAGAATTGAGGAATAAGTAGTCCTCTGTCATATTGCAAATGGAAGTTCCTCTGAATTGTATTTTTCTTCTTGCCAACAAAACACATTAGATACAGTACATAAAATAGTCCAAAAAGGAAATAAGCACTGCAGACCAGTTATGTCTTTGCTTGTTTAAATTAGCTCTGCAGTGAAAGCAAATTGGGGAAAAGAACCTTTTTTGTGCATTTTAGTGCTTTGCTCCATTGAAATGTATTTTCTTAATTATAACTTGCACAGTGTAAAATAAACATTTCACAGATCTGGGAAAATTTTACTTGTGATGAAAATTTCTAAAGGGGATGTTGATTGTTTTGAAAACAGATAAAGGAGCAACCTCTGTAAGGGACGGGAGTGCTATTATTCCCTCCTTGTTACAGTACCTGTAAAAAAGACCACTGTCTTTTATACGGAATTAGCTACCAAGACCAAAGAGCCAAGGATGTCAGGGACAAGACTGTTGACTAACACAAGTACTATGGCCAAGCAGCTTGGTGAGAAGATGACAACAAATGGTGCAATAATTTGCAAATAGAAGAAGCCTCAAAAACATGTCCAACAGTCTGGTGCTCTATGGAAGATTTCACCTTGTGGAGTTGCAATGAACAAAGATGAGAAAGGAAGCAGCACAGAACTACACATGATGAACTTGGCAATGATCTTAGGGCAGCAGGGATGTTAGGGCTACACTCACCAAGAAAACAATTGGTAATATAATATGTTGTGAAGGACAAATCTCGTAGCACCTTCAAGGTCTACCTTGCTCAAAACAGCAGATCTGCAGTCTGCCGATGAACATCTGAATGATCCAGAGGAGTAATGGGTGAAAGTATTGTGGTCAGATGACCAAAATCATGTTTTGGCATCAAGTCAATGGAGGAATGCTGCCAAACACCTGACGAACGCCATTCCCACCATCAAATATTAACTGGGATAAATCCCCTTTGCTCCTCCTGGATGATATTGCGGATGTAATCAAGTATACATTACCACTTTTCATTTCTTAATCTCCACTTCACTGAAAGTGAGTGCACACTTAAGCCAACCATAAACCTTTAGATCACTGCATACAATTTCCTTTAGTTCTACCAACAACTATGTAGTGCGGGGTCCTCCCTGATAGAATACATAGTGGTTGCCAGCAACATCTTGCGTCTGCTGCCGCTGTGCTATAACACATTGATATAGAATACCATGAACTAATGTGTTGTCACCATGTGCCGATGTAGATGAATATGATTTTAACTTGCATATGTTCAGATCCTAGTGAATACAATCTCCCCAGCAGCCTGACATTAGGAGGATCCCTCCGTGACTACCTGGTTACCTGTTTTTCAAGTACTTGCGAATCTTCACCTTCATTTACCTGCCTGTTACTATTGTCTACCACAGGTTTACGTCAGGCTGTTTTTTGGTTCTGACCCCCCGCCTTTTGGGCGCTTGTGTTGTGGCCTCCCGTTTCTTGCTTCATCGCCTCCACCGCCGTGTCTTTTGGCCTCTTGTTGCTTCAGCTAGTATATCGTGATTTACTTAGAAGACATGGATAAAGCTTACCCCCTGAGGAAAGTGAAAATTACGAAACGAGGTTGGGCACGCTACTGACAGATGCATAGACAATATCCGAACGTCTTTTTTGAACCCATGTTGAATGTTATAACGATTAAATTTATACTACCGTAAGATTTATTCGTATTTGCAAACACCAAACACAAAGAATGACAATTGTTTGGGTCAATTTGCTTGCTGTATCTTATAATTTAATTCAAATATTAATGTGTTTTTTTCTCTGTGTTTCATTAAAAACTGTTAAAATTAATTACCGGTCTTTGATATACCCTCCCACCCTAGGCCGTTAAGTGTCCCCATGCCCCTGTGATTTCATCCCAGGGGGGAACATCACATCTTCTGTGAGAAGTTCTTCTCCCAGTTGATTTACCTTTATGAATACAATCTCCCTGATGAGTCCTTGCGATACAGGACGAAACGCGTCGGGAGCCGCCAGCCACAGAGCCGACTGTACATGCTGTGTCTATGTCGTGATTGTATGAAATGTACCGCCATATTGTAAAAAACTTCTAGACGGCATTTATGTACATATAACTGTACTTTTTGACTTATGGGATATTGTAAGCAGGGCTGTGGAGTCGGTCGATAAATTCCCCGACTCCGACTCCTCAGTTTCAAAGATTCTTCCGACTCCGACTCCTGACTCCGACTCTTGTATGTAATATGTAATGATTGTATCCATTCCATTGAAGGAAAGGAAGGCACATACATAACACAGAACTATGGCTAGGAAACCAACACTTATTAATGGCCAATTAAAGCAGAGAAAGGGAGTTAGGCAGAAGATGCTGGCTGCTTTTCCTTAAGCTTAGGCACAGCGCTGTGATGATTTGATGGGGATCAATTGAACGGAAATATATGTGCACCACATGGGCACATCGATTTCATGTTCAATGGGGACCCGTTATCCCAGCTTGCAGTGGGTTGATTTAAAACACGCACAAGCTGGGGAGAAGCAGCATGTCTCACACAGTTCCAAGTGAGGAGTGGCGTCTCTGGTACCCCTTCACACTCACAGACGACGGCTGTGGAGGAGGCAAAGAGCCGCAGTGTTTTAATACTTTCCATGAAGACTCATGTCTCCATGCAAAGTACGGGGTCTTTCACATTTGGAACCCGTTTCAATCAAGTTCCTTTGAGCCGGCTCTATTGATCCGCAGCCGAAGGGCACACCGGGTATGGTTTGTAACAGATGAGAGTACAATCATTTACGTGCGATTGTACACAAATCTTGTTACAGATCTACCCGTGTGTTGCCAAGCTTTAGTGTGTGTTGTAGTTAGACCCGATATGCACCGAGATCAAGCTTATCGGCATGGTATGGCAAAGCATTATACAAGGCTCTAGTCCGGCAACAAACATTTACTTATTATCAGGGAGAGTTAAGGCGCATACACGCACCGAGCGGCGGCCGATTTTGGACAATGGGCGTTTTGTGTTGGATGCTGATGGGGGGAGCCCACATGAGGGTGACAGATCGCTGACGCCCCACAGCTCGGCCGGCCAGAGAACGGAATGTCCGATAATCTCGGCCGGTGCTGTTAGTTCAAATGAGACGGCGTCTTGCTGTCAGCTCTGGAGAGCAGCGTGATGACCTCATCACTGTATGCTACTAGAGCCACCTAGGCTGGTCTGCGGCTCCCGCTACTCCCCCAGTGGTACGGGTGGAGGCCTTTAGGCTCGGTCACAGTGGGAGCATGTAATGTTATACACTGCATGTATTTATTCTTATAGCAGAGAAGTCATTATGTTCATTATGACTTGTGTTAATTGCGACATTTGAAAGTAATTTAAAAAAAAAAAAAAAAATTTAATTAATTCCCATTTAAATTTAGTAGGAGTCGACTCCGACTCCAGGGACCCAAAAATGTCTCCGACTACGACTCCTCGACTCCGACTCCACAGCCCTGATGTGTAAGCAATAGCACCTTCTCTGCTGTAGAGAATGTGAATGATTTATTGGTGATTTTGTATATTACCTTGTTCGGTCCACCTCTAAAGACCTTTTATTAATTTAGCAACCCGATGGTCCATTAAACCTTACCTTTAGCTGGTCGACAGGAACCTAAAAACTGGTTGTTAGGGTCATCATAGCATTCTATCTAGTTACCAAGGGTGGGCACCTCCCTAGATCATAAAAACATTTCCCTGCAGGCACCAATAACAATAATTAGCGAGTTTAATTTATAGTGGTTGGAAGGTTTAGAAAGGTCCACTTATTACATGGTTTTGATAGAACAAAATTGTATTGTACAGAAATGGTATGGTGAGATTGTAAGGTGTAGGCCTTTAGCGCACTTCAGATGTTAAAACAGGTTTACATTCTGTGATTGTCTGTTTGCAATCCTATTAGTTTGACATTGCAGTCTATCTATAAACTGTAACTGTCTAACTAATGGAACAACATAACAACCCTATGGGGTTACATTTTCACCATTGAAAAACATTAAATATGCATGTGTTCATATATGCATTATTGGGGTTTATTAGCCCCCAAAGACTGGTAGCCTTTGAGGGCTATTCCCCTCTCAAACTACAGTTTTTTAAAAGTGGCTTCTCCACTATTGCGACAGCTCAGAGGTAAAGCTGGGTAGATTAGCGTGCAATCAATCCATAATCAATCACAGGTTGGTGATGTCACCTAAAAGATTAGAGCACAATCAAGCTTCTTGAGCGCCCATGGTGTTCAATTGTACTGAAATCTATTTAGAAATCTAGCCATGTATGCCCAGCTTAAGCTTGTTTTTTTATGCTTTAAACCAAATATACATCTAACTAAAATCTAAGATATTGTTCTGATCTTAATTAGCTTAACAGCACTTTTTTGACAGTATCAACAAAAGGAAATATTTAAAAATGTGATAAAAATTTCCAAACAAAATATTGATGGCCTATAAATTCTAATTATTTTTACAAAAAAAATTTGGAAAAAGGGAGAATTTTCGTACAGCTTTTGCACAGAAATTTTGACTGAAACGGACTATGTATAATTCTTAAAACCAATGTTGTGGGAATACAACTGATGTGGAGTGGTGGAAATCAGAAACTGTGTGCAACCTATTAGCTTTGACTTCTTCATTTAAATCCCAGATGTATGCTGCCAATTTTAATTGTCTTTGTTGTATGGCTTTTATATAAGTGAAACTATAGAAGGCACCACCATAACAGTTAGTTGACCTGTTTTAATTTTTAGGATTTGGAGGCTGTAGATATTAAGCTAGGCGTTTGCTCTGGAGGTCTCATGGTCTTCAAGGATAATCTGAGGATCAACCGCTTCCCCTGGCCTAAAGTGTTAAAAATCTCCTACAAAAGAAGTAGTTTTTTCATCAAGATTCGTCCTGGAGAGGTATATAAATATTTCAATAAATGTTATCAAATTACATTTATGTTTACTCATTGTTTCTTTTAATCTCTGCTGATCAAATGTTCAAAGCCACATCATGTAACAAAATGTTCCTAATAAAATATTTGCTGAAAAAAAGACTAGGACATAGCAGAATTTTCACATCTGTAGCAGACTCTTGAATCCAAAAAGTTTGAATGTTTTTGTCTGATTTATTTAGAGCACAGTTTTTTTTTTCAAAATTTAGGCCTAGTTTTCAGTTAAAGCATTTTTTCCTGTTGATTGAACAGGAATAAAGCAATATTGACCTGTCTACAGAGAAACTCAACACATAGTGAATTGATATATCTGATTGGTAATGGTCATCCTAACTGAATAAAAACTACTCTTTATTCTTGTCTTTTGTGATCAAGACAGAAATTTATTTAGAGCAAAATGGTGGTGGCCATTACCAATATAACCAAGTACCTTATGTTTGTCTCCATAAGATGCGCTTTTCCCAAAAACATTTGTGTCTATTTTGGAATTTGAGCAGAGAAATTGTTGTATATGGTCACTGCTTAAAGCCTAGCCAATGTCTCCTCTGCTCTGAGTTTTCCACACGCACTCCCTGCTCTCTGCCCCACCCATCTCCCAAGTGCCAATACACACAACGATTCACAATGCTCAAACTCATGCTGCATTGGTATAGGTAGTAAGAGCTCTCTTTCGTTCTCATTCCAAATGCCAACACACAGTATAGATTCAGGTTGTACATGGGCCCCCAGGAAGAGGAAGGAACATGGAATGAAAGCATAGAAAATCAAACCGTGTATTCATAGCTTTAGAGAAGAGTAAGTTGAGGCTCTCTGTACATTTTGTACTTGAATCCCCTCTAAAACTAGGGATGTGTCCTATTGTACAATTTACTCCTCTGCTTTGGCATAGCACTTTATGACACAGGTTGCATCCCAATATTGCAACGTGTAGGACCAGCTTTAGGCCTACATGCTCATGGCTTATGTTGTCCACTGTCACTATAGTCTTTTTTCCTCTGATTATACATGTTTACTTTCCAGCCTGCAAAGAATTGAAAGAAGTGGGTTTTACCATTTCGAGTATCAGTGACCGCTTGTAAAATAACTAAATAAATACCATAAATAGACATCCAACTAGCCATAGGCACTAGATTTTTCTTGGCTATAAGTTTAAGCATGGAGGTAGATTCAGACCCAGACGAGCAATAGCAATCATCTGTGAAAACTAATTTTGCGCTTGATCATTTAGCCAGAGGTTGCCTGAGGTTACTGGTTGTCTTTATACTGTAATCACAAATGTTTCATAATCTGATAGATCTCAGCTTTACTTGCTATTAGGGCTGTATTCACACATTTGTATTTTTTGTTTCCCATGTGCCAAGTAATCGGTGAGAGATGTCACATAAAAAACTAGAGATGACAGTCCAAGCTATCTTCCTAATACTATAAATGATAGAGCTTTGATGTGAAAAAGTAGGTCATAATCTATTTTGTTCTGTTCACATCCCATCATCTGAGCTCATGTATACTGGCTGACAGTGGCTTCATAGTGAACAAAAATCTCTGTATGAGCATCTGTTTCCTCCGTTTGCTACTGACTAGACATTACTGTTAAATGACAAACTGTATTATTAACATGCCTTTCTTTGTTTACAATGAACAAAGATGGTTTGGTTTCATACATTTTAGAGAGCTGGTTAATTCCACAAAGTAATTTGGTTCTTATTTATTAAATGTTCTTCCTCACTGGACATAGACTTCAATACCAGTTAATGCAATACCTATGCATTTCAATCCTTCAAAATAGATTTTAAGAATTTTCTATTTTTTTTTTATTGTAGTATTTGTATGTGTTTAAATCCTGTGCACTGACCTCAGTGTCTTTTTTTCCCCTCAATAGCAAGAGCAATATGAAAGCACTATAGGATTTAAGCTGCCTAGTTACAGAGCTGCAAAAAAACTTTGGAAGGTCTGTGTGGAACACCACACATTTTTCAGGTAGGTTTAGTGTGCTTGTGATTAGAATAATAAAAACAAATTCTAAACAGTTTCTTGGTCAGCAAGTATTATTTTTTTTGTGACCTTTAGGTTGACATCTACAGAGTCCATCCCTAAACACCGGTTTTTGTCATTGGGATCAAAATTTCGGTACAGTGGGCGCACACAGGCCCAGACCAGACATGCCAGTGCACTCATAGATAGACCTGCACCACAGTTTGAACGAACTGCCAGTAAACGAGCCTCACGTAGCCTGGATGGAGGTAAGTGTATAAGCTCTTACCTTTTTGTTTAAGAATTGCTTTACTGTTTCTGAGAAATTCTTACCTGATCAACCCTCACATGCAATGAACTTTATAAAAGTATAAACTTATTACACCAATTAATATCATTAGATTAGTTTACAGTAAAACATTTAAATGTGGAATTGTTACAATGGAATCATAAGAAAAACCCTTGTTCACGGTAGATGGGAAGGACTGGATTTCCTTTTTGTACATAATTTTTAGCCTTACTTGCTGGCCCTGGCCCCTTAACACTGAACACCGGAGCAGCACGTTTATTCAAAGTAATGGAGATTGAATGGGGTTTTCCAACATGTTGGAATCCTGTTCAATCGAGATCTTCAATGCATCTCACCCTTGGGCTTTTATAAGAAGTAGCTGCATCACAGATATACCTTGTCTATAAATATATAAGCAACCATGATACATACTTTTGTATGGCCATCCAGAGTTTGGGAAAATTTGTGGGGAAGCTCCCGTTTTTATTTCCCAAAGGGATTGTTGCTGTGGGCAGAATCATGTGGCCACCAATGGTGGTGTTCCTGATGTCGCTTTGGAATTAAGTTGTGATATCACTGTTTTCATGTAAGATAAATACTTACAATTACCAATATTACATTGTCATACAAAAGAATATATCAAGGATGTCTTTGTAGACATGGTACATCTGTGATGCAACTTTTTGAGAAAGCACAAGGGTGAAACTCATTGAAAATGAGCTGCAATAAGGAAAGCAACTATTAGTGAATACATGATCAAAGAGACAGATATTTTGAATATATGGCCTTTAGCTTATATGCTTTAAATGTTTTTTCATTAGAACTTAAAAAAAATTGTTGTGATTGATAAATCCTCACAACATGAGGTTGGGAATGGTGCAGAGAAGTACACATATATATATATATATATATATATACACATATTGACAAATGATTTTATAGTGAGTCACCATTTTGTTTAACCTCCCTAGCGCACTGCTGAGGTACAGATTTCTGTACCAAAAGTGCACCATAGACTTCAATGGTAAATTTTTCTTTATGTTGTAGGCTTGTAACTTTCGAAAATATGTCTGTACAAGGGTCTAATAGACATCCTGAATGTAAAATAAATCAGGGCACAAAGTTATGCTGCTATGTAATAAACATCGCCCAAATAAAGTCTCTGGTGCCCCAGATGTGCCCATTTGCAGTTACCCTCTCTAACCTGGTGCTTTCATGCAATTTAGTTTTCAAATGTCCCGCCACCCCCCCCCCCCCCCCCCCCCCCCTGATCACGTCACTCGGAGGGGGGGGGGAGAAGAGACGGAGGAGCTGCCGTTCTGACCGCTAGAGCGGTTAATATATATATAAACAAAATGGTGACTCAATATAAAATTATTTGTCAATTGGTTTCTGTGTGGTATTGTTTTTGTCCCAAAACTAGACATTAGGATTCTCCAACACATTTCAGCTTCTACTGATATGGCAGTAGAGATACTGTAGTTATAATTATGTACACTGTCAGTTGCTTACATATATACAGTTTCTATCCACCTTCTGCCACCTCAGTTTATTTCTACAATGACAATGCAGTTCTTATTCTTCAAGCAGTGATTTTGTTTGAACTTTTTTAAATTCTTGCAAATCTTTGCCTTAGCAAAGAAAAGGCATGCCTCATTTGAATTAAGAACCATAGAAGATGATGATAATGACGTGGAAGTGTTTGAGTTAGAGAATCCATTTTCAACTGTACCATCAACGGTGTCTTGCACAGGTATATGTAGCAGTCTCTAGGCTGTTTTCTGCCTGCACCTATGGCTTTTTGTCGTAAGCCTTCTGCAGCTGTTTGTCTTGTCTTAGTTTCTAGTACAACAGGACTGCACTGCTGCTTACATACATTGCTGTGGTATTTGACCCTAAAATAGTTTACAAATTCTTTTAATTAAGCCTTTACAAAAAATACATAAATAACTATATATCCTGCTTTCATCAGTCTAACAGTCTTTGTGCCAGGCGTCATCAGGGAACAAAAATCTCTTTATGTCTACCATATCTCTGACATTAAAGAATTTCATTAGAATGAACATTAGAATGGAAAAAAGTTGAGTGAGATATTTTATGCATATCTAGAGTTGATCCCTTTTTTCATATAACAGTAGAAACAAGATTTCTGTATTTTGCAAATTGCATAGAAATTCCATAAAAGACTCTTAAGTGATGTCTTCACTCAATTAACATCTATACTCTCTCAGTGACTATCAGTGATGTCTCTTTCTTCATAGTATGTCCATATACTTTATAGTTTCTGAGCTAGAAGTTCCTAGGCTTGTGGCTTGTCACGCTAAATAACTTGTCTGACAATGTCATAGGTTGTATAACTTGCACATGCCTTAAGCTAGCCATACATTGTCGGATTCCATGGCCGATCGATCACCTATCCGATCGATTCCGGCGATGTCAGCGGGAATCGGAGGTCCGATCGATCGGCCAATTAAGTGTGTCCGATCGCTACTTACCACCCTGTCCCACTGATTCCTGGACAATTCCGTGTCCGATCGCTTACTTCCCAAATGGCAACTCCCCCTGATGTGTGCTGAATCGGATCACAAAGACCAACTTGTTGGTTCTCTGTCCGATCCGATTCTGGGCCCCCGAACGATCGGACGTGATCGGACGGACAAGGTGGGCTTCACGCGATTCCGGGACGATTGTTTCGCGTGCACGCGCCCGGAATCGATCGTCCCGGAATCCGCTGGGAAACGGACCCGTGTATGGGGGCCTTTAGCCTTTTGATTAAGCGCTTAAAAGCTTTAAACTTTTTATCACCTGTTTTGTTGTTTTGTGACTCTTGTTCATACTCAGGTTGAGGCTATAGTTTATATATAATTAAATTAGTTACAATATTCAAGATACATTTAGGGCATATGTTAGCTATTTCATGATACCAAAGTTAAGGGGAATGACTCATACCTGGGAGCCCACTATTTCAAATGGCAATGGTATGCATATTTAGGGGTTATTAAATCATATTGGTGATTTTTTACATTTCATTTAGTTAGTCAGAGATCACATCCCTTTCATTTTTTCCCAGAGACTTTAGTTGTATATATTGTCAGTTTACACAGTTAGGTGAGACCCCATGTGAGAAGTTGCACAGCTTTCTTTTAAAAAAATGTTACTTATCTCATGGTGCTCAGTTGGTCAAAACTTAGGCAACTATAACATAATAGCCCATAATTTACAAATATTCCTGCTTCAACCTAAGCCCCAAATATTTGGCCTTCAGCTTTTGCATTGAAAGTTTTTTTCATTGGTTGTTTATTTGGTGTGTGGCATCATAATAATGCGTTCATCACACATCTTATCTCACAAACTTGTTTTTAGAAGAGATCACTTTCAAAAACATTGATCATTCTGACCTCAAGAGAACGGAGGAGATCAAAGACGTTGAGCAGCTTCACGTAGTAGATGGGGAAAGTAAGCAGCCAGGTACCATTGTGTGGAGGCCAAGACTGCTGCTTATTAAAAATCCAAAGGCCCTGTGTGCATATTTATAAGTTTTGCTTTTTTGGTTTGCTAATCAACTAAACATTTGATTTCACATCACATCATAACTGTAATAAGATTGTGTGGCGCCTTAACTTGTGTGTGCCCCCAGCAATTATCTGAAAGTTTTTTAGATATCACACAAAGGAGCAGGAAACATTTGAGAATTGTGTGTTATATTGTAGGTGTGGTGTTAAATTAAATAAGCATTGTTTGGCTGGTAAAATGGGTACTGTGCGTAATGTGACTGATTTCTGCAAAACGCAGTCTAACATGGCACTCATTTCTGATTATCGATTCTGATTTTATGTTCAAGTACTGCATAAAATCAAATGGTAGTTATCTCCCCATGTAAAGGAGTAATTGATTTACTTTGATAGTTCACCATTTATTTGTGTGCAACTTTTTATCCTGTCCATTGAGTTTAGATTTAGATGAGTTTAAAAAGATTGATTGGAGGACTATCAAAAATAACTACGCTTATATTTAATTATTACATTGTTATGACTAAGTGGTTTATTAGCAAAATATTTTTTTATGCTAAAAGTACCACCCACATTATGATTACGATATGCGGCCCAAATAAATTGTCATATTAATGATGTTGCTGTATTGCTTCAGTTTAAATCTGAAGTTGGATGGTATTCAACTAGCTGTGTAAACGTTTTGCATGTTTACTAAAAGCACTGCTGCCTTGCTTAAGAAGTAACGCATGTGTTTGTTTTTTAACCTAATCATGATTTGACATGCATACCTTTTTATGTTTTAAACAATTAATAGCAGTCAAATTAAAACTACGGTATATTCGTCAGACCATTTTGTAGAGTGACTTTCTAACCTCTTTTTATTTTGTTTAACAGCTGCCGTGCCTACTCCTGAACGCAATCCTAGGCCAGTGTCTGCACCTGTCATAATATCAAGCCAGGTAGTTGTACAACCTACACCTTCCAAGGAGTCCGCAGCTTATAGAGTAGAAGAATCATCAACTAAAATTGAAGAAAATAAAACTCCGGAATGGGTCTCAGAGCCAAGAGCCTCCCCTAAGGTTATTCTATTATCTTATTTTGTTACATTGTTGCCTCTAGCCAATAGAAATACTTGCTTCTTAGTAAAGTGTATGCTATGCTTGGCATTACAGATCTTATAAAGTGCCATTAAAATGAAATGTCACCAATACACACTTATTTTCTTTAAAAATGCATAATCATTAAAGTATTCTAGCCTTTTCCATAAAAGGAAGCAGGAATATAAAACAATAATATTCCTGCTAAATAGCCAAATTTTGTTAGTTTGTTTTTAGGTAGGAATTTGGATAAATTGAAATAGATATTAGGTGGTTTAACAGTTTTATTTAGTTGATTTTTCCTTCCCTATAGCTGTTAGCTGCTGTGCCTACTCACTAGCCCAGCCATGGGCAAACTAAGACCTGGGGGCCAAAACCGACCCTTTAGTCTTTTATTTGACCCTTTGTCACCTTAGTGTAAAGATGCTCTGGCTCCCCTCTGCTCATTACCTGGAATAAGTGGAGATAATGCCTAAAGATGATTGTTCAGGTCTCCTAATGGCTGTAGTTTGCCTGCAATAGAATGTTTAGGTTTACTATCAAAAGCCTCTATTTACTAATATTGTTTTATATATCATTTCTTTTTTTAAATTTCCTTTCTGGGCTATAGGACCAGTCAAAACATTTGCCCACCCTGCACTAGCCACTGTTTAAAGTACAGTTAGGTCCATAAATATTGTGACATCATCACAATTCGTACATTTTTGGCTCTATTCACCACCACAATTTATTTGTAATAGAGATATGGAATGTGCTTTAACTGCAGATTGTCAGCTTTAATTTGAGTGTATTTACACCCAAATCAGATGAACGGTGTAAGAATTACAACAGTTTGCATATTTGCCTCCCACATGTTAAGGGACTAACAGTAATGGGACCATTCACTTTACAAATCGACTGGGTGTTGCTAGTCTTGTCCTTTTCCCTTACCATTGAATGAGTGCTGTGTACACTATGCCCATTTGTTCTCTCATTGCTTGGAATGATTCATTTTCTAAAGAGCTCTGAGCCCTGTCAACAATGTGGCCACATTTCTGTAGTTATGTGTATTATGTTTGTGATTGTTCTCTTTCCCCCATTTAGGATGTAAAGAGATCCCCGAAGGGTTCTTCCTTGCCCACTGTTAATGGAGAGCAAGTACAGGTTGGTTTTTTTGCATCTACTGTAAAACATCCTCTAGCTTTGGTCATAGATGGACTGACTACTTAGGAAGCTTAAACCAAAATGCATTAAGTAATCCAGTATAATCAGATTATATTAAAGATTATATTAAAAGGAATTCTGCTGGATGTGAACCAATACATGTTTATAAATAAATATTAGAAGATACTGTGTGGGATTCATGTGTTGACACACATGAATATTTTATATAAGCTGTTTTATGCAGAAATGCTCAGATCACAACTTGCACAAAAATGGTCAGACAAAACCAAACTTATCTGTTGTCCCCTGGTTTCAGTGCATGTCTGTTCCTACTGAATGATCCTGCATGTTTATCTAATGTGTTGCAATTTTTGCTGTTCTATCCAATATTTGTTTTTAAATTAATACCTATTTTGTTTGTTTTTAATTTTCTTTTATAACCTTGCAGCAGCCTACTGAAAAAGAGGATGACATAATTCGCATGAGGAAGGTTAGCAGTGTTTGTTTAGCATCATCTTTGTCACCTAGCTTCATACAAGGGAGATAGAAGCTACATTTTTCCTTCAGATTACCAATAGGATGCAAGAACGAGGAGAATAGTCGACGTGTACATAGTTGAAACATACATGTTTCAGTGTGAAGGTGCTTTTAGAATGGGCAGAAGAGTTTGTGCCTTAGCCAAACTTACTGTATTTTTCAGACCATAAGAGCAGGAAAACAAGAAAAAACATTTTAATTGTTGAAATCAATTGGAGAAAACATAACCATGTAATATCTGATTTCAGCCACTAGATGTCCCAATTGAGCACAGCTTCTCTCATACATCAAGAGAAGGGGGGCCATGGGCAGATTGGGGACACAGGCAGGAGCTTCATCATCGGCTCTGCCTGTGAAACTGCCAGCAGATCGGAACACAGCTCTGACTGTTTTCTGTTTTTCACTAAGTATATAAGCTAGGTTTTGCTGATGTAAACAGTGCTGTACATATGGAAGATCTGCCTATGGGCGGGACTCCCATCTGACAGCTCCTCTGCCTCCCTGCTAATCTTCTTACCGAGCAGAGACGCTGGCTGCAGCCAAGGCACAACCACCTGTGGTGGCGGGTGGTCACGCCTTCGGACCATAAGACACAGGCACCTTTTCACCCCGATTTCTGGGGGGAAATGAGGACCACAAAATATGGTAACATGATTAATATGATTTTAAAATGTAAACACAGTGGCTTTATGTGCACAGTTTTAGGACTATAAAGAAAATTAAACAATCACTGTATTCATATAGTTTACCTCAGTGTTGGTTTTCAAGCCATAACATAGAAATAAACAGCTGCAAATGCATGTCTACAGTTTCATTGGTGGACTGCTTAGTGCAGATTATAAAACTGTCAAAATGTAATTTACTGTCTCCCTATAACTTGCTGTCACTGTGAATAGTGTCTGTATCTGTGGCTTTTTATGCACCACTCATGTATCATCTCATCATGACAAATTAGAATGTTTTGCTCACCTTTGTGGGATCTTCAGACTTTCGTACATAAACTGTTTATAAACTTACATAAGCAATTTGTGCTTATGTATGCCATAGGGCAGTATTTGAGCAATCAGTGTCTTTCAAGATAGAAAAGCTTTTCTTTTTATTAAAAATAGCATTTCATCAGGGTCGTGGAAGCTGCTATTGCAACATCTATGACATCACTGACTGATGGCATAAGAAAACATAATGGCTTTTTGAGCAGTCAGAGAGAACTAAGGGTGGAGAAAATGTATTTGCTGATGGCTTGATTTGCAGAAATGAAGAAAAAGATAGCTTGCACACATATATTGACAATGTTAATTGTTTATATATGCATGCTTATACAGCCAACATAGCTATGGTGGTGGCATTCCAGTTTACCTGTGCGAGTATATATATCTTATTTTAAGAATGAATTACAATATAAGAATCTGTCATCAGTTTTGGGGGTAAAAAAGGAAATATGCTAAGTAATGGGTTTTCTATGGTCAGTCACATTAATAATACTTTAACTATTACATACACAAATATATTAAGTCTTGTAGAGACATTTACAACAATTATTTTATGCTTAATATGCTGCTTAAGAATCTTAAAAGGGATGATTTCATGATCATCACTTCTTTCAAAGGCGATTGTGAAATATTTGCGCAGCTTCTTTTAAGCATGAATATTAATGCTAATGAAATGAAAAGGGTTGGTAAACTCATGTCTCTCTTGTCACACAGATAACTAAACTAACACAAACTAGTTTCCCAGTACTATATTCTGAAAAGAATTAATACTTTTTTCTTAGCACTTTTTTTTTTACTATGTGGCGCTTTAACTTCAAGTTATCTGTAGTGTCACTGCTGAGTTCAGGTTTTCAACATTTGCAGTTAATATTAACCTTCTCCATAAATCTTCAAAACTAAAAAAAGCACACTTACAGTTGAGCATTTCAGACTGGTTGAAATGTCAGCTTGCAGGTTGTAGACCAGAAATTAGGGAGACCAAAGGACTGTCAGGATCATCAGGTAAAGACAGGGAGCAGATGACAGTAGACTATGTTTTTTTGAAGCTCTTAAAGGCAAAATTAATTTTGTGTTTACTGACACTTAAATGTCTTTATTCAGCATCTTACATCAAATGGGACCTAAACTCAAATAAGCAGTTCATGCTCGCATGTGTCTCATAATCACATAGGCAACATTTAAACCATCTGTCTGTGTTTCTCAAAATGGAAAAGTTTTTCTTTATATTATTTGCTTAAAAAAAAGCACCTCGAGTCATTTACTGCTAAGCCAGTGCCATGGAAACTGCTAGTGCTCATGGGAGAGCATGTCATTGATGGGACTGTTTTGCTCTGGTACAACTCAAACAGTGCATCACTCACTGCACCAATTAAATCACAAACCCAAGAAGTTAAGGGAAAAATCCTCATTTCAGGACAGTAGGTGGAGCCATGCAAATTATTCCTTTACGCCCCATCAGCCCAATGCATATCCGTGTACTATGATTTGAATACATCAGATCGTCTTAAAGCGGACCTACCACATTGTAGGTCACTTTGCACTATCAGCATCACCAATAGATCGGGCAATCACTGTCCAAAAGAAAAAAAAAAATCTTAAAGCAGGAAAGACAGTTTTTTACGAGGTAGCACAACCCATGCTGTGAAGTTGCGCCGCGGCGCCGAGGTCGCTTGTTTGAGCTGAGCGCTAAGGCTGCCGGGAAACCATTCAGCTGTTAGTGGGGCCCCCAGAATGCATCGCTCTGCCCTCTGTGACGTCCCTATCACAGCGCTGTGGCTGTGTGCTCCCTCCCTCCCTTCCCCCTCCCTCTCGAGTGTCATCTGTGAGGTGATTGTGGGGGAAGTGTAGAGGAGACATTGCTGGGGACGGCAGCAGGAGGCAATAAGATATTTTATATACACCCAGTAACCCATTCATGTCTGTCCTCAATCCTCCATGTACCATGATCTGGATGAATGAGAACCCTCCCGACATGGAGTGTCATCTGTGAGGTGATTGGTGGAGGAAGTGTAGAGGAGACATTGCTGGGACTGGCAGCAGAGTGAGGGTTAATAAGATATTTTATATTACAACCCCGTAACCCAGTCATGTTCTGTCCTCATCCCCATGTACCATGATCTGGATGAATGAGAACCCTCCCTAGACAGGAAGTGTCATCGTTGAGGTGATTGTGGGGGAAGTGTAGAGGAGACCTTGCTGGGACTGGCCGCAGAGAGGCAATAAGACTATTTTATATACACCCAGTAACCCATTCATTCTGTCCTCATCCTCGATGTACCAGATCTGGATGAATGAGAACCCTCCCAGACATGAAGTGTCATCTGTGGGTGAGTGATTGTGAGGACGTATAGGAGACATTGCTGGGATCTGATGAATGAGAACCTCCCAGACATGGAAGTGTCATCTGTGAGGTGATTGTGGAGGACGTATAGAGGAGACATTGCCTGGGATCTGGAAATGAGAACCTTCCCAGTATGAAGTGCATCTGTGAGGTGATTGTGGAGGAAGTGTAGTGGGAGACATTGCTGGGACTGGCAAAAGAGGAGGTAATAAGATATTTTTTATAACCTCACCTACCTGTGTGCCCCCCCAAATCCATGTCACCCCCATATCACCTGCACACTGAACCCCTTCACCACACACTGTCAAGTCTGCAATCTCTCCTGTCTCCTACAGTGTCCTCCTTCAGCTTTACTCCTATGCAAACTGCAAGACATAGATCTCGGGAAGAGACCAGAAACTGTCCTCCCATACCAAACCCTTTGGGATTGGTAAATATGTCTGCAGAGGAGGGTCACCTTAGTAATGTCCAACAGAATGAGCGGAAGTGGTTTCAGGCGCCAGTACTTAAGATGGTGCCTTAGGGAATGAGGAAGTGAAGATTGTAAGTACCTTTTTTTTTTCTCTGTGTAGCAGTTTTCACAGATGTATACTGCTGACAGGTGTGTAATATGTCTGTGTTATGTATGTGGGAGATTTTTTTTTTGAGTTTACTTCCGCTTTAAAGACCGGAATATAGGGTAATCGAAATCCATGTTGCAAATTTTCCTCTGCTGCTACTTCACTTGAATAGAAAAGAGCACATAAATATCTGGAAAAAATAAACTATTACCTGCTGTAGAAAATATAAGCAACCCATAAATTAATGACAAGTCAATATTAGGATTGTACAAAAATTATCTATAATAAACCTGGTATTCCAATCCTGTATGCACAGGAAATTGGATGTTGGCTGTAAGTAAAGCGTAGATATTAAGGGGTTGTCATCCCTAAAGCAGCATGCTAGAATACAAGCTCAGTGTTGTGAGGCAATTTATTATTTAGACCCAGAGAAGTTCATTGCATATTTTATGGTAACTAATAAATCTTGCTTTCTTCATCTTACACCAGAAACCAAATAGTAAGTCCGTGAGTTGGAAAAAAATTCCAAAAAAATATGCTCACCTGCCTCTCCTGGAAAGTTTTCAAGATAGGGTTCTGGGATTACAAAGGGTTAGTCCTAGTTTATTTTGCTTCCAAAAATGCAGCCATTAACAACAATTGGTAATATTACTTCCCAGAATGAAGTGCAAAAGAGAAATTGCCTGGAAATGCATTGTTGTTGCATGGTTATTGTTATTCACACATGAGGCTGAATTGTACAGAGCACAAACTCCTTATTTCACTACACTTAGCAAAAAGTTAAAATGTTTAATGCAATAAAGAAGCCCCAGTGACTTCCAGAAAATGGGTGTCCATCAGGCAGCTGCCAGGTAATGAGTTCAAAGCACTCCCAAGGATTGGGATCATCTGTAAATATTAATGTTAAATATAGGTGGCAAAGGTGTGTAGTCCTTTGGTGGCGATGTATGATTTTTAAATTGGATGCTCTGAGCATCAATGGCCAGATGACTTTGATGAATCTGAAATATGTCTGTATGATCCTTGTATTTAAAAGTAAATATGTTTATTTTTAGATGTGAAGCACAAGGGGAGGTTTTTAGTTTTAGCTCACTTTAAGGACTGATATTTAACGTGTTTTCTTAAAAAAATCCTGAAAGGCAGGACGTCAACAACATTTGGCTAGGTATTTAGTTCTGAATTCTGGAGTAGTCATACACAAGACATAAAGTATGACACCAAGATTACTTCCTAATACATTTCTCAGCTATTCGTCATTATCTGTTTTCCATTTATGCGGAATTTCTACTTTTTCCGTTTGCAGAAAAGAGCAAAGAAACTAGAGGGGGAAAACATATATATCAGACATAGCAATTTAATGTTGGAGGTTGGTATAAATTGTTGGAGTCTGTAACCCTGTGTTGTCTGGACTTTGATGTCTATTTTTTGTTTTGTTTTTAGTGTGTACTTACCTGCAGAAGTATCTGTGGGCACTGTCTGCATGTTAATTTTTTTTTTGCATGCATGCTTTTCTAAATGTGATTTATGTTCTCCGAAGTTTTTAACACTTGTTCATGTTTGAAGATCTTGCTGCTTTTGTCTATGGATTAAGCTTACTCTGTATTCCAGGACATTTTAGTGTTGTGAAACTGTCCGGGTCTTGCTTTACGTGTTACATTTTTGTGCTTATAAAAGTGATCACCGAGTTCAGTGTGTGTGCTTCCGTCATCTACAATTGTAGTTTGTAATTCAGCCACTAAAACTTTAATCTGTCAAAGAATGTGATGCAACTTTAAGTGCTGCAACAGCTTCAAACTGCTTTTAACATTGAAATATCTGTTACACCTACCTTATGTGGTGAAACATGTTGAATCAGACGCAACCACCGTGCACAAATTCTTGTAAACATGCCAGTACTATAGTAGTGTTTTCAGATGGTCCTTTACACAAGTCAGCTGTCATTTCTTTAAATAAAAGTAATCATTATTCTATAAGGTACAGTTGCCCATTTCAAGCGTTGTGAGCTATTGCAAGGAAAGTGATTTGGGGTTTTTTTTCTCTTTTTTTTTTATAGGATTATTCCTAGAACCGACCCTTAAATGTAACATAAAAGCTGGTGCCATCAAGTTTTTTTTGTGGCATATTATGCTATATTATGTGGGGGATGGTATTGTAACAACCTTAATGTTAAGGAATATTTAAGGCATTTTTTTCCTATATATAATATGGAGACAAAGAACTAGTTAATACAGACTTGGTATTTGGAATTGACAGATACATACATATATTTGAACAAGTGTTGGTAGTAATTCCTTTATCATCTAATCTATTGATTTCCTTGCATAATGTACACGACGACTGTGTTAAATGTGCTATACCCCTGCAGTTTGATGGTAAACATGGTAACTTAACTTAACAAGTTAATATGCCTGCATTATGTTATCTAGTTGAATGCAGGCATTATCTTATCTTCTGCGTAGTCTGATTTCATTTTCTTGCTCCTAAACATGTTACAGGCTATGAGCTTTGGCTACATTGTGCTGTGTCCACAAGATATCAGCTTCTACCACCCCAACTACTTACCATTCTTCTTTTCTTTGCCTTCCTTGTTCTATTTCCTTATTCTGATCTTTTCTGTCTCCTCTTTACTTGTACATTCTTTCAATCTTTGTACCGCTATTCCACCTGTCCACCTTTTCAAAAACTTCTCAGGACTTAGAGACTCGGACTCAGGAGGAAATCATTAAACACCATGCCAGTATTCGTGAGCTGAAGAAAAGTTTTATGGAATCAGTACCTGCTTCACGCCCCAGTGAGTGGGATAAACGCCTTTCTACCCACTCTCCCTTCCGTACTCTCAGTTTCAATGGACAGGTCCAAACTGGCACTGATGGGGTAAGTTTTAATTCCACCATACGCATGTCTTAAAATATAAGGATCTTTAAAAATGAATGATTAGATCAGTGTGTTTTTATTAGTAAATATAAACATATATTCTATTTATGTATATATCATGTGCTTTATAAGGGGGTGCAGATAATACACATTAACCTCCCTAGCGGTTGAGATGAGCCTAGCTCGTCCGAGCTTCAGGCTCGCCTCAACCGCCGGGAAAGCAGGCAGCGGGGAGACCCTATGCCTCCCCGGAAAGCTGTAGCGATTGTCTTCATGTTAATGGAGGAGCGCCGGCTTCCCCTCTCACGCAGCAATGACAACAGCTGCGCGTAGAGCTCCGGCGAGATGCCGGAAACTCTGTACACTGCCTTGATCGCCCGTATCGCGCCGTTGTAAACGGCGCGATACGGGCGGTGCGCTAGGGAGGTTAAATATTAACATCCTGGCCAACATAAAATGTCCATACTTTGCCTTCAGATTAGTTTCACAGAGAAAAAGTCTCCAGATTGTTTAAAGAGAATGATGCAAGTGGGCATTTATTTTATACTTTCTGCTCCTGAATTAGCTATAAGATTTCAGTGACATTTCAAGGTGGGTTTACATGTGTAGGTCAACTGCCAATTAAATTTTTTGATAGATTTTTTTGTCGAAGATTGTTCGCCCATTTATCGAATGTAACATTAGATTTTTTTGTTTGTTCATCCCGATATCGAATGAAAATACATTCGGAATTACTACGACCGATAAAAATTTACCAACATGTTCGATGACCTATTGAGCGATTTTTTGTTCGAGATCGAACAAAATGTATCCATCAAACGAATTTGTCATTCTAGATTTTTGCTCAATCAACCAAAAAATCGTTCATCCTTCATTGATTGAACGAAAAAATCTACACGTAAACCCACCTTTAATCCTGCGACCTTGAGGTCACAATATTTTACTCATTGTGACATCCATGAAACATCCATGAAACTGCTGTATGTACAAGAGTTGTAAAATCTTGGCATTTAGACCAGATCAGATGGGGGTAGGGATTACACAGTTGAATATAATTAGTCCTGACACCACTATGAAGCTTACCACAAATAGTTTTTCATATGTTCATATTTTATCTGATACTGTAATAATTCTGAGGCATGTACATTTATTGCTATAAAATCTTTCTATATTGGCCAGTGTCATCTTCAGTAACAATTGCCACATTGTTTATTCATTAATTTGTCACTTGTGACTTCTCTCCAATAAGTTTAATAATCTGAAAGGCTAACACTTTCTGCAATTTCATCAAACTTTTTGGCCTCTTTGAAATACTGTTAGTTACATCAGGTTGCTTTGAAAACTCACATGTTTAAGTAGTCGAACAACCTAATATACAGTGAGCCTTAAATTATATTTTTTAGCTGATCTGTTTGTAATCTTTTTATTAGTTATTTTTACACTTATATTCTGTTTTCCCCCAATTTTTACATATAGGGATTTTTCCTTTACAAATCAAAAGTTCTGTTTTACAAAAATACTGCGTGTGTTTTGAACATGCCCAAGCAGGTTTTGCTCGTGTGAGAAAACCCTTTGGCATTGGATAATACTGTAGTTATGTAGCATCTAAAATTTGCCTCTTCCAGTGGGTGGTCACTAAAGGGGCAGCATCAAACTTACATCATCTTCTCCTCATTTGTAAGGCTTTTTAAATGTCTTTTTATTAACATTTTCAAACATAAATTATACTTCTTTTCCATTGTGGATAGCAATATGTAAATTGAATAAGTACATACATATATAATATTAACATATCTCATACCTTCTTTAATAGTATTAACACATTTAATGATAGAGTTTATACTTAATGTGTATCATAAACATTGTCATCATATAATATAAGGTAGACTAAATAATCTATATCTCCATGCAGCCCTTTATGGGGGGCATACTAGACACAGATTATAATAACAAAATCACAACAGACACAACAAACATAAATGCAACAATAACTTTTTCGTTGAATATCTTTACCACCCCTCTCTGTGCCCCATCTTTCCTTAATAATTTTTAGATCTAGTCTAATGTATAGTAACAATACTTATTATCTAATTCACGACCGTTTCCTTAGAGAGGTAATTCAAATTTTCCTAGTTTTCCCCCTCAATTGTTCCGTTGGGTACCATTCTGTATGTTCATAAGGTTTCATAAAGTCATATATTTGACAATCTGATAGCTCTATAGTCAAATCTTTTTTCCATACTTTGAAAAATCTTCCTGCACACACATCTTTCTTCTGCATTGTCAAGAATCTTTCAAAGGACATATAAACATATGAGAGCTTGAACCTCCGATAATGATGAAGGTGAAGCTGTTAGCAAAAGATGCAAATGTGTTCCCAATCAGTTATTTTACCTGTTTTACCTCTTATCTCTAGAGTCATGCAGCAGAAGAGTATATATATATTAATCTCCCTTGAGTGTAGAGTAATTTAATTTATATAGCTAATAACCTCTTGCCAGAACTGCTTTATCGCTGGGCATGACCATAATAAATGCTGGAGATTTGGTAAATTAACATTACATTTAGGGCAGCTGGTCACAATATCCTGTGTTATACTTGCATTCTTTATATTGAATGCTCCATATACTCAATGGTTCCTTGTGTTTCATGCCATGTTACTGCCTTGCGGATTGCCTGCCAGCCTGCTTGCAGAATATCCACCATATCCTCTAGATCAGTGGTTCCCAAACTGGGGGGGGGGGGGGGGGGGGGGGGGGGGGGGGGGGGGGGGCGCAGAGGTATTCTAGGAGGGTTCACCTATAGGGCTGAGGAAGGGACAAGCAGGAAGCCAAGCATGAAGTGCATGTAACGTGTTTGTGTGTGTTTGTCTCTATGTGAATGATACATGTTACTGCATGAGTGTAGTATGTGTGTCTCTATGTAAATGATGAATGTATCTGTATGATTAGTGGCTATGTATATATATATGTAATTGACGTGAAAACTAAAGAAAGTTGTATGAGTTGTATATTTAACGAAAAGTTTGAGGGACATTTCACACTAGTACTAGAACAAAATATTGCAACGCAAACATGTCTAGATTGACATGGCCCTCAATCTGAAACTGTGCATAATGTCCCTATGTAGAGAAGGAAATTGCAGGGAAATTGTGGGAACCACTGCAATATAGAATGGAGATGGCAATGATTGAAAGAAATGACATTAGATACAATATAGAATGGGGATGACAATGTATCTAATCAGGGTGGATAAAAATCGATGATTTTTTTAAAATTTACATTGAATTTTTTAAAAATAAAATGCTTTTTGAGGAACATATATTACCATCCCAAGGTTAGTACATGATGAAATAAAGATTAGTTTGTAATTATGTAGAATAAAGCTGTATATGTTTAATTTTTGTGGTAAAAAAAATACATGAATCCATTCACAATGTCAGGCTCTTCCAGAGGTTTTTGTAAGATTTTATAATGAACAAAACTCCACTCTCAGATATATAGAGGCCATCATCCCAAAAACAATAGACAGAAGGCATAAACACATCACCGCAAATTTTCCCTTGAATAGACAAGGACAAGCCACTCAATATGTTAAAGCAAAACAATTATTATACACAGTGCAAAAGATTAAGTAATGGCCATCATATTAATCAGAAACAATGCGCAATGGTGTCCCCACTGCACTGACACCAGTGGGGAACAGAGAGACAGACAGATTTTAACCGCATAAATTCCATGGTGATCTGCGTACAAGAAGACCGAAAGATTTTTAATACATTTACTTATGTAAACATGATCAGTTGATGGTTTGGGTCGGTCTTGTTACGTAGATCCCCAGCGGGGACACCATCTTCAGAAATCATATCTTTCCCCCTATATTGATCTATCGATGTGAGTGACCACTGAGGGTCTATGTCCACTTCTATGTCGATTTGGTTATTCAATATGACGGATCCCCTTGTGTTGGCTGTTCGTGTTGGGGTAAATGCGTTGGGGTAACATTTGCGACATTTGGACTATTTAAATTGTCTAAGCACGTGTAGAGATGTGTACATCCGCAACATTGCGCATTGTTTTTGATTGATATGATGGTCATTACTTCATTTTTTGCAAAGTGTATAATCAATGTATTGCTTTTGTGTCCCCTCAACCATGTCTATTCCAGGGAAAATTTGGGTGATGTGCTTATGCCATCATCACCTTCTGTCTGTTTCTGTAAGATTATTGGGCAGTTTCTCTGCCTACAAGATATTATCACAGATGCTTGGTTTACTTTTGCAGTTCTCAAAACTAAGTGCAACAGAAAAGTTGTCCAAATATGAATGATTAACCTAAACTGGGGATAAAAAAACTAATATGAAAAGTTGTTATTCTAAAAATCTTCATCAACTTGTATTTTAAACTTAAACCAGGAAGAATGATTGATTTAAATCAGTTTGATTTAAATCGAGCCTTACTGACTAGTGATTTAAATCATGATTTAAATCGGTTTGATTTAAATCAAATCCACCCTGTATCTAATGCACCCAACTGTCATTTCTTCCAATCATTGCCATCTTCTACATCGTATCCATTACAGTTGGGTACATTAGATACATTATTGCTGTGGCTCCCAAACTGGGGGGAGGGGGGCAGCTAGGGGGCTGTGGGAGGGACAAGCAGGAAGCCAATTGAGTGCATCTAATGTGTGTGTGTCTCCGTGTGTGTTTGTCTCTATGTGAATAATTCATGTCCCTGCATATCTATGCATGATTGGATGATTGGTGTGAATACAAAATAAAGTTGTGTTAGTTGTATTTTACAAAAGGTTTGTGGGACATTTTACACTAGTACTAGTACATGATACTGCAACGCAAACACATCTAGAGTGAAATGGCCATCAATCTAAAGGGGGGGGGGTAATGTTCTATATAGAAAAGGTGGCCCCGCAGGAAAAGTTTGGGACCCACTGCTCTAGATTGTTATTAGTTAGGGTCTCGGCCATTTACGCATGTGTGAGCCCCTTGTTTCTATCTACAGGGAGGGGCAGAATTAGTAGGCAGTGGTATTTTTGAGGATACTTTTATTATTGAACAAAACACATGTTCTCAATGAACCCAAAAAAACTCATTAATATCAAAGCTGAATATTTTTGGAAGTAGTTTTTATTTTGTTTTTAGTTTTACTTTTTAGGGATATCTGTGTGTGCAGGTGACTATACGTGCTAATTATTAGGCAACTTACAACAAACAAATGTATGACCCATTTTCATTATTTATTTTTACATGAACCAATATTAACACTCAACAAAAAAGAAAAAAAAAGGACAATAGAAAAGACACTAAAGCCATCCATGGATGTCTGTCAGGTTTTGATCTGTTCACACCATACACATTGCATGCTCCGTAACCACAGCTCACAGACACTGTCAGAGAGGGTGTACTCTTTTCCCTCCTGTAAATCACACATTTGATGATGGACCACAGGTTCTCAATGGGGTTCAGATCAGGTGGAACAAGGATGCCACTGTCATTAGTTTTTCTCTTTTATACCCACCCTTTCTTGCCAGCCACGCTGTGGAGAATAAACTTGGACGCGTGATGATGGAGCATTGTCCTGCATGAAAATCATGTTTTTCTTGAAGGATGCAGACTTCTTCCTGTACCCTGCTTGAAGAAGGTGTCTTCCAGAAACGGCAGTAGGACTGGGAGTTGAGCTGTGAACTCCATCCTCAACCCGAAAAGGCCCCACAAGCTCATCTTGATGATACCAGCCCAAACCAGTATCCACCTCCACCTGGATTGAAATGCGTCTGAGTGGACTGGAGACTCTCTGCCCTTTACCAATACCAGCAAGTGCGACCATCCATATGGCCAATCAAACTCACTCCATTTACATCATATAAAAACTTAGAAAATCAGTCGTAGAGATGTATTACATTGCCAGTCTTGAACGCTTCAGCTTTGTGTTCTGTTCAGTAGGTGCGTCTTTACAGCCTGCTGTCTCTGAGTAATTGCAACACCTTGTGCTTTTGGGCAACAATATGATGATTGCAGCTTGAAAATATGGCCAAACTGGTGGCAAGTGGCAATTTGAACAGCTAGCAACCTTGACTTTTCTCAGTTCATGGACATTATTATGCGCCTTTGTTAGTCCACACGCTCTTAGGACACTGTTGACTATTTTAATGAAACTCTTATTGTTCGAATAGATAACGCTTCAGAACTTAACATTTAAGAGTGCTGCATCCCTCTGCAAGATAACACATTTTGACTTTTCTAAAGCCTAAGTCAATACCATATCTAAAAAAAAAAAATGACCTAGAACAAAGATTTAAAATTATGCACACCTATATAGGTGTGATGCAATTAGACCACACCCCTTCTCATTACAGAGATCACATACCTAATATGCTTAATTGTAGAGTTCGAGCTAACAGCTGGAGTAAGACACATGCATAAAGAGGATGATTGGTAAAAATACTCAATTTGCCGAATCATCTGCCCTCCCTGTATTTAGGTATTAGGTATCTATGTTTACTTATATATGCCAATGTTTAGCTTTAATAAGGTGTAAGGTTTTGTAGTTTTATGAGTAAAAGTGCTATTATCAGTTGTATTGTGTTTATTGCACAGCTATGTCTTTTTCATACATGGCAGAGGAAAATGTAGACAAATGTCTTTGTTCTGCTTGTTTTTAATTTTTAACTACTGGGTTGAGGGGGATGGAAGAAGGGTACTCATTAGGTCACTTTTGATATGCTATGCAGATTTACAGTTTATGTAACTTGCGTAAAAAGGAAATCTACCTATACTTTTAAGGTATCCTAAGTAAAAGGAATGTAATGTAAACATGGAATCTGTACAGTACAGGTGTACAGGTGTGGCGCACAAGGCCTATTATGGCTTTGCCAGTATCCTGGTAAAAGATTGTTGTTGTTGTTTGTTTACTAAGATCATGCAACATATTAACATATTTACAAATATACAAATTATATACAGAACAATTCTGTACATGACAATCCATTATATTCCAGACTTCAGTCATAACATATTTATAAACCTAAACTAGAGCAATCAGCCTTACAGGCTAAAAAAAACTTCACCCACCAATGCATGGAACCCTTCCATTACTTTTATGACAAAAAATCTAGGGGAGTGAAAAGAAAGCACAGAAAGCAGAAGCCACCACTCAGAGTTAGACAGGAGACCCCCGAGGAATGCTGATGTTCCTCCACACCGTAATGCCGACATCCCTCTGCATCCTGTCCTGGTAAAAGAATTGCTCAGCCAGGCTAGTGGGTAATCGCATTTTGGTCCCTTGAAATAGCAGGTTATACATCAGTGGTGGTCAAGTGCAAAATTACAGAAAAATTTACAAGTGCAGCGCTCAAATCCTCCAGAGGGAATGCACAAAAGAATAAGTGGTGATTGAAGTGTTATGCTTTCCCCACCCTGTAATTGTGGTAAGTAAAGTATTTATCCTCTCTCGCTGGATTGGTGGTCACTAAATTAGTAACCCATTAACCCTTTCACTGGTAGTCAGTGAACCTTTAAGCTCCGCCCCTTTGTACTAGTGTTCTTTAAAGTGTTAGCCCCCCCTTAGTGATCAACAAAACAAAATCCCACCTGACGGGACTTGTGTTTCAGTGCCCTGTGATGAAAATATGCATCTTGCTACTGCTCTGTACTCCATCAGCAGTGCCCAGTAAGTGGTGGACCATGCCCCACGATAATGGGAGGTTAGAAACAAAGAACCAGGTGTTGGGCACCACTGTTAAAAAGTCTAGTGATGGTCATTGGCAACACGTAAACACAACTATCTCTGTTATTAATTATTTTATTATTAAAAAACAAAGATATTTTGCTGACCCTAATGTTGGCAGTTATTATTTCTGTCGCGCCCTGTTGGCGCTTATAATTAATTTTTCCAACCGTAATGCTGGAAGCTGTTATTGCATGGCAATAATTGGGCTTTTTTCCCCCCTACTTCTCAATGTGTTGCATGGTTTTGAGGTGTGTTAGATGGTTTCATGTGAAAAACAGGTGACTATTGTTCAGCCCTGTTAAATAAAAGACACTTTTACCTCTATTATTTTCAAATTGACCATCACTAATTCAATGCATTATCATTCGGAGAGGAATCATGCATTTTGCTTAGTTGCTAATTGCAAACAAGTTGTATTGACACCAGAGGACACTTTTTTCTTACATTACATCAATTGCCGTTATTTGTCATGTGAATTATTGACTTTTGTGCTAGCTGTAAGGGCTTGTTTCCACTTGGGTGCCTGCCTGTGGTTTGAATCGCGACACGGTGCCCACAGGAGATCGCCAGTGATCTCCTACAGTCTCCAGCGTTTGAAACCGCGGGCACGATGTGGCAAGATGTTCTGTGCCACCCCTCCACTTCCTGTCTGATTGAGCCCATAGACACTGGGCGCAGTTAAAGACTCCATAGAACCGTGTCCATTCACCTCTATGGGTGCGATTAGGCACGCGCATCCCACGGTCTAAGATCCAAAATGTGGTAAGCCGCGTTTCCGATCATGGGCTGCACCGCGCCCGATCAAGGCCGACCACAGATATGGAGGTGGCCCCATTAAAATGTATGGGTGTGATCTCTCGAGATCGCCCAAGTGGAAACAAGCCCTTAGAGAACATTCACATGGGCACCTGTAAACTCTTCTTTTACAGCACTCAGCTGCCCGAATAGTGCTGCAGCCCGGAAGATGGGATATTTGGCATCCCCAGGCATTTTTTGCCCGATAGGGGTAACACAGGTTTCTGAATGTCCCCTGAGTGCCTGCACCAGAAAGCACACCATTGAAACAGTAATTTTAGATAGGTAAATAGTGACTCCTAGAGGAGAGAATACACATTTCTCCATACTTGATATATTACAATACGTGGCAATACATTTCATTGTTTAAACATTTTTTTTGGTAATAAGAAATATTAGATTAGCACATACTTTGTGGAATATACATAATGCTTTATTTAAACTGCAGCTTTATACAAACCAAAAACAGCAAACCATAAGTACTATCGAAGGTTAACTGTTGGCTTTCTATTTCTCTTAGAAGTGGGCCACATAGTGTGACAAAGGACATTTGGACCTGAAAGGTTCTGTCAGTCTAGCAAATGTAAAATGCAAATACAGTTAGAAACACTTTTCCATTGTCTTGTACTGTTCCAAACTGTACCATTTGCCCTATATTACCCACTCTAGAGCAGTGATGGCGAACCTTTTAGAGACCGAGTGCCCAAACTGTAACCCAAAACCCAATTTTTTATCTCAAAGTGCCGACTTGGCAATTAAACCTGGGTTATAACTCGGGGAACATAGGGGATCAGTGTAGTTATAAGCTTCTTGAAAATCCTAGTCTGCTGATGACAAAGCACAAAATCCTAGGCTGCTGATGACAGTTGTAGTTTCTTTACCCAACTTGCTGTGTAAAGAAACTACAACTGCAAGCATTGCATTCTACCAGTTGCTTAAGAACTACACTACACAGCATGCCCTGCTACCTTTTCTATCTGTTGTAGAACTGCAACTTCTAACCTGAGAGAATTCTTTTGCCTTCTATCATTCTGTCTTCTACTCACTCACACACTTTACACACACTCTCACTTACACATTACATACACACACACCTTTTTCTCGGCTTACTGCTTGTCCCTTCCCAGGCTTCTGATTGGCTAGCAGTGCTAGTGGAGGGTATAGGGTGCTGTGTGCAATCAGAAGAGAGGGGGAGAAAACTGTAAGCATTGAGAGCCAATGGGCTGTAGTTCTTTCCTTTATCAGCCTCTGTGTTGGCTGCCAGGTCGGGTTCCCAGAGAGGGCTCCGAGTGCCACCTCTGGCACCTGTACCATAGATTGGCCATCACTGCTCTAGAGGCTGTAAATATTTTGCAAAACCTACCGTAGTTTTTGCTCTATAAGATTTTATCCTAAAATCTGATGGAGTAAATGTAAAAGGAAAATATGTATTTTATTTATTTATTATTGACGCCTTTCATGTGTGTGCACTAGAGTTGATCACTCATGAGAGAAGTCAATAAAGATTATTCTGTTGTGTACAGCCATGGGTGGTGTTAGCACTGGGTCATCTAGTGCACATTGAGTATCACTATGTTTATATTTATTTTACAATAACCACAGTGTAAAGTATTGACTTATTCTGTGTGTCTTTTCTGCTGCAGTTTAAGCTGTTCCCATTTTCTGTTTTGCCCTTAAATTTACCACATAATTCCATTTATTAGCCTATGTTTTGTTTAATTGCCATGTTGACTGGTATTGTTAGATAGAACTTATAAAAGTTGTTTATTATTGGATACTTGTGTCCCTCCGCTGCAGCTGTATGATGACAATATGAAATGACTAGTCGACTCGACTGACTTTAGTGGTGGATGACTCGACTTGACAAAATCTTGTCAGTTAGTGTGCACACATAATCAATGAACACCTGGTCCACAAAAAAGGTGTACTGGGTGTTCGTTGTATGTCTTATCTCCAAGAAGACTACAGACCATTACCTTAAACACTCCTGGGCGGTAGGCTTCTGACAGGACCAAAGCATGTTCCAGCAGGGTGTGCACAGCTGGAGCACACTGTACAGTGGCTTGCAAAAGTATTTGTGAACTTTTCCACATTTTGTCACATTACAGCCACAAACATG
>CM070033.1:110370333-110385212 GCA_036250615.1 Ptychadena robeensis | reverse complement strand
TGGTTCAGCAGAATATCCTGGTTCCATGTTATCCTGGTTTGCAGTAAGTTCATCTCACCACACACCTTTCAATCATTCCATACATTTCCTTTAGATTCACCAGCCTGTATGTAGTGCAAGGGCCTTAGATTTTCCCATTCAGTTGACTTAAATACTGTTGTTGTCTGAAAAAAAAAAAAAAGGAACAACCAAATTTGTTGTACTTGAACATAAAATCATTTAAGCAGTGGTCGGACGCAGTTGATTATTGAAGTATCTGATGGGTTTTATTTACTATATATTGTACTATGAAGCATGCACACAGGGCTTAGAATAAGAATTGATTTGTTTTAAATCACAAATGTAATACAATAGACTTGAATAGGACTGTAAGAGGATCAAACTGAAAAATGTAACTGAATGTCCAGCTTAAGGTTGATTGTACAAGAAGTGTAAAGTGAGATTGTATGTATGTATTATATGTATGTGCATGGTGACCTTAAAGGTGCCCATACACATACAGATGGGTTTGTGATCGATGACCCGTTCAATCGATAGAGTCGCATCACCATGCTGTGCCCGTTGATTGGACGGGAATCAAGAAGCACCACTTCAGTTGGTTTTCCTGATCAATCCTTTGGATGGGGACCCAGGTCTGGAGGATTATCTTTGTAGATGGGAGACCTCCACCTTGCTGAACAAGAATCCAACTCTCAGAACTACCAATTGTTACCCTTGTCTTGAGGTTTTAGGAAACACACAGACATTGTCTAATGTAAATGTTTTTCATAGTTATCAACTTAACCAAATGATGATTCTCAGATGTTTTATCTTAATCTCCTCTTATTTCTTTGTGCAGCCTCCACTCGTGAAAACTCAAACAGTGACCATCTCCAATGCTTCAGCCGTGGAGAAAGGGCAAATTCCCACCAAGGAAGTCCCTTTAGTACACACAGAAACTAAAACTATCACATATGAGGCAGCAAGAGTAAGTATTGGTCTTAAGTCGATGTTCAAGTCTAGTAACCTAGGGCCAGGGATTGAAGATATAGTTGGTGTTAGTTAACTGGCACATCATTATTGCAGTATTGCTTTCCAGATGTCATAATTTACTTTTATTAGATAAAACCACATTCAAGGTATGTGGTGGGCTTAGGTTAGCCACACATGTTGCAGTGTTTATCACAAAAATCATAATTTATTAATAGATTATTAATTATCAATATTTATCTAATGTATTATAACCAGGGTTATAGGGTACCAGTCGATCCGTTTGATCTACCTAATTAATCATTTGAGTCGATCACTTGAAAAATCGATTCCTTTTTTATTGAATCAGTCAACCAAATGTGATGGGAGTTCACCATAAAATTAGCATGAGTCACTTTGCTCAATCAAAAGTTGGTATGCCTATCTTTGAGGCGAATCCTAAAACAATTTATTTTTGTATATTTAAATACCAACTTCTAACAGGGCGATCAGTCAGAGATTAACCTAATTCCCTCTCCACCTCAAAAAACAGACATGGGTTGCAACCCTTTCCCAGTCTTACTAAAAATAAGAACAAAGCTTTTTAGCTGGACATACGTTTTACTTGGAATAGAACAAATGCAGTATATAACGTATTTTGGGGGCTAAAAGACACACCCTATACTTCAGAGTGTTTGAAGGCCAAAAAAATATTTCACCTTTCTGCTGGCAAAAAAAAAGCAATGCCACTACCCCCTGCTCTTTAACGTCATAGATGATGTCATTGAGGCGTACCCAGAAGTGCTCCCTCCGGAAAGGTGAGTATGCCTGAGGTTATTTTGGAAAGAGTATTGTTAGTTAATACACTAACTTGGGCTAGCCAACTGCTCAGGAGGTTAAACATTACCTTTCTTGTAAATTATATAGTGTAGTATGTAATAAAATCATATTTTTTCAACAGAGTGATGATGTTAACAATGATGGAGAAACTGGCGTTTTGCTTACTGCACACACAATTACCTCTGAAACAACCAGTAGTACCACCACAACCCAGATTACAAAGGTAAATTTACCCAGTTTGTTTGATTAGTAAAATGGGATATCAATTCCAATTTTGACCATGTAGTATAGGAGTTTCTCACAATAGTGAGTACACTTGTCACATTCAGAAAGAATGACAGTGTATTGCACTGCACACTTTAGCATAATGAAAATATATATAGGGACTGTGTGACCTAATTCTGGGTAAGGCCATGGGAGTAGTAAACTTCCAAAGTGATCGTTGACTGGCCCAGGTCACATGCTCCTGCAAGCTTGAATGCATTCGGTAGTTAGGTGAATAGGATAGGTTACATCATCATTAACTTTTTTAGCATTTGACAGCATAACTCTTTTTCTAATTGTATTTATCTGTTTTTTCTAGACTGTGAAAGGTGGTATCTCTGAGACGCGAATAGAGAAAAGAATAGTGATCACTGGGGATGGAGATCTGGATCATGATCAGGTAACACAGTTAAATATTGGTGACTTTTTGAGTTATGTAAACATTATGTTATACAAAATAGACAATAGCAGAAATCAATGAAGTACATTTAAATGTGTAATTAATAATTTAATCTTGTCAGGTTTTGGTTCAGGCAATTAAAGAAGCAAAGGAACAGCACCCGGACATGTCAGTAACCAAAGTGGTGGTTCACCAAGAGACTGAAATAGCAGAGGACTAATCATTACAGGTACATTTTGCCTATAATGTGGTTTACAATGCTAATCCTTTAATTAACATAGAGTATTAGATTTTACATTTATATGTAATGAACACCATGTACTGTTATCCCAAGTTGATATATTATAGTATTAAAGATTTGTATATTCTATATAACAGTTTTCAAACTATCGGTTTCTTCACTTAACACATACATTTCATATTGTCTACTGAGTACAGTCTCAGTCATTTTACAATATTAGATAACTTTCTCTATAGTGATCTTTTTAATCAGACATTGCTGTATTACACCAGTACACGACATTCTCCTTTTTCAGTAATCTGGTGATCCTGGAACACACTAGCTGATGTTCAAGAAACGTCTCACTGTCACTAAAACAGAGAATTTTAATGTGCAGGAATTTCACAGGACTTGTAATGTAAAGTAATGTCAACGAATTTTCTGACTTTAGGACAGTTACTGAATACTATTATTCATATTTCTAGGAATTGTGTTAGCTAAAGTGGAACTACAGTTGCATTTTCACAAGGCTAACAGGAAACTGTTTATGGCAGAAGAGATTATTTCTCTCTTTTGCCATATGATATCTTGACATCTTGTCTGTTAACTGGCTTGCATGCTCCTCAAAAAACAAAGGGTTTTGCGGTCTGATTCAGTCTGTCTTTCTGTTCCAAAAGTGGTCCTAAAATTTAGCCAACCCTAGTGGTCCACTGAGATACAGATTTCTGTACCAAAAGAGGTACATACCTAATACCTATAATAATATAAGGTCCCCACACACGTAACAAGCTGCAACCGATAACAATCGCCCCAAAGATCGGTCAGCCAGAGAACGGACATGTCCGTAATTTTTGACCGATGCCATAAGTTTGAATGGGGACCAGGGACCAGCACACAAAGGGTGTCCGCTGATACTGTAAGCGATGCAGTGTAGCGTGATGACGTAATTTTGTTGGCCCCCGCTTGCTATGTGTGTGGGGACCTTAACTCACAAAGTCAAATAGTGGAATATACAAAGTTATATTTCCACCATCACCATCTGCCCCTGTGACGTTGACGAGTTGACAAGTTCATGAATGCCCTAGTGTACACTGACAGATATGCATGCACAGCTCAGTGTAAAATCCTAGCATTCTGTAAGCATAAGGAAGTGCTGAGTCTATGGACAAAGTGGTGGATGCACTGAAGGCAAAATATCATGTGCATATTTGTGCATGTTTTATTCATTGGGTTGGGTGGTGGGAGACTACTAGTCTGAACTGTATCCGCAATTAGTCATAATTCCCCTTTTTTACCACTAAGATTATAAATAATAAAACATACAGTGTCACTTATATAAATAACTACCAATATAACTTATGGACAAAACTCCATAGGTGCTGTTGTGACAGAAATATAGAATTGAGCACCTAGCCATGCAGTCTGTTTTGGAAATGTAAATATTTCAGAAGAAACTCAGCAACAAATGGGAAGACCATGTAAAATCACAGTGCATAAATGTCCCCACCACTGTTGATTTATTGAGTTTTCATGATCCAGGAGCTTTAAAGGTAGCCATACACGTTCGGATTCTTTCTCGATTCTTGAGGGACTGACTGCAGTGTGATGATGTCATCATGTTGCAGCCAGCCCCTCAGAGGAGTGGCCACCACCCTTTGTGTGCCGAACATTACTTTGGATGGGGACTACTGTCAATCAGCCTGAAAATCGTCCCGTGTATGTCTACCTTAAGATCTAAGTGGAAAATTTGCTTTATTTATGCTATGATCTCACATAGGCGATTAGCCTGCGGGGCTAATCGTTCAGGAGCGATTAGCCAGATGATTTTTACACGCAATGTTTTTTAAAATCATCCCCATTAAAAAAATATTGCTTCCATTGAGAATGAATGGATCAAAAATTGTGTCCATTCATGCCTATGTCACTTCTGATCGAGTCTGATCGCGGGTCCAACCATGTCGGTACCTGGTTGCGGTCATTAGCGATTAAAATCACCTAAGAGGTAACAGCTGGAATGAATTCACCTAGCTTGACAACAAAAATGGAAAGGTATGTTACAAAAAAAAGTCCAACAAATATCAGTTCATTTAAAATAGATGTTTTTCTCCTGCCAAACCATAGCCCACAACATACTAAACATCACCTGGAAAGATGTTCTGGAAGGTTGTTTCTACAGAAAGTTAGCGAGGGGGACATTATTTTACGGTTATTTTATTTTAAGATTACCATCTGTTAATGGACTCACCACTGCAAATATGCTTCCATGGTTTAGATCAAATGTATACTACTGCACACCCGTTACTTTTGTATTTATCATTTTTCTAAATTGTTTTCAGATATTACGATAACGCTGCAAGGGGACCACAAAGATTATACTTCACAAAAAACCAGCAAGTTTCCTTGCAATGCCCCCACCCCTGGATATATCACTTGGCAAGCATCATCAAGACATACTTGGTCAAATGCCCCATTCTCTTCTAAAGCAATACTTACCTCTCTCCCGCAGACTCTTCTAACAAAACCTAAGTAGCCTCGACGTGGGAGAATTCCAGGCTTGGACATTGGAACAATTATTTATACGACTTCAAAATGTCATCACATCTCCTGTAAAGTGTTGTTGCATACTGTGAATGATGAATGTAACTTGTACTTCTGGTACACTGGAAATGTAAGTTTAAACACTGTTCACATTGCTGACTTGTGTGTAAGTTCTTGTCAGCAGTCTTCTCTTTAGTAATGGCATGAAGGAAAGACAGTACGGTGCTATAGTTTGCAGTGCACATTTTGGATTTGGTGTCCACAACCTGTGTAGAGAAGTGTGTGTATGTCATCTCTGCCTTATTTAGATCTTGAAATAATGTAACACTGAGTTTACACTAGTGTCACCCTGTATAGAATACTGTCCAGTTCATCGCCCTTAGTTCTCTTTTTATCGTGTTACCTGAACTTACTGATCATTTTTCTGTTATCTTAAAGCTTCACATTACAGTGAAAGACATGGATTGTGTATCTTCCTACTGTCTGCTATCACTGTTCTCTGTATAAGGTCGATCATCATGCCTGCCCCACAAAAAAAATCTTCATTTTAGACCAGCCTAATGAGTCAAAGTAGGGAATTGATCAAAGTAAGCTGCATTTGTTTTTGAAGCACTGGGAAGTGTGTAGGTTATTCAACTTTCACCTGCTTGTACCCAACCTAAGGTGGATACAGGGGTGAGGGTCATTAAACTGAAACAATTATGTGTGAAACCTACTTTTTTAACCATTTTCTTATATTTGCTATTATTGGATCTCATTGAAAAAAATGAAAAAAAAAACACAAAAAAGACAGACCTCATGATGTATTATTTTCTACTTTTAAATAATGAAGGATATTTGTAAATGTGGTTTTATTCAATTTTTATATATGCAGATGAATTGTGATAGGTCGTACTTTAGCATATTTTACTTGCTTCTGAGGTGTGAAAAGTACATTTTCATCATGTTGTTCCAAGATGACACATTTAAGTAAATATTTGTAGCTTCTGATATGTGTGCCTGTGTTTTTCCCCCCAATCTACTGTACTTTTTGCAGACATTAAATCAATGGGAAAATTTCTTATTGTTCGAATATATAAAAGAAAACTTTATAAAAGTTATAAACATCCTGGGAGCAATAGCTTTGCTTCCCAGAAGACTGGGATTTGTTCCATTCTCTCCAGCCAAGCCAAAAAGCCACTGCCAAGAGGAAGAACTAACAGCACTGGCAGTACCCATTCTCTGAACACACTGACCGACTTATGCAGAGCCACATTTTTAAGTGCGGCACTTACAACTTACCCATGAGCAGTTATTTACATATGGGAGAAGATATAAGTCTCTTGCCTTAAATTTCCTTGCTGCAATACAGTATGTTCCTGTAAATACACAACTAATTCTGCCAATCCACTCCACTTTTACTGTTGTGAATATATAATGTGACTCCTGTTAATAGCTGGATGAATTCATGCTGCGTTGTTTTAATGAGAGAAGTATATTATAAATGAAGGTGAAACACAAAAGAAGTACAGGGAATCATTGTAGTTTTACTATATAATAGAAAAAGAATAGCAGAACTTTAGAAATACACAAATAAAACACATCAAGGCACCTCTTCCCTACATTTAGAATCGTTATGGTAGTGTAGTCTTAAAGCGGATCTACACTCAATATGTAAAAATGACATAGGTAAAATTAAAGTATAATTTACCGACTATAAGATGCACCGGACAATTAGACACACCCAGTTTTAAGGGCAGGAAAACCAGATTTAGTACAGCTGCAGGGTCTCCTACTCTGCTCTGCCGATATTGCAGTTACTGTGTTCGTGGGAGCTGAAGAGTGATTGCAGTTTCCACAGACAGGAGAGAGGGATAGGTGGCAGTTTATCTATCTCTCTCTTCATTGCCTATGCCAGCAGGGCTCTGAAATCTATTGAGGGTCACCGAGCGATTTATATCGTTTTTTTTGGTCGATCATACCAGGTGGACAGGAATCGATTTCAAGTCGATCGACCTCACGGGTCAATTGGTGCGGTCAATTAAACAGAAAAATCGACATGTGTATGGCTAGCTTTAGGTACTGCTTACAGATCCCAATAGAGAAGCTGTAAAAGCCCCGCAGGCATGCTGGGATCCGTGGCCGATTGACAGGCATGTGCATTCTCATCATCAGGGAGCAAAATCGTCCACGGATTGTGGGTGCCCATATGGAGCAACTGCCAAGGAACAGACATGACCGGCATTCCCATCCAAATTAATACCCGGTGCCTGCTGATCCTCTGGGTGCTGCAGTTGGTCCAATCAAGAGAGGATGGGGGGGGGGCTTACAAATGGTTGTTAACCCATTATCTACCATTGTCCTATTTATAGGACAGCTATATACATAGGTCTGTATCAGTTTGCCAAATTAATTTGTAAGATAACAGGTTTAATATGTGATTTGTGTTTATACAGAAATACACCACCATTGTTAACTACCCTAACATAAAAAAGAGAGAAGTCCACATGCCTATTCTATAAAAAGACATTGAGGATATGTACAGTATGTTCTAACAAGACAAAGTGGAAGAGGTTGCTTGCCATCAATACCAGTCAATGATAAGGATAGGGTTTAACGCTGTCCTCCAAACCTGAAACCTTTAAAAACAACATATTCTAGACAGTTTCCACAGACAGGAGAGAGGGATTGGTGCCAGTTCATCTATCTCTCTCTTCATTGCCTATGCCAGCAGGGCTCTGACTAATCTAGACTAATCTCCGCGCCGGGAGAGCTGGTGGGAAGCCAAGGCCATAAGACACAGGCACTTTTTGCACCCAATTTTGGGGGTGAAAATTGTGCCTTATGGTCCAAAAAATACCGTACCTCTGAGCTGGTATGAAGGTGACTTAAGGCTCCACTCTATATTCTAATGAACATGATTATTTCAATCTTGTAAATCAAAGGTTCTTCTTGCAAATTCTGTCAATTCCATATATCACAGAGGTTAATGAGAACATGCAGTAACAATGTTTTATCAATGTTAATTCATCTAGTTACTCTTGTGACATTAGGAATGCCAATTCCTAAATAGGAGGGAATGGACAGTGATAAGAGCACAAGTCAGCTTTATTAGGCGTTTTCTTTAAAGCTGATTCTAAGGAGTATTAATACAGTACAGTGTTCATTCCGCTGTTATTCAGTATGGCTCGTACACTGGCACCCCAGTAGTTAAACAACTTTCTTGCTGGTTCATGGGTTCATCTGCTTCCAATTGTACTGTTACAAATTCCTGTGAAGAAGGAACTGGGAGGGAACTACACAGAGGAATGTTCGGGATCTCTGTACATGAGCATTTTAACAGCCTGCTAATTGTACATATTCATTAAGCCTACATCCCCTGACATCCATAGCAAGTATGCCGGCTGACTTCAGGAGTAGTAAGAAGAAAGCTTTGAACACAAGAATGTATGTCAAAGTATAAAATGATCGTTTCTCCTTTGAGTTGGAACAACTATGCTTGAAATGTGTGTAGTGCCCTCCCTGTAATAGCACAGTTACTGGACAGGGGGATAGTATGTTTCCATGTTGTGCCCCCTTGCAGCTTTGTGCTGTAACTAGATAGTCGCATATGATATGAAGCATTTTGTTCTAGAAAATGTCAGTACTGAGGTTTATTCAAGGGGCAGCTTCTCATTTATCTTTCCCGAGTCTGGCGTTGGGGATGATACAGTTAAGCAATGCTTTGTGCTTGCACAGAAAGTTGATCTCCAGAGGTGGGTCTGTGTGGATGGGAAGTGCTTGCCACATCTGGATCCAATAACCTCCTCCTCACTAGGCGCCCATTCAATGAAATACTTAACTCTCTACTATTGAGTAAAACATGGATACAATTTACTTGTGATACACAAACCTCTAAATCAATTTAAAGTAGAACTCCAGTTTTGGATAGAAAGGGAAAAGAGTTATTCCAGTTTTATTGCTGTCAGTATTGTTTGGTACCATACTAACAAGTGAAGCTGAATGGAATTGAATTTGAATAATAACACACAAGTCTGATGGTGAAGAGATCTTGACTTTGAAGAATACCGGTGCATTATAACAAACAATTCCAATGGTATGGAAACATATTATCATTCAGACCACTTCAGGCACAGTCTCTTGGCTGCTTTCTCTGGTTCCATTTAATTCATTCTCTGTAGTAACAAGTACTTCTGTACAATTCTCTTCCCCATTCTCCAGCCGGGGCCAGCTCCGACACTTTGTACCCCGGTGAGGTACCTCAACAGCCTCTTCCCTTGTTGTTCTGTCACCTGTGTTCAGCCTGATATCCGAGCTGTAGAACCTTTTGGTGTCATTATGTCTGCCTGCCAGTTGTGGTAAGGATGAAATACAAGGATCTGAGTGAAGGCTTACCAGAGATACAGAAAGGTCATTAATAGGTGGACACAAAAGCTGTGCCCTGATTAATATGTTCCTTCTGTTGTCCAGCTCTCCAGAGCTGTCACTCCATGCATTCTGGGATTGCATTTTAACCCCACTGCTTGCAGACATAGCAATGTTTTTAGGTCCCGGTGTAACTGCTCTATTTTGGAGAAGTTTCCTTGTCTCCATATCCCGGTTTTCATACAAAAGTGTATTAGCACATATAAACACAAACAGCCCAAATCCCATTATGACTGGACCAATCAATTTCAATTTCTCTACTGATTGACGGGGTCGTGGGGATGGGGTGGGTGATAAAGGGCCACTAGATTTGTTGGGCCAGTAGCCAATAACAGCCACAGTAAGTCCTATTAAAACAAGGAGGATCCCTGTAAATACAAAAGCTCCAGGTAGAGAGCGCAGACGAAGCTGCCCCTTAGGCGGCGCATCTGGTGGCGGAGGGGAAGGATGACATCGCCGGAATAAACCGAGAAAACGAGGAAAGACATGAACGTCCAGGTGATGAGTAGTTAGGCGCTTCATGATTTTAGAGATCTGGGGAAGAAAAACATTCTTTAGTGTATGTGCACTTGCATAGGGCAATGTGTTTTTATTGAGACTTAGTATATATTCTGTATTGTGAACATGATGTAAGGATTTTAAAATTGTCATGCAGCTCCACTAAAGGCTTTTACTTCCAGCCATCTGATATTAGAATTCTAATAGTACAAAAGGTAATTACCTTTATGGGAGATATATTCACAAACTGCACAGATGACCCTATGCCGGGGGTGGGCAATTTTTTTTGACCCACAACGTGACATAGGGGCCTGACCAAGAGCCTGCAAGGGCCACTCAGCATGCAGGGGTCCCAAGTCCTTGTAGCTAGGACAGGATATAATTTTTTTTTTTTAAATAATGAAAAGAAGCTTTTGATAAAGAAGCTTAAACCTTCAATTGCAGGCAAACTGGCCTCTAGGGACCAATGCAAACAATTATCCTCTAGGAGTCATCTTCACTTATTGCAGGGAATGAGGGGAGCCAGAGTGACTTGACACCGAGGTGACAAAGGGTCTAATGAAAAGACTTCAGGGCTGGCTTTGACCCCCAGGCCTTAGTTTGCCCACGTTGTCCCTATACCATATGTTTCATATGTAAACAAGGTTACCTAATCAGCCCTTTAATGACAAATACACCTGACATATACAGATGCTCTGGTTAGATTTTTAGTCAGAAATGTAACATTTTTAAAGGTTGAATGCAAAGCTTTTCCATCACACAGCATCATTTAACATGAACAGCTACCCAGTGGCAGGGAAACGACTGATGCCAAAGTGACTCCCAGAGAACCACCACTAGTTCCGTCCTCTCCTTGTCCACCTCAACAACTGACGGCTCAGGAGGCATTTCCATCTATGATATTCTAGTTCTTGGATGGATCATGTTTGATATTTCAGTCAGTTATGAGTTAAAAATGTACGAAGCCAAGTTCCATTTTTCTTAACATGATGTTCTGCCTAAATGGATGTAAAAGCCAAGTTTGGTCTCATCACAAGTGGTTTCTCGTTGCTGATAACATATTCCCACACCCAGATGGCCAGCTGTGTCCAGAAAGATCCTAGGACCAGGCCTTATATGGCAGCATAGGGAAGGAGGACACCAACACTGCTTTGTGATGGGAAGAGTAAAAACAGCGAAAGAAATATTATTGCCGAGCAAATGTGTCGTCTGTGTATTTGAGGTTATCAAAGTGCTTATGGAGTATGAATTTCATTAGTCCTTACCTGTCCAGCCTATTGCTAACTACAAGACAACCATGATACTGATAATAAAAATACTTAGGTGGCAATTACTAAGCTTTCCTTCTAAAATGTTAGAGGCTTGCTCATACTGATGACAACTGGTCCAGAAGAAGTTTGGAGCCCTAACTACTTGCTGCAAGCTTTCTTCAGGTAAGTGATAAAAAAATGATTGGATCGACAGCAAAACAACACACATGCCTATAAGGAGGTCGGCAATGACATTGTATATTGTGTATCAGCTATCTACGCTCACAGATTGATTGCAGTCCTCTAGCTACAAGTCTTTTAAACCACAAACACACTCAATGCCTTTCCAAGCCAACAATGTGTGTCTAGATGTCACGGTGTACACGGCATCCCGTACATATAAACATTGCTCTACTGTAAATCCTTATTGATAACACTTCCAGTAATGAAGCATACAATAGTTTTCTTGTGTTCACAGTAACTTGCACAAACCATGAGGATAGTACTTACCTCGGATTGCTAGAAATGGAATTTCTCTGCCACCTTTACACCTGTTCCATGAGCTGGAGCATTCTGAGAAGTCCGAATCGCTGCATCACACTGCTGGTCCTCTGCTCTTGTAAACGTCCTGAGAATGAAAGTTTGGGTTGAGAATCTGAGTTTCTAGAACAGGGAGGGGACGGCAGATGTGAAAAAGGGAGGAGGGCATAGTTAAAGACACAAGCACCCTTTTTAACAGTGAAAGAAAAGTTTCTGTTCACAAATATTAAAACCTGGAAAGAACACTGCAGTGCCCTCCATGTTTGCAGTATCCTCTGTTGCCCCTCAGTGTATACTTTGTGGTTATACATTCCAGACATTTTTGGTTCACCATGTAGAAATGACAACACATTTTATTCATAGTCTCCCTTATTCAACAGGGCATCATGATATTTAGAACAAATGAATTCAGTGGTTCTTAAACTGGGGGGTGTATGTGTGTGTGTGGGGGGGGGGGGGGGCTTTTGGGTTGGGCGCAGCTATCAGGGGGAACCGAGGTAACTCGTAATCTGCAGCACTCAACTACATATTGGCTCTCCCAGGTGTCAGTTCTATTCTCTCTCTGTGCTGTTTGCACTCAATGCCCTTACCTACCACTGCCAGACAATTACAAGCCAGCAAACAGGAAGCCAATAATGGGTGAACTAGCTGCAAAATGTAAGTACAGTGCAAATGATGTATGAAGGATGTATGGCTTTGTATGATTTGTCATTGATGACGCCGGTGATGTGCACAAGGGCAGGAAAGTACAATGTACTGCGCTGCGATCTCCCCTAGGCGGGATTAGTCTGATGCCCCCATCTTATAGCATCCCCCCTGCCTGCATGGTCCTGGGCCTCAGGCCGTCGCCACGAGGTCCTTTTGGATCATAGGGTATGATAAAAGAAAGGTGAGGTTAATTGATAACATTACCTGGCTACTGCAGCAGCTCCATACATGATGCCCATAATGGATCTCTACTTGGTTGCTGAGTTAAAAGTCACCTAGGCACTCTGCCTGAAGGTGTGATGGTGCCCTTGCCAATCCCCTGTATATAAATACAGGTACAGGTGTCCTGTGTCTTCACATCCCCCGGTGTCAATGATGAACTGTGTAGAATGTTCTAGCACAGGGGTGGGCAAACTAAGGCATGGGAGCCAGATCCATCCAGTTTAGCTTTCTTTTCCGGCACTTTGTCACCTTGTTGAAAAGATGCTCCCCTCCGCTTGTTCTCTGCAATAATGCCTAGAGGTGTCCAACTGATGCCCTGGGGATGATGCAGTAGCGTGATCATGACACTGGGTGCATCTTCGTGTCGAAAACACACAGTCTCTAGGAATGATCTATGCTCATTGCACTGAATGAGCATTTCTTTGTATGTGCAGGAAATGTAAAGCGATAATGACCCTGTCACATGTCACCTATTACACATCACCATCATTGGCGATGCATGAAATTTGGCACACATATGGCAGGTTGGCCATTACAGATTCTTGGTCCGACCCCTTCATCAAATTTAGGAAGCCAATGTGGCTCATGAGTCAAAAAGTTTGCCCACCCCTGGTCTAGCATGTACTGAAAATCCCCTTTACAGTGAGAGTCTGCCCAGTACTAGAGATGGTCGAAATTTCTTTTTTTTTTTTTCAACTAATTTGACTTGTCCCTGAACACCAAACTTGCTGGAGATGTAGAGAAGGGTTGGGGGTATACCACCAAAAAAAAAAAGAAAGCATTGCTTTAATACAAATAGTTTTTGCATAAAGGAAAAATGTTTACTTTGAACTTAATTTACGCCAAAACTGTTTGTGGTTTTTTTTCTTCAAAATGATCCCACATGGAGTGATGAGACTAAAATGTAACTTTTTGGCCACAACCATAAACCCTACATCCAAACGAACATGTAATTGCTGCAGCATTGTGCAGCACTGTACAGTCATATAAAGATGTGCTGAGAGATGTCTAGTTGATTTATGATGAATTCACAGGTTTAAAAAAAGACGTTTCCACCACTTCATACAAAGTATTGGAGATGGCGGCTAAAGCAGTTATTATAGTTGTCTAAATACATTAGAGAAAATATGTGCAATCCCTATTTAAAAAAATCATGAAGATAAAGCTATGGTAATAATGCTCTTGCTGACAATATACCAGATTCTCCTTAAGATTTAAACTTCAGACATATACAGAAATTGTGATAATGAAGCCCTTTCTTCATTATTACGTATTTATACTTTTTAAATTACACTAGGCTACACTTCCCATACAATTTATGTGCAATTAACTTTTGTTCTACCAAAACCATGTAATATGAGGAGCTTTCTAATCCTTCCAATCACTACCTACCACCAGTACCATATCAGCTGTGTGCAGATCTCCTATCTGCTGGGGAGCCAAGCTGCGATCACCGGCGGAAACATGGCCATGGGTGGTCGCACTTTCGGACCATAAGACGCAGGCCAATTTTGGGGGTGAAAAAGTGTGTCTTATAGTCCGAAAAAAATTCCATCAGGCAGGACTCGGCACTACATAGTTGTTGGCAGATCTTAAGGAAATTGTATGTGATCTAAACGTGTATGGGGGGCTTAACTAGACTTAATTTTCCCAAACATAGAGGCATTCTGACTTAGAGAGGGATGGATGACCTGGAGCTCATCAGTTACCGGATGCTACTTTTCTGTCTAATCGATAGGCTTGGGGCAAGGTGGTGTCAGCATTGTAAAATTAAAAGCAGTGTAATTCTAGCTCTGAGGCAGAGCTGTGTAAATCTCAGAAAAGAATGATAAATGAATGAATTGCCAGGTACAACAGCTACCACAATATCAATATATACCGTATTTTCCGGCGTATAAGACGACTGAGCATATAAGACGACTCCCAACTTTGCCAGTTAAAATATAGAGTTTGTAATATTCTCGCCGTATAAGGCTACCCCTCTTCCAACGCACACCAAATAAAAAACGTTATGTCTACTCTGACTTTCAACCCCCAGAAATCTAAA
>CM070033.1:110344097-110370233 GCA_036250615.1 Ptychadena robeensis | reverse complement strand
TCCAGTGCTATAGTAGCAGCTGCAGCGCTGGACGAGGTGCTGCCATCCCGCACGCTAGGGCGGTTAATGTGCTCAATGTGTTTAATGTATCCCTGCAATACCAATTTCAGCCACAATGCACAATGTCGCTAGTGAGCATACTTGTCGTCAGTAGCAGCCAGCTACTATCACAGACATCGGCAAGGAGAAGGAGGGGGTGAGGGGGATTCTGAAACTCTGCCTCTGTCGGCTCCTGTCACCCTGCATGCAGCGGGGAGCATCGATAGGGGAGCAGACCTCAGGACTCCCTAAGATGGTTGGACAGGATGGACAGGAGAGCACCCTAGCACCCCAAAGCCCCCCTTACACTCTGTACCCGGCCTGTAAGACGATCCCTAACTTTGAACACATTTTCCTGTGTTCAAAATTCATCTTATACGCCGGAAAATACGGCATATGTTCATCTCAGGTTTAGATGTATAATAAATGAACAACATTAATTGTGCTTCTATCAGCATCAAGTCAGTCACTATGCAATGCTAATTTTTTCTTAGTTGAAAGGTGCACACTATTTATTGATCTATGTACAATGAAACAATGACAAAGAAAATGTGACAACAAAACCATTTACTTTATCTGCAAGAAAAGAAAAAAAAACAAATCAATTCAATAAACCTCCTGGTGCAAGAATTGCCAGGCCCTGAAACAGTAAGGCACCACAGCAGCAGATTCATCATGCCCAATAGCATCCAGAGCCAGGCTGCTCCTATGCTACATAACTAATATGCAGACACAGGAACATCAGAGCAGATTCTCCGATAAGCTCAACTAAATGTCCAGACTCGGTTTCCTGGATGCAGTACAGGTAGACTCTATACTTTGTCTTTATATCATTAGACAGTTCACAGTTTTAAAGCAGCATGTGGTTCTCCCATTGTCCTTTGGCAGATTAATTCTGTTCCAGGTTGTTGAACATAAGGATTGAGTTATAGATCTTCAGAGCAGGACCTAACTTCAGCCCCAATATCTTCACTAAATCGTTACGAGTTAGCAGTAGGAAAGCCACACCATCTATTTGCTGTGAAAAAAAGACAGACAAGTTGACTTATTTTGCATTACCAATGTAACTGTAAAGCACATGAAAGTGGAACATTAATGTTAGACAGGACATTATGCATTTCTGATCAATTCCAGTACCGCCTACTAGAGCCCGGAACCCATCAGGAAAAGAAAATTATGGTATGTATAAGGAAACCAGGGACACATAAGCTACCAATTCCACGGTGATAGAAGTGAAGCAAAGATATAAAAGTATACTCCAACACATGCTGCCTATCTTCATGATGGCAGCAGAGGTACTATTAGTGCATGCATGTGGCCATATTGGAACCAATACTTGAGCCAGATTAGGGCCTGACAGCATAATAGAAAGTGAAGGGGGCCCTGCAAATGGTAAGGAAGCAGAATCTTAGTTAGTATGGAGAAGGCTAAAGCGCTAGTGTGAGCATACGTCAGCAGCAGGATTTCCCAAACACGCTTATGCAGCAGCTGTATCACCACCACGTAGGAAAGTGACATATTTCCATGAGACGGGTGACTGGAAGGACAATAAAATGAACAGGACTAAACACATTCTATGTATTGGAAAGGTTAGAGGGTGGGGTCCCCGACAGTATATGAAAATGGACTAATCAGGTAAACACTACATCCACAGGTGAACCGCATGGTGCTCCATTTTACCCCACAGTTTAGACTTCATGTAAGACTCTGCTGCTTAAATCCATGCATTTATCATAGTCGGAAAATAAATGTTAATGTGCTACTGTTCAAGAACCAACAGAACTTTGTGGTGAATTTATCCATTCTTACCTCTTCTCTGAAGACAGAGGCCTGTTCTGTACAGCCTGGCAGCTGCTGGACAAACTGAGCAACCTGTGAGAAACAACAAAGACAATTAAAATGCTACAACATAAAAGGCCCCATAACCACTGTGCTTATCCAAACTTTACAAAGGCAAGTAATCCCATGGTCTTTCAAACACTATGGATCCCTGTTGTCTAAGCGTCAGCCCAACAAGTCCCATGTCCCACAACTTTCATTGCACTTTCCAGTTACACATGGAAGGAAGAGTTTTAAAAAAGCAGTAATGCTTGCTAAAGCATCATTTAGTTGTTTCAATTTTTATGCAATGTTATCTTATGTAGTGACAAACATTTTGCAGTTTAATTAGGCTCAACTTCTGGATTCAAAGAAGTTACAGAAGTTATTGTTTCCTCTAAGCAGGGGAGCTTAAACTATGGCCTGAGGATCATAAATGGTACTACAAGGCTTTAAAATTACAACCTCCCTGTGCCCCCAACACTACAGCTGTGCATACATGGGTCCATTACCGTGCAATACATTACCGTGCAATACATTACCGTGCAATCGACCCGCGATCAATCACAGCGCAGTGGTGTCACCAAGCTGACATTGATCGCGAGTCAATCAAATGGGAATCAATGTGCACCACTATTCTATAGACCCAGTGCGAGAGCTGGTCTGGTGTCTGCAGCTCCCAGCCAGTGAGAGCCGACACACAGCTCCCCTGTGCCACCACACAGCACACAGAGCAGGAGCTGATCACAGCTTGCTGTGTGCTGTGTGGGGGTAGGCCAGCTGCAGCACTTCTGCTTTGGATGAGGACTGTCGTCGTCCCCATCCAAAGCAACAGACATTGACCGCAATTTACGGTCATGTCCGATTTCCCTGTTTTCAAGTAGGGTTAATTGATCCCGCTGCTCAAAAACCAGGATGGCCACATTACATATGCACCAGGTAGATGGCCATGAGTGCGCACGATGCTCGAAGCCTCCATCGATCTAGCTTATATCTTAAGTCTTCCAGGGAGTGTCAGAAAGCTGACTTCACAGAATGTCAGTGATGTGAAAGGCAAGTGCACACTGGAGGCAAAAGACAGTATTGCAGGTTTTTTTTTTAAATGTAGATTAAAGCTTGAACACATCAAATACACTTTTATAAAAAATGTACTTTTTAGACTACCAGGTTTGTTTAAAGTTTCCATTGTTAAGTGTATACAATACAACCTCAGGGAAGCATTCACATAACTATGAAAGTTTGCAGCCAGGGGTGTAAAATTGGGAAAGTAGGTATTCTCAAATGGTAAATTACTAATCTAATCTCCAAAAGACTACTGTTCACTTCTTAGGGTAGCCATATTCCCTTCCATAAACCAAAAGAAAAGAAAAATCTAACTTTTGAAGTTGAATTGAACCAGAATCAATTCCTGCCCACCTGGTTTGATCCACAAGTGATCAAAAACACCAAATGGTCGAAAAGTGATCGGACATGTCAGTAACTGAATTCAATAGTTGAAATGAACATGTTGTATATTTGGTTTCCAGGTGCCTTCTTGTGGCAGAAAGCGGTAATGTCGCTTAAAAAAACCAAAACTGTTTGTGGACACCTGTACTAATAAATAATGGCAGCCCCTGCTCCTACAATTACTAATAATGCCTTGCACTATAGTATTTTAACAAGTATATGTGGGACAGAGGGTTACCGTTATTTATTTATTAGTACAATGCTTTGTACTATAGTATAACATGTATATGTGGGAGAGATGGCTATTATATTAGTATCATCAGTAAGATGCATTGTAATACAAAAGTATAATGGGTATATGTGGGCATATAGTTATGATAAATATTTGGTAGCCCCCTCTCCCACATATACTTCTTATTTTGGCCAGAAGCATCTGTCACTCACTATCCTGAACACAGATCCGCAGCAGACAGAATAGCTACTTACACCCAACCAGAATTAAATATGTAATCAGTCAAAATAGGCTCACACTTCCCATTGTTCCTTTTTTTTGCACCACAAATCAGATAACTGCATTGTGCATGGGAATGTGTTCATGTTTTATTTTTCAAACATGAACTGGCCCCCTGTTTAAAACGTTAGAGGACTCCTGCTCAGACTTTATTTTACATGCAGCTTCTGCCAGCTATCAACTCACTAAATCTTCTCTACTTCCCCCGAAAAAATCCTTACTTCTTCAGATGTCCACTTGGTCACAGTTTTGGCACTATACGCAGACACTTCAGGAAGCAGGTGGCACTGCTGTTCCCAGCAAAGGTGAATTCGATGACCGGGGTCAGGAGACAAAGAAGTCATAAACACAGATTCATGTAGAGCTTGTTCCAAGCTCAGTTCACAGTCTTGGGGAAAGAAAAACAAATGGCATCAGAAGAAGGGTTTCTACATACACACATTGTATAACATGCAAACAAAGGACTTTAGCTTGGATAGAGTGGGGAAGGTTTATTATCTTGGATTTTAAAGTCTGTCCATGTCACAGTGTAAGGGTGAAGTGGTTACTCGCAAGAAAAGTAAGGTGGATATTAACAAAGCCAGCAATTAAAACACTTTGTTAAATCCTAGTACCATATAGATCAAGGTGGTCATACACTAAAGCGAAGACTCCCCTTTATATATTAGTAAAGGTTGAATACACTACTAAACCCACCAGATTTATAATGCCACTAAAGCGTGATGATGTCATCACACTGCTGTCAGATATCAGAGAAGCTGGAGAGTCAGCCGATGCTTTGCATAGAGACATGCGTTTTCCATGCAAAGCAACGGACATCGGCCGCGATTTACTGTGATGTCCGATACTCCTGTTTTCGAGTGGGATCGATCTGGCCAATATCTACATATGTCTACCCTGCTTTAATCTTGTACGTATCAGTCACGACCAGAAACATTGTGCCTATCTGATCCTATTAAAGTATCATGTTACACATGCATTCTTTGTGCATTGAACTCTAACTTTTTTATGTTAACAGTTTTAAATGGTGTGTACCCCTTTAAGAGAATATGTTCATTCCCCCTATACCTGAATTTCTAAGTTGCATCCCTTTTACCCATTGGTGCTTCAGTTTTTCCTCATGTATTCTACAGTGGTCGTTGGATGTGTTTGACCTGTCCAATGTCCATTGCTGTAAGATCTTCGCAGTTTTGAAATAAACGTCTTCAAAATCTCCAGTGTTTCATTTGGACTGAGTCACTATCCGCAGAGAACTTCTGTGGAGAAGTTATTCTCACCTCATCACATCTAGAGATGTGTGGTGACACTTGTGGTTCCATAGGTGACACTTGCAGGCTTAGATAGGAGGAGGCAGAACAGCACCATTTTACAGCAGTCCCCCTATTTCCCAGCAAAACCTATTGCCATATTTTAGGCAACAATGCTGCCAACTATTGGCTACAGTTATATATGCATCATCTCTGTATTGGAAAACACGCCACAGAGTCAACTAAGTGGAATGGCAACAATAGCTCCAACATCGGGGTATATACTTCAATGATACACAGTTCTATCCTATTGAGTGGAGCAACCTGAAGAACAAATAAATACATGTGCCCTTTGGCGTGGATCTCCCTGAATCCTCTACCCAAGGCACCAGTAAACAGTTTTGTAAGTGCAACAATGCTCACCTGTGCCATCTGTGTCCTGTTTAATGAGTTGTAGGCGTATATATGTGTGAGCAGCCCTACAAAAGAAAGTATCAAACAAAACAAAGATCAGATATAGATGCATAAATCATCATTGTCACATATCCAACTTTGTGCAGCGATTTCTTAAAACATACAAGTTCTTTACATTCACGATTTCCAATTTTAGTCCTAATGCCAGGGGTTTCCAAACTTTTTGCAAAGGGGGCCAACCAGTCTGACATTCTTTGAACCATTAACATCAAACGCAAATGAACAATACCATGTGGCAGATCTCTTCCTCTGCAGTTACTTGTCATTATTATTGTAAGGCATTATTCACTGCCATAACACTGATAAGGACTGCCTCTAGCTAGGCTATGACTTGCAGTTTTCTCAGATGTCCAGCCACATTTCACCTTACCCTAGAATTCCTGACCATTCCCCTATCTATGGCGTATGGAGACTCAGCGAGAAGATTGCACAGCAAAGCAATTAGGGATAATGTGCATGTTTAAGTAGCCAAGAGACACAGACAGACATAGCACATTGTAAACACCTGACTGTACCATTATAAGGGTGGGGAGGGGTTCAAATCAAAGCCACTGCTAGAACTTTTACACTGACATGCAGCTTTGAATTTTGAGGGAGATGGGAGTCCTTTCGCTGCACTTAAAGCAAGTTCTCAAGCCATGTGCACAAAAAAATTGCCCTGGTTGGAAAGTTTGGCGTCGCCAAACATCTGCAAATCTAGCTCTTAATGATTGAAGATCAAAAACTCAGCATTCACCTCTCCAAAAGTAGAATTTGTAGTTTGATTAGCTGGGATGATTATCTGATACCTCTGAATAAGTATTGCGCAACTCATCTACTGTATAACAATTATGCTGATCAATAGTTCTGACCTCACTGCCAGTATGCTTTCTCCGGGTCTATGACTTAGTCAGCCAAGGAACCAGAATTTTCAGTACGTATTTGAACCAACATACAAATGACCCAACATATTTACTTTTTAATTTGTGGTTTCATTTCTGCTTCATCCTCTATCCACTCTGCCATTTCCCACATGTTGCCTTTGCCAAACTGCTCCTCTGCAGGAGTTGGAGACTTTCTGAAAACAATTAGGTTTAAATATAAGCCAAAACATAGTGAAATAGAGAATGCTCAGCGAGATGAGATCTGTACTACCTGCACTGCGGAGAATCTGGCTGAGAGTCTGGTGTCGGGTTAGGTGTACTTGGCCTTCGGGATTTCAGTATGCTGCATGCTGGCAGCGGCCGCTCTCCACCTAGGCGATCCTGCAGCAAACTTTCTCTGTTTAGGTTTACATCCGAGTAGGGACATCCAACAGCACTACGTTAAAATAAAAGAATATCACATAAATAAGATAGAAATTAATCAGACAGAAAAATAATAGGCAAATCCAACAAAATGATGCTTACGTATAATGTGTGCCATATCGTGGTCCCCTCATATGGCCGATTCCTCTACACCCAGGGATGGGACAGCCATGTCCAGGAAATATAGATGGGTCTCCAACACCTACAAACATGGATATATATTTACTATCCATAATCAATCAAATAACATTTTATTTTGATTTTCATCTAAAAAGAAGGAAAGAAAGGAGAAAATATTATTCTGATCAACCATCTTGCCCTACCTGGTGGCAGCTGAAGAGGGTGGCCAGTCTTTGCACACCAACCTACTGGATGAATGTCAGGACTGTCTGCATCAACCCAATAGTCATACAGTGAGCTCCAGCCATCAAAATGTAACTGGAAAAAAAGGTCATAATGATTATATGTTGTTTCAGGTTATCCTCTAAAAGACATTTTCATCAAACATCTCGCTGATTTGCTGTTTCACTTTTAAAGGCATTTACCTTAAGGCGGTTTTCTTCTCGCTGAACAATAGTGCAGACCCGAATTAACATGGGATTCCTTTTATCTACAGCTTCAAGTTTCATTTGTGGTTGGAAGCCATGTGCAGGGCGCTGAAATCAGCATAAAAACAAAGGCAAATCAAGGGTTGCGGACTGAAATGAGGAAATGCTTTCTTATCCTTAACCCTTTTAATGAGCCAATTGTTAACACCAAAAAAAAAACAACATGTTCTGTTTGAGAATCTATTTAACCTGTCTACGAAATGTCCTAAAAAGATAGAAACATTTGTGAAAAGTACAAAAACAAGAACTTAAGTCAGGGCTGCACATTAGTGGCACGCCAGTATGAAAATATGGCCAAAAGCTAGCTAAGTGTACCTACATTGTTCTTACCAAGCGCATTTGCTTAGTAACACCCAAGGAGTCTAACTGTCAGCCACAGAGTACAGAAATTGGCAGCAACCCCCTCCGCCCCCCCCCCCCCCCTCAAAGTGTGAGAAAGAAGCTGTGATGTGAAGGCAAGTGCTCACTAGGGACTTCTTGCGGCTGAAATTGGTATTATGGGGAGACTGCAATTAAAGCTCAAACTCATTAAACAGCTGTACAAACAACTTTACTCATGTAAATTAATCATGTATACACTGCTGTACACTGTTTTTTTGTTGAATGTATACAATTTATGTCCCTTGGATAACTGCAGGGAAACATTAATAACCATGAAATGTTGCAGTTAGGGGGGGGGGGGGGGCAAATTGAGAATGTTAATTACTAATCCAAAACAAAGCACTGCGCTGAATGCAGTGAAGACATTAGCATAAGGTTGTCGAGATCTGGGGGTTGAAAGTCAGAGAAGGCATATGTAAGAACAAAATCTGACAAGAAAAAAGCACAAGAGAAATTCACAAATGAAATGTTGACAGTTGGAATATGACTATGAGTTTCCCTACTGAGGTATGAGATTTGGGGGTTTTAAACAATGTTGTAGTGCAAGAGTTAAATTTGACCCAAAGCCAGCTGGTGACCTGTGGATGGAGATGGCTAATTGGAGGATCAATCAGGAACAGGGAGGTCCATCTGCAGCAGATTCTACCATGCAGAAATCTGATGCAGAGGACAGTGAGAGAGACAGTGAGAAAGACCACATACATATGGGGTGAGTACCAAACACCATATCCATGTACTCATCTGAGCAGCTCACTAAAAAAGTGATGTGCACCCCTGACTAAAGTGACAGAAAGGGGGGGGGGGAGAACAAATTTAGGAGTCAGAGGAAGGGGCTGTAGTGTAATAGCTACTGCATTGACCACCAATATAGTATAAGTGAGGTAAATGGAGGTAATAAAGTAGAAATAAGGAAAGTAAGTAGGAAAAGCACACAATAGATTTAAGACAATTGTTTGTCATGAACAATCATAAGATTGATTGGACAATCCAACCCAGCAGATCAAAAGTTAATGAGAACTACTGTAATCAATGACACATGATCATCTTCCCTTCTACACAGGTTATTTTTAGCCAAGCAGCCTTTCTCCATAAATGTAAAATTATAAAAAGGGCTGCATCCTATTTAAAAAAAGGACCAATAATGAAACTCAACAATTCCTTTCAGACCATCTAAAAAATAGTCTCAGTAAGGAATGGCGTACTGTATTACACTCTCTACCACATTAATTGGAAGTAGCAGTTACTGGTTGGCTGCCATAGCCAAATTTTTTAATTAAGCTTTGTGGTGAAGCATTTAAGGATTTTAGAATGTACACTTACCACTTTAAAAGCTCTTGCTGGTGCTGCTTGTGTACCGGTCTTCTCTAGGAGAGTCTCCCAAGAGAAAGTTTTCGGGTCTTTAAATTCTAATGTTAAAGAAAAGACACCAAAAGATAAAATCAAGGCAAATAAAAAAAATGCAATGCCAATTACTGCAGTTACAGATATTAACAAATAGAGTGAATATACAGCATGTTGAAGCTGATTGTGCAGGGCTTGCACATGTTGTATACCAGTATTTACTCGGAAGTAGACGCATTGCTGAGAGCCCATTCACGGAGACTCACACTGCCCCTCCTTATCCTGGAACAAGCTATTTACATATTCACTCAAGAGGAGTGCTGTGTTGGTTTCTGGCTGGCAGCACTGCCCCTCCTCCCGATATGCCCGTGTACAGCATGTCACAGCAGAGAGGGGAGGCATTGTTGAGAATCAAGGATGAGTCAGTGTCTCCAGACTGCCAGTAATGCTTCCACTCTGATAGAATATGCTGTATACCCATAAATAAAGTGGAACCAGTGGGGAAGTTAGGTAGGTGCCAACATCTCCAAATAACAAACTATTAAAACACATATAAGGATGGAAAAAGAACTCCAATCTCTACAGTTGGGGGATGGCATAGTCCCTGAGACTTGAACGGAGACAAATGCAGGGGTAAACAGATTTAAAAGATAAATGAACAATATAGTTATTAGTTTATTAAGGGCACCAGAGGACAACAACAATCGAACATAGACAGTCCCATCCATAACAGAGGGATGCATAAATACAAAACGATTAGTTACACGGGCTTCAATATCGAGTCCAAGGGGGTAGTGCCCGTAGGGTTATAACCAAAACGCGTTTCACAACCAAAGGGGGCTTACAATCAGGGGTGGTAAGTCAAGAAAAAGGAGGTGGGGGAGGAGGGTAGTTCCACCTAGAAGCATATGTTAAGCCTCTGTGTCTTCTTGTGCCTCCTTGGGAAGAACCCATAAATGAATTTTTCATTTAAATGCTATTAAAGTATGTGACCATGGGAAAGTACATATACATTGCCATAGTGTCCCTATAGCCTGCTACTGTCTAAAATTTAAATGGTCCACAGGAATTGTCCATATTCTTATGGTATCTCATATTCATTTAATCAAATTCGACATATCCATGACATTGTTCACATATAATATGCAGAACTAAAAGTCACACCATCAAATCAACAAAAGAAGCATACGTAGCGCGGCGCACCGCATGTTCGTGACCTTAGGATTAAAAGCGGAGCGGGCCTGGCTGGGTCCGTTGCCTGCGGGCCGTTCAAACAGTTGTCGCGTAGTATCGGTCATTAGGTCAAAAGATCTGCATGGAGATCATAGAACGAGGGTCAAATTATCCAAGGTTTTCCGACGGTGATGGGGGATCCCATCACACACACACTGAGGGATCCATGCCCCAACTTGGAACCACCTCCTTTACCCATCCCCGTCCCTTGTTAATCCTAAGGTACTCAAGGAAACAGGCGAGGCCCGGACCAGCTCTAACGTAGGTCCTTTTTGTGGATTTGATGGTGTGACTGTTAATGTCGTGATTGATCCTAATTCTGATACTTATATGTGAAACAACTGTAATGTAATGGATATGTCGAATTGATTAAATGAATATGTGAATATGAAAATAAGGAATATGGACACAATTCTGTGGACCATTGTAAATTTTAGGACAGTACAGCTATAGGTCAGACAATATGGAATGTATATGTATATTGTTCACATGGCACATACGTTAATTAATAGCATTTAGGTCTTCCAGGACACTAAGCAGACACATTAGACTTAACATAGGCTTCTAGTGCCGAATACCGCATTTGCTGGACTTAACCCATGATGAAGCCCATTTGGGTGATGTGATGAACGCGTGCCCGGTATAACCTACGGGAGACTACCCACCTTGGACTCGATATTGAAGCACTAATCGTGTGCCTAGTATTATGCAGACCCTGTTATGGGCATGGGACTGTATATGTTCGATGCTAGGTGTAGTATGTGTCTTGTGACCTTATAATAAAATATATTGTGCATTTATCTTTTATATCTGATGTTACCTGCATTTGTGCCGTTAAAGGGACTAGCCATCCCAAAATGTAGAGATTGGAGTTCTTTCCATCCTATATGTGTTTTAATGCTGTATACCCAACCTAATGCTTTTATATGCCTGGGGGTACAGTAGGCAATATATTAACCCCACTTGCAATTCTGTAAATGCAAACTAATAAGCCGCTTATTAAGTATGTATATATATAATTGCAAAAGCCATGTATATATTATCTGCTGTTTCCACAGTATCTGCTTAGGTGCGGAGGGGCATGTGCTAAAAATATTTTATTTTTAAACACAAATTGGATTAGGTTATACAGGATCACACAATACAATTCATAATGAAAGAATGAGAGACAATACCAGCAGCCAACCAGGCACTGTTGTGTGCATGTGAGCTGGAATGGAACAAAGAAGACAGCAAATAAAAGAGTCAACTTCCAAACCTGGCTCTACTTTCAGGACTGGATTTAAAGAAAACAAATCATAACCCACCATTATGTATTTAAACATTATTAGAGGAGTTTTTTTATTTAAAATCACATCTAAACACAGTCCTGTGCATTTTGTAAATTCTCAAATAAAACATTGGATTCATTGGAAACGTTTTTCCAGATAATTTTAAACATCCTCTTGTCTTATCAAAAGCCAGCTGAAATCGGTCAGAATTGCCTAAAAATTTCACTGTGTAGCCAAGTATTAGTGGTAAGTTAACAACAAACATTCTGCAGTTATTTTACTATAGTTAAACATGAATTTAAGAGAAAGCACATAAATCTTTAACTATATCATGTAAATATTTGTTCTCCAATAGGCTGACACAATAAATACTGAAAGCATTACCTGGTGGTGGAGTAAGAGGTATCCCAAATTCTTTACAATGTCCAACTGGCCGGATATATGGACTACTAGCATCACACCTAGGAAATAAATTTAGTGAAAATTTTCATCAAAGACAAAATTGTATCCCTACTAGAAAGACCATGTCATTTAAAAAAGAATCCCTATAAACTAGAGACATGTCTGCCAAACAAACAGTAAATGTAAACTGGCCAAGTACTATAAACTTTAGGGCAGTCTTCTATATAAACAATAAAAATAAATTTTAAAAAGAATTAAATATTTTTACCCATTATTTAGAAATATCAGCAACATATTTATATAATGTTTTCTTTATCTCTTATCCAACTAAATTTTAGATTTGCTCATATAAGAGAACTTTTTTCCAGAATAGTACCAGTACACTAAATACTATTATCCCTAATGCCTAATTAAGGGCTATCATAACCATTTTTAGGGAGTCTTCCCACTGCCTACTATTTTAAGGGGCATTCTTCCCCACCAAAGGTATAAACCTACTTTCTGACGAAATGTAGACAATTCCTTTGTTTACTTCTAAGAGATAAATACTAGATGTATGTGGATTTTGGCTCTCCAGGATAGGCTAAAAATACTGTTCTAAGTGTTTGCAAAGTTACCAGTAATCATAGCTGTGGTCCCAGTTATCAAAATGAATAAGTAATCTGTTCTCCACAATATCTGAAATTGTAGCCACACAGAGCAATGAAGGATTCTTTCGATCTACAGCTTCCAGTTTCATACCCACGCGAAAACCAGAGGGAGTCACCGGCTGCACAAGTAGAAGACACAAGATGAGTATATGTTGCGGACAAAAAACTGCATAAAGAAAGATTTATTTTGGACTAAAAATAAAATGCGAGCCTCTGCTTGAGGGTGGCCCTTCTCCACACAGCATGTCAAGAGAACACAAAGTTCACTAAAATGATTGAATGAACAAGCAATGTATATTTTTTACTTTTGTGCCACAGCCAGACTATAATTAAAAAAGCAGTAATTATTCATTAAAAACATGTAAAAGCTCAGTAGGATCGAAGAATAATCTTGACACAAAAAGAATCTGGAGAGGATCTGGAGGGAGTCTGTATTGCCTGTATTCTTACCGTGTTATAACTTTTGAACAAAGTCTTTGGAGCAGCCTGAGATTTGCATTGCTTCAAGTAGGATGGCCAGTTAAATTCTCCATCTTTATAACCTTAAAAGAAAAAAAATATAAAATAAAGATGGTGTTATCTTTAGGTAAACCAAAACCAGTAATACAGTGATTTAATTTAAAATTTCTGATCAAGGACAACTAGATAGAAATGCAGTGCTAACATACAGTACATGGGTTATACATGGGTAATATTCACCTTTAGGAGGAGTGAGTCTGTGTCCAGTTTTTTCACACCATCCCACTGGGTGTATATCCACTGAATCAGCATTAACCCAAAAATCGTAGCAATCAGGATATCCATCAAAATGAAGTCTCATTCGATAACCCTGGACCTTTTTAAGAAGCAATACATAAAAAATCTTAGTTGTCTTGGAGAAGAACATAGATAGACAGATCTATGAAAAGAAGTCTCCCAAATCTAAACTCCAGGGAGTTTCACGGCACCAACAATTCCACAAACATGCATATTTATTTCCAAACAAAATAATTATTTAAAACCTCCCATAATAAAAAGCATTCACATAAAAACATAATAAAATACACATTTTAAAAGCCTAAGGTTATATTGAGACTAGAACATTCCACAAAATATATACTGTATATGCTAAAGTACAAATCAAAAATCTCCAACAATTTAGAGATGATCCCTACATTTTTTATTCCTACTAATATTCAAGAATTAATCTTCCCTCACAAAATCCTTAAGCTGGGAATAGACGGTACGATGTAATTCTTTTTGCAATTCTTTGCACTAGGAGCGGCGTGATGACGTCATCATGCCCGCCCGCTAGTGCCGAGAATCGGACAGCACTCTTTATGTGCAGGTCATTACTTTGGCTGTGGGCAGCCGTCCCCAGCTGAACTAATGGGTTCGGACTAAAATTTACCATCCTGACGGATCTCTGTGCGATCCGACAGGATGGCTGATTTCAGCCCAATACTCGTCAGTTGCAGACTCCAGTTCCTGCAGGACGCGATCCCTAAGGGATGCGGGAGCGCGCACGGCATTGGATTGGGGATCGGATCGTGCAGGAATTGGTACATGTATGCCCAGCTTAAGGCTTTACAGATATCTCAAATTGTTTCATTCTTGTCAGCATGATCACTTTCTTGACTTCCTTATGTTAAACAAAGGCAACTACATACACCAAATGGTTAAAAGCAAGCCCAGGTATAAAATGGCATTTCCTAATAAGAGAAACCATACAACCAAGGGATAAACCCCCCCCCCCCCCCCATATAATATTACTAATTTCTGGCAGTAGGTAGAGGAAATAGGGGAGGAAACCACCTACATTTTAGGATGCAATTGTGACATTTTAAAAATAAGATGTAATAAAGATGTGTTGTATTATTTTGCTTTGCTGAACAATGCTGTTGACATGTTGAAACCAATGATAGCTAAACATTGCTAACATTGGCAACTCTTACCTCTACAGTAGTTAGGACACAGTATAGGGATGCATGTTCTGGATCTATTCCTTCCAGCTTGTATCCTACTTTAAAGCCATTCCGTGACTGAGGGAAAGACTGGTGCTGAAAACCGAGGTAAATCAAGGGTTTTACAAAACAAAAACATAAAATGGATAATGGGGCAAAACTAAGATTATGGTAGAATAAATATTTTTTTTAATTAAATAAGATAAATAGTTGCTGCAGGTAACACATTTTTCACCCATGGCCGACACCAAGAAAACTTTGGTAGGATGGTTTAGCAACTAGAGAACATAGTTCCAACAATAATGTTGTTTTATATGTTTACAAGTAATGCCCTCCTTTTTTAGATTTTAGGTAAAATTAATTAAGGCCTATTCAGAAGTTTGAATGATTTTTGAGGCAAGATAGGAATATGAAACAGCAACTTATGTTACAATAGATTGCAAAATGTAGTCTGAAACCTGACTCACAATACTGTTTTGGTACAAGTGTGCCAAATTATTAACACATAAAACAAACATTTTAATTGTGAATTTCTAGTTGGTCTTAAGAGAAATAATAGCACAAAAACATGTTTATACAAATCAATGTGTTATTAACAAACATGCCATAAAATGCCACAAACAAGGTTCAAAGAAAAATAATTTTCAATGACCTTCCACAGCATATACTGTTCAGAAAACTGTTCAGGGCTGACATATAAACCTCATTATTGCTAATAATCAATAATTATTCGTCAAGCCTCCGTTGCGTGGATATTAATGTGATGGAGGCTCGGACCAATGAATCGGGGACTCAAACGGGCCACTGCCATCAATGGGCGGCTTCTGCACTGCATTAAAATCCCTGATTTAAACACAGGATTTTAATGCATAGAGAAGCCCTAGCCTTAAGCTACACAGATCTGGACCATGAAGTTAACTTGCTAAAATATATAAAACAACATAAGCTCAATTGTGTGAGGAGGTCATTGAAAAGTGCTCCTACAGAAAGTACCTCCTTGAAGAGTTTGAGAGGAGCTGCTGGCATCTTTTCCTCTTCTAGATAAGAGACCCAGTTCCATGACTTCTTCTTAGTTGTTGCAGCTAGTGGTTTAAGAATTGTTTTAATAATTTATAATAAAAAATAATACATAGATACAAAAAGAGACATACAACTGTACACAAAAGAAACCATAAATACAAGTGAATTGTGAAAAAAATTTATATCTTCCAAAAGCTTCTATATTTTAGTAATTCAACTTCAAGATTTAACTAATATATGAAATAGACTGATTACATGCAAAGCGAGGTATTTCAAGCCATTGTTTGTTATAAGTTTGATGATTATGGCTTATAGCTTATAAAAAACCCAAAATCTCAGAAAATTAGATTATTGTGAAAAGGTTCAATATTCTGGGCTCAAAGTGTCAGACTCCAATCAGGTAATTAATCCAAAACCCCTTCTGCAGATAACTGCAGCCTGGAGAGGATAGTCAGGAAAAGGCTCAGAAAAGTCAGTCAGAAAAAAGTGTTGTGGACTTTCACAAGAAAGGAGGCTGAAGTTAGTGCATCAAGAGCCACCACACACCGACAGATCCTGGACATGGGCTTCAAATGTTGTATTCCTCTTGTCAAGCCACTCCTGAACAACAAACAACATCATCAGCGTCTTACCTGGACTAAAGAAAAAAAGACCTGGTCTGTTGTTCACTGGTCCAAAGTCCTCTTTTCTGAAGAAAGCACATTTTGCATGTCATTTGGACACTAAGTAGCCAATGGAAAGGCAGACAATCCAAGATGCCTGAAGTCCAGTGTGAGGTTTTCACAGTCTGTGTTGATTTGGGGAGCCATGTCATCTGCTGGTGTTGGTCCACTGTCAACGCAACCACAATAGATTTTGGAGCACTTCATGCTTCCTTCCAGACACAGAGAATTTTCCAGCAGGACTAGGTACCTGCCCACATTGCCAAAAGTACCAAAACCTGGTTCAATGACCATGGTATTACTGTGCTTGATTGCCCAGCAAACTCGCCTGACTAGAACCCCATAAGGAATCTCTGGGGCATTGCCAAGAGAAAGACGAGACATGAGAGAGAATAATACAGAAGAGCTGAATCCTGGTCTTCCATAACACCTCACAGTACCACAGGCTGATAGGATCCATGCCACGCCGCATTTAGGCAGTAATTGGTGCAAAAGTGGGCCCAAACCATGCACGGAGTACATATACATGATTATATTTTTCAATGGTCCAACATTTTTCAAATAAAAATCTTTGTTTTATTGATTTCATGTAATATTCAAATTTTCTGAGATTTTTATAAACTGCAAGCCATAATTATTAAAATTATAACAAACAAAGGCTTGGAATATCTCGTTTTGCCAAAATCAACTTTATTAAGAGCATAAAGTGGTAATATCTCGTTTTGCATTTACTCAGCTTGATATATTAGCGTCACCTTTTTAGTTGAATTATTGAAATACAGGAACTGTTGGATGATATAAAAAAATTTTCGCAATTCACCTGTAGAAGACAACTTTAAAAACAACTGAAGGGGTATTCACAAACAAGACATACCTACTGGGTTTCCATTTTTATTGAAGTTTAAAAAAGTTTATTCCTGTTCAACAATTATATGGTACAAACTACTGGTACGTTAATACCTGTTCAACCATCAAATCAACATGTACGGTATTTCCTCTTCTACAAACTACTATGTTAACTGCTTTTACATTTATTCAAAATACATCTTCTAGAATATCATCATAGCTCTCCAGATCTGAACCTTCAATTCCTTCCTGCATTTCTTTTGACACTATTACCTTTAGAATCAATTGCCCCAATCTGTCATGTATAGCAATACTACTCTTTCAGTGATTTTTATCTATTGTACCCGATATTGATGACACAGGGGCATTTCAAACTGTTAGCAACCTGAAAATCACATGTGTGAATGCTCCTGTGTGTTTACAGCTCCTTACCTTATATCCAGCCCAGCTTCTAGGCTAAATACAGCAGCTCTAAGGACAGATGCATTAGAGGTAGGCCTTATATTAGAATCGCATCAGAAAATGGTGCTCAGTCTTACTTTCGGGGCAGGTAAGTTTTACTTTTCAGGAAACACAGTAGGTGAGCCTCTGAAAAATGTGCAGACAGAACCTAAGCCTATACTCTTTGAACCATTTCTCTTCTGGACTACTGCAACATCATCCTCATGGGTCTTCCTTTAATTAGACTGTCACCTCTTCAGCCCATCATAAATGGGGATAGACTCATTTACTTCTCTAACGCCTGATCTGCTTCTCCTCTCTGCAAATCTCTACACTGGCTTACAATTGTCCAGATATTTAATTAGAAAGATCTGTACCTTGCTTTTAAATCACTCCACACCTCCCGCCCCATTTACATGTCCAACTGGTACATAAATACACCCCTAACTGCCGCCTCTGCTCCTCCAGTGACCTACTAATGACATCCCCACTCATAACATCATCACATGCACGGCTACAAGACTTTTCTAGGGCCGCTCCAACTCTCTGGAACTCTCTTCCTTGCCCCATCAGACTTGATCCTACCTACTTTTAAAAAAGCCCTGAAAACCCACCTCTTCAGTCTCACCTACAGATCTTCTGACTCCTAACATCACAACCATGCCAGCCCCATTCCCCCTATCTATTAGATACTCTGTTCACCAAAATATTGGATTGTAAGCCCTATCAGGCAGGGTCCTCTACTCCTCCTGTGTCATAACCTGTACCTGTGTTATCTTGTATTGCATCTCAACTCTAATTTACTGTACAGTGCTGCGTAATATGTTTGAGGCTATATAAATAAATAATAACCTGATCATAACTGTTATCTATGGCAATTATCAGCAGAGATGTCAGAATATTGTCATTATTATCACTGTCCTTAAAGCATACCTGACTTTGGTTGTTTGGAGGGTTTTCGTCCCTTTGGAGGACCTCTCACTTTATCCTAATTGTTAAAACAAAAAGTAATACTGTAAATATGTAGATAATTATGAGTCATTTCATCTGACAAAACTGGCTAGCCTACTTTACTGTAGTAGAAAGTCAAAACAACTGGTCTGGCGGATTGTTTTTTAAAGAAAATTTCAGCTAATTCAGTTGTTTTGACTTCCTACTACAGATATACTATCACCTTGGTGAATGAGATCCTTTACAGACACGTTCTACTGCTTTTCACAACACATATTTGTGTATTTGGCAGATGCCTTATTAGGCCAAAGCCTTTTGTATAGCTGACAAATTAGAATTCTTTTGATATGCTCTTTTTACTAGAAATACGCTCTCTGCAGATACACATACATTTTATAAACAGTACACATAGCCCAAATTAAATGGAATCAATTACTTATCAATACCTTTTTGTTTGCTCTGCCAGATATTTCTGGGTGTCTGGGAGTAAACAAAAATGTAAAGAAATATTCCCAGCTAAAGAGTGAAGGAGCAATGTAGCAATGTAAATGCTTATTCTGTTCTAAAGAGAGGGTCAGGGGGAGGACAAGCAAGCAGCACCTTCCATAGAATACAGCATTGTTCAAAAATATGATTTTTATTGGGTTTTGTAAACACATAGCAATTAAGTCATTAGAAAGTATTGATCATTCCTGTGACCAACTGATATGCACACAGCGTGGGAATGATAAGTGGCACCATGCTGTGTCATGCCCATCAGGTAACAGTGGACATCAGGCAGGTCATCTGTTCACTGATCCGTCATGCGCACTCACTGAAGGACCTTGCTTATCAACAGCACAAATTTAATGTCTGATCGTCTTGACCGACTATTATCTAGCGTATGGACAAGCCTTTAGTTTCCATTGACCAATAAGAGAAAATGACAATTTCTAATCTTACACATACTTAAAGTGGACCTAGCACCAGAAATCTCTGTTTTCATGAATGCACAAAGGAGAAATCTGCACTCCAACATTCCAAAAAAGATGAATGAACAGATAGCCTGGCAGCCTCCAAATGCCCGCAAATATCGTCATGTAGCTTCTTTCATAGGTAAGGTTGGGTGCAGGGTCCACAGAAGGTCTATCTCAAGCCCTATGTATGCAGTAGTTGATTGTTTGTTGGGCCGCACTCACAGACCAAAACGTCTTACAAAAAAGTGCTTGAATAAGCTCTATATTTAGAGGGAAACGCTTCAGAGGTGGCTCTGGCTTGAACTTGGGGGTGATGTATGATGATGTATGTATTTTCTATTGATATCGCTGTAATAAATCTAAGCACAGTTTTGGAAGACGTTTTGGTCTGTGAGTGCGGCCCAACAAACAATCAACTATGTTTTTAAGAACGGCACTAGAAGTGCCCATAATAGGGAGGAAAGCAATAAAAAAATTAGCAATTTAAGAAGATAATACTACAGCTCTCCCTCATTTCTGGGTTCTGGTCTCAGCATGGCAAGGCAACACGTCACGAGAGCGATTTGTTTTCTGGGTAATCGTGTGATTGACAGAATTATATTGAGGAAAATTCTCATCATCATCATTGAACTGGGGGTGCAATATCGCATATGGCCACGGGGGGGGGGGGCCTTCAATTATCTTCTATGGGATTTTTCCTCAATACAATTATGTGAATCACAAGTTTACCCAGAAAACAAAGCGTGATGTGTTGCCTTGCCGAGACCAGAACCCGGAAGTGAGGGAGAGCTGTGGGATAATCTTCTGAAATTGCTCATTTCAGGTAAGTTTTTTTTTTTATTGCAATTCTTCCTATTATCGACACTTCTGGTGCCAATTATGAAAACATAGATTTCTGGTGGTTGGTTCACTTTAACTAATCTTACTAAGAATACACTAAAAGCGAAGTCTTTATGAAGCAGCTCATTTGTCTATAATCAACAGCTAATTTAATGTTAAATAAATGTTAAAAAGTGAACCTAATTCACAGCTGATACTGTTGTGTTACTATTGGATTACAGAGGTTTGAGTTACTACCCTTCTATGGCTATAGTGGAGGTTACCACTTTCCCTACCTCTTCTTCATCTATAAAGTCTTCTTCATCCCCAGAATCCATCAAGAGCTTCCTCTTTTTGCGTAACCTCTGAGGCCGCTCATTCTCTGTACTGGTCGCAGGGGCTGTAGGCACTGTGGGTGGGGAGGGTGTATTTGATTGTACCTCGACTGGTGTAGATACACGTTCACTGTAAAAAGAAAAATGATAAAGAACAGTTCATCTTTTGTACACAGTTTGTATTTCTGACTATTTAAATGTAGAACAAGTGTGGCTATGAGTAATAATGAAACCCTTTATACATCATAGGTTACCAAAAGAATTTAAGAAATGATTTGGCAATATGAAATATGGTGGCCTGTTGAAATGGGTATAGAATTACACTCTTACCCAAATGGACCCACCCAACACTTGATTGCAAAACTAATGAGTATGAGTATTCAGGCTATTGCTGACAACATTCTGAAAATACTCTGCATAGCTCTTCTGCTTTATATACCCCTCAAACAAGTGTTTCAGTCCTGATTACAGTTACTGCTTTCTTTATCAAGCTCTGTGACTTGAAATGTTTCAATACTAGAGTCAAGCAACTTGCCATTCCTGGAGGAAAGCATTGGCAATATAAATATTTCTGTTATTACTGTCTTTTGTTTAAATGGAAACCTTACAGACTTTGCAAAGCAATGGCTAATACATCCTGGCAGTTTCCTGGGTAGGTACTGATGAAGCCCCAGATCTCGTAAAACCAAGTGTAGGTCTGGATTTATGTATTAATTACTGTTTGTATACCAATTTAAATCCCTTCAATAAAAAAATCACAAAGACTTCTTCTTATCTTTGACTTCCGCTACGACACTATTGTCTCTTTATGGACTTACCCTTCAACAGCTGATTCCTTTTTCTCCATAACTACAGCCTTCCGCTGACTTGTAACTCTGCTCTCTAGAAAAAACAACATATTAAAATAACATTTGGCACTAGCTGTTGGAAAAACATTTCTACTTTTATACATGATCAGCAAACATACCGTGTTTAGGGACTAGGAATGTGGAACTTTTAATAGATTTTTCTGGATTTTGTGTGCTAGAGGGAGCCCCAGTAGTATCAGAATCTGTTATGATTTCCAAGGTGCCAAACTCACTGAGACGAAACTGAAAGCACATATAACAATGAAGGTTACTGGTACACCATCAGTAAAGTTTATTCATAAAAGACTTGAATACTCATTCATTTCTATACCTCTGTACCACATTTAACATGCTCATCACACAATAAACAAATGAAAATCCAGGCATTCCCCAAACGTTTAGAGAAAAAACACAACTCATTGTTGTATGCAAATACTACTTTCAACATGTTATACCAATTTATTATTTAGAAATTTTAAAATTGCATCTCATTTAAAAGTAGATGTACAGTCTAGGGCTAAAACTCTACTATGTTACTAGTCCACTAGTGGTCACTTTTTGGGTGCCATTGAAAGTGCATGGGATGCATGACAAAAATGAAACCATGTGATTTTGCTGCGTTTTGGCAAAACGTAGTGGAGTTTTACTGATCTATTGTCAGATGAATTTTTAATTAGATGAGTTGTGCAATTTCAACACTGACAGTCTTTGGAAAATATATGGATTGTACTACCATCCACTGTAATTGATTGATTGAACCGAGAAATTGGATCTCTTTTTAAATTATTTGCAAAAATCTTTTTCTCAATCGAATTTTCTGAAGATAAATGTCTGCGCCTATGTGGATAGATAGATATAAGTCTCAAAAAAGTGTCAGATATTTGTATAACCCATTTAGATACTTGATTTTGATCACTTTGATTGTATGAACGAAGAAAAGTAATCCAATTTATAAGCGATCCAACTGCTCGGTTAAGCAGAAAAATTTATCAGTGTATTACCAGCGTAATGCAAGAATGGATAGCTCTGGCACATTTGTTGACATTCACAGTGCAACACAAACTCTGCAGCAAACAAATTAAAATACAAAATGTTTCTTAAATGTTAATGTAAGATTTCTACTTATGGCCTGCAATTATTAAAACAATTTGTGAAACAGTAAGAAATTTGGAACAGTAAGCTTCCTGCTGAAAGTTTACCTACTCGTCTCTTCAAATGCCAGTGTCTTCCAAATTTCCCCTAGCACAATACTAAACCCTTTTTGAAGCCTTGAGGTATCCGATACCTGTGTTCCCTGCCACGTGCCGCTGTTTCATGGACTGTAATCCTTTCCTGTAATGTTGTAGGTATCTGAGTAAAGCTGGGCATACACGTACCAATTCCTGCACGATCCAACCACCGATCAGATGCTGTGCGCACTCCCGCATCCCTTAAGGATTGGGTCATGCAGGAATCGGATGCAGCAACTGATGAGGATTGGGCTAAAATCAGCCGTCCTGTCGGAACGCACAATTATGTGATGGTAAATTTTAGTCTGATCTCATTAGTTCGGCTGGGGACGGCTGCCCCCAGCCGAAGAAATGAGCTGCACATTAAGAGTGCCGTCCGATTTTTGGCACTAGCGGGCGGGCGTGATGATGTCATCGGATAATCGGATCGGATAAGGAATAGACAGTAAATCGTACCGTCTATTCCCAGCATTACAGCACAAGGCTATGTATACAAGCTCTGAAACCTCAGGTAAGCGTTTGACACTGAAAACAATTGTAAAGACTGCAGGACTAGAACAAAATTAAGGCAGGAGATGTGTGTTGGTGAGCATTATTATATAAACTGACAGGGTGATTTCAAATGAAATTAAATGTAGAAGCATGGTTAGCTTTTATTATTACACGCCCCTAAACATGCTGGCTACCTATGACCTACCTATGCCAACTTCCATGGAACACCTGATTTTTCATATCTGGCAAAGGGAAAAAAATTCATATTTGGTTTTTGTTTCAGTGCACTGTGATGATTAGATAAAACCATAGAAGTTTTCAAAATGCATAAATATTCTTTCTTGAAGAATAGTTTACATTTTATGATGCAAATCCCATATTAAGCTTTAATATAAATTCTACATTTTAAAATCATTTTGATTTGTGACTAGGTAATAGGGCAGATCAATGACCACATTTATGAAGTTAGATATCATCAATGTGTTCCATATCTTTTAAGGACTATTGAATATTTATATTGTTTCACGTTTTAGGGCTCAATCACATGGTTGGTAGGAAATGTGTAGTTTCCAGTGATCAATCCCCTAAAAATCATTATCGGGGAAACTGAAAATTTTGGGTGGTTGCAGGGTTACATGGGGGCGGTTGTCAGTATTTCACAACTGTAGCCCAAGCAACTGCACACTGTGCAACCTGCTTATGTGGATTCATTTTTAATATATAACATCAATATGAGTTAAAGCGGACCTACCACCAGGAATCTATGTTTTTATGAATGGCACTAGAAGTGCCAATAATAGGAAGGAATGCAGTGAAAAAACCCAAAAACTTACCTGTAATGAGCAATTTAAGAATATAATCCAGCAGCTCTTCTCACTTCCTGGTTCATTTTAGGCAGAAATAGGCAGGATGTCACAGGAAGCAGTGATCTGCTTTGAAAATTCCCATAGAAGATCACTGAACACCCCCCAGTGGCCACCTGCGATATTGCACCCCCCCCCCCCCCCCCCCCCCCCCCCCCCCCCCGTTTCATGTGTTGCCTTCAGCGAACCAGGAAGTGAGGGGAGCTGTGTGGTAATCTTGTTAAATTGCTCATTACAGGAACGTTTTTGAGTTTTTTTTACTGCATTCCTTCCTACAATTGGCACTTCTAGTGCCATTCATAAAAACATAGATTTCTGGTGGTAGGTCCACTTTAACTGCAAAGAAATACAAAAGATTATATGCAGTCTGGTCTTGTAAAGTTGAAAGAACATTTCTGTTCAAGAAAATTCTTAAAATGCCACCATGTGTGGTTGTTAATTTAGTTTTTTACTTTTTTCTTCACTGCAGAGTTATGTTATGGCATGGTGTGTACCCGTATTTCACTTCCAGGAAGGGTTGCAATACCGTTGCTCCAGTCCAGTGCGTTCATAAGGTCAAAGTCTGCAGCAGGCCCCTGAGACATTTCCCACCACCTGGAAAGACAAAAACTAATTCATGTATACACTATAATAATGTAAGAATTTTGTCAGATATTTGTTAATGATAGAATTTTTTCAATTCATTTGACAGTGTGTTTATTGCCACAGATCCTGACTGACAAGGTCGAAAAGCGCATGTTTTTTTTATCTGAAAACATGTTTCCATACCTTCTTTTTGGATGGGGAATTTTTTATAACAATTTTGAAATAAAAGTATGTTTTTAATTGATCTGTTTCTAATCAGAGGATATTTGATGTCTTGATGCTCCTATATAAGTGGCCATGCTCTTCACTAGTGCGATAGAACAGGAATTGATTGAGGTTCACCACACTACAGATACATCGATCACCATGTCCGATTGCCAGTCTAACAAGTCGATCGAATGGAAAACCGTTTATGGGCACCTTAACTCTAATAAATAGCTAATAAAATATTTACTACATCTACTATGGATAATAATACACAGGGATGTAACAGAAACCGCTCGCTTAAGCTGCATTCACACTTTTAGTTTTTAATTTGACGCCATGCCACTATACAGATTTTTCACACATTGTGCAGACGGTTGAGAGATGACTATGAATCATGTCCCAGTGTTATCGCTATGGGAGACCAACCACTGAATAGGAAATGTCTTGTTCTGATGAGGCTTAGATGATTGGAATTACTCATTTCCTACTGACCATCTGTTATGCACACTTATTGTAGCGTTTTCTTAGCCTAGCCTGAAGAAGGTATCTTTTTCAAGAGAGTTCCCATTACCTTTCTTGTTTTATTAGCCAATAAAAGGGGATCACTTAACCACCAGCGCCCCAAGCCCCCACAGTAAAAATAGGTAACTGAATCACACTGGTGGCAGCTTTCCTGTTCCAGGAGATCAGCCATTGTTTTGTCTAGTTTATTTGTTTGGGGAGCCTATGCACCCAGGCAAACAGCATTGGCAGCCCCCATTTTCAGTGATGATGTTGGGGATATGGGGACTACCCTTCTGTGTGTAGTATCTGACTACTTATCAGTTTGGGGACTGTTTTGTACCTTCCCAAACCACCCCTCACAAGTCCCACATGTGAGGGGTGGTACAAAACAGATTGAGAGGTAAGCTAGCCAAAAGCAGATCAACTTTTGGTCTGTCAGTCTAACATCCACCAATCATACCAGTGTGATAGAATCAAATCTAATTGTTTCCCAACAACTGTTCAAATGCTCCATAGTACCTTGTTTGACTGGCCTTCACCAACATGTCTGATCACTGCTCAGTAGATTTTTTATTCAATTTCCATTCCACATTGGGTTGACCAATTCAGTTAACAAGGAATGGAATTTCAAATGATCAACTTAAATGGTCGATTTAAAAAAAAAAGATTTAACCGCCCTAGCGTTAGGGACGGCAGCACCTCGTCCAGCGCTCCAACTGGTACTATCG
>CM070033.1:110319496-110331483 GCA_036250615.1 Ptychadena robeensis | reverse complement strand
TATGGTGCGCTTTTGGTACAGAAATCTGTACCTATGCAGTGCGCTAGGGAGGTTAATAGTTACACTATTTATACAATGTAAATGATTCAAAAAAATCCCGCCATTGTTTCCGAAAAGAGTGGATCGGATAATAGTTTTCTTATGTCAGGCCCAGTAAAAACTTCTTCTTTCATCTTGGTTTCTGACAGTTTTGGGAACTTGGAACACAGATATCTGAAGCATTCCCCATGTTTAGGCAGTAATTTAATAAACTGCTCCATAAGCCCCAATTTTATATAAAGAGGTGGTAATAAAACCTTTCCAGATAGAACCAATGTTGTATTTATTTTTGCCAGGGGCCAAGGCACCTCAAAGTGGCCAGTCAGTTTTGGTCCAATGGAGGTCTCTGGCTTAACTGTCCCACAAGCAAAGAAGCAGATAGTCTGTGTAACCTGCCTGCTGGCCCAACAACATGGTTAGTATTTTGAAGTTTTCAGAAACAATTTTCTCAAGAATCATAGACAAATCTTTATAGTTTTTTCCACAGGCACCAAGTGTCCTAAAGGAAGTGATGCAAATGTATTAGCATTATGCAGCAAGACTGATTTGAGACGTGTTTTAGATGAATCTATGAATTTGCGCCACTCAGATGGATCATATTCTATGTCATTAGCCCTTGAACATCATTATACAAAACTAGATCTCCCTCTTTGGAGAAAAACAAAGTGAATTCTCTTACTAGATCATTAACCTCCTTGGCGTTATGCCTGAAGCTAGTACGGGCGCAGTTTTAATGTGAACCAAACTGCGCCCATGCCGGGATCGGGCACAAGCAATGGCTCTCCGTGTGCCTGCAGCATTTCTACATAGCTGCAGGCACACAGAGCCTTTCCAGCCCGTGTCATCGGTGGAGCGGGGGGGGGGGGGGGGGGGGGGGGGGGGGGGGGCCATAGACCTCCATGTTAATGGAGGGGGCGCCACTTTTCTCCCTACACACAGCCGGCTAATTGACATCGGTGGTGTGTAAAGGGTGTGTACAGTGTACTTCACCGCAATTGCCCGGGCAGTGGCTTTTTGTGCCATGAAAAATGGCGCAAAAAGCCCTTAACGCCCAGGGGGTTAAGCTCTGCGGCAATGGTTGGGGTCCCTTATCAACAGAAAACTGAGCTAGATATGTCCTGGTGAGGTGTCTACTCTTCAGAATGACTCAAGATATCATCCAAACTTGAAGGTGGGTGTGGAACTGGTATTTCTAAGGTATGAGGCACTGGGGTTTCCTTAGATCGTCCAAAACAACCAAACAAATCGATTTCTGCACACCTAGTTCAATCAAACAAGTGAAATATAAAATCAATCGAGAAGTTATCAGAAATGTCGGTAAGGCTGAGGCTCCATTTGGGCAGTTTGGGAGCGGATGCAGCATGTTACCCCCATTACCCCCAATGAGCCGGTTTTCACTGCCGCGGAAAAAAATACATGGTTTACAGTGTTTTCTTTTTTCGTGTCTGCACCGCGTCAAAATCCACGGCACAAACACATGCTCACATCGGCCATCCACAGGTTTTAATCCATTGACATTTAATAGACATATAAAGAACAGTGGGTAAACAGGACAGAAAACCCATGCTTCCACGTTTTTCTGTCCGTCAGTAGTGGAGCCTGGCCATACACCTTTAGATCAATGTCAGATATCCTTTAAGGTCCCCATACACGGGTCCGATTCCCAAGGGATTCCGGGACGATCGATTCCGGGCGCGTGCACGCTAATCGATCGTCCCGGAATTGCGTGAAGCCCACCTTGCCCGATCGATCACGTCCGATCGATCGGGGGCCCAGAATCGGATCTGCTAGAGAACCAACATGTTGGTCTTTCTGATCCGATTCAGCACACATCAGGGGGAGTTGCCATTTGTGAAGTAAGCGATCGGGCACGGAATCGTCCAGGAATCGGTGGCCCAAGGTGGTAGGGACAGGCTTAATTGGGCGATCGATCGGACATCCGATTCCCTCTGGCATCGCGGAATCGATCGGATGGGTGATCGATCGGCCATGAAATCGGAACATGTATGGCTAGCTTTAGATCTACCAACAACAATGTACTGCCGGGTCCTCTGCGATTGAACACAGGTAGACTTGATGATTTAGAAAGTCCCTCATCTTACATGGTTTTAGTGAAACAAAAGGAAATCTGACAGAGAAATTGAAAGGTGTATGGGGAACCTAAGGGCTTGTCCCCACTGAGGCGACCTCTTACAATTATAATTGCAGTGCGGAGACCAAGGGCGTTTGTCATCACCTGAAAAGCAGGCAGGAAGTAGAGGGGTGGGACAGGAAATCATGCCCAACCCCACCCGATCACCCCTGATTGCGGCCATAGAGGATGAATTGAGATGCGGTTTTTAAAAGTGTTCATTCATGTCCATGGCCGCGATCATGGGTGATACCACGAGCTACGTTTTAAATCACGAGCGTCACTGCGGCCTGCGCCATGATTATAAATGCAGGAGATCGCCTAAGTGGGGACATGGCCCTACTGTCATTTAAAATTTCCCCATGAACACAACATTTTTTGGGTTTGTGGTGGAATGTGGTAATGAAAAAAAAAATATCTATGAATCTATACAAATGATTGATGTTTGACTGGCCATCAATTTTTTTACTGCGCAATTTGATCGAATTGCTAAATAATCGACATAACCACTAATTTAAGCTGGGTCCTCGCTGAAAGAGGGCTAGTGAAGAGTAAACAAGTGGCAGTGCCATCGTGTGGACATTTTTATGGTGGAACTTACTTTAAAATATTTCACTATTTTATTATAACATGAAATAATTCCCACCCCGGCTTGAGATGTCAAGAAGTGTTGTGCGCATGCAAGTTAGGAGGGTGGGAATGTTAGGAAAGGCGGGTGTGCAGTGATGTCACCTCCGGGAACATCTTTTAATACATTTACGCGGGTAGGAGTTGGGCGCCCTGGCTTGTCTTTGATACGGGGTGCCTCAAGAAAAAACTTGAAAAAAGATTTGGTGACGATTCATGGGCTATGCAGTTGACTCACAAATTCCACCTGTATAATGCTGGAATTCTAATTTCTCATCTTGAGTATAATGTTTTTTCTATCAAGAAGTTCACTTTTCTTTTCTTATCAAGGCAAGGAGAAAATAAAATCTGATTTTTATCAGTACAAATTCTATGTCTGATAGAAACACAAACGGCATCAGCTTATTGTCTAAATCCAAAAGAATAAAATATCATAGAAGGGGCCAATCCAATAAAGGCAGACGAGTGTGCACACAAAAGTTTTCCATCTATGTAAATATCCTCAGCACTCTAGATTTAGAGCCCTTCTTTGATATATTCTTGTACATTGTAATGAATAGGTGCAAAGTGTTACACTATGGGGCCTCTGAAAAACGGTCATTACTTTCAAATTTCCCTTGTGCTGTAGTTTCCTCAAGCCCCCTCCCATTAACCGTAAAATCTCCATGGGGTAATCAAGCAAAAAGCAAAGTGGTTCTATTATATATTATTAGCTTCTTATAGTTTATAATAATAATATTATTATATTAGCTTCTTATAGTTATCATAATCTTATTACCTTATGAATAAGATTATGATAACTAAAGGAAGGGAACCTAATGATGGGGAAAAATATGTCCATCTTTGAATGATACAAGAATTATAGAAAGGATCTTTTATTGAGTTTTTAATAAAAAAATTTGAATTAATTTGAGGTTCACCATTACAAACAGATTGCAAAAAAAAAATCCTTAAAGGAATAGAGGAGAAAAGGGAAGAGAAATAAAGCCTAAATTGGACCCACGTTTGATCTGCTTTGGAAAGTGGGGATAGGTATGGGAGGAATTGATCACAACAGGTATCTATGGAAGAGATATACATGAAAAGGTAACATTGTAACAATTGAAAGTGATACTTACTTGCTTTTTATCTTGTTTATAGTGCAACATTGTTTCCTTGATAAAGCCAATTCGGCTAAACATGTTGGAAATTTTAAGCACTAGAGATGGGGGACATGGATTTTTCCTCATAAACAATTTTGTAAAGGGGAAACGGGGTGCTCCGTTCTGTGTGAGCCCTCTTTTTCGCTCTAGGAGATATTTATTGTATATTGTCCTTTTTAGCAATTTTTTTTCGAATTTTTTTTTTTTATAATCTTTGAATAAAATGTGAAAATATTTTTTATATATCAGTGGTCTTTTGAGACTCTTTATACATTAAGGAAACTTCCTTTCTTTTTTTGTTACTTTCCCTTGGAAAACCCAGCCTTAGGGAGCAACTTTGTGCGTTCACTTTGCTTTGCTATAGTAATGAATAGTGGGTTCAGGTTCTGGTAATTTTAGGGTCATAAAGCATTCACCAGACCAGTGTTCCATGTAATGGGGGTTATGAGTGGTCCCATGTGTAAAACCCAAGAATATATCCCCAGAAAGGAATCCTTTAAAAAAAAAAGAAACACTTCAAGTTTAGCTTTTAACCCAGAGGTAAGGAAATAGATTGCAATGTAATTTAGTCATATTTCCCAACCGCTCTGCGACAACCATCCTCATTACTGGTGATTAGAGATAAGAGTGCCTGTAATACTGGCATACCAGTCAAGTTTTGCTATTTTAAATCCGGGGGACGTACAGGAAGTGACGTCAGTAACGTCACTTCCAGTATATGGATCGTGGTTTTTCCAGTCTTTTAGCTGATCTATCAGGGAGAAGGCGTTACTCTCCCTGCTTATGTTCCACCCGCTTGTGCTGATAATGTGCACGGCGGGAGTAACGCCCTCTCCCTGCTAATCAACTCGATTTCAAGAACCCCGGAAAAATCCGGGATTTCTTGAAATCGGGATTTGGCCGGGACAGCCACATATGGCCGGGAAAGTCACGTTTTTAACGGGACACTTGACAGGTCTGAATACTGGCATATTGCAAAGTGTCATCATTTACGTCAGAGGTGGATCCCAAGCCAGCAGGGCTGTGTGGGTATGGCTGGAGCAGGTGAGCATTTTTAATTTTTTTTTTATTGAAGTTTTTCCATATTTACAAAACAAACATAAAATTAAACAGAATAACCTTTTGCCGAAGTAGCCAGCAAGGCTTTAAGTAGTTAAGAATAACACAGGATGGTAGAGGAGGGGACCAAAGTCTTGTGCCACACCCAAAAACATATATATAGGATACAAATAAAGGTCTAACTCCTGTAGGGGAACTGGGGGTCCTCAAGAAAACCTCGAAGACGGGTTTTAAGGCACCAATGTGTGAAATGGCTAGTAGTTAAAAATTATTCATTTTATTTAAATATTTAAAAGACAGTTCAAGTTTTACAATATGGGAGTCAGAGCCTTCAACAGACATTGGATGATCCCCATAATAGTGACAATATGGCAAGTCATAAAATCACAGATATGCATCAAGTGCAAGAAAGAGTACATACAATTGCTGGTTAGGATATGTCTCCACATGTTTCGCCTGTGCGGGGGCGTCTCGGGAGGAGAGAGCTCATTACATATCAGAGAGCAAAATAACATATAACATTTAGAAACACTCAGGGAAGCAGGATAAACAACATCGTATGCAATCCAATGGTTTCAATATTAAATAAAAACAAATACATACTAGTGGATAAGGGTACTAATGATTGAACACTTATGTTGGACCTTGCATCATATAGTATCATCCAAAAGAATATATAAGTTTCTGATTACAGACTGTGTGGAACTGTTATAACGAGACAATCCCACATTATGTAAGTCATTGGTCTGTGTATGTAATTTGTCTAATCAAGTGGTAGCTGCGGTCAAAGATAATGGTGATTAGCAAACTCCTACAGTGGTCTAATCCAACCCATAGTTCGCATACAATTTACATTATTAATCATATACAATCTACGGTAGTTTGCTTGGCACATGACCTTGTGTACAGACATTGATAACCATCCATTGAAAGATCTTACCTAAACCAATGTTGTAGCAGGAGTGCGACGCAACCCACCAAGTTCACCAGGGCTGGTCTGCTCAAGGCAGACACGGCAGGGGTGCATGAGACAGAGTCAAGCCCTCCCTTGGGTATTACCACTGGAGAAAACCAGGGATACCCGATGTTAACAGGGCGCCTCCACCTACTGAGAGGCATATCTGCACGATGATATGGGCTTCACTAAAGAGAGGAAAGCAAAACGGCAACATAGCTTGAAAAGTACATGGGGTAACAGTGGTGAGAATGGTATTAGAGGGAAATACCTGGGAGGCTACGGTCCTGACAGGGACTCCCATAGAAAGTTTGCAAAAACTGAGTGGCTGTATCTATAATATGAAGATAAAATTAATGAAAAATAGTTGAACCATCAACACGGTAGAATACACAATGAGGCCAGTGAGTCACACCTGGTAGAAGAGAAGACCAACAAGTCAGCGGCTGCCGCAGGGGATCCTAACTAGTGAACCCATTTCCTGTGCAAGATATACCCCCTACCACTGCAATGGAGGCAGCAACACCTGGGACACATGAGCCTCCAGGTGCTGACTATCCCCGCAATCAGTCAATGGAGGATGTGATCATGGACGCACCAGCGCGCGGACCGTGGGGTGGAACGCTAGATCCCACAAAACCGTCCACCGCCCATGTCTATCCGTGTCACTGAGGTGCCTCGTCAAAACAGTGTGGTTGGGCACCTGCTGCGGCGCCACAAGGCTGCACGTCTCACTTGCCGTTAAGGAGCCGGAAGTGATGTGTAAACTCAATGCGAATACTGGCGGAAATCCAGTATATGGTGTGTAATGCAACATTAGACTGTGGTCTGCAACACGCGCACCGGCAACCACAAGCCAGCAGAAGGAAGGGAGGGAACAGATTTGTGGATACAAGGAGCCAGAAACATTGGTAGTTGGGGTACCGTTTGGAACATTCACCTCAATGAACGTAGACACGTGGCAGAATGTTAATGGGCGTAGAGGAGCCTATGAGGCCGGCCCATTACCAGGATGAGGGAAATGAGGCGACATGATGAGGACAGGGAAAGGGACGGGGGGGACAGAGGGAAGGATGATCGCCACAAACGGGCTGTTCAGGGGCCGGCAGGTAGGGGGTGGGGCATGAGGATAATGTTCCCATACTCCCACCTCTTAAGTAGTTAGATTCCTTAAGATTTACATTGAAGAATTAACATGATATACACTAGGTTTGAAGAGCGATTTGATATTCTCACTGGCGAAGCACTAGTAACTTTTGTGTATTTTGGAGTAAGCTAGCGTGCCCCCTTGAGGCCCACAGGTGGCTAATATATCCTCAGGGGTGATCGACTTATATCATTTGTTTTGTGGTTTTGATAAATTTACCCTTTTTGGGGACCTTACGTGCTGGGGGGAGTACTCTCTAGCAAGTTCTGGTAGCCTGAACGAGTCGAAGAAAAGTGGTCCAAAATATGGGGCGGGGCGGGCCGGTCAGAAGATTTTCTAGTTCGTCATCACAGAGTTCCGATCGGTCTGTATTCCAAATGATTATTTATAAGGAGGTTGCGCCACGTTATGCGGAACTTTGAAGGACTTTGTGCTGGTCCTGTTCTCAGTCCCCCCCATTTCCATATAGAAAGGGAAAGAAGGTTGGGTTTTGAACATGATGTACCGTAGGGGGATGCTGGCTGTATCCATTCTTTCATATTGCCCTCTGTGGCCAGCAAGCTGAGGTGGCAGTAGAGGCTTTATTTTTGGGGACAGATTAAGCATGACCCTTTGGTCCAGTAGGCTAAGAAACATCAAGCGCGCTGGTGCACTGGGATAGTACGCGTAGTCATCCCCCTAGGAAGGCCGGCGACGCCGCCCCCAAGGAATTGGTTATAGTTGGAGGACACGTCGCACAGATAAGTGCAAAAGAGACGGTTAGTCCGTGAGCACGTTAGGGCAACACAGGGAATGCGATTTCTATACAGTCAGGGTCCTGGTGGGAAATAGGACATACCGGTAGGGGCCCTATGGATAAGTCGAAACTGGGTGTCGCCCCCATGTCTCGAAGGGTCATGCATTTGTGCGTAGTGTTGGTATCCCGTGTTAGTTTTCTCGATATTTCCTGTGGGATGTCTCTTCCCCAATGGGCTACACCGTATGTTGAATCCGGAATAGACAGACCGCTGTTTGAAGATTGGGGGCACAGGGGTCGGGGTTGACAGGCTATGGTCCTGGTGACGACATCAATGTTCCCATCTTGAATAGAGAAAAGTGAGGACAGTTTGCAGGTAAGGTTTTACGAATGGAGTTGTCTGATAATAATAAAGGGGTGGTGTCATAGTTTGTATGATGGGAAGATCGTATGTATCACTAGCTCTGCCCAGGACCTTAATGTATGCCGATCACGGGTCATAAAGGTTCCTTAACTCTTCTGATCCCCCTTCCTCACATAAGAGGCATAACAGATGTGTAGTTCCCGAGGTGGAAAAAAGCGGTTACCCTGAAGCGGTAGAATATTTAGATAACCGACATGGGAATGTTTAAAAGAGTTTACGTAATGCCAGATGCCCGAAAAATTCCACACTGTATCCCTTATCAATAAATGTTAGAGGGGTGCGAAGTGGAAACGGGCACCTGCCCCCGGGTCAGTGAAACACGTTATGAAGGTTCCATGGCTAGCCATGCTGATTCCAAAGTAGCCATAGTTTGAATAAATTAGGATTTTAATTTAATCCAATCCAACGCATGCCGAAGGGGAACACAAGATAAGTTGTAGCATCTAGTATCGGAAGGCGGCCCCATCGCCCTTCGTACTATTTAAGTTGAAGGCTTTATTGCTATAACGAGGGGGTTGCGTGGATCTGCCACAAAAAGTGGGAAAAGGGCCTTAGGGAGTTTCATTACTGGTCCATATAGAGGTGGTTTCATGAGTAGGGGAGTGTCTGTAAAAGGATAAACGAGTGTGTCGCATGAATGAGGGACCATCTTGTATGGGGTGGATTCTAAACCAGGAACAAGATCTGGGAGGTTTTTTCCATGATCTATCTACGATATTAGAGATTATTTTAGATAAAAGTAGGAGTAAAATTGAGTTGGTAGAGAGAGGCAATGGATATTTTGCCATGGACACCCCAGGTAAGTAATCTGTGTGGTGGGTGCTAACTGCGAATCTACCTGTCTCATCGTTGGAAGGAGAAGGATATTGAAATATTAAAAAATAAATCACTTTCGCTGTGGTTAGCCACTATAACCGCCCACTGAATAGCGCAAAAGTCTTTCCATAAGGTTAAGGAGAATATAAGGGGATTCACTTTTCAGGTGAAAGGAAAAGTAGGAGGGTGTCGGCGAAAATGGCCATTTTCAGTAAGATTATACATGTGAAATGATGTAAAATGCCATCCGAAACGTTTGGGTATTTTTCTAGTCTTCGCACCAGGGGTGTTCCAAAGCAACGGTATAAATGCACGGCGACAGGTGGGCATTTCTAAAGCTGCTAGTCCACACAGCTGGTAGATTTGTAAAACGATTCGAGTACAATCAATAAACGTGCACGGTCACGGTGATTGGAGATTGTACTCGAATCGTGGGGCTTACATCCGATTCCTGTGTGTGTGCTGTCCTTCGAGGGGGTTCAATGGACCCTCTCTCAAAAGAAAAAACAAAAAGAATGTATCTCGATTGAAGTGGGTTTTCAACATGTTTGAAACCACATTCATCATCAACCAACACCTACATGGAAATTTTGCTTCACGGATGCAGGCTGCCGGGAAACCGACATCATCACAAAGAAGTGACAGGCTCCGAGCACAGCATCTGTGTGAATGGGGGGGCGGAGTCAGCACCACTGCCGCACGTGTGAGAGTTGAGGGGAGATAAGCCGTGGATAAACTTCTACGGTCTGGACTGGGGAGCGAGGAAACGTCGGGACAACCAGCTGGGATTTCGTTCTTCTGGGCTTTCAGCAGTGAATATAGTACCGAATGCTGGAAACAGCTGGAGAGAACCCTAGCTAGCCGCATCTTGTGATTGTGAAACACAGGTAATCGATGGGCCCAGAGTGGTGCACATTGATTTCCATTCAAAGTCACCACCATCACGAAATCAACAAAGCGTGGTTGCGTCACCACGCATAGTGATTGATTGGTGGTCGATTGCACGGGAATCTACCCGTGTGTGGCTAGCTTAAGTGTGGCTCAGTTACCCATTTGAGCAATTAAAATCTACCGAGCCGCATTCAGGAAGAATGCTAGGGAGATTAATAGATTGCATCCCACGCCTGACCTAGATTAATCATGGCAGGAAAGGAGCATAGAGTATCTAATAAAAAAAAATTCTTGTATGACAGATACACAGGCCTATTTACACATTCAACAACTCAATAGTGTTGCGGAGCTGATAACAGGACCTATAAGTTATGTAAATGAGTTAAAAAGAAAATGGGGGAGGGTTTATTTTTGTAGTCTTAAATGTCAATAGTGTAATATTACAACACTGGGTCTCTGTGGGTTAATTTACATGGTAAACAGTGTGAGGAGATCGTGGTTGTCAAATGATAACATCTTCCCCCATGTAATCTGAATAGAAACCTACTACGGAATGCAAAATGTAATTCCACAGCTTCTTTCTTCTCTTGACCCAGCCCCTCTGCCAAGTTTAAGAACCCATTGTGGCTCACAAGTCCATTTCTTTGGACTACAGAACATTTACCGCCTTATGGTATTATGAAGAGTAAGAGTAACGTAGATTAAAACACACTGACTGCAAATCTGAGAGAACATGTTTTTCTTGAATAGATTATCTTTAAGAGCTGCAGTATAAAAGTTTTGTAACAAACAAAAAGGTGTATAAAAATATGTATAAAACTTTTAGATAGTTCTTGGCTAAAGAAATAAAAACAATAGTCCCAATGACTTTTGAAGCAAAAATATTTTTTATTCAAATAGAATGATAAACTCCAGGAGTCGCTACCATTAAAAAATGAAACTTACAAGAAAAGAAAATTCAAATGTATAAGGTAGATTTGGGAAATCCTAAAGATTATAAACAATTTTACACAACTGGTTTCCCCTGAGCACTTCTTGACCCACTCATTGTCAAACACCTCTTAATGGACACAAATTACAAAAGATGTAAAGAAGCACACAATGTTAGCGTAGAGATTTACAGACAGTATGTGTGGCTTTACCTTTATAGTTCAGCCACTATAATCCAGCATTATACCCTTTATCCATATATAAAGGGCAACAAAAGCTGTACTAAAAAAGTCATAGTGAATAGAAAGGTGCTTAGTCAATGAATAGAAATGATTTCGAATTCCATATGAGAGTACAGCCAGATGTCAGCCTACCTCTTAGCCAAAGGCATGCATTAATAAATATGGCCACATTGTACGATCTGACAGAAATTAACATGTAATGTGAAGGTCTAGCTTAATGCTCTATTGTAAATCAGATAGAAGAGGACATTACAATCAGATTATACCAATATGGCACACCTTGGTCATAGACTGACTACTTGGCCTGGTGACTTAATATTTATTTATTTAACAAATGACAACCTAAAGGATGGAATGGACATGGAACATTTGCTCAGCATTACACAGCAAGAGTATGTTTTTTGTTGCTTTTCCAGATAGACAGTGCAGCTTTACCGCTCCATTTTTATATTCTGATAAACACTTTCCCCCCCAATGTAAGATGCCACTTCAATAAGGCATTGTTGCTTTAAGACTAGACAATTTTTCGTTTGTAGCACTTTCTTAAATAAAGAACATATTGAGTAGGTGCTAACAGGCCAAAAGTTATATTAATTAAAAAAACGAAATAAATATAAAATATTCAACAGGACCAGAGCTAACTGCAGCCCAACCTAGAAAATGAAAGCCAAGAAAAAAGTCAAGCTTCTGTGGTGGAGGGTGACATAGATTGTTGGTTGGAAGGAGAATCGACTGTTGAAGGTTCTTCTTCCGCCTCTTCTTCTATATGTGTGGGAACAGGTTCAGCAGATGGGGAAGGAGGCGGAGAAGACGGGCGGGGAGATGGAGAAGACGGGCGGGGAGATGGA
>CM070033.1:110301289-110312762 GCA_036250615.1 Ptychadena robeensis | reverse complement strand
GCTTGATAATGTTCCTAAAGAGAAAAGGGGGGCCCTGCAAGGAAAGTTTGGGAACCACTGCTCTAATGGAATTAAGACTGGTTGTGCTCGGGATGCAGGGCTCACCCTCCCTTCCATGGCTGTCCAGGTCTCCCAACAGAGCATGGTATTGCTTGAAGGGGTCATGCTGGTCTTCACCCCCCTCTTTGCAGGCTTTGCCAGGCTCAATGTTTAGATGGAGCTTTTTTTTTTTTTTGCTAGTGCTGTGTCTTTTACCTTCACAATAGCCCATTCTCAAATGTAGCCCATCTTTCTATCCCAGAAGGCTGGCAAGTCTTTAGCTTTATTAAGTAGCGAATAGAATACAAAGGTTGTAACTTAATACAAATATAACGTATCTATATGTGAAAAAATAAGTCCTCCATTAATATTATTGATAAATTCACTGCAAACACCTGCTGACTAAACATTACCCGGAATTAAAACATAGGAAAGACAAAAAACCCTGCCACTAATAGCCTTAAATCTACAAGAACCAAGAGTAAGGGGGGCAGCAATTGTCGCTTTGTTTAAAAAAAAAAAAAATTCAACATATAAGAGCCCTGACAGACTGCATCCCTACCATGTTCTTTAGAGATAGCTAATAACATGAGAGGATTGCAGACAATCCCATAAACCCTTGGTCAAGTCATGGACGTCAGGATTAGAACTGAGAAGAGCAGTGTGGTACAGTATTATTATTGTAGCTGACTTTTCTTTGTTATAATAATTTTATTCTTTTTTATATACTGCATATATATATATAATACTATATTATTCCTTTTTTTTCAAAAGGGATTTATGAATCAATATGAATAGGTATTATATTGGATTAAACGCAAATGATTTAACAAATAGCACACATAGCATATACATACAGGATTTGGATCATAAAATACTTGTAAGATCACAATGACCAAAAAACAAAAATATTATGCTTGAATAATGTCATCTTTTTTGTTTGTACTTCAACACTGGCATTTGCCCAGTATACCTAATTTTATATAACAAAATAGTGTGTGTGTGTGTATATATATATATATAAAAGGTGATTTATATATTTTTTTATTATTTATCCATTTGATATGTTTTGCATATGTTGTGATTGCTGGATTGTTGTTTGATGTGAAATGTGTTCAAATTGACTCTTTTTTTCTTTTCTAGACTATTTATCTCTACATTATCCTATGTCTTCTCATATTCTACACTGTATATTACATGTCTTCCACTGTGTGTGCAGGATTGCTGAGGTAAGGTCTATTTTATTTTCAATACATTTACTATTTACAATATTAAATGTACTTTATACATTCACTTAACATTTGAAGCATATTTCTTATCCAACTGAACTACTTGCCTGCCTTGAGAGATATGATAGGCATACACTGTTGCAGAGCTGTCCAAACTTTTTTTTTTAAATAGTTATGTGAAGTAAAATGTGTCAGGGGTGGCTTTACAAACCAACTCATGAGTCAGATTTCTCCCTTCACACATACTTGCCATTAATATTTGTAAATCATTATACACTGGTAAAGACTGTCCCTAGGTATACTGGGACTTGTAGTTTCCAGTAGTGACCAGCAGTCCAGGCACATTTGACCTAACCATTCCTCTATCTATGGTACATGGAGAATCAGTTTGGTGAAGCAGCCATATACAGGCACAGTGTAAACCCCTGACTGTACCATTCACTGTGGGTAGGTTCAAGCCAATGCCCCTACTAGAACTCGTGTGTATATGATTTGTGTATGTGTGATACAGGTAAAATTACCATGCTGGCACTTTGAGATAAATAAGTGGGTTTTGGGTTCCAGTTTGGCCACTCGGTCTTTAAAAGGTTTGCCATCAGTGTCCTAGAGTAATAGTTGACAACCATTTTCTACATTTCCGTGAATGTTTTTGACAATGCTTGACATGAACTCTAAAGGAATCATGGAGTCTTGTGTTAAATGTATTTATTTTTTGTTTTAAGAATAGAAAGTTTTGATTGGAAAATACCATTTAGACATACAATTCTGCCATCTTTAAAGAGCTCTGAATATCTTGGTGAGTAATTTACTACTATTGCAAATTCAGAATGTGGTTAAACAATGAACAAATCAGGTTATCCAAATGCATAATATGTATATCATAAAAATGCAGCAACTGACTTTTATTATTATTCAAAAAGTTAAGCTGAAGAGGGATTTTACAGGCCCACTACAAGAGAAAAATGTATAAATAGTTGCACACAACTGTCAGCAGTGATTACACAGTGGGAGTGATGTAAGAGGCCAGAAAAAGAGGCGGGTAGGTGATGAAGTTGCATGTATGCGATTTAGAGGAGGAGTGTTGCCCCCTAGTAAAAGACAGATAGGAACAAGGATAAGAGGAGCACAACCTAGTGCAACTAAGTTATGTTAATGGTAAATCACATCTGGACTTCTTCTCTATTACCCCTAATAAGTCTTCCTAAATCTGATCAGTATCTCCACTAACTAACCCCTCACTTTCACCTCTATCAGTCAAGTGTGTCTTAAAATATTTATGCTTATTGGCCAATAAGGGTATCCCTCCAAACTCTCTGTATTCATCATTGGTAAACATGGTCCAACACTACTATTTAATGGTAAAGGAGAAGATTAAAAATGCACTCAAAAATGAATAGCGGTACACTGCATGCTTAGCAAGTAGTGATCTCTTACAGGAACAGGAGTTATGCATGTCACTCCAGCCGTATAGATACCAAGATGCCACTTCCTGGTTATGGATGATATCACTTCCTGGTCATGGGTTTTGTAGGGATGCCGGCGGAGAGGTCTCTCTTTAGTTAGAGTCGCACTTGGATGGGGCGCATTTTGAGGGGCAGGCTGTCAACCATAGGGGGCACTCACTACAAGACTTGCGGAAAAATAAGAGAGTGGACACGAAGATAGCCACTGTGTATTTGAAAGCTGTTTTATTATGTATGTTTACTTTTCTATATATTTACTGACATCCTGACAGTCACTTTAACTTCTTAGGTTCTTATCATGGTTATATTTTTCACAAATAAACTATATGTTTACTATATCCACAGTACAAGTGATTTCAACAGGAGTAACATATTTCTTCAGTGGTCTTTTGTTTGTTCCAGCTGTTGGTTCATTGGTTTGGGATTACTCAGCCACAGTGAGCTTTCTTCATGTGATTATTTGTTGCATGGGTAGGTAATTCATATGTTTTAATTTCTTATCTTTCCTGAATTTAGTTGATTGGTGTAGTGATTTGGAAATACTTTTGGTAATGTCAAGGGCTTTCCCAAAAAAAGGTTTAATGAGAGGAGCTTGTATTTAGAAATACTTTATTCACATAAGTTGGCAACTTTTACAGAGATTGATGTGTTTTGTGACGCGTAGATCACTTCCTCAGGATCAATAGTGACAATGGTCCTATCCTACCGTTTCAGCTTTATGAATTGGATGGAGCATTTAGAAATTCATTTGAAATTGTTTCAGAATTATTTTCCCCTATTCTACCCATTAAGACGTGGTATTTCTGTTTTGTTAACTTGTAAACAGAAAGTGGTTTGCAGGTCTCACAAAGTTGCAGGGAATATTGTCTCTTTCATTTGCAAGAGTGCAAGCAGTGGCAGAAATATTGGGGACCATATGTTTTACTCTTTTGAAACAAGAGGGTGGCATTTTTTTAGAATATAAAGTCAGTAGCTGATTTCAGGAAATCAGATTTTTTGTTTTTACACTTCCAATATATTCAATTGCAAAATGGCCTACACAGGCAATGAGAGAGACATATGAAGCATAGGATAAGGTATCTGGTTTAAAAATATTTTCTTCTAGACCATTAACATCTTTCTGGACTGAGAAGGATTCAACATCTTAAGACAAGGTTTGCCAAGCAACTGTGTGGTCCAGTTAGAAGTGTGGCCCCATCCTAGATTTTTTTTTGTTGGGGGAAGAAGGAAATTTCGTATTATGTTTACAAGCAATTCAATGTCCACAAACTCTCCCCTGACAGGCCAAAAGCCCACTTAATAAATACTGTATTTTCGGACTATAAGACACCCTGGACCATAAGATGCACCCAGTTTTTAAAGCAGGGAAACCAGAAAAAAAATATTTGAAGTGTTCAAGTGAATTAGATCAATGCTATGAATCAAATCAATGCAATAACAACTTTCTGCCACTAGATGTCAGTACTATCACTCCACACACATCATCTTCTTGACTGTTTGGGAGGAGGGGGGCTGCGGTCAGTGGAAGCTGCAGAGTGATTGCAGCTCCCACAGACACAGAGAGAGATATAGATAGTTTATCTCTTGCTTTATTACGTATACCAATAGGGCTCGGACTCTGCTGGCATAAGCAATAATACAGTTCAGATGTGAGATAAGGCTGTGGGTGGATCTCTCATATGACAGCTCCTCAGAACTGTCATATGAGAGATATTAATGTTATGCACAGGCAGAAATGAATGCAGCTCTGAACAGAGGAAGTAGGGAGAACAATTCATTTAATATGCTGAGTGTGGTTATTGTTAAAGGAGATTAATCCTAGATTTTAAAGGCCTAAACAGTTGTTAGAATTTCAGCCACCAATGTATAGCGATTATACACTATAGTTGTAGACTATATGTAGAAAAGGAATATATCATCTTGTGCTTTGTAGGTTATTTAAAAATATATTTTTATTTCTTATCTGCAGTTACACAAGAATTTCCTGTGATTTGGCAATGGTGGCTTCAAACAGGTAAATGTAGAACATTCCTCCACGATCATTTGTGGTTAATGTTATGCACAGGCATAAATGAATGCAGCTCTGTTATCATTAATACAAAATGACAACATCTCACAATGTTATACTCGAATATGCCATATACAGGCATATAATATACAATTTTAGCAAAGGTCTTGGCTCTGCGGTAACACACAATCCAATCTATACAGCATGCTATGGTATAAGATAATAGTTAACAGAGGCAGTCTTTAAATTGAGAGCACAGACCTCTTTTTTCCTTCATTCTTCAGAACAATTTACTGTCATGGCCATCTGCAGAAAGAAAGTACAGTTAGGTCAAAAGACCCACCCACCTCAGCTGCATATATGAAAAAGAAGAAATTATCGTTCTTAACAGGAAACCGAGTTTGATCACCATTACTCGCCGAGGGTCCCCAACCAAAAGTATTAGCCAGAGATCGATTGCCAAAGGTGGTGTTCTATGGCCAGCTTTAATTCAGTTTTCCTGACACAGCCCCCGATACATCCCATTTATGTCAAATCTTCCTTTTATATCTAGGGATCCTATACACCATATTTAATTACCCTGCATCTGTTTAGTCATTTAAAATCTGTCATTTTATGACTGGTCTGCTTGCTTTAACTTTTTGGCGCATTACAGATGCCTATATTTGGATTGGTTCCTCCGATCGGTGGCCTTTCTGTTTTGTCATTAAGGTGCTAACCCTTGTTCTGGCTCTAATAGCAATGTTACATACCCATTTTAAGATACATCAATATCCCCAGGTTAAGTGAACAGGGTATGTGATAACTCTATAGACAACATAGTGATTTGGGTGGGTATTGTACCTTTAAACAATTAGTAGCAGGAACAAGAATTATACAGATGTTTTTATGGATAAGTCAGAGGTTTTACTTCCAAGAAATGTTTATATATGCTAGTTTCAGATTTATAAGAGGAGTCATCTCAAAAGGTCATGCAGGTGAAGGCCCTTTAAGGAGTGGTCACAAGGGTTGTAGGACCTGGAGTAAGTTTTGGGTAATATGAGTAATATATCCTGATAGATATCCTGTGGACTTTTACTGTTACAAGTTTTACCTACTTGTCATGGACCATGTCCCCACCCAAGCAGGCACCAGATTTTCCAGATCCAAGCAGAATGAATGGTCCTGAATGATGATGGGGAAAAGCACTGAAGTATTACCCAATGACTCCTTTTCCCTTCATTCCATGAGTAAGATCAGTGGTGGGCAGTTGATATCAGTTCAGTTGATATGTAGGGCCAAAAGTGTGGCCCTCGGCATCACCTAAGGGCCGCTTATAACATCAAGCCAACCCCTCCCATCGACATATCTAAGCAGGCAGTGCACCAGATCCCGCCAGGCAGTCAAAACCTGACAGCACCCACCCCCCTCCTGCCCCTGGGTGCAGGGCTCATATGTAGACCTGGTTTCCCCCGATCAACATTGACAATGTTACTGATGTAGAATGAAAGTTGATTAGGAAAGTACAGGTGAGTTGCTATGCCCTGTGCATCAACGGTTTTGGGGGCCACATGGAGGACCAAGGGGGGCCGCCAAATACCCAAAGGGCCGCATGCGGCCCCCGGGTCACAGGTTGGGCACCAGTCAATGCAGGTCTAGAATCTGAATAAGATTTGACTAAGCAGAAAAAGACTAAATATCAGCCATGATGTCTGCCATTTACCTAGGTTTCTAACACTATTTTAGGATATACCAAAATTTTAATCCAATCATGCTTACATTTACCTATAAACAATAATTTAGGTTGTTCTACAATATTTTTTCTGATAGTTTGAGGTTATGCCTCATTTTAAAATAGTCATATTCTGAGAGTACTGCTTCGCACTGAGTGTGTCATAGCTTGACAATGCCTCCAAAATGCATAGGTTATATTCATACTTTTGCAACAAACCAATATTAAAGGTTGGGTTGCATTTGTCTAAAAGGAAGTGCATGTGAAGTAGATTTACAATTTCCCCCTCAAGTGGCTGGCTCAGAACTAGTGTGCTTAAGTGTGAAGAGGTTCTCTTTATCAGATCACAATATACATGTAAGTTACAATGAAATAGAAAAATCATCAAAAAAAAATTTGCAGCTTAATTGTTGGTTTTAGGTCAACATACAAAATGCAAGTATTTACATGCCATATCTGGACCAAATTACCGTATTTTTCAGACCATAAGACACACCCAGTTTTTAGGGCAGGAAAACCAGAAAAAAAAAAGATTTAGTTTTCACATCAATTGGGTTAATGCAATGAATTCAAAATTAAATTCAGCCAGTAGGTGTCACTAGCAGCAGTCCACTCACAACACAACCTCATTCTCCACACTGATCGGCAGGGGGGGGGGGGGCAGAATTTCTCTGAGGCTCTAAGCTCTGGCATAGGCAATTATACAGCACAGATGGGAGAGCCGGACACCGGCCAGCATCTCTCATCGGACAGCTCCTCCAGCTTCCTGGCTAATCTCCGTGCCGGGAGAGCTGGCGGGAAGCCAAGGTGTGGCCACGGGGGTCGCACATTCGGACCATAAAACGCAGGCACTTTTTGTCACCAATTTTGGGGGTTAAAAATACGCTAAACATATAACACAAAAAAGGAACAACAACTCTGTTATAAAGTAAATAAAGCGTTTTTTCTGCCTTTTAATAATTTGCATGAGAATTGAAGTGCAATATTTTACCATTGTTTTAACTAAAGATATTTTTTTTTTGTAGGATGTGGATCGCTTCTCATGATTTCATCAGGTCAAACCCTTGCATACTTTGTTTGCAAGAACTCATTTCAAAGAAACAGAACTATGTGATACTATAATTTCTGTGCAAGCAAATTTTATGTTTTAAATCTACAGTTTCAAAAACAGCCAACAATTTATTGCTATGAGTGAGAACTAATGTATGCTGAGACAGACATACAAATACCTAGTAATCCTCTACATGCAACTTTCTAAAGTGCATTTCTTTATACTTTTCTAATAAAAGAATGGACTAGTATTTAAAAAGCAACACTGTGTTTACTTGAATACTGTATATTTAAATGACAAATTGTGCCCATCATTCAGTAGTCTAATCTAGAAAGAAAAAATTGCTAACACATTGCTATTCCTGCCTGTTCGCAGCACAGGAACCTCCTCGATTTAGGAAAACTTCTACAGTATTTATGCTGTAAAATTATAAAGTCAGTTTACAGCAGTGGTTGGTGATATCTACAGAAATTATAAATAAAGCAACTTGATTTAAGCAAAAATGTTTAACAGTGCCAATACACTATACAGAAAAACATTCTAGAGTGATTTTAGATGTTATAAGAAATAAAAACTGATAAGATGCCTTAAGGCTCGTTCACACCGGTATTGGGGGAAACGCTTGCAATGTGCCTGCAAAAATGGGTGGTGCATGGTGTTGTCGATAATCGCCCGGTTTCTCCCCTCCCTCCCTCCCTCCCCCATGTGTGAGAAGAAGTCTCTAGTGACAAGTGCTCACTAGAGACACTCAGTGGCTGAAATTGGTAGTGCAGCTCCACTGTATTATGTATACACTGCTGTAAAAATAAAATGTTTTGAATTGCAATTGCAATTTATGTCATTTGGATAACCACAGGGAAACATTAATAACCATGAAAGGTTGCAGTTAGGGATGTGAAATTGGGAATGTAAATCACAAAAAACAAAATGGGCTTTTAAGGTTGTTGGAGATCTGGGGGTTGAAAGTAAGAGTAGACATTTGTAAGGTCCTGTGTCCACTGCAGTTGCCCTGCGCTTGCCAGAAAAAGATGCACGGCGTAATATTTGTAGCAGGACTTTCTTGTGACTTGCAGGCACTTTGCCCATGGCTTAGGGACCTATTAATTGAGCATACCAAAGATGCGGAAAAACAGCGCCTGAACAGGAGCTGCTTTTTCACATGTTGGAGACACATTCATTGATCTTCAATGGATGTGTCTTCAGCGGCACCGTGCAGTGCTACAATGCACAAGCAGGATTCCACTTCATATCACCACTGTGGGCATGCTGCTTAGATAACACAGTGTGGCCACTGTCCCATTCATTAGAATCGGAAGTGTTCTCTCTGCAACTTTTTTCCCCGCTGTGGAATGTAGGGGTGGACACAAGCCCAAAGGGTAAAATCTGACAAGAGCACTGGTGGAATGTGGACAGTTGATATAGGACTATGAAAGGTTGACATTTGGACTGCAGGTAGTCTCAGGGGCAAGTAACTAACTCAGAAAAATTCAGGGTTGCACTACTGAGGTATGAGATCTGGGGGTTCAAACAGACTGTGTACTGTAAGTTACATTTGACCCAAAGCTGGCTGTTGGTCTGTGGAAGGAGAAAGCTAATTGGAGGCTCAATCAGGAACAGGGAGGTCCATCGGCAGCAGAATCTACCATGCAGGAAGCTGACGAAGAGGACAGTAAGGGAGACCACGCTACATATGGGGTGAGTGAACACCATCTTCTGGTACTCATCTGAGGAGCTCACTAAAAAAAGTTATATGCACCCCTGTATATAATTCCATATCTTCATAACATACAAAGGACCATAAACAGAAGAAAGTTTAATAAACAGTCTATTGAATAAAAAAAATGAAAATGTCAGTTCAAGGAATGCAACAATATATATTTGAAGGCTCTACGAAGCATTATATACATACAATTAAAAATACAATAAAACAGTACTTCTAATGTAATCACATTTCACAGTTTTAGAATAAATAAAGAGGAGATTTGTGCTTCCTAACTTAAAAATATATATCTATAAAGTACATCTATAAATATACATTTTCCGCTCTGGTAATTCGAATCATAGACATAATGCTTAAATTATTTAATTCAGTTCCTCACTGCATAGTCAGGATCTGTTTTCGAGATAGAAATGGAGTCTGGGCATCCCGTAAAGCCTGGAGAAAATCTTCTAAAGGCCAATGATAACAAGGAGGAGGAACCAGCTTTCCTCTACGGATCAAATCACACAAGTCACGAATCATCTTGGTGATTTCTTCACGATCTGCTGAAAAACAAGGTGCAAAAAAAATAAAAGAAAAAAGTTTAAGAAAAAAATTAAAATTGTTACAGTAATGGGCCAATGCATTTAAATACTCACTGTGCTGTCGCTCTCTCTTCCACTGAGTTACCCAAAAACCACATAATCTGATGTTTTTAAATATTAGAGCACTCTGAAATAGAAAACAATAAAAAGGAAATAGTGATTACTGTTTGCCCTGTAATTTAACACCCCTTTGTTTTGGTTTCACTAATTAACCTTCCTAGCGCTTCTGACGGCACTATCTCGTCCTGCACTTGCTTATGCAGTATTGCAGCTGACGAGAGTGCCGTCCAGCTAAGCTCCCCGGCTGTACACTCTGCTCTGTGCGATGTTATGCAAGCCGGCTGTGACACCTCTAACAGCCTAATCTGCACATGAATGTCCAAATTTGCACATGAATGTCCCGCGGATATTCATATGCAAATTTTGATATCTTCAAAGACCACACCTGGAATATCACCCCCATTGTCATTCCAGATGTGATCTTTGAAGTTAACCCTTTCAGAGAATGCCATTGTATTGGATACAGTGATAACTGTATCCAATACAATTCAAAACAAAAACAAAATAAAATTTTTATTATAAACAAACAAATACTGTTTTGAAATCTTTCATACCAAATAAGTATTCAAGAGATTTAAGCATTCAAATGATACATTTCATAATTTTTTTATGTACTTTTTTTATAATTGTGTGTTTCAAACATTATTATAGTCCGGATATCTATTAGACCCTTGTACGGAAAGATTTTTGGAAGTTATAAGCCTACAACACAAAAAAAATTCCATTAGAGTCTATGGTGCGCTTCTGGTACAGAAATCTGGACCTCAGCAGTGAGCTAGGGAGGTTAAAAGACAGGTCTGGCAGGATAGACATGAACTTTCTAATGTCTGTCCTTTTGCTTCCCCCATTCTTTGCACACTTTAAAATGCACATTTTTAGAATTTCTAAAGCAAAGATTTTATAGAACAAAACATTCAGACTTTTGAAGTGGAACATGTGATTTTATTTGAATCTATTATTACAGTAACAAAAATCACTGAGTGTATATACAAACTGGGGGGTTGTCTTCGCCAACGTGGAGAAAAGTGTACAGTGCAGATATTCCCAGCGCTTCCCTATGGCAATTGAAGTGTTCCAGTCTATACTGGCATGTCAATACCTGTGTCAGGTCATGTTAAAGCGGGCCTACCACATTGTAGGTCACTTTGCACTATCGGCATCAGGCTGCCAATAGATAGGGCAATCACTGTCCAAAAAGAAAAAATAAATAAATCTTAAAGCAAGAAAGACGAGTTTTTCCGAGGTAGCACCTCCCATGCCGTGACGTTGCACCGCGGTCGCTTGTCAAAGCTGAAAGGGCTGCCGGGAAAACATCAGCTGTGTGTGCAGCCCCTCTGCTCTGCCTCTTCTCTGTGACGTCACTATCACAGCATTCATTGTGCAGCTCCTGTGTGCTCTCTGTCAGCATACAATCCCCCCCCTCCCTCTCCCTTCTCTGTCTTGGAGTTCCATTCATGATCTGGATGAATGGGAACCTTCCCAGACATGGAAGTGTCATCTGTAAGGTGATTGTGGAGGATGTATAGAGGAGACATTGCTGGGACTGGAAGCAGAGGAGGTAATAAGATATTTTATAACCCCAACCTAACCTCATCCTGAGCCTAACTG
>CM070033.1:110272693-110295523 GCA_036250615.1 Ptychadena robeensis | reverse complement strand
ATTATTACACACCTGTCCAGCAGTATAATCTGTGAGTGGAAAAACTGCACACAAGAAAAAAAAAGGTACTAAATCTTATTCCTATTCCCTAAGGCGCTATCTTAAAGTCACTGGCCCTAACTACCCTCCGCCCGTTGTTGAACAACTAAGGTCGCCTCCCCCTTGCAGACATATTTACCAATCCAAAGGGTTTTGGTATGGGAGGACCAGTTCTGGTCGTTCCAGAGTGATTGGGTGCTGCAGTTTGAAGAGGAGAAAGGCAGGTGGAGAAGAGAGAAAGTAGGAAAAAGTAAGGAGAATAGAGAGAGGGAGAATGAAGTGGTGGTTTGAAACCAGGGGGTTTCAGTTGCAGGGGGTTGATTATGGGGGTGACATGGATTGGGGGGGGAACACAGTTGGCTCAGGATGAGGTTTAGGTGGGGTTATAAAATATCTTATTACCTCCTCTGCTCCAGTCCCAGCAATGTTCTCCTCTAACATCCTCCACAATCACCACAGATGACACGTCCATGTCTGGGACTGTTCCCATTCTCCAGATCATGAATGGAACCCGAGACAGAGAATGGAGAGGGAGGGGGGGATTGTTATTGCTGAAAGAGAGCACACGGAGCATGACAATGAATGCTGTGCTGTGACGTCACAGAGAAGAGGCAGAGCAGAAGGGGGCCTGCACACACAGCTGATGTTTTCCCGCAGCCCTTTCAGCTTTGACAAGCGGACCGCCGGTTTGCAACGTCACGGAATGGGCGGGCTACATCTGAAAAACTCGTTCTTTCTTGCTTAAGATTAGTTATGTTTTCTTTTTGGAAAGTGATTGACCCAATCATTGGGCAGCTGATGCCGTAGTGCCAAAGTGACCTACAATGTGGTAGGCCCGCTTTAACAGACCTGACCACAGGATTGACATGCCAGTATAGACTGGAAACGGAACACTTCAATTGCCAATAGGGAAGCGCTGGGATGGGAAATATCTGCACTGTACACTTTTCTCCACCTTTGCTCGACTCGTTGGCGAAAGACAAACCCCAGTTTGTATATACATCAGTGCTTTTTGGTACTGTTAATAAGATTCAAATTAAAAATCACATGTGCCACTTCAAAAGTGAATGTTTGTTCATAAAATCTTTGCTTTAGAAATTCTACAAAGGGCATTTTAAGTGTGCAAAGAATGGGGGAAGGGGAAGAGGCAAAAAGGACAGACTTAGAAAGGTCATGTCTATCCTGCCAGAACCTGTCTTTTTAACATCCCCAGCTCAATGAATGAGGTCCAGATTTATGTACCAGAAGCGAACCATAGACTCTAATGGAATTTTTTTGTGTTGTAGCTTGTAACTTCCAAAAAAAATCTTTCGGACAAGGGTTTCTTCTAATAGATATACGGCCTATAATAATGTTTGAAAAACACACCAAGATAAAAAAAGTAAATAAAAAAATTATGAAATGATTCATTTGGAATGCTTAAATCTCTTGAAAACGTATTTTGGTATGAAAGATTTCAAAACATGTATTTGTTGTTATAATAAAAATTGTATTTTGTTTTGTTTTGAATTGTATTGGATACAGTTATCCACTGTATCCAATACAATGGCATTCTCTGAAAGGGTTAACTTCAAAGATCACATCTGGAATGACAATGGGGTGATATTCAAGGTGTGGTCTTGAAGATATAAAATTTGCATATGAATATCCACGGACTTCAGTGCAAATTTGGACATTCATGTGCAGATTAGGCTGTGAGAGGCTGTCACAGCCGGATTGCATAAAACACGCACAGAGCAGAGTGGACAGCCGGGGAGATTAGCTGGACGGCACTTCGTCCAGTGCAATAATGCATAAGCAAAGTGCGGACGAGATGTGCCGTTCAGAAGCGTAGGAAGGTTTAATTAGTGAAACCAAAACAAGGGGGTGTTAAATACAGGGCAAACAGTAATCACATAACATATACAGCCTTATTCGACATAATTAAAAACTAATCTTTATTTCATCATGGATTAACCTTGGGATGGTAATAGTTGTTCTTTAAAAAGCATTTTATTTAAAAAAAAATATTTAAAATCAAAAAATTCAGATTTATTGTTTTTTAACATTGATTTTTATCCACCCTGATAAAATATCTTACCTTGAATCATGTTTAGATCGGAAGGATTTATGGGGGCAGCCAACATTTTAACTCGGACTTCATAATCTAATGGTGAAGCAACTTCAAGTCTCTGCAAACTGATCAGAACAGAATAGAAACAGTTTTCTACAAAACAGTAATGATTGAATAACAGAAATTATTAGTACAATAAACAGTAAACTATAAACAGCAATCAGGACTCTGCTTATTCTTTCTTTAATATGACTTCAGCAGACTACTGTGTAGTTGTGGCACTTTGCATTCTCACCGATATATGTACTATGGATTTTGTTATAATGGACAAAATCATGTGCAGTGTAGTAGTCAATAGAAACCAGCTTAGTTATTAAAGTTATGATTGTGTAATAAATGGTCATTGGTTGAAAGGTAATGCTGGATATGTCCAATAATATAATATTTTATAATATCTGAACCCCCCCAGTAACAAATGACAAACATGAGAGTAATGTTTTTTTCTGTTCCTGCATTTTCCTTAAAAGGTTTTTAAAAGGTTAAACTAATATATGAAATAACCTGATTATATGCAAAGCTTACAGCTTATGAAACCCCCCAAATCAACATTTTAATGTGAAAAAATGTTAGGCCTTTGAAAAATATAATCATGAATATGTACTCAGTACTTTTGGCCCCTTTTGCATCAATAACTATGGTGCTATCCGACTGTGGCACTGCTGTGTGTTATAGGTGTTATGGAAGACCAGGATGCTTCAATAGTGGCCTTCACCGCTTCTGCATTGTTCAGTCTCATGTCTCTCATCTTGAAGTCAGCATCTCAATAATTCTCTGTGCCCGCGGACGGAAGCATGAAGTGCTCCAACATCTCCTGGTAGACGGATGTGCTGACTAATTGGTAGACCAACACCAGCAGATGACATGGCTCCCCAAATCAACAAAGACTGGAAACTTCACACTGGACTTCAAGCATCTTGGAATTTGTGCCTTTCCATTTTTCCTCCAGACTGGCACCTTGGTTTTCAAATTTGATGCAACATTTGCTCTCATCCACTGATTTGGGGAGCCATGTCATCTGCTGGTGTTGGTCCACTGTGCTTCATTAAATCCAGCGTCAACGCAGCCACCTACCTGGAGATTTTGTAGTACTTCATGCTTCTTTCCACAGACACAGAGCTTAATGGAGATGCCGACTTCACTTACCAGCAGAACTTGGCACCTGTTCACACTACCAAAACCTGGTTCAATGACCATGGAATACTGTGCTTAAGTGGCCAGTGAACTCACCTGGCCTGAACCCAATAGATAATCTCTAGGACATCGCCAAGAGAAAGATGATAGACATGACACTGAACAATGCAGAAGAGCTGAAGGCCACTATTGAAGCATCCTGGTCTTCCATAACACCTCAGCAGTGCCACAGGCTGACGGCATCCATGCCACATAAAGGCACTTATTGATGCAAAAGGAGCCCAAACCATGCAGAGCACATATGCATGATTATATTTTTCAAAGGTCCAACATTTTTTTTATTAAAATCTTTGTTTTATTGATTTCATGTAATATTCAAATTTTAAGATGTTCATAAACTGTAGACATAATCATCAAAATTATAACACATAAAAGGGTTGAAATATCTCACTTTGCATGTAATCAGTCTATTTCATATAAAAGTTTCACCTTTAACATTAAATTACTGAAATAGAGGAACTATTGGACGATATTTAAATTTCTCGCAAATCACCCATACAACATTGTTTTTCCTCTAATTTCATCTTTTTGGTATCCACATTCCTGAAGTCTCCTACAGTAAAACTAAATGAAACAACATCCAAAACATGTTTTACCTCCCAAACTTTTGAGAAGGAAAAAAAAGAATGCTTTTGAACACCCATTATTTAGGCAGCAGATCCACTCTTGCTTTAGGAGACGCCGAATTTAGACATTAGTATACAAACTGAAGCTAAACAGTTCCTGAGCATGCGGGGCTCAACTTCAGTCTGCATCTCATTAGCCATATCTACTCCTCAAGAAAGTGGAGCATGACAAACAAAAATGCAAGGCTCGCTATCTATTTATTAAAAATATGGCAATAAAAGCAAATAGGTATTTTGGAAAGTTTCTGAAATTCATGCTGTTGCAGTTTATTTCTTTTTTTAGTTAAAAATAATCAAGGAGCTTACAGTGTGCATTGTAATCTTACTGATAATTCTTCAACAAATTTTGGACAAGCAAAAAAAGCTTGAGGCAAACTGAAAGCTTGGGCGGAAGTTCTACAAAAGGGTTAGGTCTCCTCTCCCATTCTGTGACTAAGGCCAAGGTCCCACTGCGTTTCTTTGTCAGCGATCAACACATGTACTTTAGACACGCTGAAATACTGCCTATTATATTCAATAGACCAGCACACACAGGCGTCTGCATTGCTGACATGGCCTCGGCCAAACAGCACCCAAAAAGCGGGTTCATGCCAACGTGTCCATAATGCCCCCTGCCGTTTTAGTGTAGACCCAGCCTAAAAGAGAAGCAGCAAACCAACAAGCTAATCCCTATGCTCTCTCCTCCTATGAAGGTGTTGTTTTCCCTGGAGCACAAGTGACGTGTTCCTCCTTGTAGTACAGGACTTCTCTACCCAGTAACGGGGGGGGGTTTCCACAGCGTTGCTCGATCCATCAGGACCCCCTCCGCTAAGCGCAGTGCGCTTAGCACTGGCCGGTGGCTGTTGTGTTCAGACATCCGCCGATGCAAGGGTTAAAGTACTTGACTATGGTAACCCATGCATTGGCGGAACGGCTCAGTGCTATGAGAACACCCATCCCGACGGATAAAGAAACCCCCCCTAAAGCTGGCCACAGATGCTTAGAATTTCTGCTGATCTCCTGGGAGATCAACCGCAAGTGATTGCGTCATCACATGCAGCCGCTCTTGCCGAGAATTGGCCAGGCACCCTTTGTTGGCAATGGGATCACTCTAAGAAGTTACAGACATGTTTTCCTGGTTGATACGGCCGAATTCAGTTTTTAAGCATTAGATTTGTGCCTTATTTTGCAGCACAAAATCTAAACGTCTAGGGCCAGCTTAACATTTACTTATATGCCAAAAGCTAGAAGTCATAAGCAAGGTTCACACATACAACCACCCCATAACTGTACCAGATGTCAATATGGTGCAGGTGTCTATGGAAAACTCCTATTCATGGTTCACAGTCTCAAGAGCACCGGCACAATCACATGAATCTTGCCTTACATCCACAACTTACACTATGCCCAAAAATATATCTGAGGCTGCACTAGGCCGCCATCCCCCATCAAATGGTCATCATTTACCCAAACCTTTATAAAATAAGCTAGTTATATGCAGTAAGGTTCACATACATTGAGAACTATATCTTTAACTCTATATATATATATATTTGCATGCCTAATGGCTGCCGTTCGGGAAAGCTGGCCGTTATTATTTATCAGCCATGCTGCCACCCTATATGCCAACCTTCTCTATGTAGAGTCACTGCCAACCAACAAGTGCAGTCACATGACCGAACCCCCTTCTCCCATATGATGCTACGAGTCACGCTTTTCCCTTCTCCTCCCATCATGCTTTGCTCCCCTAGGACATTCCTAGCACACCCTAAGCGGCAGCCAGCGCCTCACCGAAGCACCTGCGAGGGTTCCCCGTGCTTCTCGTACACCAACCCTCGGGCCGCGGCCGTGCTTAGCTGGCGCCGAATCAGCCTCAGCGCCGGCCACATGTCTTCACCTTCCTCCCGAGTACTGATCCGTGACGCTTGGACCACACCCACAAAAGTACGTCACGTCGTCACGCCCACTGCTGACTAAGGACCAGCTGTACAGCGGCGGGTTTGTTCTGCTCTGTGTAGTCTGAGGCGACTGTGACCTGAACTGACTGTGCAGCGCCTGGCCTGCACCTGTTGTCGCCTCACGGCTGAAATGGGGTTTCATAATGACATAATACGTTATTTTTTTATCAGTGTAGAAAGGCAAAACCATGAAAACGTATTTGTATTTCAGCAGTAGAAGATTTAAAGCTGATTTATACATCTATGCACTAATATTTAGATATGGTGTATATATATATCAGTTTTATTATGCAAGGATTTTATTCTGTGAGGTAGGAACCGCCATAGCGGCCCTCAAAGGGGTCCCCTGCTGCCTGATATTTTCTCTTGGTTCCAGAGTCGAGTTTTGGGTAACGTGCAATGCCGCACATTACTGAAACCGCCCAGTAGCACGCATTTTCGCAAGCGTCTCCCACAAACTGTTTTGCCAGTAATGGACATGGTTAGCAGACACTGGAGGGTCCGTTATCAGCAAAAACCACAAGCGCAGTGTGGTTTGTGTGAAGTGAATTAGGTGATGGCGATCTGGATCCAGGCTGGTTACAAGTATAAAAACTTGCTTTGACAGTTCTATCTACATTAGAAAATGGCAAACAAAAAGCCATTTACACCCTGGAGCAGTTATCCTGAGTACAGCTCGTGTACCAGAGTGTTGTGGCACTTCTCTGAAGTAAAGCCCCCCCATACACCGTTAGGCCACTCCATATAATTTCCATTAGATCTGCCAACAACTATGTAGTGCCGGGTCCTCCCTGATAGAATACATAGTGATTGGAAGGTTTAGAAAGGGCCTCATATTACATGGTTTTGGTAGAACAAAAGTTGATTAGAGCCACAAGCAAGGGGCGGAGCCAAACATGGACTGCTCTGGGGGCGGTGCCAAACATGGACATGGACTGCTCTGCACAGGAGGGGGAGCCTCCCTCCACTGGAGCTGTCCTGTGTCCGACCGGGTATTGATCCGTGTATGCCTAGCTAAAGCTGTTCAAAGAAGCTCCAGGCCAGCGCAATGACTTTATCACGCTGGGCTGGAGCTTCTTTGATATCGAAGGAGCTGGAGGAGCAGCACTGCTGTGTCATCCAGCTCAACTGATGCTTACGGTCATGTCCGATATCTCTGCTTTTATCCCTGTTTTTCTGCACGAAAACAGGGATGGTCACATATGATATGCAGTTAGATTGTCGTGACCGCACACGCGCTCGTTACAGCCATCCATCTACCCCATATCTATGCGTGTATAGGCACTTTTTAAGGTGTACGCTGAGACAAGCTGGCTAGCCTCACACGACTTTTATATACACACACAGGGCAGCACATAAGTGGTACTCAGGTACACATGAGGACCAAAAACTAGCTATGCGTTCCTGGAATATTGTTAATAATAATGAGGTATTCCAGGTCAGCCCCTTCCCTGATAATTTTTTTAATTGAAATAAAACTGAAACACTTCTAATAGCTGTAAGAACAACTTCACTTTATCATGTAAGCTGCTGTAAAAGTAAAACAATTTTAGATTACCAGAATGATTTCAGTTTCTATTAAATGTATACAATTTATGTCAGTTGGATAACATTTATAACTATGAAAAGTTGCAATTAGGGGTGTGAAATTGGGAATGTAAATTATTAATCCCCCCCAAAAAAGACTGGACTTCTAAGGTTGTTGGAGATCTGGGAGTTAAAAGTCAGAGTAGGCAAATGTAAGGGTAAAATCTGACAAGAGTAAAAGTCACACTACTGAGGTATGAGATCTGGGGGTGGGGGTTGTACTGTTAGAGTTACATGTGACCCAAAGCCAGCTGGTGACCTGTGGATGGAGGCAGCTAATCGGAGGCTCAATCAGGAACAGGAAAGTCCATCTGCAGCAGAATCAGGAGGCTGACGCAGAGGACAGTGAGGACGACCACCCTGCATATAGTATAAGTAAACACCATCTCCTGGTACTCATCTGAGGAGCTCACTAAAGAAGTTATGTGCACCCTGGGTATAAATATATAAAATGGGGGAGACAGTGAGGAAGACTGCACTTATTAAAACCATAATACATATGGGGTGCGTACCACACACCATCTCCTGGTACTTAGCTGAGAAGAGATGTAGCAATATTTTTATGTCATTTTGTTTTTCTAATTTTCAACTTGAGTTGTGTTTGAACTCGTTCATTGCTCTGGTACATTGTGCTGTCTTTCCTTAAAACACTTTTATTAAATTAAAATATGCCTAAGAAGTCCCCGCAGTTCCTAACTATTTAAGTGCGGAAGACCATTTAATTTATTGTTAAATATTATATCAGGATCTTGGAATTTAACATAAAAATGATCAAGAAATTACATTTTGTATGTGTTTTAAATATTCAGGGTAGAAAATACCCGTCAGATTGGTAATTTCATTTCTCTGCTTGTCTCTTTTGTTTTGGTACATACGTACATTTGCAATCATTAATAAATCTATAATCTCTGCTCACAGCAGCAATTTAGTTTGGATTAAATATAAGGACATTGTATACGGGGTAGGCTAAAAAGAGGAAATAGGCCTCCCCTTACATATAGAAATGACATATTATATAGACAAATAAATGCTGTCATTCTATGATTTTTATTGCAACTATCCAGGAAGATCATGTATGTAGACAGAAATGATAAAATGTACTATGTTTAAAATCCTTATCAATAATGTACTAAATCATTTTATATTTTTTAACCAAATTGCATTACAATTATAGCCCTATTAAAATCATGCATTCTGAGATTCCCTAATGTTAGTGAATTATGCATTGTAGATTTTGATGTATCATATTTGTTAATGTTAGAATAAAAGGTTTACATAAATTGTTAATGTATTACTAACACCAAATCTATTTCAGGACGAACACACCTGCTATCCTAAGGCCATGTGTCCACTGCAGATGCACATTTGCCGGCCAGATTCCCCGCTGCTCGCAGGCAGTTTGCCTGCGGCTTGATGCAACAAGATCGGGTGCTGTTTTTCCAAGTCTTGAGACAACTCCATTAATCTTCAATGGAGGCGTCTCCGTTGGCACTGCACTTCAAATTAGCACTGTGGGCTTGCTGGTCAGAATATGTCATTAGAATATGAAGTGTCTCTCCCCACTGTGAATGCTTGCAATCTGCTTTAAACCTTTTTAGGCCCCTCTCACACTGGCTACACTTGTGTTGTAGTACCAACGCTGCGAACGCTTGCAGCATTTTTTCATAAGTAAACCTCTTGTACCTTTCACACTGGATCCCGAGCTGCATTTTGCACTACCACAAATGCCCAGCAACACACATTTGTGTGACAGTGCTTGCCTCCTCCCATGACTTAGCGCAGCGGTCTGTGTTAGTGCAAGGTTTCTTTACCAGCAAAGGACGCTTCGCTGGTAAAGCAAACTTGGACATTGCTGGAAAAACCAAAGCTGCAGCGTAGCTACTATGAAAAGTCATTTAGCTAGTGAAGTTACTAACTTTTTTCAATGGGAAAGCAGACATCTAGTAGTGTTTTTGGAAAACAGCATTAAGTATATGTATACCCCAAACCTTTATGCTAATGTAAATAATTGTTAACCCCCCTAGCGCTTCTGACGGCTCCATCTCGTCCAGCACTTGTCAGTATTGCAGTTGACGAGATGGAGCCATCCAGCTAAGGTCAGATCCCCCGGCAGCAGCACATACTCATAGCACTGTTCTGTGTTGTCTGGTGGATCTGATGCTCTAAGCTGGCTTCCTTACTGAAGAAAGCCGGCCGATGTCACCCCTCTCCCAGCCCAATTTGCATATAAATTTGGGGGGGGGGGCGCAGGACATTCATATGCAGATTGGGCTATCTTCAAAGAGCAAATCTGGAATATCACCATCAGTGTCATTTCAAGATGTGCTCTTTGAAGTTAACCCTTTCAGAGGGTGCCAAATGGCTTGTATTGGATACAGTGATAACTGTATCCAATAAAATTTAAAGTAAAACAAAAACAAAACACATTTCCAATTGTAATAAAAAATTTATTATAAACAAACATAAATACTGTTTGGAAATCTATCATACCAAATAAGTATTTTTTTTTTATCATTCAAATGATACATTTTATAAATGTTTTTATTGTACTTATTTATAATAATTGTGTGTTTCAAACAATATTATATTCAGGATGTCTACTAGACCCTTGTACAGACAGATTTTTGGAAGTTACAGGCCTACAACACAAAAAAAAAGAAGTTCCATTAGAGTCTATGGTGCGCTTTTGGTACAGAAATCTGGACCTTGCAAGAGCGCTAGGGAGGTTAATAAATATTGTTAAACCCTTTTTTACTTTTGTTTGTATCTCATGGAAGATTTTAATTATTTTTGCGTCCATGATATACAGCAGGAAGTGAGTGGAAATTTCCCCTGCTAAACAATTGTTACCAAGGATGGGTGCACAGAGAAAGAAATGGTCTGAAAAGAGCCATTTAACACTGGCAGGTGTGCTTAAAAAAAGCCTTTAAAATATAGTTTGAAGCTTTATTTCAAAAGGAAACAAGTAAACAGATTACCGATATCTGTTTTGTCTTAGTGACTTAACATCCACCACCCTTTTCACAGGATGACAATGCTGCTGCCCAAGGGTGGCTACATTCCTTCTCTTAAGATACAGAATGTTTGGAACAATAAAGCACACCGGACCATAAGACACAACCCATAGTTTTGGAGAAAAATAAAATCATATGAAAAGTGTGAATACAGCACATCCCAGTAGTTCACTCTATATTCCTCCAGCCAAGCCAAAAGGCCAGTGTTAGGTCTTAGTTCCAGCAGAGTGTAAGGCTGAATATGTAGCATGAGTCTATACATTAGCAGTACCCATTCTCTGAACCCACTGACCAATTTATGAAGAGACACATTTTACAATCTGGCACTAATAATTTACCCATTAGCACCTATTTATATATAGGAGGAGGTAAGAGACTTTGTCACATAATTAGTTTGTTGTAGTGCAGAATGTTAATGTAAATACAGAACAAAATATCTAAATAGCCTCAATTCACCATGCTATTACATAGCTATTAACATATTGTAGGTGTCACACTGAATATTCACAGCAACAGACTGAGCTCAAGTAATATCTGAGTGAGTTGATGTTATTTTGATAGCATGCATTGCTGTACAAAATTTATGTGACGCAGATCCATTTCTCGTCCCATATGTAAATAGGTGCTCATGGGTAGGTCAGTGTGTTCAGAGAAGAGGTCAAGGAGAGGGGCAGAGATTCATGGCAAAAAAAAATCTTATAAAAAGGCATTAGTGAATCCATGACATTTGTTAAGCTCTTCTGCAGAATTGAATATAAAAAAACTTTTTGGGGGGGGGAATGAATTCCTGTCTCTCAGAGGAGCTCACAATCTAATGTCGCTACCATAGTCATATGTATGTTACTAACACAGTCACAATCCAAGTCAACTAACATAGTACTAATGCATATATTTTTAGGGTTTTGTACTAAGTAATGGAGGGGTAAAAAATCATGAAAGTAGGAGCCCTGTAATGAATGGAGGGTTTTGTAGATCCCAGTGTCTCAGATCGGTCATAGTTTGTGTTACTTAGTCGATCGAGGAAATTAATATATATTTTTTAGAATTAAATTTCAATGATCATTTATTTTATGTGTGTTTAGTATACAATTATTAGAATGCATTAGATTTTTTTATTGATAGCCCTTAATATCCCTAGTACATATCACTATTATTTTTAATCTTAACATCTATATAATATAATAACAGGAAGCCCCAGAAGATCCCAGGCTGTGTTCAGGATGGGGTATACATCTGTCCCAGGTTTAAGTATTACACAGAGCAGTAAAGGTTTTGACCACCAGAGGGCGAGCAATCTGAGATTAGCTACCTGGGGTAGTGAGGTGCACAGGTGAGACTTGGCTTTGCCATTAGACTGGGATATAACCGCCCTGCCTGCTCTAGGAAGGGGATCCACCCTAGAATCAGATCTTGTCAGTCTGAGGAGCTTCCAGACACAGTAAGGCTGAGTTTACACTGGCGATTCCCTAAGTTGCTTGCAGCTCGGAAACCGCCAGTGCGCTCCCGCAGCAACGGGATAAACGACTCCCTGTAGTCATCTGCACAATAGTGCAGGCGATTACAGGGCGCCTAATTAAGGACCCCATCTTCTGGATCATCCTAAAATCGTATGTACAAATGATAATTGTAATTCAATGTTATTATTCTTCCTTATGAAACTTTTTATTTTAAAGCACCTGTTGATGAATCCTAGCACCGCAAAACGCATCAGAATCTAAGCTTGAACATTTACATAATTAATATGGGATATATACTTTGTTATAATCCCGTATATACATAATGTTTTTTTATATGTATAATGGAATATATGATGTAATGCAATTCCATGACAGAATTGTACAGAGAGAAAAACACTTTTTTAATTAATCATGTTTTAATTGGATTCAATAAACTTTTTGAATATATACTACCAGCCTTTTAAAGTCCCCATGTTCCCCAATGTAGGTACTTGGGGGAGAAACTAGGCGTGAGGAATTCATTTCTCCCCAAACAATTATTTTTGATTTTGGGAACACTTTATACAGAAGTTTAGTACCTTTTAATATTGCTCTTCTACAGAAAAAGGGGCCCATAAGGTCAGAAATATGAAATTGAGATATTTGAGGTAAGGCATTATGCTCCAATGAGGGTACGTTGGACAGAAATTAAGGGGACATGGGTTTTAATCACCTGGGCTTTAAGTATGTATGTTCAAGCTTGTTTAGTTTAATAGAGCATGTTAATACACATATATTGCCGTGTAAATTTATAATTCTTTGTAGGCAGTCTATATGTTTAAGGAATGAGTGTTTGATTACTTCTTGCAGTTCCACTTGTATCTCAGTGAGTATTTGATATGTGCTTTTGTCTTTGGTTGCTTTGTGAGAGCTCTCTAGTGGGGTTATCTCATTAAGTAAAGATGTGATTAGACATGTCCTAGTGGCTAGAGCCATGTGCAAACAGGCATCCCCTAAGGGTGCATATTAGAGCTTCCCATTTGGCAGGTATTGGGGTTGTGTAATTTGTATGGTCTTTTAAAAATTGTTGTACTGTGTCTTCAATACCTTAATGTACTTCAATGTACAGGAGAAGGGTTCTGAAGCATCCAGAGGTGTTGGGAATTGTGACAGCGATACAGGGCAATGCTCTGATAATATTTGAGTGTCTATGGAGGTTACTGGGTTCCAAATATCTTTTCTCGTGTGTGTTGTGTGGCACAGAGAAGAATTGTATAATCTCTGACAGTTGGATGGAGGATACAACATATATCATTATCCACGGGTTGAAAAAGATGGAGCTTACATTTCAGCACACTAGGTGGCAGGGCAGGAACACAAATGAGAAAACAGCTAACATGTTGACTGTTAAAAGAAAGCAATTCTTTCAGGGTTCCTTCACACTAGCTCAGTGCCTGCATTTCTGGTAATGTACAATGAAGTGTGCTAGCTAAAAGTGTCCTGCAGTATACAATGGGAGATGTAGGTGCAGCCTTGTGCAATTTTCTGCCAGTAATGGACAAGGTGGCGTTACCGCAACCACGTCTATTAGTGCCAAAAACCACAACTGCAGTGTGGCTAGTGTGAACGAGCCCTCAGGGTGTGTAAAAATCAGCATACATCTAAAGACAGCACACTTAATCTTATCTAATATTTCCTAACACGATGATTCATAACTGATGTGGTATAGGAACTTAGGAAGATATCATTAAACTATAGTATGAGAAAAAATTAAGGCATGTGTAACCAGTAGAGACAGTCACATTTTTTTTGTAGTATACCCTGGACCTTCTATCTACAGCAAGTTTGGTGATGATACCATGCTCAGGCGCTTTGCAATTAACACGAAAATACAAACTGTTTGAATTTCAAATAAAAAAATTACCATCTCTAGTAACCAGGTGTAGGCCCCTATTTAAATAAAGAAAACTTAAAAAATAAAGCAATCTACATGTACATCTTCAAAGAGATACTTATGGCTGTCACTTGGCCCATGCATCATGGTGACCTTTGACAGGGGATCACCACTGAAAGAGCGGTGAATTGTGAGACCACAGGATCAGGCCATGGATCCATTTGTACCGATAGTAGGCCAAGGGTCTGAAGAAATGTCACCAGGTCAGCTGGTAAACTCAAGATGGGAGATTGCCCATTGTGACGTACTCCCAGTTGGAATAGGAATCCCCATCTGTAGTTGATGTGGGATTCTTGAAGCATCAAAGTCAATGAGCTATATGCCTGGAGTATTTTCTCTTTTAGCTTGAATTAGTGCCCTCTGCATAAGACATCATCTGGGAAAGTTGTGATTAAATTAAGTGTTCCAGGCACACTTGAACTCAATCAATTTACAGGGTCCATGGGTTTATCTCTTGCCAGATTAAGTATGGCCGTTACTTAGGCAAGGAGATCATTAGGCTCAGTTCTGGAATTCCACAAATGAAATATTATTTCAGCAATGCCTATCTTCTTGGTCATCCAAATGCAGAAAGTAATTGTAGTGTGGCTTGTTGGGCTTTCTAGAAGGCCGCATTTTCCTTCCTAGATGCACTACAAGAGGACCCTTTACATGCGGCGGATCCCTTCTTAGAGCTAGGCCTCATTTCATTAGTGGATGGGGGCAAGTTTACCCGGTTGACTGCATGTTCTTCTGGGATTTTACAGAGCACGTCCACAATCAATCATACCCAGAATTTTTTTTCCTGAAATTCCTATTGCTCTTAACCTTCACCAGTCTGTTGTTTCCAAGCAAAAAAGAATAGGATTTGGCATCATCTAAATCTCTTTGATGGTCAAATCCTGCAAATTTTGATTTGTTGAAAATTTCAACCCCCCTAAAAAAATGTCAAGTTAAATAGATGTTATAAAGAGTGGATAAGCAGGTACAAAGGTAAAAGGGGTACTAATCAAGGCAGGTAAAAGGCCTCATCCCTATATCAATTGCGAAGAAGAAAATACAAAATTAGGTAATAAACATAAACCTAATTTGGCTGTAGGGGCGGCTACCCTGTGGGTCTTAAAATAGGCCTACACATTAAAGCAGATAAATATATAGACATAAAATCCACATTTATTCCAGTGAAATTCAAATAATACATAGTTATAATAATACAAAGTCCAACCATCACTGTAGGCATAAAAAGAAGTAGAAGTCATGAAACTGCTGTAGGTAGCCTCAAGGCTATCCCGGGTTCCTCTAATGAACACAGAGGCTCATAGTGAGAGTGGGGAGCCTGTGATGGGACCCCTGTTTTGGTATCCTCCATTGCGTTTCACCCTTTCGTGGGTCTCATCAGGAGGAAAAAGAGATGTGTATATAGAGCGTCATGATGGAAATGGGTGGTGACCAGGGAACAGAGACCTACAGCAAAACATACAAAACAAAATGAATAAACGTTGGAAAAATGTTTTACAAAACAATGCCATTTAATAACCAAATGACACTATATTATCTCATCCGTACAGAATCCAATAATAGCCTTGATAAATATATAAATGAAACCAACTATAATGTTCCATGTCAAAAGACATGGATTGAAGGCAGTTACACAGTTTAACCAATATTTCCCATCAGCAGAACATACACTCACCAGGGACCTGTGGGGGTGTCAATGTCTGAACCGCATACACTACGGTTGGGGTGGCCACAGGTAAAGCCACCGGCTGCAAACGGCATAGCCACCCTGTGTGCAAACAAATGTTGTTATGGAATCATGTTTCTATGTAAAAATCGCCAGATTTTCCCCCTAGAAATTGGGGTGAAAATGTCAGTGCATCTCATAGAGCTAATATAGAACAAAAATTATCCTGAACTCCCAGCCCAGGCAAGCTCTTGACAGGAGAATGGGGTTGATTCCGGTTGGGCTTTCTCCATTTGTAGACAGTCTGTCTTACGGTGGACACATGAACACCAAGGCTTTTGGAGATACTTTTGTTACCCTTTCCAGCTTCATGCAAGTCAACAGTTCTTGATTGCAGGTCTTCTGAGAGCTCTTTTCTGCGAGGCATGTTCCTTGAAACCAGTAAACCCAAAACTCGTGTGTGTTTTTTAAAGGGCAGCACAGATTTCAGCAACACATCCAATATCATCACACTGGTTGGACTCAATTATCTCTTGGAGAAGTCATTAGGCTAGGGGTTCACATACTCTTCCCACCCTGCACTGGGAATGTTTACATGCTATGTTCAATAAAAACATATGTTTGTGTTGTATTATTTTAAGTTTTTTCTATTGGTGTGACTTAGATGAAGATCAGAGCACATTTAATGACCAATTCATGCAAAATTCCACATAATCCCAAAGGGTTCACATACTTTTTCTTGCAACTGTATTTTGGGACTTTTATTAGAAACACATGTGATTCAGTCTAGGTATATGAACAAAATAAATGTGAGATAAAACAGATATACCACAATTTAGCTCCCTTACCAATGTTATAGTGTTCCCAATATGTTTATTTTACTGTCTGTAACACAGGAAATATCCCAGATGTATGTGTTTCGCCCAGGTAGGGCTTCCTCTGGACACATTTAAAAAAATGACACTGTTGTGGACAACAATAAGGCTGGCTCTACACTATACCGCCCATGAGGGGCATTATGGGCATATCGGCATGTGCGTGTTGTGGGGGTTCACTCAAACGGCGTCTCCAAACAGCATTAATCCACGATAAAGGATCTCTTAGGGCTCCTGCCCGTATTAATTGTCCAAAAACTCCACCGCAGGGGTTAACAGACACCAAAACAAAAAAAACTCAAAATGCCAATCTGGCTTGGAAAAGTCCAAAATTTGTCCCAGTTGAGCTTCTTAGCAGTTACAGGCCTGGGCCTCACACTCTGTGAGCCCCCTGTATTAACTGCCTAGTAGCCACAGGCTGGGCCCACATCTCTGTGTGCCCCCTGTCTCCAACCTCCAGCAGGACAAAATAAACACGCTGAACTTTGCAGCTATTGGAGTCACACCTAGCTCCAATCACCTGCAACCAGGTGTTAACCCTTACAGTGTAACCTGGTGGAAATAGAAGGCCCACCCAATTCCATCCTCTCTATCCAGAGTCCAGGAGCCCTTTAAGAAAAACAAAACAAAACACTCACACAACACCGAACGGTGCTGGGCAAATTAATCCGGACGCTCACCACATATAGGTCCATCCACACAGTGACAGATGACCAGTCTGTCACAGTGTCCATAGCGCCCGCCCGCTGTTTGGGAGCTTTTTCACAGTGTATAGGCGCGGTATTTGCCGTGTCGGCACTACTGCGTCCTATATATTTTATAATCAAACCGCTACACACTGGATCCCCAGAACCTGTGTTCTGAATCCGTGTCTGAACACAAACTCGGGCATGACGTATATAAGTATATACAGTCCTGGCCAAAGGTTTTGAGAATGACACAATATTTGAAATTCGAAAAGTTGCTGCTTAAGTTTTTATAATAGCAATTTGCATATACTCCACAATGTTATGAAGAGTGTTCAGATGAATTGCATAATCCTTCTTTGCCATGAAAATTAACAAAATCCCCCAAAAAACCTTTCCACTGCATGTTATTGCTGTCATTAAAGAACCTGCTGAGATCATTTCAGTAATCGTCTTGTTAACTCAGGTGAGAATGTTGACGAGCACAAGGCTGGAGATCACTATGTCAGGCTGATTGGGTTAGAATGGAAGACTTGACTTGTTAAAAGGAGATGAAGCTTGACATCATTGTTCTTCCATTGTTAACCATGGTGACCTGTAAAGAAACCTGTGCAGCCATCATTGCGTTGCATGAAAATGGCTTCACAGGCAAGGATATTGTGGCTACTAAGATTGCACCTAAATCAACAATTTATGGATCATTAAGAACTTGGAAGAAAAGGGTTCAATTCTTGTTAAGAAGGCTTCAGGGCGTCCAAGAAAGTCCAGCAAGTGCCAGGATCATCTCCTAAAGAGGATTCAGCTGTGAGATCGGAGTGCCACCAGTGCAGAGGTTGCTCAGGAATGGCAGCAGGCAGGTGTGAACGCATCTGCACGCACAGTGAGGCGAAGACTTTTGTAAGATGGCCTGGTGTCAAGAAGGGCAGCAAAGAGGCCACTTCTCTCCCAAAAAACATCAGGGACAGATTGATCTTCTGCAGAAAGTATGGTGAATGGACTTCTGAGGACTGGGGCAAAGTCATATTCTCCGATGAAGCCCCTTTTCGCTTGTTTGGGGCATCTGGAAAAGGGCTTGTCCGGAGAAGAAAAGGTGAGCACCACCATCAGTCCGTGTCATGCCAACAGTAAAGCATCCTGAGACCATTCATGTGTGGGGTTGCTTCTCATCCAAGGGAGTGGGCTCACTCATAATTTTGCCCCAAAACACAGCCATGAATAAAGAATGGTACCAAAACACCCTCCAACAGCAACTTCTTCCAACAATCTAACAACAGTTTGGTGAAGAACAATGCATTTTCCAGCACAATGGAGCACCGTGCCATAAGGCAAAAGTGATAACTGAGTAGCTCAGGGACCAAAACTTTGAAATTTTGGGTCCATGGCCTGGCAACTCCCCAGATCTTAATCCCATTGGGAACTTGTGGCCATTCCTCAAGAGGCGGGTGGACAAACACAAACCAACTAATTCTGACAAACTCAAAGAAATGATTATGAAAGAATGGGTTGTCAGGATTTGGCCCAAAAGTTGATTGAGAGCATGCCCAGTGGAATTGCAGAGGTCCTGAAAAAGAAGGGCCAACACTGCAAATACTGGCTCTCATGTAATTGCCAATGAAAGCCTTTGAAACTTATGAATATATTTCTATTTCAGTACATCGCAGAAACAACTGTAACAAAGATGTAAAAGCAGTTTAGCAGCAAACTTTGTGAAAACTAATATTTGTGCCATTCTCCAAATTTTTGGCCAGGACTGTAGTCTATATTGGCACGCCATTTCCCATAGGGGATCACAAGGGGATGCTGCACTGCGTGTTTTTCCCCTCGGTCTACACGCGGGAAAACTGTGGAGAATTCTGTAGTGTAGACATAGCCTTAGGCTGAGGCTCTACTCCGGCAGTTTGGGAGCAGATGCAGCTTTTTTTTTAGCCGTACCGACCTGTTCCCATTACCCCCAATGAGTCTGTCTCAATTGCCACAGTTTGGGTGGTGGAGTGGTGGAGAAAACTACGCAGTTTACTATGTTTTTCAAGCTGCACTGCTGTGCTGCCACGTCCACACTGCCCGTCCATATCTATTGAAATCAATGGCTGATGAGGTTTTGGTGCGTTTTTTGGCCAGACAGCAATCTTGTGGACTATCTGCAAATTTTCTGTTGGAATTTCAGTTTGAAAATGCCATTATCTGACTTTGCGAGTTAATCACAAAGCCCCTTAACATGGTATTATCCTCCAAATTACTGAAGAAGTAGAGAAGGGTTGAAGGAATAATATACAAAAAATTTAAAATAAAGTATTGCTTTAGTACTTTAATTTAAGATGTAAAAGTTTTAAGTTAAATTGAAATGTTTGAGTTAAATTTTCCACTTACATTTTAATTAAATTTATGCAAACACTGTACATGCTAGAGCAATACTTTTATCTTTGTAGTGTTCCCTCAACTGTTTTCTATATCTCCAGCAATTTGGGTGATGATATAAATTTTTTTTTTTTACATTACTGTGTGTTTCAAACATTGTTAAAAGAAATGTGTATTCCTCCTTTCCAGACTTCTTATATAGACTAGAAAGGGGGACTTTGTGGCGTACTCTCCTCCCCTAGGATTTGTATGGAGCTTTAGAATGGATAGTACGACATCAAAACATCATGTTTATGGTTAAAAACAATAAATTTTATTATGCATCATAAAAGGACACGATTTGAAAGGAAAAAATATTTTTTTTTTTATAAAACACCATAACACAAAGTACACACAGTCACATACATTTAGTTTAGAAACTGCAGAATAATTTTTGAGGTGTTACCCTTAAACATCATGGGCTTCATCAGAATATTCCGCCAATAGTAGTCCAAAAATCTAGTGTGACGTGCTGGCAGGAAACAAGACCTCCAATATGGAGTCCAATTGGAGTTTTGATGTTTTACTATTCATTCTAAAGCTCCATACAAATCCTAAGGGAGGAAGGTACCCCACAAAGTCCCCCCTTTTTAGTCTATATAAGTAGTCTGGAATGGAGGAATACACATTTCTTTAAACAATGTATTTGGGATGAGTAGCTTTTTTGAGGATGTAGTAAATATAGATATTTTGAACTTGTTCCAAAGGAATAAACAGACCATAGTGCGTTTCAAAAAAATTTTTATTTAGGATGTCTACAAGACCCTTGTATGAACATATTTTGAGAAGTTACAGGCCTACAACATAAAAAAAAATTCCACTAAAGTCTATGGTGCGTTTTTGTTACAGAAATCTGGACTCCAGGGACGTTAAAATCCTTGTGTTAGGGTCTCAGAGGGATCACCAGTCTTAGGTAAGATACCCCAATCTCCACTGCAGTCTTTACCTTCAGGCAAGCCAAGCTTTACGGGAGGCACTATACATCTACCAGACTTCGGTTGTCCCAGGACTTACATGCACAAAGTATCATACCCAAGAGCAGAGACTTAAGGCTGCCATACACGGGTCGATGAGCTAGATCAGCCTTCGAGCTCAGCACGATGACGTCATCACACTGAGCCTAAAATCGAAGGAGCTGAAGGCCAATGCTTTACACGGGGAACCGCAGTCCCTATCCAAAGTGGAGTTTTCCACATGCTACTAACCTTTCTGAACATCCCATCATTTGAAACTAGCCACACATATTGATAGGGGTAAGTTATACTGAGATCCCCCTTGTGAGCTTCTCTGACAAGCTTATAACTGTCCTTGATTAGTGTATCCCCCTTTTGTGATTTATACATTTTCCCTTTCTTTTTTTATACTTAGTGCTCAACTGTAGCTATTTGCTGTTGGCTACCTCTGCTTTGGGATGGGGGTACCTTTTTGTGTCACGCATATACTTCTAGTCATTATTACTAAGGGGATTCTCTTTTTGAGATTTATATTACAAGTTGTTTTCCTTCATTTACCTTGCTTTTCAGAAGAGCATCTGTATATAATTTGCACCACCTTTTGATGTTGTTTGAGTTGTGGACTCCTCCCCTTCCCCCTTTTTTGGGGGGGGGGGCTCTTTTTGTGCTTCCTCCTTTTGTGGATCCCTCTAGTTGGAGCTCATTCTCTACATACGGTCCCTCTACCTGTGCTGAATCATGTGATCCAAATGCAAGTTTGGTAAGTGGTAATAGAATTCTATAATAATTTATCTATTATCTATAACCCATTTAACTATTTATCGGTTGACACTTCCGATGACTGCTCTTTCTTCTGCTTCTTTTTCCTTTTTTTCTCACTGTGTAGTTTCTTGACCATTGCTCCTCCAGCTCCCTACAGATACCCCTTCCCTTTTTGCCCTTTTTGCCCTATTAGTATGGGTGAAACATGTTAGCATTTCAGAAATGGCTAGGCATTAACATCTAAGATTAGTGCCTATTGGCACATCTAACCTAACCACTACTGAGACCTTTTCTGAATCGGGTAGCACTCATTATTGCAAACTTTCATGTTTTTTTATTGATTTTGTCTTTTTATGTGTTTTTTAATGAGATATCAATAAAGCCTAATTAATTTTAATTATAATCTCTGTCAAAATTATTTATCTGGATACACAGCAGATCATTCCAATAAACAGTTAAACAATTAACAGAAATGAGTAACAAAACAGATGAACTGACGCTATCAAAGGCACTGAGCTACCCCAGGTGGAGACCTAGCCAATACAGACACAGCCAATCTCAAACAGATGCCCATAGGGTAATTCAAAATGTATCAATACATCACAAAGGAAAGCAGGGGATAACACCATTCAAAACCCCTTACTGGGTGGCTGCAACAAGGCGCAACCTTGCTGGCAGGCAGGGAAGCGTCGAGTGCAACAGCTTCTATGACCTGCAAGCATGGGCAATCTGGTGTGATGCCTGGCAGTTCTTACAGAACCCCCCATTGATATTCTAACCCCTCTTACAGGGCTTGTCAGGTTAATGGACTGGTACCCTGCTCCTCTCTTCTGATCCATAACCTTTCCAAGCACTGACATGGACCTCTAATGATGACTTCTCTGTAAACGGAATGTGTGTAGAGATGGTCGAATTTTTTTTTCAAAAATTCGACCAATTCGACGATTTCGAGTTAATTGCAAAGCCCCTGAGCATGATATCAACACCAAACTTGCTGAAGATGTAGAGAAGGGTTGGGGGCATAACGCAAAAAAGAAAGTATGTCTCTAACACAAATAGTTTTTGCATAAATTAAGTTTAAAGTCAAGTCGAAATGTCAAAAATCGGAATTTTGACTTTGACCTTGAACTTAATTTATGCAAAAACTCCATGTGCTAGAGCAACACTTTTTTTTTAAATGTTACCACAGCCCTTCTCTACACCTCCAGCAATTGTGGGGATGATACCATGTTCAGGGGCTTTGCAATCAGCTCACAAAGTTAGCAAGTCGAAAAATTCGACCATCTCTAAATGCTTTTCTAAATACCACATATGGTTTTTACACAGAAAACTTGACAGTGCCTGTTCTTGTCATAAATTGAAATTTATGCAAGATAGAAAACAACCCCTACTGTTTCTATTCATGTCCTCTAGATTTCATTGGTATCAGGTACTGTTTGAGAATACTATGGTAAGTTACATTGTAGTTTGTTTATGTTGCAGGTTGAAATGACTACGCATAGGCTGGCCATTCTTGTGGGAAAGTAATACCTATTAGACACAATAGTTTATCTCAGGCCATTCAAATATAAAATAATTCAATATAATTACTGTATATTCT
>CM070033.1:110262295-110272593 GCA_036250615.1 Ptychadena robeensis | reverse complement strand
CTATATTATAAGCAAATCTGATGTTTATTTTTATTTGGTGTGTGTTGGAAGGTGTAGTCTTATACCAGGAGTATACCCCAAACTCTATATTTTAAGTGGGAAAGTTGGGGGTCGTCTTATACACCCAGTCGTCTTATACGCCGGAAAATACGGTATTTTACATGCATTTGCACATACAGTATATTGGGTAATGTATTAGCATACTGTCAAAATAATAACAATATCACAGTTCATCAATTTGTTTAAATAAATGAATAGGGATAATGCCAGCCTAACTCCTAACATGTAGGCATAACAGGCTGATTACACATTTATGATTGGGTCATGGAGAATATACAAAGAATGAATAAATGTGTAATCAGCCTGTTATGCCTACATGTTAGGAGTTTTTTTTTACTTGCTGGAAGTTATCTGACTGGAAATAACTATGTTATTTGGTACTGCTGACATGTTCCTTATTGATTCCTTATGAAGTCTGAGTTTTAATGATAGGTCCTCTACACTACTGTCAAGAAGCTTTAAATGCCACTTGGATTTGAACAAAAGTACCGAAATTATTCAGTTGAAAGCAGAAAATACTTCATTTTCCCCACACCTTCATTTTAAAACCCTTCAAGGTTTATATAGGATTTTTTGGAAATGAATGGGCTCAATTTAAAACAAACAGTACATTTATAAGTGGGTATTGATTACAGCGAGAGGTATGGGATTTATTCTTACCCTTTCAGTGTAAGATCAGATGGCAGAGATGTATAATTCAATATTCTATGTTTACACTTTTTGTTTCTGATCTCTGCTTGACTCCTTTCTAATTTCCAGTATTAGTCCACTTGCAGTGACTCACCAGGCACCCTAGAGCAAAGCCAAGCCTGGAAATGACTCTATCAATACCTATACTTTTCAAAGCCAGCCAGTGTGAGCTACAGAAAAGGCAGATTGTTATAGTTGGCTTCAACATAATGCAGCTGCACGACCTCTGCTGAGGATATTAACACTGCCCTGTATTCTTGTGGCCAAATTGCTTAATATGATGAAGGGAGAAAATAATGTGTCAAGGAAAAAACAAGAGGAAACAGAATGACTACAAAACAATAGCAGCTAATACATGTTACCTACTAGATTGTAGATTAACTAAATAAATCTAGCTAATGGTTTATATGAGTAAAGTAATACTAAAATTTGCAGCAACCAGAAACTCATACCTATGATTTGTAATTGATTACATTAATACCTTTCAAAGATAGTGTAGCGTAACAGGATTTGTCCATGAAATGGTTAAATGCATCTTTGTGTTCTTGCCAGCTGCTAGCCTATCCCAGAGGAGGTGTCTCCATCCCCACAGGGGATATAGTCTTATGATAGGAGGGGCCTCAGTAGTCTTGCCTGGAGAAGCATACAGCCTGCCAGATTCAGCAGCTATTCTGCCAGAACCCCATGGGACAGGCCTTACAGGCCTGGGGTAGCAAGAGTCTCCATTGGCATGTGAGTAGATCATTTCCCCTATAGGGCTGGGGTAGTTGTGGACTGTCACTCCCATTCAGAGTTAGCCCTGGGAAACTCACAGTCTCTTGTGGATAGGAAGACACCTCTGGAGGAATTGGGCTGCAGCGCCCACTATCTAATGTTAGTAACTGAATACTTCCCTAAAGAACTGACCCTTTCTCTGGGAACAGAGAAAGTGCTACATGTGTAAGATATCTTCCCTTCAGTAAAGTAGCCCCAGTTGAACAGCAACTAGTTTGTGGACATTCCTTTATTGCTTATATATAAGAACTGTGTCGTAGATATACTTTCTACAAATGGAACTATGTGTTGTGAACCTGCTGACCACCTGTCTGGACCAATAGGAAGGAGAAGGGAAAAGCGCACCAACCAGTAAGAGACCCAGCCAGCACCTGGTGCCCTAGGTCACGTACTCCCTAGGGGCCCCGCACAGACAGTGACTACTTAGTCAACCCTACACTACTCCACTACAATAGTATAGAAAAATAAATCCTATATTTGGCTGACCTGGCCTGCCATTAAACCACTATTTTGATAATCCGAGGACCCAGTGTGTACTACGTTTGGGTGAGGATTGATAATTAGTGATGTGGGACTACAAATTAAGAGACTACAACCACTAACCACCAATATACTACTTAAGCCCTCATTGACCATCAGTGTACCTTGTTGTGTTTCTAGGTATAGGTGAGGTACTGTATGTGAACTTCTTATGGTATGTATTTATGGTCCTCTCTGATCACCCATATTCTTCCTCCCAGATGCACTAATTAGTAAAATGTGCACCAACAAAAAAACTGCCTATAACATGCAATTGTCTACATAAATACATTTCAAGAATAGTATAGAAAAATTTAAAAACTGTCCCAGAGATCTTTTTTGTCAACATTTCTCATCTGTCTCAAATTTAGCAGACCTGGCCTGCCATGTAACCACCATTCATGTATCTGGAGGCCAGTGGTGGGCAACTGAGTTGATATGGAGGGCCACAAGTGCGGCCCTTGGCATCACTAAAGGGCCACACGTAACATCAATCCACACCCTCCCCCCATCTACATATCTCAACAGGCGGTGGACCAGATCCCGACACCCACACCCCTCCTGACCTGGTTTCCCAGATCAACATTGACAATTTTACTGATGTAGGACTGCCAAAGTTGATTAGGAAAGCTGGGTCAGCGTGGGACCACTTCAAAGGTGAGTTGCTCTGCCCTATGCATTAATAGTTTGGTTTTGGGTGCCGCATGTGGAGGACTAAGGGGGGGGCCACCAAACAACACCCAAAGGGCCGTATGCGGCCCCTGGGCCGCAGGTTGGGCACCTAGGATCTTAGCTGTGAACTGGGTTTAGTGGGGGTAGATAAGCAGGGATGTGGGGCTACAAATTAAGAGACTACAACCAATAACCACCAATGTACTACTAAAGCCCTTATTGTTTATTTTTATTGTTATGTTTCTAAGAATAGGTGGAGTAGAATATTAAAACTGTTTGAACTGAACTAAAGTTCAGTTTTGATATTTACATTCAATCGAGCCAAAAATCATTCTTTTTAAGTCTATCGAATGGGAATCAATTTCTGCACACCTGATACGATCAATCAAAAGTGAGATCAAAATCAAACATAAAATCATGTTTGTAAATTTTAGTCGATCTTACAAGTTTCTGACTATGGAGCATGCGCAGTAATAAACAGTGGACTGTCTAGAGAGCATTAACGATGCTGCTAAACAGACCTACGTGTGAATGCAAATGCTCATTTTAAAAGGTGATCCCTCATGCTGGTAGATTCTTATCCGATCCCATTACTTTGGATGGGCTGATCCTCTGAGGGGCCGGCTGCAGCGTGATGATATCTGTCCCTCAAGAATCAAGAAAGAATCTGAACATGTATGGCTACCTTTAGACTAACAGTCCATTGGAAGATCAATCATGCAAAAGTCCACCCATGTATGGCTACCTTAAGACTATATATATGGTCCTCTCTGATCACCAACATTCTTCCTTCCAGATGTACTAATTACTAAACCGTGCAGCAGCAAGGAACCCATGCCCATGATCTGTAATTGTCTACATAAATACATTCCAAATATAGTACAGAAAATAAATTGGTTCTAGAGATGTCCATTTTCCTCAACTGTCCCAAATTTAGCAGGACTGGCCCGGCATTTAACCACATTTCTGGTATCCCAATGATCCAGGCTGTGTATTGAGTTTAGTTTGGGTTGATAAGCAGTGATATGGGACTACATATTAAGGGAATACAACCAATAACCAACATTGTAACCCTCCAGCCCTGCTTGACCATCATTGTATGAGTAATGTTTCTAGGTATAGGTTAGGTACAGTATGTGAACTGCTTAGGGCTCTCACTGTGGCCCTATGTGATCACCAACATTTTTCCTCCTAGATGAAATAATGAAAGACCTTTTTTCAAACTGACTGCTACCACCACAACATGTTCCCTTCTGCTAATTGTGCAATGGTGAGTATTTTGGTTTTCCCCACTGACTACTGAAGCTGGACATTTTTCCTGCAAAGAAATCCAGGGCATTTTGTTATCATACTAAACACACGCTCACTGACATCAGGCCTTAAATGGTACTTGCCAAAACAGGTCTTGTGTGTTTGGAACAATAAATCTTTTATAAATGCTTCTGATTACTTTATAGTTCAATAGACAGCTGATAATATTTATTTTAGGAGATAGCATACATGCAAGGTTTGGATATAATGGAGCCATGTTTTAGATGTTTACTATAGTGGGCTATTAGGTGAAGCACAGTGTACATACGGAGCCTGATAGGCTTGCAGCTATGTCCACTGTTGGAATATTAGTATTGTTATAGCTGAACTTGTTTCACCTCCCTAGTTCTCAAAGAGAAATTGACTTTGTGACTACTGGCTGTGTACAAACTGTGTTTTCAAAAAGTACAATAAAAACGGAAGAATAAAAATGTAGAGCCATAATCCAGGCAAGGTCATTATGATCTGAATGTTGATCTGGATGTTTATATCATCATATTACCGGAATAAAAATGATTGTGCTATGCAAGTCTCATACAGATATGAAATGTATAAGTAATCTTACTTACCGGTAATTAAAGTGATACTGTCAGGCAAACAATAAATAAATAAATTAAATGCCCTAAAAGAAATTTTCTCTGTAAAAAAAAATGACCAGTGGTTTGTGTCTCCTTACCTTCCGTATATACTTTATAATAAACAGAGGTACCTAATTTTACAAAAATTTTACAAAAAAAACTTGAGTATAAACCTAGGAGGGATGGCAGCAAATAAAGCAAAGAAACATACAGCAAATGTGCTTTTGTTTTGAGAGGTTATTATTTCATTTAGCTGATTTGGAAGTTATTTGCAAAGAAAGAAAAAAAAGTTTCTTATGGAGTTTTTGCATTAATGAATTTCAAAACAGGTCAAGTTCAACTTTACTTTGAACCTAATTTATTCTCAAATTTTATCCATGTGCAATTGGATATATTACAGGAGCTGTGGTAAGAGAAATATTCCAAAGGCATTTTTTAAGTTAAAATCACTAAACTAAATATAGGTTTGATTGGCACATTCAGAATTGACATATAAATGATTGAAAGCTTTATCACATTTCCCTACAAAACCTTAAGTAGAAAATGCAGGCCTTTGACATTTAGCTATATTTCTATATTCATAGGTTTTTTAAGTTATATACAAACAGCTTATATATAGTATGTACGGTAAGTTATATTGCTGCCACCTCTGTCAGTCTTTCTAGAATTTAACAGTTTTGAAGGCGTTGGATGTGTGTCTCTGCCATTTGCTGTGTTTTCATCCTTGGACCTTTATCTTGCAAAAGAACCCACCGTTAACGTAGGGTTTGAAGTGCCATTGGGAACAAAAGCATATGACATATAACATTCCCAAAAGTGTCAAATGATAGACTGTACTGTTACACCAGAGAGAAGATAATAGAGAAGTCATCTAAATAGTCACTGTAAACAGGGAAAGATAAAAACATGTAAAAAAAAATATAAAAAATTTATTAATTTATACTAAATAATACAAAGGTTAGCAACAAAGGTGAATATGAAGATATAATAAAAAAATTTAATAAAATCAAATGGCCATTTTTCAAATAATGTAAAAAATTTCAGGTTTGAATATCCCTGACGATCTTCCTACTGCATTATAGCACTTGATATTGTATATCTCGATAAAAAAATACCAAAAATGTATCCTAATTCATGTAGTAAATGCTGCATGCGCTTGCATCCAACTTTACTGGCGCAAGGCAGAGTCACCTCCTATTGCACCGTGGCTGTGCTGGGTAGTGTTCAGCAGCATAGGCAACATTTCAGCTAATTATTCTCCAGTAAATTCGAATGTCCGGTCATTATTATGTAATGTGAAAATTTTTACATGCAAATATTGGGAGCGCAATATGTTGTCACAGTGACATCTATTGGGAGAATGTTAAATAGCAGCTGCATAGAAGTAAGTAATGCGAAAATCTGCACTTATTTTGCGAATGCAATAGGTAGTACATTCCCCAGAATCTTGACTATTTGAGATTATGAAGATATTTGACTATATTCTTGCATTCTTGAAGGGAATATTCTCACTAGCTTTGGGTACTTTATATGGAAGACATACCTCAAGTATTCAAAATTCATCCACAGCTCATCAACTAACTTGGTTTTACTGGAAGAGGTTTTTGAAATCCCCAGAATATATTTCCCTGATTTCAGTTTTCTTTCAAAAATTTTTTCACATTCAGTACACAAAAGCAGGCAGGTATTGTGGGTACTGTGGGGGTTCAGCTCAAATGGGTGCTCTCAAACCATTAGTCCACACGATTGTTATGTTTTTTAGGGATCCTGCCCGAATTTGCCACCACACCATCCAAAAAAAGATCACTCACCCTCGCAGGGGTTAATATTAGTTCAAACAAAAAGTCTTTGAAAATGCTAAGCCTCCTGGCTTTCAAATGTCCAACATAAATGTTTGTCCTGGGTTCAGCTTTCCAGCAGGAACAGGGCTGGGCCTCACACTCTCTGTAAGCCCCCTGTTTCCACATTTCCAGTGTTCCCCCTGTCTACACTCAGAAACCACGGTCTCCTACTTGGTCTGAACACAGAACACAGTCTGTCACAGTACATATATGACCGGTACTAAATGCAACAGATGACCACACTGGCCAGCATCATGACCATGTCAAAGAGTCTGCATATTAGAAGCCTACAATTACCTAGGACTTTCTTTGAACACCTAGGCCACTTAACTAAATGAAATAAAACCAAGAGTTTGCTTCAATGTTTCCTAAATTTTTTACAAGAACATTTTTTAATGATCGAAATAAATGAGTTACTGCCTTCCAGCTTGTTTGACAGGTAGTATAACAGCAGGAATATGATCAAACACATATATTGGTTGGGGTCTTGAATAAAAAGACATTCAAAGCAGCTACAGAAACTTGCCTCAACATTCTTCTTCATTACTGCATTTGTCAGATATACAAGATCACACTGTTGTTATAAGGCAGGAAACCAGCATGCTTCCTTCTGCTACAAATAATGCATCATATATGACTATAGAGGGGGACATGCATGGATTATCTCTGCATAGTCACTTAATTGGACAAAAGTACAGTATCTTGCTCCTAGTTAGCAGATTATAGTTCTTCAAAGGCAAAGACAAATATGGTCCTTTGGACCCTTGGATAACCTTTCCCTAACAAGCTGACTATGCAAGATGCTATAGGAAGAAACTCTTCAAAGAGCAGATAAATAATTCAAACTGGAAGCAGGCGGTCAGAGATCAGAGTGCGAAAAGTCTACATGCAGAGCTAAGAGATCATTTACATTAATATTCAATATTCATTTTACACATCTCCTGTTTGTATATAACTTCAAAAACCTATGCATATAGAAATATAGCAAATTGTCAAAGACCTACATTTCCTACTAAATGATGTGATAAAGCTTTCAATAATTTATATGTCAATTATAAATGTGCCGATCAAACCTGTATTTAGTTAGTGGTTTAAACGTAAAAAATGCCTTTGGACTATTTCTCTAACCACAGCTTCTGTAATATACACCATGGATTAAATCATCCTTCCCAAAGGCCCCTGTTATTAAACAATTAGGACTGTGTTGATTATTCAAATGTGTTGTTTTTCAATTTATTTGTTATAATTCAATTTAATATTACTAGTCCTATTCAATTGGCAAGTAGCCATATCCTTTTCAGTTTAAAAATGGTCAACAGTAGAGAAGGATAGGATAGGCAAAAAATTGGTGAAGCTTCATTTCAAAGAAATAAGAACAAGGACAGAGGCGCACAACCTAGTACAACAAATGGTTAAATCATGTGGAAAAGGATAAGATAAAACAAATTGAAACAAAATGAGACAAAACAACAGACAAGATACTCACATTGAGAGAGGTTTACAAGGGTGGATCTCTCAGAGCCATGTGTTTTCCAGGAGGACCTCACTTCCTGGGGATGAGATCACTTCCTGCTTACAGATACTGGGGGGCTCAATAGGAACAATGGGACGCGTTTCCCATCGAAAAAGAGCGTCTGCTCGAAGCGCGTCCCATTGTTGCTATTGAGCCCCCCAGTATCTGTAAGCAGGAAGTGATCTCATTCCCAACCAGGAAGTGAGGTCCTCCTGGAAAACACATGGCCCTGAGAGATCCACCCTTGTAAACCTCTCTCAATGTGAGTATCTTGTCTGTTGTTTGTCTCATTTTGTTTCAATTTGTTTTATCTTATCCTATTCCACGCGATTTAACCATTTGTTGTACTAGGTTGTGCGCCTCATGTCCTTGTTCTTATTTGTCTGTTACAGGGGGCCATGCTCCTCCATTTGGAGAGCTGCACACCTACACACAACTTAAACACCCACCCCTCATACTGACTCCATTTTACTCTGTGATCCTTGCTCAGGCCCCACACACCAACTGAGGGCCTTTCTGGCCACTGTTATCACTATAGCTGTGTAATCACTGCTGAAGGTTGTGCGCAACTACCCATCATCTTTCTTAGTTCATTTCAAACAAGCCCAGGTAAAATGAAGGGTACTGGCAGCCCACCTATCCACAAACAGAAACTGGGACCTTACATGAAATCTGAAATGTGTATTTGCTTGCGTATCTTGGGTAGGTAGAAAAAATAAACACATAAAAAAAATGTTGACACATTTTGGTAAGTTCCATAGGACTCAATGGACCTTTTCTACCATTCACATTGTGTTAAAAAACACAATATTTAGCACCGCAAAGCCATGAGGGCACACATGTACAGGGGTACACATAACTTTTTTAGTGAGCTCTGGTACTCACCCCATATTTAGGGTGGTCTTCCTCACTGTCTCCCTCCCTGTCCTCTGCATCAGCTTCTTGCATGGTAGGTTCTGCTGCAGATGGACCTCCCTGTTCCTTATTTAGCCTCCAAATAGCTGTCTCCATCTACAGGTCACCATCTGGCTTTGGAACAAATGTAACTCTCACAGTACAAAACGTTTGAACCCCCAGATCTCATACCTCAGTAGTACAACCCTGACATTTTCTGGAATAGTTTCTGCCATCACCCCTGAGACTTCCTGCAGTCCAAAATTCAACCTTTCATAGTCATATTGCAGCTGTCACACAGTGCTTTTCTCTTGTCAGATTTTACCCTTCCTTCCCTTTTTTGACTTTCATCCCCAAGATCTCCAACATCCATAGAAGTCCAACTATCTTTTTTTGGATTATTTATTTACATTCCCAATTTCACACCCCTAACTGCAACTTTTCATAGTAATTCATATTTCCCTGCAGCTATCCAAGTGACATAAATTGTAAACATTTAACATTTAGCTGCGGCCGCTCAGACATGGAGTGCCTCCAAGTTGTTAATACGCATATGAGCTTTGTAACAATAATGCAGGTACGCATAGCTAGTTTTTGGCCCCTTTTGAGTACCAGAGACCCACTTATGTGCACATGTACATACTGTGTATGTAGTCCATTTGTGCCCCCATCCCTATGCATACAATGCACACAGGGATGAAAACACACATGGACTTTTTATACACAGTGCATTGCCCGATGACTCTGCTCCCACATTCCCTGTCCCCTGACGTATTCTAAAACTCTTTCCAGCTCTGCCAACCCCTGCTCCTCCTTCTGCCCTCAGTTGATGTTGGAGAAATATCTGCTTTCTCCACAGCTATCCTGCCTGCTACACTCACTGAACTTCTGTGCTCTATCTACCGTGGCCCAATAATATTTGGTTGAAACCTATGACCTAAAGGATAACTAATACTTTATAGTTCTGTTCTTGTAGACTCCTAAAACGCATATCCTGGGTCTCCATCTAACGGGACATCTTTCATTCAGTAAAAATAACTTTTGACTCAAACTTACGGTAGTTGGTTTTAAGTGTGTAAACTAAATGCGTTCACTTTATATGTCACAGGTTCAGCTTTAAAAGTATATGCGATGTGAAACTGGTGGAGAATCTTTTAGCTCGGTTTATTGATCAATTAGAGAAATTTAACAAAACTTGGGAGGTGTGTCCTACAGTAGAAACCACTTTGTGAACTGTTATGTTTTGTTTGATCCTGAGTCAGAGACTCCATTCTGGAACCAACTCTGCTCTTTTTTGTCTTAACACCCGCAGCCCAGGCACTTGGCAAACGGGTGCCTGACTGGGGGGCGTTGCACTGAGGAGCAGGCGTCAGCAGGAAGTGACGTGAAGAGGAGGCGGGACTTCGCGTCAACAAAAGCAAAGGGCGGAAGTGACGTCGGCCTCTT
>CM070033.1:110238672-110261055 GCA_036250615.1 Ptychadena robeensis | reverse complement strand
TTAATAAATCCCATTGACTATCATTGTAGAAATCCGTCGTGCGGATTTATTGCGTGAAAATTTTTTTTTGGGAAGTTTTGCCATGGATCCCCCTCTGTCATGTCATTGTCCAGGTGTTAGTCCCCTTAAAATAACTTTCCCAACACTATTGTGGCCAGAAAGGGTCCCTTTGTTTTTTAACGTTCGCCTGCCCATTAAAGTCTATGGCGGTTAGCCGGGTTCGAGGATATTTGCGGAGGTTCACGTTCGCGAACAGCAAATTCCCTGTTCGCGACATTACTACCTAGGAGTGTATAGTTATGCTGTATTATATATATATATATATTTACGTCCATGAAACACTGAATTCTCTGTGTAGCGATTTTCAGTAAAATGCAGATTTTACACATTAGTGTGAATGATGTGTGTTTGTGTAACAATAGTAAACTGCCATGGTATAAAGTCTTGCTAAACCTTCTGAATACAGCGCTCACGCAGAGAAGTGAGTGACAATCGGCAGCAAGCAAAGTAAGCTTTAATAAGCAAATTACTTTTTTTACTTGGTTTTATTATTACAGCAGAGTCATACAATGCCAAGTATATGATCTTGTGTGCTTGGGAACACAATGGTCCATAGTCTGTATTTATGTGATTTTATACTGCTATGACATGCAAAAAAACGAAACCCAATGCACGAAAACATTCAATTAACTTTATTTCTCAGAATGTACAACTATGAAGCAAAAGTATAGCAAAAACTGATCTATGAGAGGCACCTTCACACTGTATTACTGTACAGGTCTGGAAAACACAAATCACACCAAAATACATATATCTTGGAATACATATTGTATAATCATATACACATGCCTTTTGTAGAATTATTAGTTGTCTGTAGTCATAACTAAACTGCAGCATAAGTGAATATTGTCTACATACAACGCTCAAGTAAAATTTGTATAAAATATTAAATCAACAGAACTAATTGGTCTGGTTATGCATAAACTATAAACAGGGGTGCACATAACTTTTGTAATGAGCTACTTAAATGAGTACCAAGAGATGGTGTTTAGTACTCACCCCATATGTAGCGTGGTCTTCCTCACTGTCGTACTCACTGTCCTCTGCGTCAGCTTATGCTGCAGATGGACCTCCCCTTTCTTGATTAAGCCTCCAATTTGCTGTCTCTAACCACAGGTCAACAGCTGGCACACCTGATGCTGTTCGGGAGCTGTTTTTTCACATCTAAATGAATAGGGCCCTAAGCCATGGGCAAATTGCCTGCAAGTAAGGGGAAATCCTCCAGCAAATGTTCCGTGCATCTTTTTTCGCCCAGCGCAGGGAAACAGCAGTGGACACATGGCCTTACATATGTCTACTCTTACTTTCAATCCTCAGATGTCCAACAACCTTAAATGTCCAATATTTTTTTTAGTAATTTACATTCCCAATTTGACACCCCTTGCTGCAACCTTTCAGTTATATTAATGTTTCCCTGTTATCCAAGTGACATAAATTGTACACATTTAATAATAAAACTAAAAGAATTCTGGCAATTTTAAAAAGTAGTGTATACATGATACAGTAGAGCTGTAATACCAATTTCAACCAGAGATATTGGTCTGCATAAATAGGTTTTGACCCCATTAGCGTACTGGCGGACCACTTATGTGCACCCCTGACTATAACCTATGTGACAGACCGGTGGTCTGCCATGGTGTGGATGGTCCATATGCGGCAGTGAAGGGGTCTGCTGGTGTGTATCCACCAAGATACACCTGCTAGACCCTAACAAGATGGCTGGGTGTGTCTCCAAAAAGGAACTGGGACCAGCCAGTCAGGGCTCCCAGATGAGGTTGGGCACAGCAAACACAGGGCACACAGGGAGTGTGTGGCCCCATGCCGATGGCTGCTAGGAGGCAGGCCATTAAGGATTCCTAAAGGAAGGAACTGTTGTTGAACGGTGCCAAGCCAGGAGGCTTGGCATTTTCGAGTCACTTTTGTTTATTTGGATGTCTATTAACCCCTGCGAGGGTCACCCTTTATTTGGACTGTGTGCTCAAATAAACATGGGCAGGAGCCCTTAAAAAGGATCAAAACTTGTGGATTGATGCTGTGAGAGCACCGTTTGAGCTGATTCCCCACACCCTATAGACTTCTGGTAGTACAGTGGGGCATAAAAGTATTTAGTCAGCCACCAATTGTGCAAGTTCTCCCACTTAAAAAGATGTGAGAGGCCTGTAATTTTCATCATAGGTATATAATAAAGATGCTGACAGTATTCAATACTTTTCCCCCCAAGGTATTTCTTACAATAATGGGACACATTCTCTTTTGCTACCTTTGTTCCTCACACATGAAAACATGCTGTAGAATCATTGCTGGGAGAACTTGCCACCCCTTATTACTACAATACTGTCTCTTTTTACCATGCTGACTTTGAATAACAATTACTGGCATCTACTTATTGTTGTTGTACCTGTAGGCCTGCTGCTAATACAACCGAACACAGAAGAAGAAATACTTATCACACCTGGTATGTTTTCTGTATTCTACCAATGCAAGCCCTGATGGTGCTTTTTGTTGTTGGCGGCTTCAGAGCAGCCCTATACTATACATTGTAAAAGACATGATTTGTATGAAATAAATTGTGTGTTCTATAAAACAGTGTGGTCGCTATGCAGGTGAATAAAAAACTGAGGCTTGCATTTAGCTTTGAGTTTGATGATTAATGCAATTAATGCATTCTAATTCCAATATTCCAATACTAGTAAAACCCTACGATTATAAGAATTCCCCAAGTCAATGCCCAATCTCTTTTCCTGTGACCAAGAATAGCCAAGCCCCCTAACTTCTACCCACATACACATATTAAAAGTAATTTCCCTGGAAGTGATGTCACAATACTCTCGCCCTGGGGTAACGTCCCCTACCTCCTAACTTGCATGCCCACATCTTTATATCTTCAGCAGTTGTGGGGATTATACCATGTTCAAGGGCTCTATAATTACCTTTGAAAAGTCACATAGTAATATTTTCAAAAGGAAAAACTGGACTCAACTTACTCCCCCCTCCTGCGCCAGTGATGGTGTGTACTCCCTGCAATTTCTAGGGTCCCCCTAGGGGGAGGCGGACCCTTGTTTGGAAACCCCTGTCTAAAGTATTGACTTTGGGTTTCTTAACTTTATATTTAAGATATCAAGTTTCTTAATGTTCCCTTAATTTCACTGCTCTTGATTGCACATTAATTAGGTCAGCCCTCCAGCAGTCTGAAACAATTGTATGTACAGTATACATTCATCAGCGGTTCCATGTTCTACACAAATCCTTTGTGAATCGGTATAAGCAATACACAGTCCCCTGGTATAATAAAGTAATGTCCACTGTCCACCAACACTAGTTATGCTCCAAACTAGGATTTGTTTTACTAGCAGTAGGAATATATAGTGGCTTGGCTCTAAATCTGGCCCCAGAGATAGGGTACAGATTTGAGGGTACAAACTGTTGCAAACATTCTCAAGCTTCTCTCTGAGAGGTGCACGTAATCAAAGAGGAAATCAGCAGCTTCCCAGGGCAATTTGGGTTGAAGGGTGTCTGCCTAGAACTACCCTAATCCCTTTGGGGAAGGTAATCAACTTACATTGTCCTTTAAATGATCATGCAGATCTCTCCTCCTCTCTCCAGACCTCACTCTAGGGCAGGGACTGCTAAGCCCATGCCATGTATCATTTTTATGTCTCCTAGAGCAAGGCACCTCCCTCGAGCTGCGCTGATTCATGTACAGTGCAAGAAACAAACATTAACAGTTTCAAATCCATAGATTGTAGAGCACAATATGTTATATACAGTTTTTTAGATTCCACATTACGCAATATTAGGTGATCCCTCATGATGAGGCTATAATCCTGGAGGCTGAGTTTCCCCCCAGAGGAACTACCTCATTTTGGCGCCATAGACCTCGTCGCTTTACCCCGCACACACCGTCTAATTGACACCGCCGATGTGTAGTGAGCCGGGGATAGCGGGGATTGCCTGGGAAGTGGCTTTTCGAGCCATGAAAAATGGCGCGAAAAGCCCGTAATGCCTAGGAGGTTAATGGTATTTAATAAACTACAATTTTATAAAATATGTCCCTTTACCTGGCCACAAAAATCCCCAGTGGTTAGCCACTTCGTTATTTATTCACATTGTGAATAATATACTGTTCTAGTTAAGAAGGAAGTTACTTTTAATCAAGATGGTTAACAGTACAGATGTGTAATGAGATGCCAACTTTCGACACCAACATTTAAAATGCATACAGATTGAGTTTGGACCAATTAAGCATTGATTGATTCTGATTTGAACTGCATATAATATGCATAACATTTTTGTTGAATTTCTGCATCTCCTTAAGCATCCCTAGTAAAAAACAAGTGTATGCAAATTTGACTCTGTAGAGGAGTGGTAAAGGGCTGACTGCTCGGCGCCTGTCTGGGCGGGGACCCTAGGGAATACGTGACCTAGGTCACCAGGTACTGGCTGTGTCTCTTACCCTTTAGCGCGCATTTCTCCTCTTTTTCTATGATGGGCAGCCATCATAAGCCTGAAATGGGATAGGACACTGGCACGGCTTACTTTGGGGAGACATGCACCCTGGGCCAAACAGGTAGTCAGCTGGCTCTGCTTCACACAGTTCCGTTTGTGAAAAGTATATTCCGGACACAGTTCTTTCATACAAATAATAAAGAATGTTCACAGACTGGTTGCAGGTTAACTGGGGGCTAATTTACTTAAGGGCAGATGAAAATGTACACCTCCTCTGGTGCCAAAGGTGGGGCTGCATCATGGACAAAGTCTGTTACAATGTGGCCTGTCCCTGAGAAGGTGTCCATGTGCCCATGGAGTTTAGGAAGCTTGATTAGGGCTACAGTTGCTAAGGTAGCCCAGCGGGGCACTACCCTACCCTGAGGGGGAATCAGCTACTTACTCCATCCACATGAGGAGCTCCTGTTGCCCCAGGCCGAAGGCCTTCCCCATGGTGGCCTCTGGAAGAAGAAGGACCATTCAGACAGGTCCAGACAGCTCAGCATTCAGAGCCAGGAGAGAGAGGGAGCAACTAAAGACACTATATAAGTTTCCCTAGGCCAGAGACACCTCCCTCAGAAAACCTGATGTTCTAACTATTTCCCAGTTGAGCCTTGAGAAACTATACTACTGTAATAGACAAATTGTAGAGAAGTCATTATCTGGAATTTTCTCCTATTATGGGGGGTTTTCCTATTAAAGGGGTCTACAAGATAAAAGGGGTTGCCTTAAGCCCCCTATTCTCACTTTGATGGCTGTTCAGCAATTTCCCTTCCTGACACCTCTATGCCTGTCCTGTATAGCAGAGACAATCACTGTAGACCAGTGTTTCCCAAACTTTTGTTGCAGGGCCCCCCATTTCTATTAAGGAACATTATCAAGCCCCTCTCCCTATTCAAACATGTTAAGAATTAAGGTTAAGAATGGGGTCCAGCGCCCCCCTGGAATACCTTCGCGCAGCAGTGGTTCCCAAATTGGGGACGGGCCCCCGCCCCAATTTGGGAACCACTGCTGTACACAATCTTTATCAGATAGCTGAGCTCAGCAAATGCTTTACATCCACAATTATCGTTATTAAATGCTCTATCCAAAGGCAGACAACAGTGTGTGTCTCGGACACTGCAGGAACTTTCAATGAGGGAAGAGAAAATTGAATCTTACAAATGATGATTTATAGGCTTAAGATATGCGCTTAGATATGCGCTAGATCGATGGCCGCTTCAAGCGCCATGCACGCTCATGATCATCTATCTAGCGCATATCTAATGCAGCCATCACTAATTCATTGATTGATCCCGCTCGAAAACAGGGATATCGGACATGACCGTAAATCACGGTCGATGTCCATTGCTTTGGATGAGGACCACGGGTCCCCATGCAAAGCATTGGCTGAGCTGGATGACACAGATTGTGAAAAAGTGTCCTTGACCTTGAACTATAGGTTTCTCACTCACTGTTGAGAAAGGAATTGGTACTGATATTGTAGTGTAGTGCCACTGACAATGCAGGTTAATGTCTCCTTTTTCCAGATCGTTTAGGAAGGGGTTTGATGAAGTGGAGGTAACTGGGCACGCTATCCACCCCAAGACTCTATACCTGTCTCAGTTGCACTGCAAACGTAAAGCTCTATTTACGTGTTTCTCTTGCCGAGTCCTGACTCTACCCTTGCCAAGATTCCTGTGGGGTCTCCCTGTGACCGGTCAGTTCTGGCCTTACTTCCCCTGGCCCCACGAAAGTTTAACTGGCGCTCCCCTGTTGGGTAGCTTAGAATAAATTACATTATATGGTAGATACAAGGGGGGAAATGCTTGCTGCTATGTGCTAGTTAGCAAAGTTGCAGTGGGCTTTATATGGACAGGAGGCTTCCTTTTTCCTAGCCATCCATTACGATTTTAAGAATTGAGATGGTAATGATTCAAATGAACACCTGCTCCCAAATTTTTTCCTACTTTAACTTTGATTCACAGAAAAAAAACACATACTCTTTTTATGTAAAACATGTTCTCACAGTCCTTGTTTTTTATATAATGTTTCCACAACTCTTTTCCAGCCAATGACTTTTCATTCACTGTTATTTGCACAAACTTCAATGACAATTTTAGACTTTTTCCAGAGTTAGGCATAAAATACTGCCCCTGAGTATCTAACTGTGGCAGTATTTAACTAACTCATCCAGTACTATCCTACTACCCTGTGGACACCACTTGTGCTCGACTAGGATACTGGATAAAATCAAAACCAGGCGCAGTCCAATACACATTTTTGATCCCACTTCAAGGTACTTGTTGACCTAGTATATATACAATTATTGATTTTGTCATACCCTGCTTTCCACTTAAACATGTCTGTCATTCATAGATACACAACCAAGATTTATAATGATCTCCTGAAGAAGCAATGTATCGGGGAAATGTGTTGAGAACATTATACATGACCATGTTATCTGAATCGCTCGATCTTCAAACACGGTTTGACGCTGTAAAACCCTTTTTGTTATTTTGGAAATTGCACTTTAAAGTAGGAGCTTAACAAAGTTGAACTTTATTCAACTTATGTCATTTTATTAAAGATTCATTTTCAATTACTTTTGCCTTAAGAAGTGATTAATGCCTTTAAAATCCACTTGCTGCCTCCCTAACCCTTTACCTGGGCTAGGCAGAACAATTAAGTTTTGTTTTAGGATATTATAGGGATGTATATATTATATTATAGGTCTAGGTATTAGAACATACACTTACTGGCCACTTTATTAGGCACACCTATACAACTGCTCGTTGATGCAAATTACTGATCAACCAATTACATGGTGGAAACTCAATGCATTTAGGCATGTTGATATGGCCAATACGAACCGCTGCAGCTCAAACCAAGCTTCAGAATGGGGAAGAAATGTGATTTAACGGGAACGGGACATGGTTGTTGGTGCCAGACGGACTGGTCTGAGTATTTCAGAAACTGCTGATCTTCTGGGATTGTCACTTACAACCATCTCTAGGGTTTACAGAGAATGGTCCGAAAAAGGGAAAGCATCCAGTGAGCGGCAGTTTTGTGGGCACAAATGCCTTGTTGATGCCAGAGGTAAGAGGAGAAGGGCCAGAGTAGTTCGAGCTGATAGAAAGGCAACAGTAACCACTTGTTACAACCAAGGTATGCAGAAAACCATCTCTAAACGCACAACATGTGGAACCTTGAGGACGATGGGCTACAGCAGCAGAAGACCACTAGTGTTGAGCTTGAATATTCTAATTGCGAATATATTCGGCGAATATTGGCTATTTGAGAATTCGCAATGCAGAAGTAAATGACCATTTATTTTGAAGGTTATTGCAATGCGTACATCGCCATTGTGATGCATACATCACCATTGCGAATATTCGGGAGTGTAAAATCTAATATTAGGAGAAATATTCGCGAAATATCGCAAATTCGAATATTACCTATGCTGCTCATCACTGAGCTGAGAACAGGAAACTGAGGCTACAATTCGCACAGGCTCACCGAAATTGCACAATAGAATTGGACAAATGTTGCCTGGTCTGATGAATTTTGATTTCTGCTGCGACATTCAGATGGTAGGGTCAGAATTTGGCATCAACAACATGAAAGCATAAATCTATCTTGCCTTGTATCAACGGTTCAGGCTGGTGGTGGTGGTGATTTAATGTTGTGGGGGACATTTTCTTGGCACACTTTGGGCCCCTTAGTCGTAATTGATCATCATGAAATGCCACAGCCTACCTGAGTATTGTTGCTGACCTTGTTCATCCCTTTATGACCACAGTGTACCCATCTTCTGATGCCTACTTCCAGCAGGATAATGCACCATGTCATAAAGCTTGATTCATCTCAGACTGGTTTCTTAAACATGACAATGGGTTCACTGTACTCAAATGGCCTCCACAGTCACCAGATCTCAATCCAATAGAGCACATTTGGGATGTGGTGGAATGGGAGATTCGCATCATGGATGTGCAGCTGACAAATCTGCAGCAACTGCGTGATGCTATCATGTCACTATGGAGCAATGTCTCTGAGGAATGTTTCCAGTACCTTGTTGAATCCATGCCACAAAGGATGAAGGCAGTTCTGGAGGGAAAAGGGGGTCCAACCCGATTCTAGCAATGTGTGCCTAATAGTGGCTGGTGTGCCTAAAAGTGGCTGGTGAGTGTATATCTTCATCCAAATGTTATATATATATAGTGACAGTAAGCCTGTTAAGTCCTCTGGTTGTATCCAGTATGGGAGGTATGTGTGTCCCAGATACCGGCAGTATGCAGAGTATTTTACTATCTGACCAGCAGAGGGAGCTGGAATTGCTGGGCCTGGTGCAGGGTAGGACCAGCTGTGTCCTGTCAGCTCATTAGAGGTGGTTTGAGCTCTATAAAACCCCCTCACCTGCTCAGTCAGAGGCTCTCCTTTCTGGAACCAGCACTGTGTGTGACTGGGGAGCTGTTGTACCTGTGTGGTAACCAAGGTTTGAGCTACAAAGACTCTGTTTACTATGGATTACTTTTTCCTGTGGATTCTACTGCCTTACTTGTAAATATTGTATATGGACTTGCACAATAAATCACTTGTGTGTTTCATCTGAAAATCTTGTTGCTGTGCCTCCTTCGCCTGCTGGGGACCCATCCAGTTGGTACTGCACCTTGCCGCTCTACAGATAATCCCTCACAATATATATAACATTTGGAGTTCAATACAGTTTATTGACTAACTAAAGTCTTCAGAGAAGCAAGCTTGAAGAAGGGATCTGCGACATCCTAAAAGCTTGCTTCTCTAATGACTTCAGTTAGCCAATAAACGGTATCACTTGAACTCCAAACTTTCTGTATTCATCTATGGCTAACACGGTACAACAATCGACTATTGCTAGCATATATATAATACTTTGTCAACTAAAGCAGCCTATATATAATTTTATATATTTTATTTATATAACAGAACATACACAAATATATCGAGGTGTTGAAATGTAATACCTAGACAACCATCTAATGTCCCACTTATGGGGGTAATCTTTTTGGTACCTTTCTCTAAGCTAAAAAGATGGGTTGTCTAGGTTTTTCCCCAGATTATAGGTGAAAGTGTAACTGGTATTTTCCCCAGATTATTATACTGGGAACATTGTAGGTGAAAGTGTAACTGGTATTTGTCCCAGATGATTATACTGGGAACATGGTAGGTGAAAGTGTAACTGGTATTTCTCCCAGATGTTATACTGGGAACATTGTAGGTGAAAGTGTTATTGATATTTCTCCCAGATGAATATATTGGACACAGTGTAGGTGAAAGTGTAACTGGTATTTCTCCCAGATGATTATACTGGGAACATTGTAGGTGAAAGTGTTACTGATATTTCTCCCAGATGAATATACTGGACACAGTGTAGGTGAAAGTGTAACTGGTATTTCTCCCAGATGATTATGCTGGGAACATTGTAGGTGAAAGAGTTACTGATATTTCTCCCAGATGAATATACTGGACAGTGGACACAGTGTAGGTGAAAGTGTAACTGGTATTTTCCCCCGATGATTATACTGGGAATATTGTAGGAGAAATCTGATATTTCTCCTGTGGGGGGCAGCAGAGAGCAGATTTCCCTCTATTATCCCGACAGCCAAGCCGTTCTGAAGTTGTGGTTACAGAAGGAATCACCCCACGTGGTAGTAGAGGGAGAAGTCTGCTAGATCCCTGTATGATTTCATGCAAGAAGGGGTGAGGATGATCAGCAATGGAGCATCTGTGAAGGAGAACTGTACTACTGCTCAGATTTCTAGAGAGCAGAGAGGAAGAAAGAAAGCTCTGATCTGTCAATAGGAAGGATGATCTGATTTTGGCAGTGATAAAAAACGTTCTCAGTAAAAACAGATTAGCAAAGAACGAAAAGGAACAACGAGGCAGATACTATTGTGAGGGAGCTTTATAAAAGTAAATTCCGGATAAGAACGGAGTTACCAGCAATAAAAGAACATATGTTGTAGACTATACACCCTACACCTCTGCAGGGGATTTGGACACATGCTGGGTGTTGTGGTCCCACAGCAGCTGGCGAGGAAAGGCTGCAGGTTGTTTAGTCTGGGAAGAACAATACGTAGTCCATCACAGAACTAGTGATGCAAAGCCCAGCAGATGTCACCATTGCACCGTGTCCTGCGTGTGTCCAGCAGGTGGCGCTGCCGCGGCACATGACGTCAGCCTCGGTACGCGGAGCTCGGCTACCAGTCTTGTGCACTCTGTAACTTTCCCGTGCTGGAGCAGGCTGGAGTGGGAAGGGGAGAGACAAGTATGTCCTGATACCGGGGAGACATGTACAAGGAAGGACACCATACTCATCTAAGGACAAAATGTACCCCCAACTACTACTTCTGTTCTTCATCGCCCCCCTGTGCTTCCCCCTGGAGACTGAGACTCCCACAGGTCAGTCACTGGTTGCTTGTGTTCCTCCCCTTTCTCTTTCTCACTCCCTCCTTCTCTGTATCACTTACTACTCCTCCTCTATCATCACTTGTTACTTCTTGCTGTTTACTTTTCGAGTTTTTCCTTTTTATTTAGTTTTCTGATGACCTGTAGCAAGTCACCTTTTATTGTCTGAGTAACTTCATGTAAGGTGCCCAGACTCCCCATCTGCATTATTTTTCTCAGTTCTCAGGACTTTGAACTTATATATCCCTGGTTCCTTTACTTGTGCCATCTCATCCTGGTTCATTATGCCATCTCACCCTGGTGCCTTTACTTGTGCAATCTCCGCGGACTCCCATTACCCTCTCCATTTGACTCCTTATACCATCTCCCCCTGACTTCTTTACTTGTGCATTCTCCTCCCTGCCTCCTTGTGCCATCTCCTCTTGAGTTCTTGTGCGATCTCCCCTTGACTTCTAGTATCATATCCGCTTGACTCCTTGTACCATTTCACCCTGACTTCTTCAATTGTGCAATCTCCCCCTGACTCCTACTACCATCTCCAGTTGACACCTTGTACCATCTCTCCCTGACTTCTTCAATTGTGCAATCTCCCACTGGCTCCTTGTGCCACCTTCCCCTGAGTTCTTTATTTGTGACATCTCCCCACATGATCCTTTGCTTTTGCTAATTCCCTTAGCTCCTATATTCTCTCCCCTGCACCTTTTATGTGTGTTATCTCTCCCTGACTTCTTGTGACTCCAAAGAGGCACACTGACTCTTTGTACCATCTCCCCCTGACTCTTTGTACCATCTCCCCCTGACTCTTTGTACCATCTCCCCCTGACTCCTTGTGCCATCTCCCCCTGACTCCTTGTGCCATCTCCCCCTGACTCTTTGTACCATCTCCCCCTGACTCCTTGTGCCATCTCCCCCTGACTCCTTGTGCCATCTCCCCCTGACTCTTTGTACCATCTCCCACTGGCTCCTTGTGCCCTCTTCCCCAGCTCCTATATTGTTCTGTCGCCCCATGCTCCTTGTGTCTTCTCTCTCCTCTTCTTAAAGCTTTGTGCACTCTTTTTGTAGCTCTGTACTCCCCCCACTTGTCTTTTTGGTATTGTTTTGTTCTCCCTTCCCATTGACTGTGCCCTCCAGTCACCTTATCCCCTCATCTTATCATCCCTGTGTCTTTTATGTCGTAGGAAATGTAATTAGGGACCCCATTGACACACTATTGCCTCTGGCTAGCTAAGATCATTAATGGCTGTAATTGTTGTTTAGATTAGTGACTGGGTCACTTAATGTTGCCATTCTTTAAGATGTTTGGCACATTTGAAGAGTAGGCATAGTGACACCCATGCACATCCTGCCTCCATCACCTCTTTTAAAGATTCCCCACCATCTTCACAGTTTAGTCTACAATATATTGCCTGTATTTACATTTTGGCTTATGTTGTTCTCCAGATTTCACACCTGTGCCTCCATTTTTACACAGTGCTTCCTTTCAGTTCCCTGCAGGTTTGCTTGTGGTATACCTCATGCCATGATTTAATGCCCAGTCTCTGGCAGCCCTCACCTACTTTATTATTCGTTGTATAGTTCCCCAATTTACAGTCACAGATTCTCTTCTTAAACTCTGTTTTCATTTCCATCCTTTCGTACTTCTAGAGCATCCTGAAATCCTTTGTCTATAGTTTGTCAGATATTTGTGAATATCATAATGATGCTTTGAGTAGCCAATGACAGATAACCTTATATACTGTGCATAGTACAAGTGCAAAAGTGTTTAGTGAAAAGTGCCGTAACCCATAGCAACCAATAACAATCCACTTTAATGCATACAGCCCGCCATGCACCTATAGATTTTCACCCGGGTGGAAATCTAAAGCTTAAAAGTGTAATTTCAGCCCGAATTTTCCCGCCAAATCGATCTAAAGCTGGGCATAGATGGGCCGATTCCTGTCCGATTCGACAGCCAATCGGATGCAGTGCGCATTCCCGCACGTTTCGGCAGGGAATCGGGTGCGGAAACTGGTCATAAACTGGACCAAAAATCTGCCGCATGTCGGATCGCACAGTGATCCGACATGACTGAAAATTGAGATCCGATCCCATTAGTTTGGATGGGGACAGCAGTCCCCAGCCAAAGTAATGGCCGGTACACAAAGGGTGCCTGGACAATTCTCGGCACTTGCGGCCGTGCGTGATGATGTCATGACGCCCGCTAGGTCAGCTCGGCAGTGCACGGGAGATCGTCTGGTCTATGCCCAGCTTAAGCCATTACAGACACGTCCGTAAGTCTTAGAATGAATAATACTTTGGATGGGAACCTGCGTCCCTATCCAAAGTAAGTGCTTGCACACAAAGGGTGCTGGACAATTTTACCCGATTTTTGGAGCTGTCGATCGGCTGAAAAATCGTGTCAAAAATCTAAACGTGTATGGGGGGCTTAAAAAATAGTTTGGACTTGCTTGGTAATACAGCAATTAAATAAGCTAACCTTTTGTTTATTGTTATAAAATTGCTATATGATAATATAGATTCCAGGATGTGATACTTGTGTCTGTTATGACAACAAGCCAAAGCAACTGCATTCAAATTTATTCTACTTTTTCTTCTTAGTAATAATAGTTGCATTCAACAGTTATTTATCTGTTACAGCCCCTTTCCTCCCCACATCAAATTTCTCTTTCACCACCTATGTTGCAGCCAACAACTTCCCATGATCCCTTTCACTTCACTTGTCTCATTCTCTTCCTCGCATTTTTTTTTCCTTTCCAAAACACCTTCCCCTCCTCCACACCTTTATTTCCATAATCTCCTTCCTCCTTGCTATTTACGGTTTAAAATACCTCTCTTTGATGTTTCCTTTCTTTTTTAAAAGTGGATATGGGGGGGGGGGGGGACATGCAGTGCCTGTATACTCCAAGTCTTTTTCAGACGACCTGTAAAGTTTGCCTTAATGAGCGTTCCCAGTTAAAAGCCTGTGTAGTGGTTAAAAATGAGTTTGAATTCATTAATTAGCTGCTAACTTATTAATAATTAATATGACTTAGACTTGCTGACACAGGAATAAACATTAAAACAGAGATCTGTGGAGACAGATAAAGGAGATTTTCAAGGAATACAAGTAAAGGGGAGGACACAGTTAAAGGGGTATAAGAGAGGATAGGGAAGGAGTGACAAGGAGAGGTAGCAGTACACATGCACACACATATATAAAAATGGAGAGAACAGAAGAATTATTGCAAAGTCTGGGTATCTGAGAGGTGCAATGCATGGAGAGATTTTTAGATAAAAATCTGAGAGATGGGGAAAATATAGGAAACAGTTGTGTTATAAAAGGGTTATCATAGTGATACCAAGGGAAATCATTAGAATTGAAAAGTTATCGTTATCTAGAGCAATTATAAGTGGAGGTATTGGGAACATTTATATAGATAGGTGATATGAGAATCAGTCATATGAGGGATGGGAGCAGTTAAAGAAATCAAGTAGATATTGTATGAGTCACAGGATCGCTTATATACAGTGATATGGGACATCAGGGATTTGGTATAGGTAGAGATAGGAGGACTTAAGGATCCATTTTCTGTATGGATTGAAGGATTCATCATCTGGATAGTTAGAACAAGCTATTTATTTTAAGCATAGTAACGTACAGTAAAAGGAGGAGTTTGATTTTTATAGTTGTACAGGAGTTATACAGGTGAACTATAGTTGTTATAGATATACAGTTATTAGGAGTTATACAGATTAGTTATACTGAGGAATATGGGATATTGTAGGAATCAGTTATATAGGATATTGCTTTTTTTAGTTATAGTGATCATATATATAGAATAGATAGAGATAGAAAATATAAATTGGGATAAAATAAACAAAACAGATTGGTTATATTCACAGGCTGAAGGTGAAGCCAATCTAGGTATCATTTGTATGGATAGATAGATCAGATATAAAGAGAGGTATGAGGAGTTTAGAGATCCTTTATATGAGAGGTATACGTAATGCAGATCAGTTATATGGGAGGTTGCTTTATTTGAGTTATAGTGATCATATATGTAGAGAGATAGAATTTGTTGTAGGGTTTGGTACATGTTAAAAGGAATAATACAGATTGGCTATATTCAGAGACTGAATAGGAAGCAGATCTAGGGCTCAGTTGTATGGATAGTTAGAAGGATTAGATATAATCCTTAAGAGAAGTAGGAAAATTTTAGAGATCCTTCATGCAGGGGTGGTCCTGGGTGAACAACCCCTCTTGCTCCCCTCCCTTCCCCATTGAGCTCCTCTCATTATTGCCAGAGAGCTTTTCCGGGAGGGGGGGGGGGGGGGGGGGGGGGGTGGTGGTGCTGGTGAGACTCTGTAACTCACCAGCATTCCTCCATTTGAGGAGGGATTCTCTCTTCCCAGGCAGCAGTGCGTTTGATACTGGTGCCCAGATGATGCCCCCCCCCCAGCATGATGCAGCCCTGGGCAATGGCCCATATTGCCCATATCTAAAACCGCCACTGTTCATATGTGAAGTATAAGGTAAAAATCAGTTATATGGAGAGATAGGAGTAGTTGTAAGCACTGGAGGAATTTAAATACAGAAAGCTTTAGGAATCATTTGTACAGTGAGGAAATATATAGTAAAGATTTTTTTAAATAAAATGTGTCAAGCTTCACTAAGCTACTAATCATGAATCTAATTTAGCTTTGAGACTGTCATTTTGAATTCTCAGTAGTAAATAACTGTCACTTTTTCGTTAAATAAATATCATTATTCCTTCTGACCTTGTAAATTGGGTTTATGGAGAAGGGATCATTTTTCTGGAAATGTATGAGTGATATTGAACTATGAATTTAAGGAAGTGGGAAGGAATAAACAAACAAAGGTTTTGGCAATATAATTGCTTTTGTTTAATTACACAATGTGTCAGTATTTCCCTACTGGTAACACCTGTACATTCATTACCAACTAAAATGCAATTATAGATGGGGTTCATATGGTCACGGTGTAAAGTAAAAAGGATAAGATTGACTTTATGGTCATAACACCCCAGACTCATTATTTCTGGTGATTAACCTCCTCTTCTAAGGAGATCAAAGTCCTTTCTTCTCTTTCTTTTGTGGAACCGTCTTTATGACTGCCTGATCTCCTCTCATCAGTGTTCTCATTATGTCTGGGCTACAAGGTCTGTGACCTAAAGATTGCAATGTGTGAAATGCTTTTGTAGTGTTGGGATAGACCATGAGATTTTATGTTACATATATGTCATCTCCAAGCTGATAGTACCACCATTGAAGAAGATGCCAATACTGATTATTGATCCTAGTGCACTGCCAGTCTCCACCTGTGTTACACAGCACCACACAGAAAAGCCACCATGCAATAAAGATAACATGTTCGTGGAGTTAATGGTACACAATCGGTCATGTTTTAGTAGCCTCACCAAGTGAGACATAATCCCAGAATTATGCTGAACAGCAGAATACTGTTGGCTAAAAAACGATATAATTTAATTGATAGGCATCCTCATCTATAAGTTATAATATGGTAAGTCTGATAAAGCTTTACATCCCTATTTAAAGGGGCTTTGCAGACAATGCTTTCAGCAGTTTGAAAGATAGGACAGGAAAAAAAAAAAATCATGTTCAAGTAGCAGTCAATACTTTCTATATCCTGTTGTTTCCGTAAAGAAAATTGGTGGATGTAAACATTGGCCAACTGAATGAAGTATAAGTGCCCCCATACATGCTGAGATTTTTCATTCGATCGCCCTAAACCGATCAATTTGTTTTTTCGTTATGCCTGTCCACATGGTTCAATCGACCTAGATTGATCAAAATTGGAAAAACTTTGATCAAAAAATAATCTGACATGTTGGAAAATGTTGATGGGTCGAGCAGTCATCCAACGTATCTCACATATTGTTTTGTTGTGCACGAAAATTTTGGCTCAATGTAACTAATTAGCATACTTAAGCCCCCCACCTACGCAACGAGCGGCGGCCAATTTGGTCTATGTGTGTGTGCGTGCTCTCGGCCGTCTGTCATCCGGCGATCGGGGGTGCCCACATGGGGCGACAGGGACAGTCGCCAGAGAACAGACATGTCCGTAAATCTCCAGCCGATGCCATTAGTTTCAATAGGGACCGGCCTTCCTATTGAAACTAACAGCCGGCACACAAAGGGTGCCTGCCGATGCTGTGAGCGACAGAGTGCAGCGTGATGACATCATCTGTCGGCCCCCACTTGGTACATTATCCTTTACATGGGCCTTTACATCCAGTGTCAGATGAACTAAAATTGATCAAATATCTTTCTCTATGTGGTGGGTATTTTAAGCAGCACGATCGATCACCGATTCTCAGATCAGAAAACTTTGATGAGGCTAGGTCGATCGAACGAAAAATCTTAACGTTTAATGGTGCCTTAGGGCCCTTTCACACTATATGCGTTGCCTTTTTTTTTTTTTTTACTGTGCACATTTTTACAACCAATGTTACCATTCACACTAAATGCGTTGAGTTTTTAAAAACGCAAAGTTTCCGCATGCGTTTTCTAAAAGGCCCTGCTGTAAGCGTTTCATTTTCATGCATTTTCCATTGATTTGTTCAAAAATGCAAATGCAAAACACAGATGTAATGTGAAAATCGCCAGAATTTTTGTATATATGCAGAAACACATTCCTTTAAAAAACGCATATAGTGTGAAATGTCCCTTAAGGCCAGTGCCCTATAGCCTGATAACCTGCTGTCTGGTCTTTCAGCATTTAGGTTGTGCTTGACTTTATAAAACTATATTGGTATATTAATGGTTAAATTATGTAAAATTAGGTTGTTTTGTTTTAGACTGAAATGTCTTTTGTTGAACATCAAACCAATTCTATATATAAATTTACGGTTATGCATTCACTGCCTGTGGCAACCTATTACAGGTAAATGACTATTGCTAATGTTTAAATCAGCGTATCTCCAGTTGGAAACGTATCCTAGAGGAGAGACCGATCTCTGCGTTATGATTGGCGGGACGTGGTACAGAAAAACCAACTGTGCCAGTTCCATGCCCTTTTGATCTGAGGTTTAGTTGGATATATAAAAATTATTAAGGGAATGGATTTCCTTGCTTTCTTTTTGCCAGTGTTCAGAATAGAAAAGACGGAAGTGGGAATGTGTATGCGTTTTGTTTTTCCCACGTTGCTGGCATTTCATGGTCTCCAGTGGTTTACATGCACCCAGGTCCTTTGTGATAAAGAGTGCCAGAGGTAAAACTGTCATTGATATTAAGAGAATGCCTGTAATCAGATACATAACTCATTTAAGTCACCCTTTTGTGAACTGAACAATGCTCAACTTGTAGAGATATCTATTTTTCATTACTGCTTACTTTTGAAATGTCAAAGCGAACGATTACATTTTATTTGCTTACTTTTGGTCTGCTAATGTGTAAAAAAAAATGCTATATTTTTTCTTGTTTCACCTAACAAGAAACATTCTGCCTGGGGGCTTACTTCCACTACGTATTTTTCCCCCGTGATCAGCACACACCGTCCATAGGGAAAAAGATGCTGACACAATTGGGCAGATCCAGTGTTGCCCACACTAGTTTCAATGTGGGATCTCACATTGTCACCATCAGTGACAAGCGATGCGTCCATTGAATATCATTTGATGAATATCATATCAATGAATATCATTTGATTTGGCAATTTTTTTTATTCCTACTGTCAATGCGGCAGTAATGCACCCTAAATAGTGGCCATTCCACCTGTACAACACGTGCAAACAGCATGAAATCCTCTGGTTGGGCTGGGTTGGAGATTAAATTGGACTTTGCATAAATTACTGAAGTTTAAGTTTACCCCTTGAAGTGTATGTACTGGCAGAGTCTCCAAATAAAAACCTCCTTTTTTGTAAATAAGGACACCTAGGGTCACACATGTAACTGAGAGCACAGAAAAGTTAAAAGTGAGGGATAGGGTAAGTAAAACTGATGGTCCCTCTCAGACTTTGAGGGTCATTTTATTTGGAATTCCCCCAAATTATAGGCAGAAAGAATTGGATTCAGCACTTACATTATATAGACATATTTTGTATATTTATTGTGTTTAGAATTCAATGGTTTGATCTCTATGAATAGCAATGTGGTGACAAAATTGGTAGTGCAAATTGGTATGCTAAATAATAATCAGCTATTCAGCTAAAATCTTCCCCCACTATCATCCATTACCAGAAAAAAAATATTAATTTACTGCCATCCTCCTTTCATTAACCTGCCTGGTGGTTTGCCTGAAGTCAGTTCAGTGTGAGTTTGTATACACTGCCCCTTCAGCATCATCGGTGACACCGAAGAGGTGGGGGCACCATAGATAGTTACATAGTTATGTAGGCGGCATTGGTTTCCCAGCCCAAATCACTGGTGTCATACATGGGTGTTATCGATGTAGAGGGGAGGAGGGAGGGCAGGGAAAACTACTACTGTGCTTTGATTGCCCATATTGCGCCCTTTTCAACGGGAATACCGCCAGGGAGGTTAAACATTTATCATACATCTAATGCAGTTGTGCTGAGAAACCCAGGCTTACCCTCTATTCCAGAGATCAGTTGTTGGAAATGTACAGAACAATTTGTTTCCATTGCGTTGGGAGGTCCCAACGTAACAGATAGACTTACCTGCTCGGCGGAGGGTCTGTCTTCATTGTGCCAGGCCGATCCGCCGGTGTAAGTCTGAACGTAGTCGAGTACGTTCAGCCTTTACACTGGCGGATGTGTAAACAGACCATCCGCCGGCAGGCAAAGTCTGTGGGATACGTCGGGACTAGAGATGGTCGAATTTTTCGACTTGCTAACTTTGTGAGCTGATTGCAAAGCCCCTGAACATGGTATCATCACCAAACTTGCTGGAGATATAAAGAAGGGTTGTGGGAACATTTGAAAAAAAGAAGTGTTGCTTTAGCACATGTAGTTTTTGCATAAATTAAGTTCAAATTTAAAGTAGAAATTCCGATTTTCGAAATTTTTACTTGACTTTGAACTTAATTTGTGCAAAAACTATTTGTGTTAGAGACATACTTTCTTTTTTGGAGTATACCCCCAACCCTTCTCTACATCTCCAGCAACTTTGGTGATGATACCATGTTCAGGGGCTTTGCAATTAACTCGAAATCGGCGAAATGGTCGAATTTTTGAAAAACAATTCGACCATCTCTAGCCGGGACCCCTGCTAAGCCTATATGCTTAGCGTAGGGGTCCCGAAGTATAATGGAAACAAGCCCGAACTCTCAGTGATATTACAATTGCAAATCTTCATCTCGTATTAGAAAGCGTAAATATTATTATTGTTTCACAATCAACAAGTCAACAAATAACAATAGGTACATCAATAAATTAAATCTCTTTTATGGAAAGAAACATGCAGATGGACATTTCAGATTTGAAGCATTTGTAAATAGTAATCTTTCCGATCCTTTATCGATGGCTTTAATACTTTGACTAATCTAGAACAAGTACGCATGTAAGAAACTCTGACTTTATTGTTGTAGGTACTTTGACAAGCTAGCCTTTGAAATTGCTTTGTAGGTCCCATCACAGAAGCTGTGGCATGCATTAAGCATAATGCTCCCATTTCCTGGTTGACATATCTACTGTAATGCTAATTTCAGGCAGAGCAGACCTGTGCAGTTGCCAAAAGTGCCAAAGCTCAACCCCTGAGGCTACGTTTCCACTAGAGTGAGTGGCCGCAATTTTAACCACGGCGCAGTGATCGCAGTCCCCACGATCCAAAACGCCAGTGCTTGTTTTGGCTGATGGTAGTGAGACACCTATTTTTCACCTTGTTGTTCACCTATCCACCAGTGTATGGCTAGCATTCAATATATGTTTGGGTCATTTTCATGCTAAAGCATCCAGGACCTGACACTAAGATAGTCTAGGGGTGCTAGAAAATTGTCACCTGAACTTACACACTCCGTTGGTGGGTTTTGCTTTATTTAAGCTTCTGTGATATAATGTTATTGTTGCAAAATGTATTGAAAAGGAAAACTATCGCCTGAGATCTTTTGTGGTCGGAAGGGGTAGCAATCTGGTGTCTATAAAACAAGAGCAGGGTGCTGCCTACTTGTTTCCCCTTACTATCTTTATAAACTCTGTGTGTGTAAAGCTGGCCATACACCTGCAGGATTCTCTGTCAGATTTCCTTCAGATCAGATCAGATCTACCAACAACCATGTAGTATAGTGTCCTCCCTGATAGAATACATAGTGATTGGAAGGTGTAGAAAGGTCCTCATATTACATGGTTGTTGGTAGATCTGATCTGATCTGAAGGAAATCTGACAGAGAATCCTGCAGGTGTATGGCCAGCTTAACTCTCACTTGTTGCCTTGTATGTACAAATGTATATGTCGCTTCAATGATCTAATGTATGTATACCATTCTAACAATGTGTTGTATTTTGCAAGCCGGTGGTGTTTTGGATCAGTGTTAACCTGCACAGGTTCAAAGTACATGTGGCAGTGTCAGCATAGCTATCCTACAACATTATGGAGCCTGTTCCATATTCAACAGAAGTGAAGGAATTTTTCTGTGACTTGCCAAAAATCTCAGATTTTGTCTTAACAAAGGGTCTTCTCTTGACTTGTCAACATGCAATTTAACAAACTCAATTTTAGCTTCTTTGTGGACAATTTTACTGTGACAGTGATGAATGTTGCCTCTTGAAATTGTAGTAACTTGCTCCTGGTAGTTCGCCAGGATCTGTGCTAACATTTATTTACCATTCTGATTATCCTTCTGTTTATTTTAGGAACATTTTTCTTTTATGGCCTTATCAAGGGTGACTGTATTTCTGTAGAACTTAAAAATGGAGTTTAGTTTCCCTTAATTTTCCTTTCTTGGTTCCTCTCACCTCAATTAACTTGCTGATCAAGTATTTCAATGAAATTTTTTATAATGTACACCTTATTTTAATACATGCTATGATGCATTCATGATTTCTTTCATTTGTGTGCCAAAAATTATAAAATATCTCACAAAAATAAGTACACCCCTAACATTGTGGTAAATAATTTACAATATCTTTTCATTCGACAACACTGAAAATATGACACTTTTATACAATATACAGTAGTCAGTGTACAGTTTGTATAACAGTGTAAATTTGCTGTCCCCTTCTGAAAAATGCCCAAATTGTGCCCAATTAGCCATTTGTACTCCCCATTGTCATGCGACTTGTTGATGCTATAAGTTCTCAGCTGTGACTGGGGAGTAGTGATGAGCGGCATAGGCAATATTCGAATTCACAATAATTCGCGAATAATTCGACTAATATTCGGAAATTCGAATATTCGCGGTGTGACCAAGTATTGCGTAAATCTTCGAAATGAATGAAAAAGCAAAGTTAAGGAGTAAGGGCAGGTGTTTGGTGCACCCGCCAATAACTATCTCAA
>CM070033.1:110211303-110225049 GCA_036250615.1 Ptychadena robeensis | reverse complement strand
CCCCCCCCCTCCCGTGTGCTGCCTGATCGGTGCAGCCCGGACTGCCGGCAGCACAGTGGCAGTCCTGGCTGAGCTGCTGTGCCGATACGGGGCCCCTACGTGCTGACCGTCGGGCCCCCCTAGCTGCCCTGGCCTGGGACGGGAGTCCCCCCTGTCCCCCCCTGAAAGCGGCCCTGCTTATTATACCAAGATTGTGCACTGAGCTTCACAAGTTTGCTTATAGGAAGTGACAAAGCTGGTTTAAAGAGGGGCCAAAGGTCATAAATAATACTCAAGTTGTTGGCAACAGAACAATTCACAAATGATTTTAAAATGAACCTGCGTTCAGGCTACAACACTAAAGTACAAATAATGTTTCAATGTCTACATGTTAGAGGTAATGTGCAACAGCTCAGCAGTGTCCATGGTTATTGGGTTAAATAACCTAAATCTTGGTTACCCTCATAACTACTTTTAAAATGTTTTGTCCTTCTTTCTCCTGAATATGAGGGGTACAGTTGAGCCTCGTGTTTATTGTGTAATTTATTAACTGATAATCACCCTGCACCTAAAGCTTATCAGTTACTTTATTACTCTGTGAAAACAAATCATGAGATGATTAGAGATGATTTCTTGACTTGGGTAGAACTGAGTACACTGTTACCTGGATTTGTTACCTGGATTGTTGTTGGTCGTGATTGTGTACCCATGCACATTACATGACCTCTATGCCTGCAAGGGTTTTGTAAAAAATAATCTAAGGGATAACATACTTACTTCCCTCATTGCAATGAACATCAATCTCTGACTTTTGTGCACTGGGTTTGTGAGGGTGTTTTTGTTGTTAATCTGCCCTTTACAACTACAACAAACCTGCCAGAAGAATTATAGACCGGTCTTTTTTTTGTCATGTTTGTATGATTTCTTTCTATGTGGATGATGAGGACAATCACGTTGAAGGATCCAGCTTTCTTCCATCCATCGCCTTTAGATCTTGATGGGACCCCTCCCATTTTACCTAATTGAAACAGCAAAATTTTTTTGCAGATGGTTACACAGATAGTGTACCTTTATGCTCAAAGTAGCTCCAATTCTTCTTGTGTCATATAATGATGAATCCTTGGTAAGTGAAAAAAAAGGAAAACTTTGTTACCAACGGGGAAAAATATACACATGAATAATATATATGTTATTTTATGCACATACATATGAAAATCCCTATGTGGTAAACTAGGATGACAGCACTTTCATGTCATTAATGGCAGCTTTCCTATTAGTCCTAGAAGAGAAAGACATAGTTCCTATGTGCATGTAAGGAAGCAGTAAATGAATGATGTTTTAGTTCCCCCTTTAAAAGACATTTTTTAAATATCTAAAAATTTATACTTTCTGCTACCATTCCACTATTCTTTTCTGCCTCCCTTGGCACTGACTTGTACTGACTCTCTGCTCTGCTCAAGTGGTAAGGTAAGGGTGAAGATGAGAAAAGTTCCAGTTGACTTATTTGGGGAATTCATCTGGCTTCTGCTCCAGGGAAGCAATGTATAAAGGGAGCGGAAGGCAGAACTGGCAGGAGATCGGGTGAATAGAGCAGGAGAGGTTAGTAATGTTTTCAGGGGTCATACATCATCAGACACTGCATTTTGATTTTTTCATGTGTTGGCCATTAAATTGGTATGAACACTCTAAGAGCAAGATATAAAAAATAGATGTAATTTGTCAGTCTTTGTACATAGCAAATAATAAAGCCCATACAAATGAAAGCATAACACTGAATGTCATTGTTGTAGCTTAGTAGATGGAAATGCTATATTATGGGTTTATGTACCTGGCAATCTACCAAGACTGTTTCACAATACAACATGGCACAGGATTCAACCAATCAGGTTCATTGTTACATTTCTGCAGACATACCTTGATTATTATTCAAAGTAGTTAAACATTTGCTCCAATTTTCTTGAAGTAGACCATGTTTGCTGCTACTAAATCTTGCCATATACTTACAAAGGTGAGCTAGCTACTAGTTAATGATCTCACTATCAAGGTTGTTTTTTTCTGTACTTTTTTCATAATGATATCCTTGGTTAACCTTCTGAACCATGGACCAAATCCATGACATGGAATTGAAGCCAGTAGATCCTCCAGCAAAGCCACATCATAATCTATTGGGTAATTTATTTATGGGTTCTAGGAATATATTTAGGTTGGGGTTTACCCCTGTGGATGACCTAACAATAACTTGCCCTTTTTCTTATATTTGGCATTTATGTTAGTGGTCAGTAGTCCATCTGAGTGTCAATATTTGTGACTATTCCAAATTTGAATGGCCAAAAATTGATTCCTTTTTGCTATAGACTTAAGGTTACATATCCAGTTGTGCATTCCTCATTTTATACTTAAATGAAAATCATGAAAATGGCATGTGGCCGGAACATTGTGAATAATGTTACAGTAAGTTTACATGTTTAGTTAATGCAGAACAACACCCAACGCACAGAGTGTGTTAACAGTGAGGCAAGTTGTTCCTTGTTACTTTCTTTATTATAGAGTACAATGTATGCTAGCATATTGAAAATAAACTTCAGTCCTGGGGGGATAAACACCTTTTAGTGTGCACTAGACCTAAATTGTGGCCTAAACTCACTTAACAACTGCAGGGTACCTGTGTAGATTACATATTGGTAAATCGACTGCTGTAAAATCTGTAATTCCAACATCTTAGTTCCAGAGCTTGCTTGTTTCAAATTATTTAAAAAAAAAATATATATATATAGTTTATAAATAATTTATTCATTTATACAAAATAATAGTAATGCTCATGGGAACATAGATGAAAATTATTACTTTGTATAGGCTTCCATTGTATATCTTCCATCGTAAAAGATTAGCTTTATGCAATATAACAGTATTGAACCAAACAGCTAGATCTTTTTACTGCCACTAAATGCAAATGATTAGGGTGCACCTATCAATTAAACTTTAAAATTGTGGGCCACATGGGTAAACACAACATTTAAAAACATACATTAAACAGACACAATACTCACCTGTCAGCAGTTCAGATGCTGAAAACTGCTACACAAAAAGAAAAAAGCATACTTACCTTCCTCACATTCATTTCTGATGCCAACATCTTAGATCCTGGAGAAGTGAAGCTACTTCCGACCCCGTCACTTCTCCCCTCACCTCCTACAGAGACTAGGCTGTCTCCTCTCTGTCTTCTCTGTCGGAGAGCTCCGTGGGGGGGGGGGGGAGATTGGCTGTTGTGATGAGATGTGTTTTTGGAGAGGAAAGACTATCATCACTGCTAATCACCCAAGTCTAGCGAGACTGGGCAGGCGGGTGTAAGGCAGTGGGAGGGGCGCGCTCAGAAAAAGTTTTTTTATTTTCAATTGCAGATGTTGGCAGTATCAGCTGTGCTGCAGCCGATACTGCTGAGTGGCCTACAAGGGGGTAGATCCGCTGTAAATAAATTTTTTTACATCTATGATTAGGGCTAGCCGATATGGCAAGAATTTATATCACAATGTATTTCTTCATTTTGGTCGATACAATATAATTCCAATATCGATATGGACAATATTAAAAAGCTTCAGGAAAAAACTGCAGAGGACACACACAGTGGATGTCAGCTGCCAGCAACCCCAGCACAGCTCAGTGCCAGTAGGGCTATGTAATAGGCAGCGCTGTAGCACCAGGGGGGTCAGTGCACCCACCTCCACTCAACTGATATCCCTGTATACCCCTCCCCCCCATGTCACTGAGTTCATTCTATGGACAGGAGACATGCCGGGATCAGCCTCCCGCCCCCCCGTGCCCCCTGTCCATAGCAGAATGAACGTCGGAGACACTGGGGAGGCTGATCCAGATGCATCCCCGTTCATGTGCATAGAGGAGGAGTTACTAGATCTCTGAGCCCGCACATCTCAATGGGGAGGTATGGGGCGGCAGCGTGATCTCTCTCGGGGAAAGGGGGGCACAGCAGAGGGAGTGCACGCACATGGAGACGATCTCCCTCGGACTGCCCCTGACTGAACGTCATTCAGTGACAAATGATACAATTTGTAAAAACATTTCCGATATTTCGATATAAAATTATATCGCGATATATATTGATATTGAATTATTGTCCAGCCCTATCGATGATTACAAAATGCTTTTATCTTAATTGAAGAGAGAACATGACATGGACTGTGGCTACCAGGGCTATTGTGAGTTCTTTATGTATTTTAGAGTCTGTAGGAGATTGTCTTTTTTAATTAAATGGAACCTGTTTATTAAGGTTGCAGTGAAATGATGGTCAGCCAGGCTTAACCAAAAAGCAGAGCCTTCTAATGCAATAAGAAAACTTGGAAACTCTTCTATACTATATTGAGTATATTTAAAAACCACCAATGCAGAAGGTCACTTTTTAAATATTTTAACGGCTCAGATTATTACAATCTCAAACCACACTTCAAAATAGGATGCGGTGCTGTTAGATGTCCCTGCGTTTCACTTCATCTTTTGTTTGGCTTTTCTAATAAATTAATTAGAAACGGAAATGTAAGCCCAAACGAAATGCATGTAGCAGTGTATTTTGAAAGCAGATGTATACTGAAAAGAGTTCCAATAATATTTATTTATAATATTAATTTTAATTTACCTATGTGCCACCACAAGCCTAGAAAAATAAACTTACCTTCTGTTACCTGAAATCAAGAGAGATTCCATGTCTACCTGCCAGTCCTCCGGGGATTTATTGCAGTGTCATGAGTGTCCACTGCCAGATAATGGTTTTTAGTGGGCAAACATATCTCCATAGGATTGTATACAAAGCACAATTACGTATTTATTTATTTGGCTACTACTACTATTTTCCCTCGCTGCGGAAAGTACCGGCAGTCAACTCTGACAGCAGGGGTTCCTCTCCACTGTGTGTGGCTATAGACATGGTGCTTTTACTTTTAACCCTGGCAGAGAGAAAAAAGAGATTGCAGAGGAGGTTTTGTAATTATTTATTTGCTGCCCAGCAGGAAAAACAAAAGTACCATTAGTCAATGCTGACACACACAGCGGAGGATTTGTTCTGTGTGTGTCAGCCCTACTAATAGCCTCCATGGTTGGTCTGCTGGCTAACTATTTGGCCTCTGTGTGGTGGTGGGTGGTCATGACTTGGGTCTATAGAACGCACAAAATGTCCCCAATATTTTGTAGGGGAAAAGGGCGTCTTATCGAGTGAAACTATTTTTATTTTATTTTATGCAGAGTGGTGTGGTGACTTATATTTGTAGATCCAGCATTGAACTTCATGTAGGGTTCATAAGTGTTACTGAGCTTTACTGATTCTTACTACAATATAGTACTTATCCCCAAGGTGTACAGAGATTTCTCTTAGGATCTTTTAATGATATTATGTACTAAAGATTGTAAATACTGCTCCTGTGCCAATTTTTTTTAAAAGCTGTTTCTAGCATTAAATTAAAAACAATTGTTACAGGTCAGATAATTGGAATGTATTGAAGCCAAAACATCAACACGAGGACAAGGCATTATGGTGTTTTCCTGATTTAATTTGTCAGGGTTTGAACATTTTCAGCGAGTATAGAAAGTAAATGAAAATGCAATGTTCTCCCATTTCCTGTGTGGTGGATTGTAAGTTAAACTCTTTCCCTTTTTTTATGTTATGCTGTAATGCCAAGCAGAAGTTTTCATTTTACATGCGTTATTATGCATTTTTTGGCTGCATTTCCAATCAAAGCAATCACAATCGCTTACACAAACACAGCCAAAAGGCACAAAGCAGTGGATACAGAGGAGGTAAAGCGCACCCCCCAATTCAGCTTATTGTAGTTTTACAACATAGGTTTTCTATGGTACCATGTGCATTGCACAACGTGTGTTGCCAACACAACATGTACAGTGGGTAATGGCCTCAACCTACTAAAATTTCACAGATAGCTTTGTCATCAGTACATCACTGCAGGACATCTTTAATTTTTGGGGGCAGCACGGTGGCTCAGGTGGTAAGCGTTCTGACCTAGGTTCAAATTCCAGCCTGGGCTCTATATGCCAGGAGTTTGTATGTTCTCTGGGTGCAGTAGGTTAATTGGCTTTCCCAAATACAGATTATCCTATGTTAGTTACATGTGACCTATGACTGTGTTAGTTAGTTACATATTAGATTAACGTAACGGATATTTCCGTAAATCCTGATTGAATGTTTTTCCTTTGGAAATCCTGCTCCTAAACAGGCTCCTGACTTCCCCATGCTGCACTCAAATGGGTCATCGATCGTGTGCCCGTCGCACCATGTATGGGCACCTTTAATCACTTCAGTAAACAAGTGTTTTTTCCAGATTATATCAGCACAGAATTATAATGGTATGAACACTTTCCTGTTAAATTGAATGCAATTTGGAAAACAAAGCATACATTTTTATCGTCTGGAATAGTTTCCCTTTAAGTATTCTAAAACTAACTTGCTGCTAGCTGTCCTAGAAAATAGAGACCACAAGAATGTAAACCCCCTACGTCATTGGCCCAGTTACATTACACACGCTGTACTGGCTCAGAGCAGGCCAAAATTGTCCTCTATAGTGATTTGATCTGCGGTTTGTAATTCTAATGGTGGAATTTTAAAAGTTCTTTTTCATAGCTTATATATATTTTTTTATACCATGGAAGCTCAGAGGATTAAACAAAAGTTCCTTCATTTGTGAAAATTACCATGAAAAACACATTGTCATATTGATTTGTATTCCAAATCCTTTAATTGTTACTTCTGCCATATAAAATGAAGTGCACATTTATGGTTGTAGGATTAAAGCGGTGCCGTTAACTATTAAATGTCACATTAACGGCTTAGTGGGAGGTCTGGAAAAGTTTATTGTAATGATATTATTTCAAAGTAACTATTCCAAGTTGTCAGGGTGCCAACATCACAGTGTGCTGGGTTTGGTGAAAAGAGGGGGCTTGGTAGAGGAGGGATAGACTGGAAAATATTCAAACACGAGAAACTGGGTTGGGTTATATTTGCAACTTAAAACTTTGCTTCACTTTGACTCTGGTTTCTGCCTTTTCTGCCTTGTTAACCTTTTTTTTTGATCTTCGCCTACAGCTGGGTAATGCTGTAAAACGTTCAAGGGCTTTAGGTTGCCTAATCATTTATGAAGGGTGGCTGAGCAGCTGTTTTATATGTTGCAAAAAGTCGTATGTAGCAGAACGCCTAAATTCTGTAGGGGAAAATGGGGCCCTATTTTTGCATTTATTTGTTTTATATAGTGCCAGTTCCTCATCTGTGCAGATTGGATGGCGATAAATAGGGGTACTAATAGTTTTGTCCCTGCCTGCATGCAACACAGTGGACACAAATGTGCTTGATTGCAGGCAGCACAACCTTTTGAACAAGCTCATTATTATGGAATTTTCCTACTTATTATTGGATAATTGGGTTGTTCAGGGGTTAAGAAATGAGTGACATTGAACACTAGTATGCAGGAAAAATCTCTATAGAGGATAGTGGAGGATTTCCAGTGTGCGTCATAGAAATTGATCAGAGGTCTGACTTTGTTTAGCCAGATGTAACCTTTAATTGCCCCTTAGTCAGGCTGATTATGATGGTTGATCTGTTTAGACTTTTAATGTGTGAATTATTACCTAGCATACAAAGCAAAAACAACTTGTGCAGTAAATGTACCGCTAATCAACAATGATTACATGTTAAATGCACAGTAGAAGCAAATTGTATAGCGATTGTATTTGTCAGTCAGTAGTTTTGGTTGGAGACTGGCTGGATATGTTGGTTTTGAGTTTTATGTTTAATGAAAGAACTTTAAAAAAATCAGCCTGCCGGATATCATGACAAGTCAGACCAGGAGCACTGGCTATATATACCTATATGTCTTATCTGCAGCTGAAATGGACCATCATGATAACCAGCTTGTGGTGAAACCCCTTGTTTTTGGGATGTATGAAATATGTGGATCTAAATCTGGTTGAGGAGCAGAAATATGACAACCATCCAAAAGCATAAGTAGCTGCCTATCCAAAGGACAGAAGCGTTGTTCCACAGTGTCCTGAGGCCATCGGCGTCTCCCAGGGGATCGGACCCAGTGTAGGGGGTCCATGCTTGGTGAAGTGGATTCCAGGAGCACCTTTTGGGTGTTTCATGCTATACCCATGGTTGTCGCAGTGGTGGTCATTATTGTTGATTGTAATCGGATTTCTCTGTTTAGGTCCCCACACACGGATCGAGTGGGGACCGACAGATGAGCTGTGGAGAGCAACGTGATGACATCATCAAGCTTCTCTCCATTGCTCAGAGTATCGGTGGGCACCCTTTGTGTGCTGCCCATTAGTTTGAATCGACCAGAGATTTACGGACATGTCCAGTTTTTGGTCCCAACCAAAAGAAAGGCTTGTGCAATAGCATCAAGTCCAATTTATTGGTAGGTTATAAAACATAAGTAGGCATCCACGCCTTTCGTGGCTAATACGCCTACTTCTTCAGAATGAATCATATTATACAGGTAGTCCTCCGCTGCCATAAAGGCTTCGTATTTCAAAGAGACGTCCTGTTGGATACAGAGTTGCAATAGACCAAATGGATACAGAGTTGCAAATAACCCAAAAAATGTTTTGATCAAAAATGATTTTAAACAAGATAGCTATGATAGAGTTTATGAAATTCAATTTTGTGTATGAATAAAATTAAAATTATTTTCACAAAATTGACTGGCCAAAAAATGCTACTTATGTTCTGTGCTAGGGTTAAATAAGGGTGATATAATTAATTGGGATTGGCCTTGATTTACTGTACCCTGGGGAACCTCTAATAGGTTTGTGTTTATACCAATATATACTGTATATACAGGGGTGCACATAACTTTTTAGTGACCTCCTCAGATGAGTACCAGGAGATGGTGTTTGGTACTCACCCCATATGTAGGGTGGTCTTCCTCACTGTACTCTGCATCAGCTTCCTGCATGGTAGGTTCTGCTGCAGATGGACCTCCCTGTTCCTTTTTTAGCCTCCGATTAACTCTATCCACAGGTTACCAGCTGGCTTTGGGTCAAATATAACTCTCACAGTACAACACGTTTGAACACCCAGATCTCATACATCAGTAGAGCAACCCTGACATTTTCTGACTTAGTAACCAATCCCTAAAGCTGGCCATACACCTGCAGGATTCTCTGTCAGATTTCCTTCAGATCAGATCAGATCTACCAACAACCATGTAATATGAGGACCTTTCTACACCTTCCAATCACTATGTATTGTATCAGGGAGGTCACTATACTACATGGTTGTTGGTAGATCTGATCTGATCTGAAGGAAATCTGACAGAGAATCCTGCAGGTGTATGGCCAGCTTAAGACTACCAGCAGTCCAAATGTCAGCCTTTCATCATCATCATATTCTAGCTGTTACACAGTGCTTTTCTCTTGTCAGATTTTACCCTTACCTATGCCTACCCTGACTTTCATCCCCTAGATCTCCAATACCCATAGAAGTCCAATCTTTTATTTGGATTATCAATTTATATTCCCAAATTCACACCCCTAACTGCAACTTTTCATAGTTATTTATATTTCCCTGTAGTTATCCAATTATGATATAAATTGTAAACATGTAACATTTAGCTGCGGCCGCCCAGACACGGAGTGCCTCCAAGGTGTTAGTACGCATATGAGCTTTGTAACAACAATAATGCAGGTACGCATAGCTAGTTTTTGGCCCCTTTTGAGTACCAGAGTACCACTTATGTGCACCCCTGTATATCATCATTTGATACAAATAGGCCATCATTATACAAAAAATAAAATATACAAATATTTAAAAATACTTTAAACATTAAGATAAATAATAATATAATGAATTATACACAACGCATCTCTTTTATGCCGAATGCAGCTGCAGCTGTCCATGGGAAGCCTACATGACAGTACTGCATGACATAGCCTTAAAAAATATTGCACGGCTGCCATTCGCTGTCACTAATAATCCTTTCTCATGTGGGAAATTATAAGTGTATAATGGGAAGATAATGGTGGAAGGAAGAATGGTTGCCACAAGAAGAGAGGTCCACGCTTTTCTGGATGCGCTGGGCAGGTCACTAAGATACATTAGTTGCATCCTTTTTTTTCTGTGATAAATACACTTTGCTTAATGCTTATCCAATATATTTCTATAACTCTTATACTCTTAGACTTTCTATAACTCTATAATAGAACTGTAGAATTTAAAGTGGTAGACTAAGAACTACTGAACTGGTGTTCACATAGAAGTTCCGCACCCAAGATAAAGCATTTGTGTGATGCTGGATGATTTCTGACTAAATAAACAGTCTTCTTCACCTCTGACATGTTTTACCCATGTGGTGGGCCTAATAGAAGAGGTCATTTCTACCACTAAGCCCACCAAATCGGTGAAACATAGAGGTGAAGGAGACCTCGAGAGAGTCTGTTTGATGCTGAATGAGTTATGATTCAAAATAAACATTTATGGACTGTTATCCTGTGAATGCTTTTAATGTGCAGAGGAGTGAAGACTGTGGATTTGGGACTCTAGCACCGAGATACACAGTGGTTTGCCAGAGAGGAAGTCTGTGTTTTTCTGATCGGGGAGCGGTGAGTGCAAATGCACTTAGGGGAAAGGTGGACTACTGTGGCTGCGTTCTATGATAATTCTAACAAATAATAGGCTGACATGTGAGGTCATTGAACTTTATTGTGACTAATAATATACCTGTCAACCTTCCTGTTTTGACCGGGAAAGTCTCGTTTTTTTATGTGGCTTTCCCAGCCAAATCTCGATTTAAACAAATTCGCAGCATTTTTCTCCATGCCAATGTCCCACCTCTCACATTATCAGTACAAGCGGGGTGGGACATTAGCAGGGTGAGTAACACCCTCTCCTTGCTAAATCAGCCGATAACTAAGCCCGATGTGGAACGCATCGAACCTTGTTCAGAGTACCAGAAGTGACGTCAGTTACGTCACTTCCTGTATTTCCCCCGGGTGTTCCTATTTAAAAGTTGACAGGTATGGACTATTAAGTTTGTGAAACGTCACTGCAGTTCATCCTGTTTGGCCTTGAAAGTACCCATGCCCCTGATATCTCAGGGGGGAAAAAGTCTGCTTATGGGTTGTATCCTATCTTTTTTTTCTTTTGGTTGCTGCTTTTAGGGTGTTGGCCATAAAGCACTTTGGGAGCATAGTAAAATACTGATGTATGTTTACATTTTATTTTAATTACTAAAGAAAGGTCCAGCAATATATTTCCCTTACAGGTCCTCGCAGTTAATTATCAAAAACTACACAAGTGTGTTGTCATAAAGGCAATGGTACTAGACACACAAAAGAAGGATTCAATCATGTTTTAAAGTATTTTTAACTTTTTTTTTTTAATTGAGAGAAGGTTAGAAACCCAAAATGTTCAAAGGTTATTACCCTGACAGTGAAGAGAAGTCAGAACATTGTAAGAAGCAATTGGATTGGGCAAGGGAAGGTCTATGTTGTCTTGTTTTAGTAAAATTGGATACTGGGTGTAGGTACAGTGTAGGTAGGCAGTACACCTAAAATGCTTTTAAGGATTCCCTATGAAATTCAAGGATTGAAGGCAGGTGTGGAAGTTCCCCTATTTAATCCAGTTATATATGATTTAAAAATGAGCTTCCTATTGAAGAGTCCATTACACAGTATTGTGTTGTTTTATTGTCATAATAATGTTCAAAGTGTAAATCACTGTCGATCTCCATTGCTTTGGATGGGGATCGCGGGTCTCCACGCAAAGCATCGGCTGAGCTCCATGACGCAGCAATGCTGTGCCTAGAGCTACTTCGATATCGCGCTCAGTACGATTATGTCATTGCACTGAGCTCGATGGCTGATCAATCTCATGGGCATCGGCAGCCATAAGAAGATGTGGTAGTCTGTAAACAATGAATTAAATTCCTGTGGAAAGTTAGTGATGATAAATATCAACCAAGATGTGACATGATATTTGAACATGAACATAATTTCACTACAAGCTTTTCTATTCATCAATGCTTTTGAAGTCAAGCCAGAGAAACAAGTCATTTGATAAAGCTGTTTAATGTCATTCATGTGGATCAGCGCCTTTCCATCAGAAATAACATTAAAACTGATTAACTATCCTTTATTAGATGGAACATTTCCAGTAGATTGGGATGAACTGTTTTGCCGCACTGAGCAAGGTCATTGTGAGGGAATTTTCCTATCCACTGTAATTGAATTGGAATAGGATGTAATAGGTTTGTGTCAGGGTCAAAATAGGGGTTTGCCTGGGGAGATTTTTATAGTCAGTATATATATCTTCTGGTTGAATTGTTGGATTAGGGGTTAGGAGCATCATACAAGTTGTAAAGAACTGGTCTGATAGGAACAAGGACACAACCTAGTGCAACAAAGTACTGTAAATGATAAAATATGAGGTAAAATACTTACATTAAAGGAGGTACAGTGCAGGCTTAGCAAGGAGCACTGTAAAAAATAATTCTTTGCCCCAGCTACATTTATGTAAAAAATATAAGTAAAATCTGTAAAAATCTACCTTAAAAAAACAAGTTGTCTGGTTTTTACTTACCATGCTGTGTACTGACAATGTAAAAAACAAAATGTTAAGGACTAAAAAAGGTGTTGATAAGTAAAACGGAAATCAATCTTGTGGTTGTATTAAATACTAATAAAATCTGAGTCCATACTACTTAGCCTTTATGAGTAGAAGCTAGCTGTGAGTGAAGAGTGCAAGGAGTTGAATGAGGACAAGATGGAGATGCTGAGAAGCCGTCTTAGTTTTTCCAGGTGGTTAGTTTAAAAGCTCTTAATGTATTGAACATGTTACTTATTTCTTGCATAGGGTAACAAACATGTGTTTTTAGGGTTGCTGTTTATTTGAGAGTCTATCAGCATCGCACATTTGGAAAATGAGTCATGTTGGGGAAAGGAAAGGAAGCTATAGGGTATGCCTATGAAACAACTGTATGAGATAACTGACATGTGCTTTCAGCGTTTCTGTGATATAACATGTTAGAAATTCGTGCTAGATAAATATTTTTTTGTCTATATTTTTATCATTATGGAATATTCTCAAACGTTGCGCCATTTATGGTTGGAGCCAAAAGCTGCTCTGTGAGGATAGAAGTGACACACAGAGGTTATCCGGTAACAAACACACACCCTAGTTCCCCCTGCCCCGCAGCTCGGGCCTGACCAGGACATTCTGCATGTGATGAAGGCTCATGTAGCCACCGACGATTACTAACCACGATCCAGCACGGCACAGTTTGTTATAAACACAAACGGTGACCGTACTATTGATCATGCAATAAATTCAGGTAATACAAAGGTTAATGGGGGCCTATTCTAATTCACCTCAGAGTTACTCTTATGCCCCCAAATCACTACAAGAGGGATACAAGAGCTAGTGGAAGGCGCATACCACTACACATCAGGACTCAGAGCAACATTTTCCAATTGTTGAAATAAAACACATTTTGAAGGATGCCCTTGAAAAAGCTCTTCCCTAAAGTAGCGGGTTAGGGATTCTTTTTTAGAACATTTTGAAATGGAAATGAAGACATCAACTTGTGTAAAACTCAGTGTCTGAGGTTGCTTGTTCAACCGTGGTAATGATGAAAAACGTATATGTGTTAGACTGAAGCCCATTTATTTCATGATACCATAATAATTCAACAGAATGGACAGGGCACCCCACAAGAGTTGCTATACCTATGTTCCATAATTCCTGACCAACACTTG
>CM070033.1:110193650-110211278 GCA_036250615.1 Ptychadena robeensis | reverse complement strand
AAGTCCATAGATGAAGTTAAAATTCTTTAATGTCCATTCAAGGCGGAGTGTTATGTGGTTTGGTTATCAGTTAATCCACCAGGTTAGCTGCAATCGATCAGCTACCCATTGGTAATGGATCTTTTGTGTATGTAGAAAATGTTTCAGATCTTTGAGTTCAGCTCATGCAAAATAGGAGCAAAACCCAAAGTGTTGCGTTTATATTTTTGCTCAGGGTATATTAAGAATCTTTTTGACATTGGTCTTATGATAATTTGCAGTTTAAATCGCATTTGGATGATGTGATTAATACTCTGGAACAAAATATCCGATAAGGTCCAATATATCTCCTTATGTTGTGTGTTAGACCACAAAACATTTTCTAACTGTATAAAAACCTATAGAAGAGCAAACATTTTTCAGTTATCAACACAGTTAGGATACTAACCTTTTAATTGAAGCTGTAGCTAAGGTTTGATGTTTATCTATCCTTTTATTAAGATATGGTAGCTAACTGCTAATAGTGTTGTTTATTGGCAGTATCCACACAATAGCAGCTCCTTTGTAAAAGTGAATAATTGCAGATTGGCAACAGTTTTTTTTCTATAATCCTATAACATCTGTAATCAATCCTGTGATCAGTAATTGAACAGGTTTGGCCTTCTGCATCCCATTTGCAACCTAGTTATGGGAAAAGCAGTTAAGATCAGGCCAGGCTAATTCCGTAGGCTAATAAATATGTGAAACTTGATGTGTTTGGTCTTTTTATTTTCCCGACCAAACAGCTATTACCTTTTCAGCTAAATTAGTTTGTTTGCAGTAGTTTATTGCCAGGTCAGATAGCGTGATCAAGGTAAACACGGCTTCACAAAGAAAGCAGCTTTAGCCATTTTATCACAAAGCAACAGAGGGAACATTGTATCACTGATGACGCTAATAGGGATGTTTGTGGACTTTTATCACAAATATATATTACACAAATGATTTATTCAGCATATCATGCAAGCTTTGCCTGTTTCACGAATCTAGCCTATTGTCGTACAATTAAAGAACATCACCTATAGTTAGAAGAATAATCAGTGCTAAGGCTAAAACCCTTCTCATTCATTTAGCTGGTTGGCACTATTGTTTTGTTTTAAAAAATGCGACAATTTTGACGATTTCTAGTTAATTGCAAAGCCCCTGAACATGGAATAAACACCAAACTTGCTGGAGATGTAGAGATAGGGTATAAGACAAAAAACAAAGTATGTCTCTAACACAAATAGTTTTTGCATAAATTAGGTTCAAAGTCAAGTCAAAATTAAAAAAATTGGAATTTCTACATTGATTTTGAACTTAATTTATGCAAAAACTCCATGTGCTAGAGCAATACTTTTTTTCTCCAAATGTTCTCTACATCTTCAGAAATTTTGGTGATAATACCTTGTTCAGGGGCTTTGCAATAAGCTCAAAAAGTTAGCAAGTTGAAAAATTCGACCATCTCTAGTTGGCACCCAGTACTTGGGCTTTCTGGGTTTAGGTTAACAATGGCTAACCAGCCTATAACACTTTCCTGAGTACAGGTTTCATTGAGATCTCTGGCCTAATTCACATGGTTCTGAATATCTTATTGCATCTATATGCAGTTTTGTGAATCACACGAGATATTCTTTAATATACGTCAATAACATCTTCATAAATGTACTTATAATTGGCATATATCCTATTCCCACTTAATTAATTACAATTAGGGATGGTCAAAAAATTTGCAGTGTGAATTTTTAAGTAGAAAATTCGCATAGTCGAATATTGATGGGGTCAAAAATCAGCCTAATATTTCGTCTGAAATTTCAACTTAAGAAAGAACTTTAGTTGTGATTTGCTGTGCCGCTATTTTGCATGCGAATATCGCTATTTTAAATGACATTTAAAAATTTTCGCATGCGGGAGTGATTGCAAAATTCGCATTGGAAACTTATTTGAAAAAATTTGCATGTGAAAAATTCGCATGGTGCTAGCTAACTTTGGGCTTGTTTCCATTGATGCGATTTGCCGCGGTTGTATCCGCGTGGCTGCCGCCCCTCCGACCGCATCCATAGGCAAAGCATCAGCCAGGTTCCATTGGTGCGGCTGTGGATGTGGTGCGGTTCTGAACGCTAGCTTCACCGTTCTCGCGCGGAAACTGCAACCGACCGCATCCTTTCACATGGGGGCTGCCCAGAGTCTTCATCCGAACGCACGGACGTACGCGTGCATCCGCATGAAAACAGCTTGGGGTGCCGGCGGGAGCGGCTGCAGCCGCGCGGATACAGCCGCAGCAAATCGGACCGGTGGAAACAAGCCCTGGGTCAGCTTATTGCAAAGCCCCTGAAAATGGTATCCTCACACAAATTGCTGGAGATGTAGAGAAGGGTTGGGGAAACATTTGAAAACAATAAGTTTTGCTCTAACATGTCAAGTTTGTGTATAAATTTGGTTCAAATTGAACCCTAAAATGTTTGATATTTTAACTTAACTGAAATTAATTTATGTAAAAACTCTTTGTGTTAGAGCAACACTTTCTTTTTTGTGGTATACCCACCACCCTTCTCTACAACTCCAGCAAGTTTGATAAAGATATCTTGCTCAGGGGCTTTACAATCAACTCACAAATTTGAACTGGTCAAATTTTTTACAAAAATTCCACCATCTCTACTCATCACTAGTGATGAGCGGCAAAGGCAATATTCCAATTTGCGATATTCGTGAATAATTCTAAATTCAAAATGAATGGTCACATGTGGTATTTGTTTTCGCATTGCGAATATAAATTCGCAATCCATGCCCAAAAGCATCCCGAATTGCGAATATTCTAAATTGTGAACATCCGGCGCCGCCATATTCGTGAATTTCGCAAATTCTTGAATAGCCAATATTCACCAAATATATTCGCAATTTGAATATTCGAGCTCAACACTACTCATCACCTAGGGGAGGGGTCGACAAAGTGGGGCTCCCAAGCCATATTTGGTTCTCTAGCCCCTCCTGTCTGGCTGTTCCTGCTAGAGCTAGGTTTTAACACCCATTTTAAATTTTTTCCCCTATGTCCTTGCAGCACCCTTCCCACCCCCCCCCCCTGCAGCAGAGCCAGTAAAGTGGACTATTTTGCCCTTCTGCCTCACTGGCTCATCAACCTGGCCCCCAACAATTACCTGTTAGTGCCGTCTGATTGCCATTCCTTTTAACAGTGAGTGACGCCATTGCCATCCTCCTTACAGTAAGTGACAACATGGACATTCCTTCTAACAGTGAGTGACACCATTGTTATACCTTCTGACAGTGATTGACAACATTGCCATCCTTCTTACAGTGAGTGACAACATTGCCATTCCTTCTTACAGTGAGTGACAACATTGACATTCCTTCTGACAGTGAGTGACAACATTGCCATACCATCTGACAGTGAAGTTAGTGACACCATTGCCATTCCTTCTAACAGTGAGTGACACCATTGCCATTCCTTCTAACAGTGAGTGACACCATTGCCATATCTTCTGACAGTGAGTGACAACATTGCCATCCTTCTTACAGTGAGTGACACCATTGCCATTCCTTCTAACAGAGAATGGAGTGACAACATTGCCATTCCTTCTAACAGTGAGCAACGCCATTGCCATCCTCCTTACAGGGAGTGACCCCATTGCCATACTTTCTGACAGTGAGTGACAACCTTGAAATTCCTCCTTACAGTGAGTGACAACATTGCCATTCCTTGTAACAGTGAGTGACAACATTGCCATACCTTCTGACAGTGAGTGACAACATTGCCATTTCTTCTAACAGTGAGTGACAACATTGACATTTCTTCTGACAGTGAGTGACAACATTGCAATTTCTTCTGACAGTGAGTGAATAATTAATATTGTTATTCTACGTTTTAACAAATCCCTATTTACTATTACATTTCTTGATAGTCATTTTCGACAGCAACCCCCCCAGGCTCTCGACCCATATTTTTTTAGCATTGCAATGTTGCAATTTAGCTCTTTGGTCCAATACGCTTGCCTTCCCCTGACTTTGGTAAGGGGAAAAAATGTCATGGTTTATTAAAACTTAAGCTGGCCATACATGGGTAATTTTTTCGCTTGATTCCCAAACGCCCGATCACTGTGTGCAATTGTGGGGATCGTTCCGTGATCAAACAATTGCTTCTTATAAGATATAATATATTATAATTCTCTTCTCATATACAACTGTGTATTCTTGTGTAAAGTGCTTCAGCGTCACCGCTCCATGTGTGATCTGGTGTCTGGGGATGATTTATGGTGACAGCACTGATTGCAGTCTCAGCTCTGACTGTAAAGCTCTGCTACTATGTACACTGATTCTTCTATTAAAGCTGAAGCTCAAACAGCAAATCCAAATTTTCTACCTCATGTGAATTTTTGACCTTATGCAAATTTTTGGCCTTATGCAAATTTTTTGAGTGTCCAATGCGAATTTTCTGCGTTATGCGAAAAAAGTCGAAATTCTAAGCCGAATCGAATTTCGATTGGGAAACTCGAAATTTAAGTAGAATCTAATTTTATTCATTTCGACCATCTCTAATTACAATTAGGGAAAAGTGTGAATAATAATTTTTTTTATAAAAAATGTGTTAAAACTATATATATACCCTTTCTGTCCCTTCTTTACACGTTTTATATATATCTGAACCCAGAATGTTATTTTTGAAAGTTTTAAGTTAACTGGGTAAAAGTTAAAACTGTTGACGGAGGAACCAGGCAACAATAAAAAGCTTACAGGTGTTCTAGCTTTCCCATACCTACCTAGTTACCTACCTACCTTTACAACACATTTCTCCACAAATTTTATAATAGTGCTTTGTGTTACGGGTCACAGACCTTTCTTCTATTGGTCTCTTCACTTCTATGCATGTGGCTTGGTGTATATTGAATGGATAGATATATACAGGGGGTCACATAACTCTTTTAGTGAGCTCCTCAGATGTGTACCAAGAGATGGTGATTGGTACTCCTCCCTGTCCTCTGCATTAGCTTCCTGCATGGTAGGTTCTGCTTCAGATGGACCTGCCTGTTCCTTATTTAGCCTCTGATTAGCTGTCTCCATCCACAGGTCACCAGCTGGCTTTGGGTCACATGTAAAGCCTGGCATACACACGCCGATTAGCGGCCGATTTTGCCGCTGACCGACGGGCGCGCGCTCTCGCGCTATCGGTCGGCGGCAAAATCGGCCGCCAATCGGCGTGTGCCCACATGGGGCGACAGATCCCTGTTGCCTCACAGCTCGGCCGGCCTGAGAACGGACATGTCGTCATTGAAGGTAATGGCCGGCACACAAAGGGTGCCCGCCGATTAAGTCAGCCCGGGAATGCAGCGTGATGACGTCATCACGCTGCATTCCAGAGCTCACCGGAGCTCGTCTGTCGGCACCCGTCTGTGGGTGTATGGCAGGCTTAACTCACAATACAACACGTTTGAACCCCCAGTAGTACAAGCCTGAAAGTACCTGGCTTAGTAACTAATCCCTGAGACTACCAGCAGTCCAAATGTCAACCTTTCATAGTCATATTCCAGCTGTCACACAGTGCTTTTTTCTTGTCAGATTTTACCCTTACATTTGCCTACTCTGACTTTCACCTTCCAGATCTCCAACACCCTTAGAAGTCCAATCTTTTTTGGATTATTAATTTACATTCCCAATTTCACACCCTAAACTGCAACCTTTCAGTTATTCATGTTTCCCTGCAGTTATCCAAGTGTATACATTTAACATTTAGCTGCGGCCACCCAGACATGGAATGCCTCCAAGTTGTGAGTACGCATATGAGCTGTGTAACAATAATGCAGGTACGCATAGCTCGTTTTTGGCCCATTTTGAGTACCAGAGTACCACTTATGTGCACCCCTGGATATATAGATCTGTATTGCTTGGTGGTGGATTTATGTGTTTAGAATGTATTGCATGATGGTGTTTAAACGTGTTTCATTATAGGTGGCATTATTACATTACCCCCCCCCCCCTTTTTGGAAAGTTTTATTTGGTAAAGAATACGCAGGTCCATCAGTTGATTTATGTTGGGTTCTTTCCCCTTTCTATCCCCAAAATACAAGCCTATACTGGCCTCTTGGTATCTGCCGCTACACATTATTTTGGTCTTTTTGTTGCCCAATTGGTGATATTATAGTCTATTCCAGACAAATTTGTTTTTGTGTAAGTATATTGAAACTACCCCGTTTCCCAGAAAATAAGGCATCCCCTGAAAATAAGGCACCCGTACATTTTTGCCTCACGCTGAAATATAAGGCATCCCCCAAAAAATAAGGCACCCCGAAGATACGGTACTGTAACTTTGGACAGGGGGGATCAGAGGGGGCAATCAAAATGACACAGGAGGATCAGAAGGGGTTACTAAAATGATAATCCCCCTCTCTGAGCCTCCTGTGCCATTTTGATTTCCCCCTCTGATTCCCCCCAGTGTCATTTTAAGGGATCCCCCCACCCTGATACCACAGGGCCGTATGCTTCTTTATGTAAAATTAAGACATCCCCCAAAAATAAGACATAGGGCATCTTTGGGAGTAAAAATTTTCAGAGAAACACGGCATGCAGTAACTTCATAAAAATATAGATGTATAAACTTTTCTTGCTATATTACACAAGTGTGAATTTTTACGATGTATTAATTCCTGGAAGTAATAGCTGTTACTTATTCATTTTGTATACTCTAGATATAGGTGGCATTTCAGTTTGGAAACAAATTTACCTTCAAAAAAAGATTGTATGGGACAAACATATCAGTAATGGGCATCAGAAATCTCATTTTACCAATAAAATCAGGATTGTGCCTTTTTCAACTGGTTGGATTGCCAGGGTTTATACTAGACTAGAGATTTTACATTTTATATAATACTGTCAATACCTTTCATTAATTGTAATAAAACCTTTTTTTTTATTCTTGACTAAATTGATTAATCATTACTAATTGGTAAGTAATTGGTAACTAATTGGTAATAAACTAACTGGTTTTGATTTTTAATCATTTTGGGTTCATTAGATTAAAAAATTGTTGAAATTGAAGTTGAAACTGTGAAACTGACTTTTTTGAAGGGTCATTAGAACCAAAAGCAAAATGAAACCTTTATAAATAAAGTAAACCCAGGAGTTACAATGTACTTAATATTCAGCTTTCCCCTGTAGAGACCATGGAGCTTCCCAGGTAGCCACTGCAGTCCCTCGACTATTGTCTCTCTGCCGTGCTCAGGGGCATCTACTGCAAAGAGCATTAGGCATGGAATTTGACGGTCTTTACGGTGGTGGAAACCACAGAAGTCGGTATTTTTTGTTCGGGGGTATTTGGTTGTTTATTATATAAATCAAAGAAAAAAGGTATTGTTTGTTTATGGTTTAATAATCCTTCAAAAGCACAAAAATTCAACACATATGTGGCCATATTCGGAAAAGTTTCCCCTCCCTTTCCATTTTGGGGACAAAATAGCTGACTGATAAAAATTTGAGTTACTACCAATGTGTCTGAATAAGAACAAGAAGTAGACTTAAATGGTTATTTTTAGATAGCCCAGCCAAAATACATTTCACATCTGATCCCAGCACCCCTTAATCAGATCTAGCTGACACTGCACCCCACATATTTTATATTTTCCTCACTGTCCACTGTTTTACATTTGAAACATTGATCTTTAGTTTTGACAGCTCTGGACACATTTTCCAGCAATGAAATACTTTGCACTCTTCCTATTTAGGGCCTGAACTCTAGCTGCCATTCATTATGTCTCCTGTAATTTTCTGATTGTAAATCTTTTATGTTCTCCCCTCAAATAATAAATACATCAATCAAAAGCCATATCCCAACTATAATTTTTTCTTTTGATAGAGGGTAATGAAGGAAGCTGAATGTAGACGTATATATATTTTCGCAGCACTACTATTTATTTCCAATCTCTTAAAGTTCCTTTGGCAGTCTGCCTCCTTTGCTGCTAATGTTGTTGCTGTCAGAATGAGATGATGTCCCACCGAGTAATGTGTGCTCATCGTTTATACAGTGCAACCATATTCTCAAGTGCTTTGCACCAGATGAGCCCATGTACCTGAATCCTACATTCCCTATCTTAAATACATCACACAATGTTACTGGAAGGCTGCTTTGCTTAAAATTATATAAAAAATGCATATATGACGATATTTGTCTCAAACATAAACAAAGTTTTATTATAGGTGTATTATTTTTTGATGTATTACTTGTTGATCCTGTCAGTTCCAGTCTACAAAAAACTTATAGAGTTGACCGCCGTGCGCGCTCACGGAGATAGATCTTCCATAAAATCGCCCGCAAATCAAACGGGCAAAACGTACGCTGTGAACACTTTCCAGATGCACTGTATATATAAAATTTAACTTTTATGTACCTCTGATTTGGCACAATGTTAAAGTGCTCCACAATATTATAAAAATATACTTACCTACAGTTTCCTAGACCCATGTGGGAAAATGTATCTTTAGCTGCCAGGCTTTCAAGGGTTATTTAATTACAGTATCAAGAGTGGCACCAGATAATTATTGTCACCATAGGGAAAATGCACGGGGAAAATTGTTTTGTATAAAGAACATGATTAAGTATTTAGCCAACTGTCACTGGACTAAAGCTAGCCATACACGTATAGATTTGTGCCCATATCGAATGTATACATTCTATTTTCGTTTAAAGAAATGAAATTTCGTTTGGATCTACCGTACTTGAAGGAAATATCGTTCGATTTTTTTTGTAATAGGAAATAGCTTCATTCAAATGTATTAGATCGAACAAAAACGATCAAATGAAATTATTTGACATGACATTCGATGGTAACCAATTCGATCAAAATGTACCAACATGTCCGATAACTTTTTATTGAACAAGTTCTCGATTTTCGTTCCATCGAACGTAAAATCTTTAGTTCCAGATCGATTGAACGAAAATATCTAACTGGGACAAATAAGTTGCCCGAGGCCCATGAGCGCCCACATACCACATGGCAGCAATCCGGTCCACTGACCAAAAACAAAAAGGGGGGGGGATAAGGTATGGAGAATAAGAAAGAAGATGTGGGGGAGGGTAGGGGAGGAAAGAAGGAAGGAGGACAGGGGAGTGGGGACCCATGCTGTCACCTCACTTGATAACAGGCCTGAGCACTTTCCCTACAAACATTTGCCATCTCTAATGGCTTCCTCCTCCACATATGCATTGTATTAAGCTGCATCACATACTGGTTTCATCCCTTATACAGGTATCATCCCTTAAGCATATAGTGCCTAGGTGCCCAACCTAGGCGCATGCGGCCCTTTGGGTTTTCTTTGGCGGCCCCCTCAGTCCTTCACTTGTGGCCCTGAAACCTAACTGTTAATGCATAAGAACTCACCTGTCCCCCAATCCCCCACTGAGAGGTCCTCGTTTAGGATTACCACACTACAGTGTTCTCTAATGCTTTAAGTATTATTTAAAACAAGTTTTGTTAATAAAAACAATGTCTTCTAGCTCTGCCTGGTGTAATTTCTTCATTATAAAATGCTTATACAAGTCAGTATAGACTGAAAATTTTATGTGCGGCCCTTTAGTGATGCTGAGGGCCGCACATGTGGCCCGTTTATCAATTCAGTTGGCCACCACTGATATAGTGGGCTTAGGCTGGCAATACACGGGTTGATTTCCATTCAATGGATGATCTCTCCAAAGCAGCATGATGATGTCACCAGGCTGCACTTGAGCTTCATCGATTTAATTCAGAATTGATGTGCAGAACTGCGCAGTCAATCATGTTTTATTCTTTGGATAGGGGGCAGAGGGTTCATTGATTGACCGGCGAGTTGATGCGCACCCCTTTGCGCAGAAGATCCTGTTTGATCCAAAGTATTGGCAATCGAACAGGGATTTATCAACATGTTGGTTCCCTGTTCGATCCAGCTTTCTTTGATTGATCTGGCTACCTTGGCTTTCTCTTCTAAAAGGTTGGAAGGTCCAAATCGATTCAAGGACAATCGATCACCGCAAATGTGCATGGCATTCAATTGTGCTCGAATCCATTCACAAATCGACTCATGTATGGCCACCGCTAGTTTTTTAAACTGGTACTTTATTGAATCGTATGAAATAATGTGCTGTGTCTAAATCTGATCTATATGACTATAGGACTTGACCAAAAGCTTGAACCCCCCCCTCCCCCAACAAATTATTGCAAATACCTTGGCTTTCTCTTTTAAAATGTAATGAAGTTCATTGTGAAAAAAAGTTTTCAGCACTGCAGATATTGCACAGTTGCTAAATTTAATTTGAACAGATGCCCATCTTTTCTTTGTTATTCAATGTGTGAAACTTCAGGTTGCCCATACAATTATCTTCATTAACTTGCTTCGCAATACCATTATGCTGCAGTAAAAGGTGTGCCTTTTCAGCACATACAGATAAAACAAATTCATCCATCTGTTGTAAATTTTAATAGTAACTGTAATACTAAATGCCACTTTTAGTTTATTTAATCCGTGCACATTCTGATCCCATTTAAAGATAAGCAGCATTTTATTAAATGTGTAAGCGGTTTATTAGTCACTTACGATGCTCCATTGTCCATTATCTTTGGAGAACTGTTCGGCATTTTATCAAAGTGGCATATACTGACTGTAAGATGTGCTATTAGTCACTTAAAGAGCATTTTATGGTGGGTGCAGGTTTAACACACGTCAGCTGCATTAAAAATATTCCACAGGAATGCACACAAAAGGGATCAATGCGTCTAATCAGAACATTTATTTGAAAGGAAGGTAAAATATGGGTTACGGAACAAAAAAAATAAATAAATACTATTCTAATTTTTAATTGTCCACATTAACAATGAGTTTATTTACTACCATGTAAACTGTTGAATTGTTTTGCTAAATCTGTTCTATGGACTACATTATCCCCACACCATCCATGCTATGTGTTAAGCTGGCCATAGACGGTTAGATTTGCATCCGATTTTGCCACAGATCGCCACCAGCGTCCCCATCCATAGTAAATGCAAAGGGTGCATGTGAACGTTTTTTAAGTCCTTTCAATTGGGAATCAATAATCAACATACTGCAGGATATTTTTTTTAAAATAAACAGAAACACTGCAGCTTTTGGGGTGTCGCCTATAATGAAACCGCAAATACAGAGTATGAAAATATGGCCTGGGGGCCAAATCGGGACCCTTGTGTGATTATATTTGGCCTGAAACATTTTTATTGTGGAAATAAATGGCACAAAGGTGTCAATTATTTGATATTACGTGTGTTTTATTATTACACTTTGCTTGTTGCAAATTTAAAAACAGACCTACCATCTTTACTTCCTAATATTGGCACCAATCGTGCCGATAATAAAGAAGATCTGATGTCTGATCTACTAACCTCGGTGAAAACTGACAAAATCTGCCCACCACACCTCCAGTGACATCAACCTACCCAAACCTCCTTTTGCCCAGCTGCCAGCCAGATCTAAATCCAGTGACGCTGGAGGGTTACCATACCTAGAGTGTCCTTCACCAATCCGAATTGGGTAGGTGTTTTTTTTTATCTACAGTGATATAAATGCCCAGATGAAGGCTACCTGTAGGTCAGTGGTTCCGAAACTTTCCTTGCAGGGCCCCCCTTTTCGATTTAGGAACATTTTCGAGCTCCCCCTCACCATTGAATTCCCCCCAGAATACATTTGCACCCCCCCAGAGGGGCCCGACCCCCAGTTTGGAAACACTGCTGTGGTAAACACATTTTTCTTGGTTTAAAACCGCTTTATATAAGAAGGAAAAACATTTTTTTTTTAATTTTTCAATAAATTTCAAGGTTGCCTTGCACGTTTTTAATTTTGACGATCTTTTTTAGCTATAGTGTGAAATTATTAGAAAGCAGTGGTTTGAGTACCTAGTATATTACTGCTACAATTTACACACATGCATTCTCTGGGCTTTTTTGGCAAACACTCTTGATTTGAAATATAACATCTGTTACGTTAATATTAAAGCAATGTTTTTGTAACTAATTGAACAACAGTTGCAACAAAAGCTGCTGTTAGTAATATTATGTGCCCTTGTATTTGATAGATAATATATGCACATTCCCTCCTGACTCGGTGACTATGGTGGACTCTTCATATGTGTGCTTAGCTCATCAGGGCTGATTGGACTACAGGAACCATTCATGAGAATTTGTGATGGCTTTGCTTTGTCTTACATGTGCTATCAGCCTTGATGTAAGATCAGAAGGTGTTTGAAGTCATAAGATAGGAAGGTGTTTAAAGTCAAATAAGTGAAAATTTGTGAAAGAAATTGATTTTGGCCAACCTTGAACCCTAGGCAAAGAAAATAGACATACCACTGTTAGGATCTATCTATCTATCATTAAATGTGGTTTTTATTTTTAATTCAGAGAGTTTGAGTACCTGACAAACCATCAATCTCTTGAAGTACCTATTTAGCAGGGCAGGACTGGGAGGGTAAAGCTGGCCATACACGGTTAATTTAGCACAGTTGGGCACGCAGGGAGTGTGTGACCCAGGCTAGTGACTTCTAGGAGTCAGGACGTTTGCAAGCCAGTAGGCTTAGCAGTTTCATGGATGTCTGTTGTGTTGTTTAACCCCTGCGAGGGTCATACACAATAGATAGATGAGCTGATGGCTCTTTCACTGTGCAGTCTTGGATGTGAATGGGTTCAAAACAATCTGGACTGGAAGTGGGTTGAATTATTCTGGCAGACCAAAAAGTATTTTTCGGTACTATTAACCCTCTGGGTGTTTGGCCGGAGTTAACTCGGGCTGAATTTCATGCATCATGAAACTCAGCCCGAGTTAGTTAGTGAAAGACTCACCTGTCCACTAGATGCCGAGGCTTCCGTGTCTTCCCCTGATCATGTCACCAGTGACGTGAAGGGAGCGGGGGTAGGCGGCGCCATAGACCTCTATGTAAATGGAGGCGCATCGCCTTTTTTCAGCACAACGCCTCCAGTGACGCTGTATTTATGCACTGAACCTCCGGCTGGGAGGATATCACGGCGGACCATGTTTATAGCATGTTGCGCCACGTGCGCAACAACCAGAAGGTTAATTGGCTATTTGTTAATTTGTTGTTTTAGGCTGGAAGTCTTCGTTAAATTGTTATCACAAAGAAAATATTTTAATACAATATTTATTACTGTGGCGGCTAGTAGCAAAGTTTACCTCCCGTTGGATATTCATAAAGCATGGCAAATAAATTAGCAGAAGCTTCCTTCCCAATAATCCATTTGTGTCCCCCGTTAAAGTATTACATAGTTTTTCCACCGTCTTACCTTCCTTTTTCTTCAGCTGCATGTTAAACGATCATACGGCCCCAAAGGCCAATTTGCTAGTTCCATATTGTAGAACACAATTATGTTGTATTTAAAGGAATAATATAAAACAGCCTAGGATTAATTAAAAAATTGGTGTTATGACTGTAGTGAAGCGGTAGGGAATCTTGGGGACCTTAATGCTATTTTGCTCTTCCAGTTTACTATTTTGCATTCTTCTGTTGAAAATAATTAACTTTAACAGCATTGAAGTGTCAAAGTAAATTTTGCAGTGTTAGTGTAGAAGCAAGCTTTGCAGCTTTATAAATAAAATAGCGTCATAAAACTGCAAGGCTTAGTGTTAAACGTGAGTATTATTATTTTTTTTCTCCTGCGTAGGTTATAAATGGGGAACATAATTTTTGAGAATGCCTGGCACTGCAGGTGATTTTAGCTACTACTTCAATGTTTACAACTTACTTAAAAATATTGATGAATTATGTTCGGTGATTTCAGCTACTCCTTATGTTCGACATTACCCTGCTTTTAATTGGACAAAAGTGTTCTTTAAGGTATGTTAATATCTGTTTGAAGAAATTTATGGATTAATATTTTAATTCAACTAGGGTAGGGCTTCTTTTTGATGAATTAGGGTTGGCCATCACATGGCATTTCCTGCAGTACCAAACTTCAGCCACAACAATGGTGTCACTAGAGAGCACACTTCAGGCAGAAGGTGGGGGGGGGGGGGCGTGGATTCTGCACTCTTCTCTCCCTTCTTGTCAGCTGTGAGCTGCACGGAGATCAAAGCTGACAGGCAGACATGGAAGCTGCCGGCTGGCCGCTTCCATGTGTGTCTCTCTGATGTACTGCTATCAGCAGCGCTCTGCTGGTTGAAGCATTACAGATGAGGGAGCTGGCTGAAGCCGCATCTCAACTGACAGCTCGGGAGAGCTAGTGGGACACCAAGGTGCGACCACCCACGGACGAGCGGCCACGGTGGCCACACATTCGGACCATAAGATGCAGGCACTATTTCCCCCCTATTTTGGGGGTGGAAAAGTGCGTTTTATGGTCTGAAAAATAAGGCATAACGAAAACTAATTTTCAACATGTTTTTATTTTAAAGGCTCTACATAATTTTTAAAAAATCTGAATTCCATGTAGCCATATTGGTATACACAATGCCTAAAAAACATATACAATGAAAGAGTTTTTCAATAAGAATGTATATGCTCGAATATAAGCCAACCCAAATATAACATGAAGTTCCTAATTTTATCTACAAAAACTGGAAAAATGCATTCAACATACGCCTAGGTTGGGAAATGCGGCAGCCACCTAAATTTACCAAGCTGGACACCAGTCCGTGTACAACACAAGTTTATGTTAGGGTAGTCTTGGCTAACAACCCTATGTTAGGGTAGTCTTGGCTATGTTACCTTGACTACTTGGGTGCAACATTGAAAATTGGGGATTTGTGCAAAGAAAATCATGTTTTAATATGAAGAAAGCTTGTTGGATATATTCATTGAGGATAAAATTAAGTGAGACCTCTAACTTCTAAGATCTGAGATCTAACTTACCTGTCTGTTAGAAATGTTAATAATATTTAAGGATTGGCATTATGACACATCAACTTAGTTGAACACCAATAAGAGGCACCCTTCTTTGTTCAATTTGTACTTCTGCATTTATGTACTCCAGTGATAGCTTCATAATGTTCCTCTAGGCAGGTTTTCTTTTATATCTACACTTAGCATATGTTACCCTTTGTTATAACATATGAAAGTGCCAGTTGCAGTTGCCTATTTTTTCTGAATGGGTTGATGATGTGCCCCAACTTACCCAATACAAGATCTGCAACTATTTTCCTAGATCACCTTATGCACCTATGGTTAATGTTTTAGTGCACCGTGGCATATTAGCCCAATTGTACATCAGGTTTGTCACCATGTTTAACAAAGTAGATGATATTCCCTTTTAAATTTGTCCTAATAGGGACAGTGTGATAGAAAACTGATGGCAATATTTTTTCTTTTGGTTCTTTATTCCTTTATAAACTAGTGATGTAGCCAACGTCTGCTGAGAATTGCTCCGACTGTGGCAGCAGTTGTGTGCAAACAACCCTGTACAATTGTCTACACAATCTTTGCCATTTTTATATTATGAAAGTATTTATTGTTTTCCATTGGGAAATAAGGATATATCTAGAGCTTGTCTTGAAACAAGATAAAAATAGGATTTTTATAAATTGTTTAGTTATTCTTCTTCACAGTTATACACAGTATGAATGCTAGAAATATAATTGTGCTATAGACCTGTAAGTGATTGTCATTAATATCTCCTATATTAATGTTCACGAGGTTCCACAATAAAAACTGGGGAAACAATACACTATTATATGTCCTGCTTTGGTTGAGATAGTCTTCTAAATCTTTATTTCCTCCAAAACCACCACTCTGTTTTCACATACACTCTGCAAAAACCTTATATATTGCAAAAATCGTTGTGTCTCTTAAAATTAATCTATAGTTTTTAATATTTTTCATTGTATTTAGAAGTAAATATGTTTACCAATTGAAGCCATTGGTTTTTGTATTAGATTAAATTGCTAGCTGCAAAAATCTTTATATTACCGTATTTGCCGGCGTATAAGATGACTGGGCGTATAAGACGACCCCCCCAACTTTTACAGTTAAAATATAGAGTTTGTTATATACTCGCCGTATAAGACTACCCCCTCTTCCAACGCACACCAAATAAAAAAATGTATGTCTACTCTGACTTTCAACCCACAGATCTCCAACACCCTTAGAAGTCCGATCTTTTTTTGTATTAGTATGGATAGGATAAGTGAAAGCATGTATGCAGCAGAGTAGTGCTTTATGCTAATAGGGAAGCAATATTTTATAGGGGGCTATTAGAAGGAAGAATTATGCTCAGAGACGTGAACATTTGCATGGATATAGTCTTAGGGGTTAACTAGTAAACCACAAAATTTCAAGGTTCTACCATGCAGGGATTTAAAGATATATGTGTTCAATGTAGGCAAGTTGAATATAGGAGTATATCACTGGCCATGAAAAAGCATTGTCTGGTGGCTGGAATTTAGCTGAAATGTAACTTATAAGTATTATAGCTAGAGTGGTGAAACTCTGGGTATAAGTAGTAGTAGGTGAGCATTACTGACCCTGAAAGTTTGATCATTATACTATAAATGGTTTTCCTGCTATGAATGTTCAAAGTTAGACACAGATTTTATTTCTACAGCGTGTGTTCTCTGTGGAGAAGCGTCCTGTAGCCATGGTAACACTGCTCTGCTCGGTGTTACAATGTATCTCAGCCAGCGTGCAGCCCAGCTCACAGCTCCCATAGATGGTCCCCTGCACCCCCTGCCTGCGGCACCCGGCGTATAAGACGACCCCCGACTTTGGGAAAGATTTTAAGGTACTGAAAAGTTGTCTTATACGCCGGCAAATACGGTACTCTTGAAATCTATAATTTTTTATATTTTGTATTGTGCTTTGTGCTAAATATGTTTACCACTTGAAGCCAGTGTTATGTAATATATATAAAACAGTTTACCTTAAGACTAGGCTATGTTTTCATTACATCGGGACATATATGCTTAGTGGGAGGTCCCAACGTAGCAGATAGACTTACCTGCTTGGCGGAGGATCTGTCTTCACTGCGCCGAGCAGTAAGGCTGAATGTAGTCGAGTACGTTCAGCCTCTGCATCGGCGGAAGTGTAAACAGACCATCCACTGAGCAGGCAATGTCTGTGTGATACATCGGGACCCCTGCTACGCGTATACGCTTAGCGGAGGGGTCCTGACATATAAACAAGCCCTAACTTCTGAAAGCCAAAGGCCAAAAGTTTCTGGGGAACACTAGGAAACAGGGAGAGAGTGTTGTCACCCTAAGACTATGACTATGTTTTTTTGCACAGCTTTCCCATTGGTGGAAGTTCATAGTGCAGCTGCCCTCTGTATTCCCCCATAGGAAATGATGTGCCACACCGGAAACACATACTGTAGTATTGTTTACCAATTGGTGCTGTGTGTGATGTGAGCATGCGTTTTTGAGTATAGAACCTAGTATTGCCGACATGGCAAATACTGCGCCCTAAACTCTTTTGAAACAGCGCCCACACAGCAGGCAAGCAGTGGGAGTCTTCAGAACTACAACTTCCATCTTCTCCCTCTGTCTGCCACGAATAAACGGAGTAATGCAGCCCAGATGGTAAATGGCACATGAAAGGTTACACCATATGCAAGCTGCCCATATGAAAATTGTCTAGATGGAGCAGGATGTGCCATGGGTGTTTGGAGAGAGATGGGGGGGGGGGGG
>CM070033.1:110142929-110177256 GCA_036250615.1 Ptychadena robeensis | reverse complement strand
CCCCCCCCCCCCCATGGCAGCCCTGGGCATGCCTATGTCTCACAGGGTCCCAATTGAGTGGGCACGCAGACCTGACTGGACGGGCCTGGCCCCCCATGGCCCGCCCGTAGCGTCGCCACTGCCTGTTGACAGTCTGGACAAAGTCTCTTTTCTGCATTCACTGTATAGCCCACACAGACATAACACCTACATGTTTTAATCTAAAAATCCACATAAATTCACAGATTCTGCTTATTACATTTTTAAATAGATTTTTATAATTATTAGCGAAGGTTACATATTTCTGTAGACTCTGTGTATTATGCTCTTCAAGGCCAGATTTCTGCATAGCCACCACACACTGCAGTCTAGGGTGCTAGGACATATGGCCACCCAGGCATTGTACTTTTGACAGTAACACATTCCTTAACAAAATAGCAATTTCAGACTGCTGCCTATCTGTTCAGTCTGTATGTCCCCACATTTCTGTCCTTGCATAGCTCTGTGTTTAAGGCGTAGTACGCATTAGTAGATTATTTGACAGTTTTGCAGTTGAGCAACCAGCTGATCATTTCAATGCACCAGAACTCTAAACACGGATTGTTCTGTGGATAGAAGTTGACAGAATTATGAATGAAGGTACGTGACACAAACTGTGTACTTTCAAAAGATAATCAAAATAACTACCAACACATCTGATATATCTATGTCCAATAGAATGCCTCAGATGTAATAATTTATAAAATTCAAACCCCTTTTTCCAGAACAGTCTATTATGTACTTACAATGGGTCTGTACCCTTCGTATCCAACAGCCATCGGGAAACAATTTTAGTAAGTTCTAGGTATAGTGAGGCATAGTGGGCTACTTATCTCTCCAGATAGAGAATTGGCTTCTCTGTTTCCAGTGCCTTGTGTGCTTATGTCTGTAATTTTAGGTCGATCTACTGAAAATCTAAGGATGTTATTGGAGACCTTTCGATTGACCCATGCAGGCCTGATCCCACTTCCATAATTTCCAATCAAATTTTTTTTGTATTGGTATTTGTGTAGCTGATCTCTAGTTATGTCACCAATCGATTGGTGCATAAATCGGTGAGAAATCGTATCCTGAAAATGGTGCACTTTTCGATCGATGTACAACTTATGATCAAATACTCAATTGCATGTCGTGATCAGTTAACAAATCAATCTCTGGGAAATCTAAGCGTCTATGTCCAGCTTTAGAAGTTGATTTGGGTAAAAGACAGGTGGAACAGAACAGTTGCCCTTGAAAGGCAGGATATAGTGGTCTGCTTAGGGGCTTCTTTACCCACCTTGGGCACTCGTCTAACATGGTGAAAAAGACACAGACAGGACACCTCCTATTCTAGTGAATTCCTGTACAAAAGTGGCTTTTTATTTTCAAAGAGGGGTCCTGCATTGCCATAGAAAATCAATGCATGCAAAAAAGCTGTGCCTGAACAGTGTCTTTATGTTATGCAAATGAATAGGCTGTCTTACCACCGATGCAGCGGTAATACCTCCTAAACTGCGGACAAGCCGTCCTCAAACAGCAGGCAATTATCCTGTCTGTGTCTTTTTCCCTGGGTCCAGTGCAGAGAAAAGAATGCAGTGAAAACAAGCCCCAATAATGCTGAACATCCTTCTAGTAATTCCTTTAATTGGGCTCATCTGGTAAACTATTACAGATGTCCGAGATTGATTTCAGTGTTCAAAAGAGCCCTGAGACACAATCCAATCCATGAGTTTCATTGGAAAACTAAATATTTCATCTTTATGACACTAAATTACAATATGCATAATAATTTGAAAATACAGTGTATATTCTGTATTTAATGAGTGCATTACATTAGTCTTTCTTTTCTACAGCTCAGCTATCAAATCATTGAATCCTCAGATCCTGCTGTAACTGTGCCAGGACCTCGGTCCACCATCTGCAAACCTCCGAATGAAACCTCTCACCTTCTTACGAACTTGCATCCAGGAACCACCTACCTACTTAGTGTACGAGCGCGTAATAGTAAAGGCTATGGACAAAGTGCTCTCACCGAGCTGACCACCAATATTTCAGGTATCTAACTTCCATTCTTATATACGTTTCTTATTTTCTTGAATAATTCACAGATAATTTTTTCAAAGAAATCTAACATAATGAATTGTGTACAAGAGAGAGCAATTTGTTCTTAGTCCCAACCAGTCTTGGTTTGGATGGGAACTAAAGAACGGGACTTTAAAGGCACTGAGTATAAGCCACCATTTTTTAAATAAATTCATGATTTTTATTTAGTTTACAATTAAAAACACATAATTTCACAAAGGGTGTTGGTCATATGTAAAAACCTAAACAGTCATAGTCACAGATTTAAACAGTCATGGTCACAAAAAGTCTCCAAAGGCGATATTCACCAGTCCGAGGCGTTTCCCCCCTATATATTCAGGGGCTTCATCAGGAAACAATGGAGTATTTGGTAAGTATTTTTGGTAATGTCATATGGGTATAATACTGGTTCGCCAGGTGGCTTAGTAGCACAAAGGAATCAAACTGTCCTTGTTAGTAGTAGTTTAGTGAATATGTCCTCTAAAGTGGTAGTGTCCATATTAGACCAGTCTAATGAAGAGATTGTCCTTTTATCGGTCTGAAGTTTGCATATGTCCATTTACAGGGTAATACTGGGCTGAAAATGTGGTGTTACAAACATGGTATTAGAGCAGAGAGTCCCTCTCTTACGGCAGAGTGCCAAGCACTGCACTTGTGTGCTACGGCGTGGTGACTGCATGGAAAAAACAACCATGAAGGAATTGTAGACAGAACCATTACATCTATGACTAACATACATGGTACCGCATGCTCTGTGTTCTTGCTTCCCATACAAGTGTAATAAAATACTTGCTGCAGGGTGGCATGCGTGAATACATGTTCATGGTTGCAACCTGTCTACAGTGTGCTAATGTGCTGTGCAACACATAGTGTAAAAGGGCCAAGGAATCACGCAATAACCAATTACAATAACTGGAAATAAAATACAAATCTTATAGAACATCCTTAAAACATACATTAGTGAGAGATAAGAAATAGGTATAAAGAAAAGAGAGCGAGAGAAGGGGATGCAAACAAGTGGTGGGGGTACAAAAAAGAAAGAATCATCCATTATACCATATATTCAGCATATAAAGTTATAGAACTGCCAGATGTTTTAACCATTTCCTTTTCTGTTTAAATATAAAATAATAATGCCAGAATGCCTTTCATTAAAAAGCAATATAATCCTCTCTGATTTGGCTAACATTGGATAAAATAAAAAGGCTTGGGTCAGAGGCTTGGTTGGGAACCCCCTGTTTACTGCTCTCAGCCAACCACAAACCACCACTTTTGGGCTGACTCAACAGTTGCATATAGGGATATAATAGGGGTGGTCAGGGGGTGAATGACAACCCCTCCTGTAACAGTTTGTCAGATTTGTCAGATCTTCTCTGAGGAATCTCTGCACAATTTAGAGAAGCTCAATAATGGCATTCAGAGGTATGCTTCTGATCTCTAGATAATTCGTTTTTTACTGTTCTAAAGACTTTACTAAAGGAACATGAGCAAAAAATGAATTTCAAGAGCTAAATTGTAATATGTGGGCATCACACATATGATTTATTATAAACTAAAAAAAATATTTTATTTAGACAGGAATGCAGATGTGAGAAAGCTTCTAAAAAGCACTAGAACGTGAAAAAAAGCTATTTTTCTTTCTTTTGATAACTGTATGTGTTTAGGATGAAGTGTTTATAGTAAGCAGGCAGCAAGGAATGTTTGTAACTATAGAAGAGGAGTTTGAAGGCATGTCAGAGCCTGTGATAGCGTGATAGTTTCTATACATGCTAGCTTATTTTATCAAACATAACTGCATTGTTACCACTCATTCCAAACTGGCGGGGGGGGGGGGGGGGGGGGGGGGGGGGGGGGGTGTATAACAGTAGTTCTGTTCACTGTACTTCATTTATCCTGGTTTCTCATATACTCCATGATCAATATGGCAATTATACCCTTTTTTTACTCAGTGGCATGATCATTTTATGCCTGTTCACCTTAAGGCAATGCAAGCAGATCATGGCTTCTGGGAGGGACTGGCGGTGTCCCTTAGTACTGTAAACAGTGGAAAATATCATAAGGTGTTGATGTGATAATGGCAGTCTAAAAAGTTGTAATTTCTTCATCTTAGCTTCTAAAGCTAGCCATACACGTGTCGGATTCCATGTCCGCTCGATCACCCATCCGATCGATTCCGGCGATCTCAGCGGGACTCGGAGCTCCGATCGAGCGGCCAATTAAGTGATCCGATCGCTGCATACCACCTTGTCCAGCTGATTCCGGGACGGATCCGTGTCCGATTGTCCACCTCACAAATGGCAACTCCCCCTGATTTGTGCAGAATCCATCTGATGGAACCAACATGTTGGTTCTCTGTCGGATCCGATTCTGAGCCCCGGAACGGACGGACCTGATCGATCGGACAAGGTGGGCTGCACGCGATTCCGGCACGATCGTTTGGCGTGCACGCGCCCGGAATCGATCGGACCAGAATCAGACAGGAATCTGACCCGTGTATGGGGGCCTTAAGACTGAAATCAAATAAATATAAAGCGTTGGTAAGGCTGGGAAGCAAATGGCTTACCCTATGCTGGATTTCCATCAGCTAGGAAATAAGATCGACTGTTTTTGACTTTTTATGCAACATCTTATGTACATCAAGAAGTTGATGAGTATGAAGTGAAATCAGCGTTAACCTTATACAGAAGAAAAGCCAGTCCAATAATGATGTCAGACTGAAGGTAAAACCAGAGTTCAGCTTGGAAAAAAACAATATAAGCTATACATGTTAAATTGAAGGTAACATAAGGGCTTCCATTAAACATGCATTTTGGACTCCTCAAAACCCACGCCATGTGGCAGGTGGCTTGCTCTTCAGCAGATAAAGCCAGTCATCCATGGTAAACAAAAAACACACTCCACAGCTAATGGGATTTTATCTTTCTACCTGTATAATGTTTATAGGGAAAGTGAGCTTTGTTTCCTCTGAAAAATCATGTTTAAACTATATTGGGCATAATATTAAAGCAATTTTTACAACCCTAAATTCAGATGCTAGATAGAGCCTTACAATTCCTTGAAATGTCTTGGTCATTGGAAATATTTTTATTGTAGGCTTCATTTGGTTAAACTTAATTAAACTTGTGTTCTAAACATAATGTTTTTGCAGTGCTTTACACATAAATTAAAGTAGTTTCCATTCTACATACCTCCAGTAAAGCAGTATATTTCATTTTTCTAACATTTAAGCTGCTGTTTACTCCTTCCAGCTCCAGCTTTTGACTACAGAGACCTGCCTGCACCAATTGCTGAAACTGATCAAACCATTACAGTTCTCTTAAGACCAGCACAAGGAAGAGGATCCCCTGTCAGGTACATTTCGCTGCTTTTTTTTTATTGTTATTTTTATTGAATTTGATGAAGCTGTATCGCATCCCAACACATTGTTATCTTAAAGAATAGTTATTTTATTGATCCTATTGTCCACCTGGAACAAATCATCAGAAAAGGAAGTGATACACAATGGTTTCAGTTCAGTCATTTTTTACAAATGTAACGAATGGTAATAAGGTTTATTGTATAGGTACTCTATTGTTTACACAAAAATCATTATTGAGACTCTTTTGTTTTAAGTCACAGATCGTTCAATATTCAGGATTGGTGACTTTTTCCAGTTTACGGTGTCTGCTTTGTGCCTCACTGTGTGTAGCCAGTTTATCAATGGTGCTAGTCAAATCAAATACATTCATCACTCAACCATGTGTTAGCAAAAGGTCAAACAGACTTCTGGGAATTTTTGGTTTTGTTGCCCAAAAATGTACTCTGCTTGTCAATCACATCCATTGGTTTACTTCATTTAGATTCTATTTAGTAAACTTGTGAAAATATTGTTTAAGAAAAAACCCTCAAACTAAATCCTGTTCACACTGGATAACATATGTGGCAAAAGCTTACAATCTCTTACAATAGCTTACATTCTCAAAGTGGCTTAGATGTCCAGTATACACTATTTACACTATACTGTCAGCTGTTCCAATTATTTCCATAGCCATAGACTGCTTGTGCAAACATTGTTGAATGAATTGGTTGCACATAGGAGTAGAGTAATTTCCAGGAAGCATCAAATGCCATTTTTTGCTGCTAAGTATTTCTTGGTCAACTCTTGCCGGTATTATAACAAAGATATTGGAAACAATGGGCTGTGTCATCAGCCGTGTTAAATCACAAAGTGGGGTCAGAGCAAACTGAGTCATACATTTTTTGCAGAGGCAAGAGCTACAGTTATCAAAACATTTGGTTTTCTGATTAGTTCAGTAGCAGTCGTTATTTTGCAACCTGTAATTGACTTATTTTCCAAGCAACATAAAATGTATGCAGTGGTGTAAAGTACAGCACATTTGTACTATATAGCGTTAGAAATCCAATGGCTGAGTTTGGGTTTGGCAGATGGCAGCAGATCGGTATTCTCCTGACTACCTTGTGCCAAGCGTAAGGTTTATTGGAGCTGGGCCTTTATTGGAGCTGGGTGGTATGGGGTTGTTTTATGAGGAGTTTGACTTGGCCCTTTGGTTTCAGTGTAAAGAATTCTAAATGCTTCAAGATTTTTGGACAATTTATTCTCCCAACTTAGTGGGAATATTTTGGGCATGCCTCTTTGCTGTTCCAACATGACTGTGTTACAGTGCATACATTTGGGTCCAAAACACATAAATAAGTGACTGTGAAAACCTTAAATGGTCTAGAACAATTTTAGCATGCATAAAATTGGAAAGTGCTTACCAGACTAAACTTGTACACTATACAAAATTAAACAATTTAGGGCACAATGAATCCCTATGTACATTTATACCAATACCCTACCAGGGTTTGGGGAATTACCCCACCATAAAGAAGCACCTACTGGGACCTTGTGTTTTTATAAGACATTCAATCAACTTATATATAAAAGATACAATCTTTTTAAATATACAAATAAATTAAAATCTAAAAAATGGTATTGAGTAATTTTTGGATCTTAATGTATTTGTATGTTTCACATTAAAGTCAAAGGATTAAATATGGAATGTCATTACAAATAATTTGCGTGTGAAGATATTTACCAGTACTTTGGTAAATATAGCGTACATCATACCTTTATTTAGTATGATGTATGTATCATTATTAATTAGTATCATGCAACAAAGTATACCGGTGTATTTTATTGGTATTGGTGTAATTTGACTTACCATATTTTTTCGGACTATAAGACGCGCCGGGCCATAAGACGCACCCAGTTTTTAGGGCAGGAAAACCAGAAAAAAAAGATTTAATAAGTTTTCACATCAATTGGGTTAATGCAATGAATTCAATGAATGCAATATCCAATTCAGCCAGTAGGTGTCACTAGCAGCAGTACACTCTCAGCACACGTCATTCTACACACTGATCTGGAGAAGGAGAAGGGGGGGGCAGACATCTGCAGATTCTTCTCCCTCTCCTCTGCTCTGCCGATCAGCTGTTACTGTGTCCGTGGGGGCTGCAGAGTGATTGCAGTTTCCACGGATGAAGAGAGATATAGATGGCCGTTCATCTATCCCTCTCTTTGTTGCCTATAGCAACAGGGCTTTGAGCTCTGCTGGCATAGGCAATTATACAGTACAGATAGAAGAGCCGGACACCGTCTGACAGCTCCTCCAGCTCACTGGTGCAGAGTATACAGTATATAAAAAAGTTTCCCTTTCCTTGGCTGTATTTGTCTTTATTAACCTCCCTAGCGGTTGAGACGAACCCTGTTCGTTCGCCGTTCAGGGTCGTCTCAACCGCAGGGGAAGCCCCGATGCCTCCCTGGAAAGCTGCAGAGATTGTCTTCATCGCTGCAGCATTTCCAGGGTTTCGGCACCGCCCCGATCACGTCACGGTGATGGAGGAGCGCCGGCTTTCCCACGCAGCTGGTCAATAATGGCACCGGCTGCGTGAAGAGCCCCAGAGGGAGGGAGAGAGTGACAGGCAGTGTACTTTGTACACATGGGTTTATAATTGTTATAGTGTAAACAATTAACGGGATGTGTACCATAATTGCAAATTTTTACAGGACAACTTCAGCTAAATGTCATAGAGATTTTATATTGATACAATACAACATGAATATGAGCAGTAATGGCTTGTGGAATTGTAATATTAAGTATTTTATATTAAAGATTTTTTTTGCAATCTAATATAATATGGGCAATCATAGGATGTATAGGATTTTGTAAGATGTTCTCGGCTCTTGAATTCTTTTTGAGTATAACCTGTTGGGTGTAGTCTGTTAGCTTAGAAGTTTAGATGGATTTTTGTGCAAATATTTCTACTTTTTTAATAAACTTTTAGTAAAAACGTTGTTTTCACTATTACTACATGCCTGCCATACACCCACAGACGGGTGCAGACAGACGAGCTCCGATGAGCTCTGGAATGCAAATGTGATGACGTCCTCACGTTGCATTCTGGTGCATTCTGGGGCTGCTTTAGTCGGCCGGGCACCCTTTGTGTGCCGGCCATTAGCTTCAATGAAGACGCCGGTCTTCATTGAAGTTAATGGCATCGGCTTACATTGGCCAGAGAACATCCGACATGTCCGTTTTCTGGCCGGCCGAGCAGTGGGGTGACAGGGATCTGTCGCCCCATGTGCGCACATGCCGATTAGTGGCGATTTTGCCGCTGACCGATGGCGCGAGCGCGCACGCCTGTCGGTGAGCGGAAAAATCGGCCACTAATCGGCGTGTGTATGCCAGGCATAAAGCTGGCCATACACCTTTAGATCTCTTTGTCAGATATCCTTTAGATCTACCAACAACTATGTAGTACTGGGTCCTCTGCGATTGAACACAGGTAGACTTGATTGTTTAGAAAGTCCCTCATATTACATGGTTTTAGTAAAACAATAGGAAATCTGGCAGAGAGATCTAAAGCCCCCCATACACGCCTAGATTTTCTGTTCAATCAACTTAAAAAAATTTTTTGGGGGTCTGGGAAATTGGTGATTGATTGTATGTTTGCCAACTGTAGTAACAGATATTTGATCAACTTTTTGGGGATTGACTGAAAGTGTAATCAATTTTAATACAACCAACTAAAATTTACCAGCATGTCCAATCAATTTTCAATAAATCTTTTTCCCAATTTTAATTGTTTTAGGTTGATATAACCATGTGGGCTGCCATAGATTTTCAATCAATCAACCAAAATATTGATTGAATTAAGCTGATTGGATGAACAATCTAGATGTGTATGGGGGCCTTAAAGGTGTATGGCCAGATTTAGTATTAATAGGACTATGAACATCCTCCTGGTAACTTGTTTTGTTTCAACATGAAACATTTATAGAATTTCACTATAGTGATATTGCTAATAAACTTCCAAGTGACTTTTTTATATGATCTTTTCTTCAAGTTTCTTCTGGTAAATAGATTACTTAGGATGATCACATTTCTTCCTGTTTATGTTAAATTGACCTTGAAAAGGCAGAGAAGCAGCTTTTTGGGACAGGTCACCCAAAGGGAGAGATAAGTTTTAATGTTTTCCCTAAATGAACATAATAGGCTCACTTGTCTGGTGGAGGAAGTGAGGGTTACTAGAATAATGAATTATCCTTTGCAGAGTAGAATTCTATTTTAATGCCAAAATATTCTATTTCTTGTTTAACAACTGACTAACTTGTGAAGATCAGACATACTTTTTTCCCTGCAAAAAAATGTGTTTTCAGCGTAAGTGTTTGTTGTTTTTAGCTTTTATCAGGTGCTGGTTGAAGGTGAAAGCTCCCGCCGTTCTCGGCGTGAGCTTGCTGTTCCAGGTTGTTTTCCTGCGGCTGGTGGATATGAAGAAGCAGAAATGGAGGGAGCTACTAGTTATATAGGAGCAGAACTTCCACCCAGTGAATTGCCTCGAGACACTCCTTTCATAGTTGGTGACAATCGCAGCTATGGAGGCTATTGGAACCCACCACTTGATCCTAGAAAAGGCTATCTTATCTACCTCCAGGCCGCAAGCCATCATCGTGGGGTAAGTGTGACAGTTGAATATAAGAATTGTGATCATGAAATTATGTATTTCTGTATAGGTAATTAGAATATGCCAACTAAAATGATTTGTGATATGCGCTGTTTTTTGAAGTGCCTACAAAATTTTTTGTTTACTATTAAATATATTTACTATTAAATATGTACATTTTTCTTTTTAAAGGAAACACGCCTAAACTGTGTTCGAATTGCCAGGAAAGGTGACAACCAAATTTATTGTTACAATGTGTTAAATGTTTTTCTTTTACAGCTCATTTATCCCATTTATTCCACTATTGATTGCTTTTCTACCCCCTGTAGTCTTAAGCTGGCCATACACCTTCAGATTTCTCTGTCAGATTTCCTTCAGATCAGATCAGATCTACCAACAACCATGTAGTATAGTGTCCTCCCTGATAGAATACATAGTGATTGGAAGGTGTAGAAAGGTCCTCATATTACATGGTTTTGGTAAAACAAAATCTGATCTGAAGGAAATCTGACAGAGAAATCTGAAGGTGTATGGCCAGCTTTACTCATTTACATATCCCTTCAGTTCTCTGTGGTACTGTCATGCATTCTGCCTTTTAACCCCTTTATTGATGTGTCATCCATTTAAAAAAGTCTTTATCCACTTTCTGTTTTATGTTTTAAGGCCTTTATGTTTTTGTGTTTGTTTTTCTTGTGTTTTTGATTCTGTTTGTCATCCTGCATTTTTAAGTCTTGTTACTAGCCCAATATCTGGCTTCATTGTGTTTATTTAACCCCTTTATTGATGTCTCATCCATTTAAAAAAGTATTTATCTACTTCCTGTATTATGTTTTAAGGCCTCTATGTTTTCGTGTTTGTTTTTGTTGTGTTTTTAATTCGGTTTGTCATTCTGCTTTTTTAAGTCTTGTTACTAGCCCAATATCTGGCTTCATTCCCTTTTTTTGATGTTCATATGTTTTAGATATCTTACCTTTATGTTTAAAATGTTCTATTATTGTTTGGTAGCGCCCTGCAAGGACAGTCACCGCTTTTCTATGGCCCCACAACATTCAGAAGAAATGGGACTTGTGCTTGGTATTTGCGCTGGAGGGTTGGTTGTATTCATCATCCTGCTTGGCGCTGTCATTGTTATTGTACGGAAGGGGTATGTACCTTAATGTTCTTAATTTTATGTTTAGTATTTGTACAGTTCATCTTCTATCACTATGTAACGTTCCTTAGAGTTATTAGTAATACATTACTTCAGGTTCTCATGATGTCCTTTTTTCGTTAATGCTGCCAGAAGAACTCAGTTTTCTTACGCTTACTATCCGTAAGTATTATTATAGAATTATGACAAAAGTAGGAATCCAAGGGTTTCCAAGTCAGACAAAAGCTTTGGAGTAAAATTCAATAAAAGTACATGCCAATGCCAGCCTGGCTGCCATACCTCAACCTCAATTTAGATGTTAAATATCTTTTCTACTCTCCTAGCTTTGTTTAGATATGAAACATAAGTAGATTTTTTGTTTGGAAATGTATGCTTCTTTCTTAGAAGACTTTGTATTTGCAAGTTAAGTTTCATACATGGGTCAATATCCACACGCAATTGATTTTGGCATGGTGATGCACAATCGATTCGTGGTTGATACTTTGGACCCTGGTCTCCATCCAAAGTAATGGTGAACATGGATTTGCCAACATGTTGGTCCCCTATTCGATCAACATTTTTGTGAGTGGGGTTGATTGAACAAAGGTTTTCATGTTAGATTCCTGAATGTTCACCGCGAACACTCACAACGATCGATTGTTTGGTAATCTGCGAAAAATCGAACTGTGTGTGGGGGGCTTTGAAGTCTCCTGGTCTTCTATGGTTTGATTATCCCTTTTGCCATACATTTAGTTTGAGTAATATCCACATTTTAAATATTTGTAAAGCAAACCTAACCTTTAAAATTAGGTGTACAATTTTATTTATTTACTCATATCTTTGTACTGGGATGTCTCATGGCCCTACAGAACTGGCTGTATAAGCATGCATTCATGAAAAATGGCTGCCATTTGTGTGAAAGTTGTCATTTTGTGTGTGGCACCCTAAATATACCCATGAGCAGCTAACCTCCCACTCCTCCCCCAATCTTGTGATTGGTCAGAGCTGATTTAGTTGTGGTGACAAAAAGAGGTGCAAAAACACTCACCAATACCTTGCCTTCCCAGTCAAGAGTACTGCCAACTCTTGCAGTAGCTATTTTGCTGACTTGGCAGTAGTGGGGCCAAATACCTTTTGATAGCGAATACAGTGTTGCAGTCTTGAAGGAAACAGCAAGCTTGTTCTAACATTGCCCTTTTAGACACATGAGCACAATTGTTTATATAAAGGTCTAATTTTCTAGTTTGTGGCAGGTTCAATTGATTGGTAAATTAGTTTTCCATTATAGCAGGAAGCCCATGGGTTTGACTAAGTCTGCCCTCCCAGTGCGTCATGAGAATTCCTGTGCTGCAGTTCCTAGGGAACATGCCAAGATCACAGATCAACCCAAGCTACTGCAGGAAGAGGCAGCGCTGACATTCCTCCACAACTATGGCTCCCGAGGTGAGTCCACTGATATCCACTTTTTCAGACAAATATTGCAGTTGTTAAACAATCACCATGATAGCCGGAGTTTATTTTCTTTTTCAGGGGATCAAAGAGTTGGTTCTGTGACAGAGTCAAGCAGCCTTCTAGGAGGGTCACCTCGTCGAAATGGAGGCAGAAAAGGCTCTCCGTACCACACTGGGCAATTACATCCCGCAGTCCGGGTGGCAGATCTTCTTCAACACATAAATCAGATGAAAGTTGCTGAGGGCTATGGATTCAAACAAGAATATGAGGTACAATTGATGAGTTATATCTCATTCAAGCAGAGCATTCTGTCTAGTACAGGCTGAGCATTTGTTTCATGTAAAAACAACAACATTTTATTAGCCAAAAAATGGGCCTAGACTCGAACTTGAATATCCTGTAGGGCAGGGGTGTCAATATCAAAAACATAGTGATATTTAAAAAATATATATATCTATAATTGAGGACATTTTCCCATCTCCTCCTCATATATATCGATGAACATTTTCATATGGAAACAAACTTTTGCTTAAACATTGAATCTGGACCAAGCAAAATGCAATACTATAGCACATTTAACATCAAATGCCAAATAACTGACATATCTATGGCATTTATTTCTTAAATAACTTTTTTTTTTTAAATCTTGCGCTAGATTTTGCACTTCGGCCAGAGTTTGACACCCCTGCTCTAAGTTGTCACAATGGTTTGAGAGTTAATACAGTTTTTCTTTCGTGTTTTTGTTACAAAACTACTTACCATGTATCTCTTGGGATTTAATTTTAACTCAGGTGCTCCCACAAGTTTTGTTTACCTTTATTGACTATACTTCTAAAAGTATATACGTCCTTCCAAGTGGCGTCATATGCATTTAAAAAAAAATAAAAGCTAATTATGTTTGTCCTGTAGAACATTTAGCATGTATTAATCTTTGTGTATTTGGTGTGACTTTGCCCAGTGTAAACATATTATCTGTTTGTAATCAGTTGTGTTACGTGCTTCCCTTTAATTTTCAGTTTCTTGACGTTCATTAGTTACGTTTTGCTTTGGCCCACTAATCCATATGTGTTGTATTTCTATATATTATTTCATTTCAGAGCTTCTTTGACTGGGATGTGACTAAGAAGAAGGATAAAGGCAAAGCAAGACAAGACCCTCCACCCAACTGTATGTGGTAAAGTCTGGATATTGACTGTATCTAAGCACATCTTGAAACTGCTTATTACAGCTGCCAAGTTTTATTTTCAGATGAGAGACACCGTGTTCGGCTCCACCCTCTTCAGGCAGAATGCAGTTCAGAAGAGATAAATGCCAACTACATTGATGTAAGTATTATATGTATTCAAAATATAAAAACTGCAAAGCACCTCCTAGGAAAGTTTTATGTATTATGTTACTCCATCACACACAATATGAAAAAAAAAATGGCATCACTAGTTCTTGCACTTTTTGTAGTTTTGGAAATTACCCCTAGCAAAGGGCTGTAATATTTATAAGTTCAGTGGTGACTATGCCATATAAAAATGTAGACTAAGTTAAGGGACAAGGTCATTAACTGAATGAAATAATCTAAAGCTTGATGGCAAAGTTAGGATTGGTAAATGTGCCATGTGCTGTGGAAACAACAAAAAAGAAAAAAAAAAGAAAACATATAAACATTACTTGCCTGCTTGTAGTCTTCATCTGGACATACCGACCTCTAAAGAATAATAACACATACTAACCTTTCCCTCTTCCTCGCTCACATATGGTCATGCCTGAAGAGTCTCCATCATGTAAGATGGAGGAGCAAGACTCTTCTGCAACTTTTCTACTACTTTTCTGATACATGCAATGATGAGCAGTGAGGGAATACAGTGGCATTAACATCATGTATGTTGCATTATTTATTAACAATAAAGCTTTAATGCTCCAGATAACAAACAAAAGCTTATCTGGGATCTCTTTTCCTGATGTTGCTACATGTACTAGGCTTAGTCGTCATTTTTCTACTTGTAAGCTTTCAGGTGAAGAGCAGTAGAGTAGGAGGCCCCAGGAAAGGCTCTCTGGAACGACAAAGCTTTCACATTTAATGGGCCACATGTGAGTGGTATTGAACTTTTACTATTAGGCTTCATATTTGTGTAGGGTATAGTTGACCAGTTGTGCACACGAGAGTGGCCCAGAATAAGGCAGACAGTCCTCTACTGTCTTTCTAGCCAAGTGGAGACCATCTGGTAATGTATTTTACACTTGCACACCATTTTGGGCACACAGAAAATACATGGCTTTTTTTTATTAGAACAGAACATGTACAAATATGTATAATCATTACATTAAAATTACTTACAGTTCATACATATGTAGTGGAAAACAAATTAGCCTAAAACATTATATTTTCTCTTTTTATGATGCAACCTGTTCACTGGAAAAGCCTGACGGAGTCATGTATTGTGCAGGGGGTGAGCAAGATCAGAATCTGCCTCAGTTTGCTCACAGAGGAAAAATATATTTCCTTTGGCATTTCAGTTTCATTGTGTCCCAATTTTGTTCTTTACATTTCTGACAGCTGTGTGACTCTGCACCATGGGTGAAGTAATTCAGAATGCAATAAGTTACCTGACCCTCACTGGTAACATAAAAAGAGGCAATAGTATATCTTGTTCTCTCCCAAAGTATTTTGTGATACAAAATGTGCTATATTTATATTAATCACCAACAGAATCTGTAAAATAAAGATAAAGATAGGCAACTATGCATTGACAATGCTGTGGTCATGAACTCAGAATACAGCAGTGTTTTTCAGTTCTTTCTATCGCTACACCTTGATTGTATGGCACTATGGGTTTTTACGACACTCTTCCATCACAATTAACATGGGTGTTTGCCAAAGCACAATAGGCTGCAGCTGTTTTGTCCATATTGTGTGCCAGCACATTTAAGTTTATGTTCTATATAACACTTTGGAATGCTGAACCTTGAGCACAAATGTAACGAATATTGTCCTTAAATTGCCTGGGTTTAAGCCAAACTGTTATTGTCTATAATAAATTGTAAAATATGCACCAATTTCAATGAGTGCTGTTTTTACAAACTAACCTCCATTTTTATTTAAAATGTGTTGTGAAATGTTTAAGATAACAGTCTGGCTCCTTGGTTAAGAACAGTGTGTGTTCAATGATAAAGCAGAGCGTATGATTGAAAGCCTACTATCAGCTTGTTATCACATCAAATAAATCTCTTCCATGCCTATATCCCAAGCTTCAGATGTGAGCTTGTGGGGTATCCTAAAGCTTTGAACATCCTGTGGGTAATGGAGCAAAAGTATCAGGGATAATGGGCAAATTTTATAAGAAGGAAAGATCATTGCTGTTGTTTTGTTTATATTCCACTGTCACATGATTTTTATTGCTAAAATAAACCTAGTAAAGATTAAAATAAGCATCATAAATATAGTGAACCAAAAGTTACCTGTGTGTATTTTATGGTCTACTTTTTAAAGAAAGACAATTTTGCATTCTACCATAACTGCAGTAAAGCTTTTTACTTATCTGACGACATCCAGATAGGGAAAACTACATTTAAAATTTGCTGGGATTTTGCTGTCCTTTGCATTCTACACACTTTCAAAGCATATGACAACATATGTGAGCTTTTAAAGATGCCATGGGGTTATTATTCTTGCCATGTCCACATCAATGCCTGCATGACATGAACAGCTAAGCGTGTGTTATTTCATGCAAACAGTGATATAGACACCTGATGAATGACTTTACTTTTAGGGCTCATCGCCACTTGGCATCATGAGCGTGTCCAAAAATGTCTATTGACTCTATGGGAAAATGCGTCAAAAACAGCCTGAAAAGCAACAGACTTGTCCTTGCCCCCATCGTGGCAATGTCAACTTTAAAGGATCCACATTACTATTAAAATGTCATGGGTCTATCTATAGGAAAGAATTAGCTGCACTTGCTGAAGTCCCTGTGTTTAAGGAGCCAGTAAAATGCTGGGATTTCAACTCTTGGCCTTAAAAATAGGAACAGAACATTTTGTCAGCCACTGAGCATCTTAAGACTGTCCTGAGGTCCATAAAATGTGTTGTTTTTTTTGTTATGTTATCACAGCTTGTTATGTCATTAGACACTTATTGCATCCCATATCTTGATCTCCAGAATACATAGTTTTTGAACTTATGTTGTTTTATTTGTGCCAATTCTATCTAAAAACATGGTCTTTATGGGAGAATTTTTTTTAACAAGTAACATCAATTGTTTTTTGGTTTGGTAACCCTATATAGGGGTCTTTGACCGCCATCAGTCCATTAGAAATTTTGGCGCATTTGCCCCAAAAAAGACCACTTGTATCTCTAAGTATTTAAAATTGTTATGGCTGTGCATTTAAAAAAAAAAGCAACACAAAGTTAAAATCCTCTCTTTACAATTTAAGTCACCAACAGGTGATTTATTAAGCATGCATTTGGACTGTATACCTAATAAACAGCCTGATTGGTGGATTGAAATTGTGAAAAATTAAAAACATTTTGAAAAATGTTATATAAAGTCTTTTTAAAACTGGGAATAGACGGTACGATGTACTGTCTATTCCTTATGCGATTCTTTGCACTAGGAACGGCGTGAGGACGTCATCACACACGCCCGCTAGTGCCGAGAATCGGACGTCACTCTTAAATGTGCAGCTCATTTGTTCAGCTGGGGGCAGCCGTCCCCAGCTGAACTAATGGGATTGGGCTAAAATTTTCCATCCTGGCGGATCTCTGTGTGATCCGACAGGATGGCTGATTTTAGCCCAATCCATGTCAGTTGCAGCCTCCAATTCCTGCAGGACCCGATCCTTAAGGGATGCGGGAGCGTGCACGGCATCGGATCGGGGATTGGATCGTGCAGGAATTGGTGCGTGTATGCCCAGCTTAACAATACATTGCTTTTCTCATTGTTCTTTAATGAAAGATCTATATTGATTTAAAGCATTGGCGTTACAAATCCTTGGTGCAAATGATTTAACGATTGCGAAGATACATTAACTTAACACATGCCGGTTGTTGGTGTTTGCATGCATTTACTAAGAAATTTACTGGAATGTTGAGTAATGTTAAGTACTAATATATTGTACTAGGATCCTTTTTTTTCTTCTCAAAATTAATATTACTTCTATGTTAGTAGTATAATACACATTTAGGCAACAATCACATGTCTTCTGGAATGGGAGGCCTAGTAAGAGGTGCAGGATACATACAAACAATGCATATATATGTGTAATAATAGTCTATTTAAACTTGAAATTTGTAGGTTAACTGGAGAATGCTTGATTATATGGATTATATGGAAATATATGTTTCTGACACATTTTTCAGATGAGACCTGAATCCTCCTATAGTAGCCAAATATTAAATAATTCATAACTGATCAAACATGTTGTCAAAATATTTATTTCACTATCCTGAACACTATTTTGACCTATTTTTCACCCGAAACTCATATTGCTTGGTTGGTTGCTTCCATAAATTTTCAGTACTTCAGGAAATTTAAATGTTAAATACCATTTCAAGAAGTGAATAACTCATCAATTAAATTTTTCCCCCAAAAACTGCTAAATTCAAGGCATGCTTAAGTGTTGCCAGTGTGCTTATGTCAGCATTTATCCAAAATACCAAGCCTTTCAAAGGATGGCTTCATAGATGATCACTTGTGTAGCTCCATGGCAACTGAAAGGTTATGAGTTTAGTTCTACTTTAAGACATATTTATGCTTAGCTGTTTTTTCTTATTCACATGTGTATTGTGATTGCTCAATTTCTAAAGGCCCCCATACACCTTACCATACAATTTGTATACAAGAAACTTTTGTTCTACCAAAATCATGTAGTACGAGGGCCTTTCTAAACCTTCCAATCACTATGTATTCTATCAGGGAGGCCACTATAATACATAGTTGTTGTAAGATCTGGAAATTGTATGGAGTGATCTAAAGGTGAATGGGGGGGGGGGGGGGGGGGGGGGGGGGGGGTTGAGTTCCTTATTGATGGATGATTGTTGTAGAAATTCAAGTATCTCATGTCGCCAGTTTTACTAGCTTGATCTTCTTAGTTTGTAATTGCTATGTTGTTGTATGGTGCCTTTAACTTCTTATACTGGCCCTTTCTTTTGTTTCTGCTAATGCATCTTTATCCTTTCTTTTCTCTGCTGCCCTTTTGTCTATCCTCTACATTTTGTATCCTTATCCACGCCACTGTCTCCCATCTCTTTGACATAACTGAACTCATATTATAATGATGGGTTCTATAAATGTCTCTTACTTTCTTCATGACTCCTTCTCTCTCTGCCATCTCTTCACTTACCTTGTTCTCGTTACTCATTTCTCTGTCTATGGTAATCTTCATCCTCAATTTCTGTTTTCATACATCTGTCTTCCATCTTTCCTATTGCCTAATTTCTTTCTTCTCTTGACATCTCTGGCCCTGTCATTCTGTTATTCTGTCTATGGGATCACCGGTAGATCCGGATTAACAGAGAAGTGAGTATTAAGCTTGTGATCCTACCCCCCACCTTCCACATTCAGGTGCATTGGTGCCTGGAATATGTGCTGGAATGTTACCACTCTATATACTAAGTCAACTAGTACCCTCTGATACATTTATTCTAATTAATATCAATAACTTCCAGCTTTTTTTCCCCCAAATCCTCTATCTGTTTTTTTTCTATGATCCCTTTTTATTCTCATTTTCTTTCCTAAGCCCTTCTGTACATGATCTAATTCATGCTTTCACTCTCTTTATACCCTGTATTTCTCTTCTTCTCACTTTCTTCCTCCTATAATGCTCTTATATCTCATTCATCCTCATTTTTCACACAAATACATAATTCAGTCAAAGGTTAGTAATCTGGCACAGATTACAAATTCATAATCATGTAAATAATTTAAACTTGATATGCCATATCACTTTGTTTTGCTTTTGATTTGAGATTGAGCCTGGCTTTCGTTACTAACCCTTACCTAAAAGGAGATTTTTCTAAGACATCTCCTAGGAATGGCTTTCTCTCCACTTGCCATTTTACCAAGCGCCCATTTTTATACTTTAGCGCCCATTTTTATACTTTTCTATGTTTCTTCTATGAGTAGAGTCACATGGCATTAATTAAAAACAAATTGAAGTGTCTGCATGGTCTTTTACAAGTATTTTTACAAGTAAATTGTTTTTGAATATTGAAATATTGACACATTTATCTGTCTAGACTTTTCATAAAGCATCTTTTTACCTAAAAACAGCATTAACACCATCTTTGGAACCTTTATTACAATAGGCACTGATGACAGTATACATCCATGTGACACTACCCCCACATCTTGATTTTTAAAGCTTGTTTTGGTCCTGTAAAGGTTGTGTAAGTGTTCTTTAATAAGCACAAACCATTTGTCTGTCCCCTTTGAGGCTAGTTCCCCATATTCGTCTTCTCTTTGTGGGTTCACAGTGCTTGCCGAAATGCATGGTGGGAATATTTGGACTAGACTAGATGGCAGCAGTTTAATGTTCATATTTATTTATTTTTTTCATTTGTAGGGTTATCACAGATCGAACCACTTCATTGCCACACAAGGTAGGTGGATATGATGAATGTTTATGACACAAATCATCAAGTTTAACTTTTTGTGATAATTGCCGATTAATACATCAGAGAAAAAAAGTAATGTAAATTATTGATTGAATGATTGTTATAAGTATTCTTTGGTACTAATTTATTCATGTGGACACTTACAGACAGGAACAGTATGTTACAAACCTGTTTAGCCTTGACCATGGTAGTTTTTGTAAAAAGATGAAGTTTTTTAGTAAAAACTTTGCTGGGGTTCACTTTCAGATTCGCATTCTGAAATTATCAATGATTCATAATAAAACAGAAATGCATATTTACGTCCTATTTTGTAATCCATTGCAGGCCCCAAGCAAGACATGATCTATGATTTTTGGAGAATGGTTTGGCAAGAACACTGCTCAAGTATAGTGATGATCACCAAACTGGTAGAAGTTGGAAGGGTATGTATGCCTTATGTTAAGAGGAACAATATGAAAGAAAATTATGATACTTAATCTTTTGCACAATTGTAATTGCATAAGTATATAAAGTTACTTATTCTTGCTGACCTAATTTTAAAGTGCTCTGGATCTAGTGCTGACAACAAAAGATACTGTATTTCATTATTGCTGGTGTAGAAATGACACAATTTAATTATAAACAGCTCATGGGAAATAAGTTGTCAAGGCCTATGAACCCTTGCTCGTCTGTTTTGCGATATATTTCCATACCTTCTGATTTTCTTTCACATTTTACTTTGTGATATCACCAGTATACGCTCCTGGAGTTCTGCTATAATGTATTGTTGTCATGCTCACTATCTTGCCATCTTGTTAATGGCTGCTGATAAAGAATTGTCTTTACACCAGGAAGATGGTTCTGATTTTACTCAGATATTGCTGTGTTTATCTTGTTATTGCTTTATTCATTTTGAGCTATAATACACTTGCTAGTTGCCTTTTTTGGGATTGTGTACATTGCTATTTATTCTTGCCAGTTATTGAATTTGTGAGGAATATAAAAGGCATTATGTGAATACTGACCAACATATGGAGTGTTGTTTCTGTTGATGTTTATTGTGTTTTTATGCATTTCCTATTTTGTGCATTGTATAGGTCAGTAGAAGTGCAGTGTGATTTTGGAGCTGGATCATTCACAAGGCAAGGCTACGCAGGAGCCTGGGGCCCAATGGATACCCAAGGGACCCTGCTACTAATTTCATGTTGTGGCAGTAAACCAGGGAAATTGTTCAGTTTTTACAGCTGTGCAACTACTTGTCACTATAAAGGAGAATAGATTTTTAGGCTTTTCGCGTTTCATGGAGAGATTTTATGACAGTTAAGACAATGCAGATTACCTATTACAGTTCAATGTCAATAGAAATTATAGGAGACTAAAGCCATTACCTTGCCTAGGATTCCATCATGATTTAACCTAACACTGATGTAATTTGGGATAGATGTAAACAAAAATTACCTTCTGTATCAGAAGCTCATAGCTTGATGCTTTTTTCATTCACCCTCATATAGATATGAGAAGTTACAAAAGTGCAACAAAGGCTATGGGGCTAGTTTAGTTCTGTTGGTTGGAAATAACCTTGTGAACATTGTTGCCCTTGTTTGGACATGGACTGGTGTGCCTTTGCTAGCATGGTGTTCCTAAAATTGTTCAGTGTTTCAGATGGCTACAGACCGCATATTTTGTCATTGCCATCTCATGTTAAAAGGGTTCAGAAAATTAAGAGCTACTGTTGCTGAGTTGTAAGCTACAACATGGTCCTTATTGTTCTTTAGTGAATAAGTGACCCTGCATCCCAGCATCTTCTATGCACATTTGTGTTCAAGGTGTATGCCTTAAAAAGTTATGAAGGAAGTTATGATGTTATGAAGGAATAATGATGCCAGTCCCCAAGGCTTTCCTATATTATTCTAAAATGTTTCTAGGAAAGGAAAAAAAGAGAAATACAGATGCTGCCGTTGCTGAGCTATAGGCCAATGTTATGGGACTTTTAGTTGGCACCACTTGAGAGACATATCCACCTTGTATCTTAGGGCTTGTTTCCATTGTACGTCGGGACCCCTACGCGTATACGCTTAGCAGGGGTCCCAACGTATCCCACAGACTCAGCCTGCCGGCGGATAGTCTGTTCACACATCCGCCGGTGTAAAGGCTGAACGTACTCGACTACGTTCAGCCTGACACCGGCGGATCGGCTTAACGCAATTAAGACAGACCCGTCCGCCGAGCAGGTAAGTCTATCTGTTACGTTGGGACCCCCCGCTAAGCGTACACGCTTAGCGGAGGGGTCCCAACGCAATGGAAACAAAGCCTTAGAGTCAATATTTATTTCTTCATTCATTACTATATTTCAAAATATTTTTTCTCATATTAAACAAAAAAGACAATGCATTTTATATAAAGACACAACTGATAAAATCCATCATAGTTTGGATATGTAAAAGCATATTGACACGTTTCGGCTTCCTCTGGACATAGTTGCAAAACACTGTTGATGCAAAGAACACACATTTCATATCAAAGTAAGGGCAATGATTCAATGATATCCTTAATCATTCCTGTGTCATCAAAAACATGCTGCTACGAGCTACCCCTCTTTTGTGTTGGCAGAGTTTCAAACTTTTGACCCATTCATTACTAAATGTTTTTGATGAGATAGAAATGATTTATGATTCTGTTTAATTTAAATCATTGTCATAGTCAATGTCATAGTCATTTTGATATTTATCGTGTGCTTGTTTGCATCAACAGTATTTGGCAATTTGTATAATTTGAATCATTGTCAGTCACTTTGATATTTACTGTGTGCTTGTTTGCATCAACAGTGTTTTGCAACTATGTCCTGAAGAAGCCCATAGTGGGTGAAGCATGTCAACATGCTTTTCCACATTTGAGTTACCTGAGCAACCATGGATTTTGATCAGTTGTGTGTTTATAAAATGTATTGCCTTTTTTGTTTAATACATTTTTTTCGAAAAATATGAATACATTTAAATATAAAGTTTGACTAAAAGATACAAGGTATAGTCCCATAAGTCCCATAAGAATGGGAGTATTTTGTTTTACTATAAATGTGATAAATTTGGGATGGACACCACATGATGCATATCAACACTTATGAGTCATATGCCTTTATAATAGGCCAGTGACTGTCAAGGCCAGACATTAAGCATTTACAGGGAGAGGTCAGAATTACGAGAGCATGATTGGTTCTGAAAGTAGTGTTGCTAGCCTAAATTTCTTCCGGTTTTTACAAATAAAAGATATCTTCCTGTGGCTGAGTAGCTTGGCACTCTGATAGTTAACTTCTTTGATAGAGAAATCCACAGATCCATGTTTAATCTTTCCCAGCTGAGGGAGACTAGCAGTACATTGATTAAGCCCATTTCTTGAATGCATAATGTGTTGGCTGTGCAGCTATGGGAAGGAATGACATAAAGGTAGATTATGAATAGGATAATCATATATAGACAAAAAAGAGGAAAAAACAAAACCCAGCAGATGTTTGGTATTTCTTACAAATTTAAATTCATAAGACTATGGCCTTTGCCATGTAGATGTGAAGTTGCAGGGAGAAATGGTAGTTTTATGCTGTGAACTGGTTTCTACTCTGCATGGTTAATATGATTAGTATTGTCGCTGTGTTGCTCTGACGGGTAATTAAGAACAATGTTCCTTACATCAGATCATTTTTTAAATTGTGTTTTCTCATAAATCTCCATTAACTGTAATGATTTTGTTTGGTCTCTGCTGGTCTAATTTTCCCTTCTCATTAGCAGTCTTCCTTCAGCGCCCTCCCAAACATTGCTGACGTGAAAGCTATGTAATTAGTTTACTCTCTTTATCACTGTGTGTCTTGTATTGCATCCATCACACAGTCGTGGGCTTAACACACTTCAAGAACCATACTTCCCCTTCTGCTCGCCTGGATGGACTCCATGTGCCATCTAAGCATTTTTCTTATGCCTTTATATCATCTTTCCGGCGAAAAATATGCTCCATTCAAAGTACATTATTTTTGTTGTTAGAGCTCTGAGAAGAGGCAATAAATTCATGTTAGCCTGCAGGGGGTTACAGACATATTGTCCCTTCCTTCTATCTGTCTTTGTCATTGGGTCTCGCTTATCTCCTTGGTTCTTCAGGCTGTGCATGTCTAACTGGTGCATAATATGGTATGACTTTTTCTATCTCAGTAAATTAAGTTCTCACACATTGTCCTGCTGAGGCTGAAAATGTAAGCACTAGGAAAGGCATTGGCACAGTCTTTTCAAGTTGGTTTTATTTACTGCCCATGGTCAATTTCAATTTTGTGGTTTGAACATCACACAACATGCTTACCTGTAGTTTTTAATATTGCAAGTGCACATTTGTATTTTCTTGTCTCTTTAACCTTTTTTATTTTTTCTCTCTGTCAAGTGGTGTCTCAAACAATAGATCTGAAAATAGAATATAAAACGTAAAAGGGAACTGTTATGCTTTTAAGTCAACTTTGTTTTACTGTTTTTAAAATTATTAAAAGATATATTTTCTTATTTACTTTTTTATAAAAATTATTTTTTTATTTTTTTTTATTCGATTAAATACACATTCATCATTGACATTGTATTGATAGACCATTAACAGCAAAGATGTCCACTACTTGCAAGCAAGTTATAAAAAGGCCAAAAAGGCAACCCAAAATATATATATATACATACACACTTATTATACCTAATATTACGTTAGATTACAATTAAAATATATATTGTTTACCTAGCGCAACAGCATGTACTAGAATGGCACAATACAATGCTGGCCATTTGTTTTGTGTTAATAAAGAGGAGTAAAAGATAAAAAAGCAAGTCCCCATGATATACATCCACTGTCTAATACCGGTAGATGGTGATCCACCTGTTGGGCATCCCTGATTTAAAGCAGTACAATGGAGGTTGTCTTGTGTTTTTTAGTGTTTTTTTCTCTTTCTATAACTTGGCATCTGTTCAGCTCCATATGGACAGAACAGGGTGGAATAAGTAAATCCTGTGATATAACTTGTTTATTTAAGTCATTGAGGTCTATAAGCATCAGTTAACACATGCACAAACATACGTTCTATACAATTTTGCATTCACATACACTTTGTCTGAACCATGCTTGCAACCATATTCTAATTCTGATACATAACCACCTATGGATTGATAATATATGAATGTTGTTTATTTTTTATTAAGTATTTGTATTTTGCCTTTTTAAATATCCCCAGAAATATAAAGTAAATTTTTTACTGTTAGTTTTTGGAAAATTTGAAATATTGCATATGCATTTTCCATATTTAAATTTGCTCTTTAAGTTTGTTTATAAACCATATTTTTTGCACTATAATACACACCCCATATTTTTTTAGATAAAATAATTTTTAAAAAATAAAGAATCAGAAGCACAACCATCCACATATAAAGTAATTATACTGCCTGTTCAAACATGTTAGTCAGGACTAGGCCATGCAGTATTCACTCTAGATTGCTCCAGCCAAACTGCCAATACCAGCAGATAGAACTTATTTCTACTCCCTCCAGTCAAAACTTTATTCTTGCAGGGCTGAAACGTTGTTTATATGTCTTTACACTAGCAGTACCCATTCTCTGAATCCACTGACCAACTCCTGGAGAGACACACTTTACAATCTGGCACTAACAGCTTACCCATTAGCACACATTTACATGGGAGGAGAGATGAGTCTGTGTCACATAATTTTTTCATTTGCAAAGCTGAATGTTAAAGTAAATACAAACTCATGCTATCAAATCCCTCAATTCAGTCAGCTATCACAGTTTTTTTACTTATGGGAGTCACATAAAATTTTCACAACCAAGGACTGAGCTCATAACAGTAATAGCTGAGTGAGTTAATGCAATTATGATAGCATGAATTATGTATTTACATTAACATTCTGCATTACAGTAATAAAATTATGTGATACAGACTTGTATTTCCTCCCATATGTAAATAGGTGCTCATGGGTAATATGTTAGTGCTAGATTGCAAAATTTACTTCTCCATAATTTGCTAAGGGGATTCAGAGAATGGGTACTGCAACTGTATATACACATATTACAGCCCTGCAGTCTATGCTGAATGCTGAAACTAAAACTGATTCCAGCCTCCTAAGATGCAGAGTTGTTGGTTCCAGGATGTTTGGAACCTTAAAAAAAAAGACAAAAAAAACAACTATATATCTATATACAGTGGAGGAAATAATTATTTGACCCCTCACTGATTTTGTAAGTTTGTCCAATGACAATTCGAATGAAAAGTCTCAGAACATTATCATTTCATGGTAGGTTTATTGTAACAGTGGCAGATAGCACATCAAAAGGACAAATCGAAAAAATTAACTTTTAAATAAAAGATCGACAACTGATTTGAATTTCAATTGGATGGAAATAAGTATTTGAACCCTCTAACAAAAAAAGACTTAATACTTGGTGGAAAAACCCTTGTTTGCAAGCACAGAGGTCAAACGTCTTGTAATTGGATGACCAGTTTTGCGCACATTTTAGGAGAAATTTGGTCCACTCCTCTTTGCAGCTCATCTCTAAATCCCTAAGTTTCGAGGCTGTCTCTGTGCAACTCTGAGCTTGAGCTCCCTCCATAGGTTTTCTATTGGATTAAGGTCGGAGACTGACTAGGCACTCCATACCTTAATGTGCTTCTTCTTGAGCCACTTCTTTGTTGCCTGTTGCTGTATGTTTGGTGCATTGTCGTGCTGGAACACCACCCGACCCATTTTCAGTTTCCCTGCAGAGGGAAGGAGTGTTGTCCGCCCAGGATTTCAACACAGAACCATTGACACCCCCGAGGTGAATCTTGCGTGGAGCCCCAGAGCGAGGGTCGATTGATGGTCATTTTGTGCTCCTTCCATTTTCGAACAACTGCACCACAGTTGTCACCTCTCTCCCAGCTTCTTGCTAATGGTTTTTGCAGCCCATTCCAGCCTTGGTGCAGGTCTACAATTTTGTCTCTGACATCCTTGGACAGCTCTTTGGTCTTTCCCATGTTGGACAGTTGGAGTCTGCTTGATTGATTGATTCTGTGGCCAGGTGTCTTTTATACAGGTGACTAGTTAAGACAGGTGTCCTTAATGAGGTGACTAATTGAGTAGAAGTGTCTAACCACTCTGTGGGATGGCAGAACTCTTAATGGTTGGTAGGGGTTCAAAAACTTATTTCACTCAATGAAATACAATCAGTTGCTATCTTTTATTTAAGTTATTTTTTTCGATTTTCCTTTTGATGTGCTATCTGCCACTGTTACAATAAAACCTACCATTGAAATTAATACTGTTCTGAGACTTTTCATTTCTTTGTCATTGGACAAACTTACAAAATCAGTGAGGGGTCAAATAATTTTTCCTCCCACTGTATATATACCGTATTTTCCGGCTATAAGACATGACCCCCAACTTTTCCAGTTAATATAGAGTTTGGTATATTGTCGCCGATATAAACCTACTCCTCTCCAACGCACACCAAATAATGTATGTCCACTCTGACTTTCAACAACCACAGATCTCCAACACCCTTAGAAGTCCAATTTTGTGTTTGGATTAGTAATTTACATTCCGCAATTTGACACTTCTATCTGCAACTTTCATATTTATTAATGTTTCCCTGCAGTTATCCACTGATAAATTTGTATACATTTGAACATAAAAGCTTAAATCTCAATACTGCAATACCAATTTTCAGATTTCAAGGTTGTAACTCATAGGGTTTTTAAAGATCTGGTGTTTCATTCAAACGAGGTGAGTGCATGTAGCAGAATAAGCCTTTATAGTCTTATGGAATAATATTTGATAACTAACTTCTTTGTAGGAAGCGTTGAAGCTAGGGGCATGACATTTTGCATGAATGCAGTCTCAGGGGTTAGCTGGTAACCCCCAAAATTTTAAAGTTCTACCATGCAGGGTTTTAAAGATCTGTGTTTAAATTCGGATAAGTGAAAGCATGTATGCAACAGAGTAGTGCTTTATGCTCATAGGGAAGCAATATTTTATAGGGGGCTTTTAGTAGGAAGGATTGCGCTCAGGGACCTGAAAATTTGCATGGATATAGTCTTAGGGGTTAACCAGTAAACCACAAGGTTCTACCATGCAGGGTTGCAAAGATATATGTGTTCAATATAGGCAAGTGAAATGTTGCATATAGCAGTATAGCACTCTGGTAATGAAGAAGCATTTCTGATAGCTGGACTTTAGCTGAAATTTAACGTACAAGTGTTGTAGCTAGAGGGGTGAAACTCGGGGTGTAAGTAGTAGTAGGTGAGCATTTCTGACCCTGAAAGTTTCATGATTTTACTATTAATGGTTTTCCTGCTATGAATGTTCAAAGTTACAATGCCAAACAGGTGTTCTACAGCAGAGTAGAGAGGGTGTGTCCCCTCCTCTGTTTTATATTGGCTGGGATGATGGAGAAGCATCCTGTAGCCATGGTAACACTGCCTGCTATGGGCGGGAGAGTTCTCTTTCTTCCCGATCTCATTCTCCTTCTGCTTTTGTCGGCCAGCCAGCACGCAGCGCATGTAACATAGACTTTATAGCTCCACCGGCTCCCCTAGATGGTCCCCTGCACCCCCCTGACAGCCACACCCGGCGTATAAGACGACCCCTGACTTTTGCACACATGTTCCTGTGTTCAAAAGGTGTCTTATACGCCGGAATATACGGTATATAAAAATATAAAAAAAATATGTTTACATATTCGGACAATAAGACGAGCATACATTTTTCCATTGATTTAATGGGTAAAAAGTGTGTCTTTAAGTACAAAAAAATATGGTATTTATCTTATTTTTGTTTTCCTTTGATTTGTCTGTAAACCTTCGCATTTCACTCCCAACCCAGGTGAAATGCAGCAAGTATTGGCCTGATACCACTGAAACATATGGAGATATTCGCATTACTTTGCTCAACACAGAAACTTTGTCAGAATATACAGTGAGGACGCTTGCTTTGGAAAGGGTAAGAAACAAAATAACAATAAATGGGCTTGTGAATACTGTAATTTAGCATTTATAAAAAAAAAATTATATCTAAATGCTATACATTCCCAAAGTGAGATGGCAAATTCTCTAAATGCAGAAACTCTCTTGTTCAATATTTGGACACTTAAGTTTTCATTTAAAATTTTTAGTGAATTACCAAGTTAAATAAAACAAAAAATATTGTATGCAGTTAAGCACCATTAACGTAGCAAGTTTTGTGGATTTTTTAGTTTCTGAGAAAGGCTGAGGCTCCACTGGGGCGGTTTGGGAGCAGCTGAGCCGTGGTTTTTAGATACACCTGAACCGCTCCCATTGTCCCCAAAGGGTCAGTCTCCATGCTGCGGCCTGTGAAAAAAAGCTCAGTTGACTGAGTTTTTGGAGCCGCACCACGCCCGAGACGCCTGGCGTTCAGATGCAGTTTCAACGCGCTTTTTAGCTCATTGAACACTCCACAGTAGTGGAACAAAAACCACACAGTACAGACACCTCTGGCTTTCCCCTTTGGGGAAATGACATGCCAGTGGTGTGTTATTGCCTGCGTTGGGCTACTTTGCCCCAAACCTGACACTGGTAAGCAATGGCCGCATTTAGTGACGTGATTTTGTTTGTTCATTTTTAATTAATATGGTGCAGTATTGCAACATGGTGAAAACAGCTCCACAATAGTGGGTAAGCCTCTGACAGGGGCCATGGATAAGTCATGTGGTGGCATGGTACATTCCTCATCCATAATTGCTTCTTAGAGAAAAGAAAACATTAAAGCAGGATGTGTGTCAATGGTTGGGTCAAAGTAAAGCAAAGACAACTAAAAGCAGACACCCAATCTAATTGCTGATAAGCTACTATATAGGAATGTTTACATTTTAGGGCCCATACATGCTATTTTTCAGGAGATGGATGGTTAAAAGAACTGCTTCCTCATCTTATATAATGGGTTCTCTCTCCAGCTCATATGTCCCAAAGTGCTGAAAGGTGGAGAACCATTACATGTGGCATGGTTAGCAGGTATCCATACACAGGGAAGTATTGAATACTTTCCGCAGTTGTTCAGTTGCATCAGTGTTTTGAAACATGCGCCAGCAGAATGGTTGACACAGATTACTGCTTTTTCTCTTTTTTTTGCTTTTACCTAGAAAAAAGATTTCTCTTGTCTGCAGTAAACTTGTGCCATTGTTTTCCATTGTGGGCCAGGATTACTTGACTGATATTGATGTTGAGAGTTAAATGCAAAGTTTATCCTTTTCTTAAATTTCTTCTAGATTCACCAAGGCTTACCTAATGTATATTTGTTTGTTATGCCCCCCTAAAGTACCTTGAACTGTTTTGCTACTTTGAATTGTATATCTCAAATTAGTCCTGATTTGTGAAAAGGCACCTTGAATATAATAGCTTTTTAGCAACAAGATCGGATTTTCACCTCTGCATTAGACGCCCACTCATAAATATGAGGATAAAGCACTTGATTTGATATTGTGGAGAGAGAAAATGATCTGACTGCATTTTTGTTTTGTAGGCAGCTCCTTTCTCACCTTAGTGAGCTATAACCAATCTTGTCTGCAAATTAGATGTTCCCTGTCAGGTACTAATTTTCCTGATGAATGATAGAGGATAACGCACCTGTTTTCCTTTCTTTAGCGTGGTTATACTGCTAGACATGAAGTAAAGCAGTTCCACTTTTTGTCATGGCCAGAACATGGCGTACCATTCCATGCCACAGGCTTGCTTGCCTTCATACGTAGAGTCAAGTCCTCTACACCCCCTGATGCTGGACCCGTTGTTGTACATTGCAGGTCAGTAATAGGGTGTGCACTGTTTTCCTAATGTGTTTCATCAGTTTGTCCTTTTATCAATATGTATTTCTTCTTACAGTGCGGGAGCTGGAAGAACTGGCTGCTATATTGTCCTGGATGTAATGCTGGACATGGCAGAATGTGAAGGGGTTGTGGATATTTACAACTGTGTCAAAACGCTGTGTTCTCGGCGTATAAATATGGTTCAAACACAGGTAAGTTCTGGTTAGAAATATATGAAGTGATAAAACGGTACAAGCCAAGTGTTTGCCTACTCTTTGTTTCATTTTGATCCAGGAACAGTATGTTTTTATCCATGATGCTATCTTAGAGGCCTGTCTTTGTGGCGATACAGCAATACCTGTGTGCGACTTCAAACAGACATACAAGGAGATGCTGCAGATAGATACACAGAGCAATTCAACACACCTAAGGGATGAATTCCAGGTACCATACCATTACAGACCATTTACTATTTTTATTAATATGGTTGTATTGAACAACTCAAGAGTTCTTTATATTGTGCTGGTGGGTGCTATTAGCAAAAACATGGTCAATTATAAAGCTATTGTTTGACCTTTCCCTGAAGATTAGGTCAGGGCAGATATAAATACTGTAGCGAGGAGATTAGGCAGAATACAAATAAAGGGAAACTATAGCCAAACAGAAAAAGGTCTGCATGAGTAGAAGAGTCACAATTGAAAGCTATATGACTTGTTTTTAGTTCATAACTTTTTATTGAGTTATATTAAGAACATAAAAATAAACTTGTCAACATCCAATCTAGTTTGTGCAGACAACACATTCAAAATTTTTTAATAAATTGCTTTGCATAAAGGTCCCGCTCGAAAACAGGAATGGCCGTATTAGATATGGACCAGATAGATATGCATGGCGCTCGAAGCGGCCATCGATCTGGCCCATATCTATACGTGTGTTCCCAGCTTTAGTCTGATAAGTCCTTAGAGGTCTTTCAAAGGAGCAAGGAGAGATTAGACAGCTAATGGAAAATGTATAGAAGGGTCACCCTCCAGAGTTCTATATGTTTACCAAGGGATTAATATAAAAAGTATAGTGGACTTTATGTTCAATACACATGTCCAAAGTATTAATTAAGGGTTTCCATTTTTCAAAAAGTAAATGAGTTTTTGTGTTTGTTTAGAGTCACGTTGAATCAATCCACTTATGACTTATCTAAAAAGAGTTTCTACAGAGTTTTTATAGGGTAGAAAGTTAACATTGTTAACCCATATAATTTTCTCCTTACAGACTCTTAACTCAGTGACCGCACAGCTTGGTGTTGAAGAATGCAGTGTTGCTTTGTTACCGCACAACAGAGATAAAAACCGCAGCATGGACGTCTTACCACCTGACCGTTCCCTTCCCTTACTGCTGTCCGCTCATGGAGAAGACACTAGCAATTACATTAATGCTGCTCTTACAGATGTATGTTATCCATCATTGGAGTACAAACTGTATAGAAAGTGTCTAAAATCGTCAATATTTTTTTTACTTGCCCTGAAAAAGGGGTAAGAGTGTTTTTACAGCAAGTGTAAATTTTATATTATTACTGTAATGCATACCTGAAAGCATTTTTGGATGTGATTTTTCACATTTTTCATTTGTTCACTAGGCTATATTTTCGTGATGGCATTTTATTTACAGAAGTTGTAGATTCTCACTCTTGCTGCGCTCTGTAGGTCAGGTAGCACAAGTAAGCAATGTTTCTGAACAAGTACCGTTAGAAAAATCCAATACAAAATGAGACACCTAGAGAGTATATTGTTGTCAGGGAATCATTGGGGAGTCTAGGCTGTCTGCAAAACTGGACATAGAGAACACAAAATTAGACCACTATATAACTAGGCAGAAAGCACAGCATGTCATTGTTAGCACTCCTTTTAAAATATTAGCATTGCTAAGTACACAAACTAATTACAATTTTCTTTAAAAAGCCCCATGCTTCACGAATTAATTGGACAGAAATCGGACAAAGAAATCTAAAAACAAATTTCAGTATTCAACCAATCACTGCTTTGCTGCTTGGAACCCAGTTTCTATCACTTTTAAATTGAGTAAATTTACAAAAACAATCCAGTTTATAAACAGTTTATTAAATATTGGCTTTTACTGTTAGATCAAACAGAAAAACAAACTGTGTATAGAAACCTAAAACTAAATGAAATCATGCACTCTTCTGTACTATGCCCAGGTATGGAAAAAGTACGGTGGTTATTATATATCCAAGCTTTCTCTGATATACTAGTGCTGCTCATTCATTATGTTTTGGGCCATCTATCTGGCCCATATCATATGCGGCCATCCCTGTTATCGAGCAGGATCAATCCTGCTTGAAAACAGGGATCTCGGACATGACTGTAAACCACGGTCGATGTCCTTAGCTGTGCATGGAGGCCACAAGGTCTCCATGCAAAGCATTGGCTGAGCTGGAGAGAGAGCAGAGCTGTGTCTATTGCTCCTCCAATATCTGACAGGGAACATCGAACTGATCCAATGTCGAGCCATGTGTTCCCTACTCCACAGTAGGCCACATGAGTTTGAGTTTTTAATACTCATGGCAATAAAACTATATTATTTTGCCCTGTTATTTTTAACTGGAGTATACATTTTAATGACTATTATATCTTTTCATGCATTCATGCGTCTTGATGTATTACTTAGTATCTGGTTTGAAATGACATCACATTATATTGTTTGCTGTTTTACAGAGTTACAAGAAAAGTTCACACGTCATTGTTACTGTACATCCTCTCCAAAACACAATAACAGACTTCTGGAGGCTAGTCTATGACTATGGGTGTAGCAGCATTGTCATGTTAAACCAACTTAATCAATCTAATTCTGCATGGGTAAGAGAATGACGTACAATTTGTTGAAATATGATTGCTGACCCTATCATGTTACACAGCTATACACTAAAAAGTACCATTCACACGTCATCTGAAAATGCAGCGTTTTTTTAGCACCCATATGCCGATATGGATTTTATAGGTGTCACGTTGGGTGACACCGGAGCAGCGGTGACACCGGTGGATCTCGGGTGTGGACCCACTGGACCAACTTGCACGATTGGCAAGGGTGCATTCGGGGGTGCGGAGTCTAAGGGACTACCCGGTATTCACCAGAGCTCCCCGCGAAGGGACTTGGATTTGGCTGCGGGTAATCCCCAGGTCGCAGTCCTCAGAAGCAACCGTGCAAGCTGGGTAGCTGAATAGGTACGAGGTATCAATACGGAAGTCTATATACACTTGCCAAGGTCGGTAG
>CM070033.1:110119360-110142829 GCA_036250615.1 Ptychadena robeensis | reverse complement strand
CTGGAAGGTTAACCCAAGGTGTCCTGGATATCAGAGCTGGAAGCAGACACAGATCCACCATTCCTGTTAGGATCTGTGACAATAGGGTTTTAGACAAGAGTGCCTAACCACTATGTGCAGGTGCTTAAATTGCTCATGTGGATGCTCCCTAAAGCTTTATAGTTATATTTATCTATTATTAAATGTTGTTGCTAGAAGTGAAGCATGAAGTATTTTTATATATCCTCTACATAAAATAATACCTACAAGTACTTTCCATTAAAAACTTTAATTTGAATTAATTCAGGTATCTGTACCATCTACCTTTCAGCACACCAAGATATAATTTCAGTGCTGTACTAACCCTTATTTGATCTTTCCCAGCCCTGTTTACAGTACTGGCCAGACAGTGGGATCTCCAGATATGGACCAATGGAAGTTCAGTTTGTATCTGGCTCCGTAGATGAAGATGTTGTTACCCGTCTGTTCAGGGTACAAAACATAACAAGGGTAAGTTACCAGTAGTAAGTAGTAACTTTTAAGTCTTCCAAAGAAAGGTTTACTTAAAAAAACTGTTATTTCTGGGACATCCTTTCCAATTTATCATTTAATTGTAAAAGTAGAGTAGAAGAACTAGGTCAGGTAGGTACCCTTAAAGTTATTTCCTCCAGATGGCAGGGTTTTGGGTAGCTCAATGAGGGAACATCTTTAAAGCACATCAATGAGAAACCACTAGGCAGATACTGTAAATCAACCATATATATGGTTTTAGCACCAACCTTGCTGACCACTGCAGCTGTTTAAATTAAGAAGACATTGTGTCCCCTTACAGATTTTCGTTTCATCTTGCTTTGCGTTTGGGTTTTGCAATTCATAATTTAAACCCCTTTCACATATTTAAACTAGAATTCTATCTTTTTTTATAATTTTTGAAGTGAGAAAAATGAGTACAACAAAGATCTAAAATGTTTCATGGATTCCAGTCGACAGTCTGCAGATAACGACATATTCATTTTAGGGAAAGAATTCAAAGAGTAAAAACACATTTAAATATTGCAGTACTAAAAATCATCATCTTTTGAACTCTTGATAGGAATGTAAAGTATATTCTATTTATGAGTCACTGCCTTAGAATACATTAAATTGGATTTCTTTGATAGACAATCTTTGCTTGTGTTTGCGCTGTCTCGTGCTTATCTGAAATTTGCATGCGGTCAGTGTAGCTGATGCTTCAGATATTCTCTGTATTTATCTGTCTTCTTGGCTGTTTGACGCGCAGGTTCGATTTGTACATTGATTTTCTGTAGGCCATGTCTGATTATTTTTTTTATACATCTACTTAGAAACGCTGCTGTTGTAAAAACTTAAAAGACACTAATGGTGCAGTGTTTTAATGTCTTTATCATACAATATATATGTACAGTATCTATTATCTATTTTTTTACTCAAACTTTTATATCTTTATCCTATTCCTTACTTTCTCTTGAATCAGCCACCCCCTGTTGTTAAGCATTACACCGGTATATGTGGTCTTTTGTCCCATTCAACAGGTTGGTTGAGAATGTGTTGGACACCTTGCTGGGAACCATGTCACCCCCCCCCCCCTTCTCCCCATGACAATTTGTTTAATGTCTTGAGACGGCAGTGGGGTTGCAGTTTTAGGGTTGCTGACACTTGCCCAACCCTGTGAATATAGCCTATGTATGCAACCAATCTCTATAAGGTCTTTAGATATGGCTTTTGATGCTGTATATGACACAAAATATGCATTACTATACTATGTTGTTCCCTAATGCTCAAATTATACCTTAAAACATGTTTTGTTATATAGAAATGAAGAATAATGTCTTTTAGCTATGCATGCTGTCCTTTCTCCATTAACAAATGCTTATACAAGTCAGTATAGATTGAAAATGTTATGTGCGGCCTTTTAGTGATGCTGAGGGCCGCACTTGTGGCCCTCCATATCAACTTAGTTGCCCACCACTGGTGTACAAGCACTCTTGTGTGAAATGTATAGATATATAAATCTATTTAAAATTGTATGATAATAGCTGCATTTTTAAGGGGGCTTGGGGTTATTTTGGGGGTTTTGAAGAAAGGATCATATATAGGTGAAAGCGAAAGAATGTATAAATGTAAGTGATGATTTTGGTTATCCTTTATTTAACAGAGAGAATGATTTGATGTAAAGATAAAACAAGACAGATTTTTAACAGTTTTAAGGTTGACATTGTTGACCTTGTTTTTTCCAATGGGAGGTAACCCATATTAATGAGTGTTCACCTTTTATTGATTCGACTGCAGAAAACTAAAGGCTGCTATTGGTTTACTGTACATTATCATTTCACCATGCTCTGCTTTCTTAAATAGATATGACAGTGTTATGATACATAGTGAGAAAGACACATGATGTCTCTTCTGTGTGTTTTATTTTGTTTTTCACACATATTTTGTAATAACTTTGTGCTTTAGGGCTCAGATTGTTAGTAGCAAACGTGTTGTTTCCACCAACTGAAACCCCCCCACTGTGACAATTTGGCATTCCCTGGGCAGTCATCCATTATGATTACATAGGGAAAGTTGTCAGTATATGACTACCTCTACCCAAGTGCCTGCTGTTCCGGCGCTGCAGGACTCTCTTGAGCCTTAAGGTAGATTAAGTTTTCCCACTCATTATTACTGCAGAATCTCACAAGAATAATATGATAAGTGGCAATGTAACCAACTGAAAAAAGTAAAAATTACAAAGTATTGTTTTGCATATGGAAAATACTATATTTTTTCAGACTATAGGTTTTTCATTAAATGTTATATATTTTGTTCTTGCTATATAATTGCTTGTCTTTTTCATTTAAAAATATTCAATGACTAAATACGAATACTGGAATGAGGGTTGTGCAGCTTCCATATTATGGAAGGATAACCAGGATATAAGGAGTTTGTTTTGCTCGTGTCCCCTTTTTTCTCACTTTTTTTTAAGAAAACGTACCTGTGTTTTGTATATAATCATAAGTTTTTGGGGCTTTAGAAGAAAATTAACAAATCTATTTGGTTGAGTATATTATTTTAATAATATTTTACTTTAACTTATTGGCAGCTATGTTTACCAGCCTGATTTTGCCACATATACCGTGTTTTTTGGACTATAAGACCCAGTTTTTAGGGCAGGAAAACCAGAAAAAAAAAAGATTTAATATATAAGTTTTCACATCAATTGGGTTAATGCAATGAATTAAATGAATGCAATATTCAATTCAGCCAGTAGATGTCACTAGCAGCTGTACACTCTCAGTACAACACGTCATTCTCCACACTGATCGGGAGAAGAGGGGGGCAGAGCAGAGTCTCCTACTCTCCTCTCCGGCTGGCTTTTAATGTGTCCGTGGGAGCTGCAGAGTGATTGCAGTTTCCACAAAGGGAGAGAGGGAAAGATGGCAGTTCATCTATGCCTCTCTTCATTGCTTATGCCAGCAGGGCAAACATACACAATATACACATATACAAAAACCGAAGTATGGCCAAGGAATTTGTAAAAAAAGATTCAGAATGTTAGATAAGCATTTGTAAGCTATACTCTGAAACCAGATATGCATGTCCTTCCTTCCAAACAATAACCACTTTCCATTTCATCCTCTCTTCCTAAAAGTCAAAGATGATAACTTGAATGGCAATTAGAAATGTTTGTTTCTGGTGAGCTAGGCATATTCTAACTTTATGGTTAGAACACCAGCAAAATGATTGATGTATCTTGTCAATTACACATATTGTTCAACATGTTTTTATTATGAAAGGGTTAGATTGCATTAACCTCCCTGGCGGTATGTCCTTATCCTTATTTAAACAGCGCGGTATGGGCAATCAAAGCAGAGTACAAACTACAAACTGACTTGCTCCGAACTGGGTTCTAGCAAACTGCCTGGGAGGTTAAGGGTATTCTCATTATCTCTTATGGGAAAAATTAACTTGACTTACAACCTGCCCTTGTGAATAATTTAAGTTCTTACATCAAGTGTCAGCTGTAAAACCATATTGTATTTTCATTAGCATTTCATTTTGCTGTTTTAGGATGAACATCTGCTGGTTAAGCATTTCCAGTATCTACGCTGGTCCCCTTACAGAGATACTCCAGACACTAAAAGATCATTCCTACAGTTACTTTCCATGGTAGAGCAATGGCAGGAACAGAACAGAGAACACAGACTACTTGTACATTGCTTGTAAGTATAATGCAATGTTCTGTGCAGATCCAGCTGTTTATTTCTTTTTGTTTTTTTCCATAACTACTCATTATGATCTTGTGTTGGTGCTAGAAACGGAGGAGGTCGAAGTGGAACGTTTTGTGCCTGTGCCATGCTCTGTGAGATGATTCGATGTCACAGTGTTGTAGATGTCTTCTACGCAGTGAAAAGTCTAAGAAACGTTAAGCCAAATATGGTAGAATCTTTGGTAAGGCAAATTTTAATTTATACAAATATACAGACATAAACAAAAGATTAAAATCAAACCTGTATACATTTTTTTTATAATTAAAGCTAAAGTAATGCTCTTATCTGGAATCAGTCTCTCTTTTTAATAGAGATCTGTCATACTCCTATCCAATAAGTGTGCATTATATGGTCAGTAAGGTCCTCACATTAGACCGGGTGTAAGTTGTTATCACTTAGTAAATAATGTACAGTAGTATTACCAGCTCACCCATATGCACATATAGGTGATACTTCTAATGCAATTACATGCTAACAATAGTAACAAGTAAATATATTTTAATCCTATGTAAAATAGTAGCCCTTGAACTTGGCAATTATTTCTGAATCTCCTTATCTCCCTTAATATTTAAACATCATGCATATGATAAAAGACTATATAGTCAGTATAGTCAAATTTACAAAAGCATGGACCTACAGCCTTTTTTGTTCTTTTGTTTATTTTTTAAGTCAAGACCCTCTGTATGCATACTGTCTTAATATCCACAGAGCATTGGGTTTTGTTCCTATCCCTATATATAGAGTTCCTTTGGGATTTATAGATAAGCTTTGCATTGGGGTTAGCATTAGTGGGGAAGCTGGGATTGCAGGGAAACATCCCCAAGCCCCTTCTGTCAGAGACTTATGCCTGTACAAGCATAGTTTTATGCTGACAAGGTAATTTTAAATCCCTTGTAGTTTCTCGTATTCATAAATATTTAAAAGAGAAGATATACAGCTAGCTTGTAAAAAAAAATTCTAAGGCTTGGGTGTGGCTATTCTGTTCTCGCTTATTCAAAGTTTGTGAAACAAATTTGCATTTGAGAAATGCATGAATTTAGCCTCCATCAGCAGGACTTTCTTTTTAAATTAAAATTGCAATACCAAATGAAGCCTAGATGATGGTGGTCTCTTAAGGTAGCAATACATGGTTCACTTAAGGTGGCCATACACGGTTCGATAATTTTCTTTTAATCGATCGGGAACTTAAGATTTTAGGAAAATTGAGCACTGAACAACTTGTTCATTTGAACAAAAAATCGATCTAAGGTTATTGGACATTTTCATAAATTTTTATCGAATTGGTAACCATCAAATGTAAAGCGATCATGTCAAGTATTTTTATTAGATCGTTTTTGTTCGATCTAATACATTTGAATGAAGCTATTTCCTGTAAAAAAAAATCTTTTTTTAATTTGAGTACATCCGAACGACATTTAATTGGAAAATGGAAAGAATAGATCTGTTATTGGCACCATCAAATCTATCATCAATTTGTGCATAAATCTATACGTGTACGGCTAGCTTTAATCTGCCGCCCTTGACACTTGTCTGTATACCACCTCTGCAGTCCCCGAGAAAGGAATGAATATTCTTTCTTCTTGTCTTTCTTCTCTAACGTCTTGTAAATATGGTTTAGAAATAGAACATGAAACAACACTAGGATTGAATTGTAAGAATAGTACTCACTAGTAAGAGGGGGAAGTATAATAAAACACTGGAAGATAGTAACTCTCACAATACTTTACTATTACCAAGTAGAATTTCTTTTTTTTTTGCTTTAACTTTAGCTGAGGTAAGGCATACAGACGCTTCATGCATACCAAAAAGGAAAATAAAATCTTATAGGGGTCAGGGGTTCCCAAACTGGGGGGTGGGCCCCCCTTAGCGGGTGCGAAGGTATCCCAGGGGGGCACTGGCCCTCATTCTTAACCTGTGTTTGAATAGGGAGGGGGGCTCGATAATGTTCCCTAATAGAAAAGGGGGGCCTTCAAGGAAAGTTTGGGAACCATTGTTATAGGTGATGACATTTGTTTATTGCTATGGCTACCACTAATTACTAAACCCTCTGTCTTTCTCTGCAGGACCAATACCGCTTCTGCTATGAAATTGCCCTGGAATACTTGGAATCTTATGATGCCAGATAGCATCCATTGTCATGTGGATGGCAACCACATAGCCTTTGCCTTGTGGATGAGGGATGTGCCAAATGGATATGTTATTTTTGGAGCCAAAATGAAACACAATTCAGTCACCTTTCATAATGCAGTACAATAAGGGCTTCTCTTAACTATCCCTACAGGACAAGGACGGGGTTTATAACTGGAAGTCATGAGAGTTGTTACCTGTACATATTTACAGCTGTACATAGAAGTGTGATTATGGAAGGCATAGCTCTGGTTCTCATTTTGTGGAACTAGCAGCAATTAAGCTATTTTATTTGTAGTGGTTATTTGTAAAGGATAACTCCTGGAAATTATGTTCAGTTGCTGGGTATACAGTGCTGCATAACATATTTTCTTCTGATCAGCCTACACTGAGCAATTCATTCACCCCTGCAACCTATACTGTCTGCATTAAGTGACGTTCCTATGGAAATATATGAAAAATCTGACACCACAACAAGATCTAGGCAACAGGGACAGGAAGATCAGGGTTATCTACTCTTACTGTATACACTCAACGGAGTTATCCTTTTGGTAGTATAAAGTAATTCAGACACAAAGAAGTGCCTGCAAATGCACAAACAAATCTTGCTGGATCTTTCGAACACCAGAAACTTGGGAAGAGCTTTTATGCAAATTTGTTTTTTTTTTGTTAAATTCATTTTTTAAGTTGTGAAAGTTGAGAATTCACTTTTCTCTCCTACCTTCTGTGGGTCTTATTGTTCAGAAGGGTATCTTCTCAAAGTTTTGGATATTGTATATACAGGCATTATGTCTGCATTTCATTTATGCTATCCATCCGAAAAGCCAGACTAATATCAAGTGTACTACAAAATGAGGTTCATATATATGCAAATAAAGGTATTCCCACTACAAATTAAATAGGTTTTCTGGTGTCAGTGGTATACGAGGACCCTGAATTGTGTATTATCAGCCTTCGCCTTTATCTCTCCATATGTGAACTTGTCATAAGGTGGGAGGGCAAAGTATTGGGGTCTAATTGCATCACCCAAAAGACAAGCAAGTTACTGTGTCTTATTTATATGTATAATGGATGTCCCCTAGCTATTCTTCTACAGTATGCCACTATATACACTGAGTTTGCAGTCATGATCACTATTTGTATATAATGCTCAACCATGTATAAACCCCACAAGTTATGAAGGGGTTTTTCAATGCTTTACTGTACTCAAATAAACTGCTTGTTTTTATTTCCCTGTATTGTGATTAAGATATGCAAGGACATGGAAATGAGGCATGATTTCCAATTCTCGAACATTACTATGAAATGCCTCAAGCGACTTTGTGATAGGTCAGTGTGGGTGAGCGTACATACATCTAATTCATGCTTATTGAAGGCATGAGGCTCTTGACACTGAGATTTTCACATTAGGAAGAGCTGAGAGGTGTGTGCTGATGTGTCGGTTTGTAAGTATTATTTATCTCTCCCTGATGACAGTTTATTAGGAGGAGATGAAAAGTCTGTGTCTGCATATTAGATGGAGATGACACGTCGGAGTCCTTCATCTCTAGAGACAAGACATGGGATCCTGTGCTTAGCTGTCTGTCTGCAGGAGATTATAGAAGATATGGTCGCTGCCTTTTCAGTATTTTGGATCATGTGCCAATGCTGCAAGTAAGGACTCAGCCAACTGCTGTCTTGTTCTGCAGTGGATTTCATTTTCTTCCTTGCAGGGGTTATTAAAAATATATATTTGGCAGATAGGCATTTGGTCATTTGTCCTTGTGTGAGAGAGCAGGCCAGCTTCTGTCTGCAATGCCTACAGTTTGATTCATTTGCTCCTTGATAGGTCCAGAGGTCAGCAGCCTGTTAACTCTGGAAAAGCCATCACAGATAAAGCTGACATTGCTCATTACTTTTCTCAGTAACCGTAAACAAGATGTTGAAATGCTCTTTTAGCAAAGTTAATGTACCTAATAGTTCATCAGGCCCTACAGACATATATTTTATTAATATCTTGCTTTTTTTTTTCTTTTCATTTGTTTGTGCCTTCCATATCAGTATCACTAACCTTGTGCCCAGAAACCTATTACTACCTTGGAACATTTACTGTCATTTTAAATTGGGATATCTGAACTGTGATAATGCTTAAAATATAGCCTAACTTTAAAATCTCAAAATACCTTGTATTATATACATTGGATGTTACTTCCCCTTTTGCATTGACAGATATGCATCCCGTTCCAAATTATTAAAAAAATATTGTCCTGTGATTTTCCAAAATAGGAGTATGCAGTCATCAACCATGAGGGCATAATTTAAATGTTGCTGAACAAACCCCCAAATAATTACAGTATTAAAAAAAATTCTCCGTTTTAGCTTATTAAGCATAGAAGGTCAAAACCAGAGTTTCAAAACATTTTATAGGAGCCCCACCATGAAATTCTCTACTTGCAGCCAATGATGCAGAGGTATCCCTTGCAGCATGGGATGGTGCATTGACACGCCTGAGGATGATTTTGTTTAAAAAAACACAGGTTCTTTTTGTACCATAAAAGAAAGAGGTCAGTCACAAACTCCACATATTACCAACCATTTACCACTCCATCCATCTGGTCCATACTGGGTTGCACAACACTCCTCTGTAAACAAGTCTGTTAGAAAATGAGTCGTCTTGAAGTTCTGGTCCTCCTGCAGCAATTTCTGCTTGTGAGTATTTGTAAGGGTAACTGCAATTCTCTGGAGGATACTGCACCATGATGTTCCTGGGACTCCAGAGCCACCGGCAGCTTCAAATACCTGTTTGCTGCTTTTTAATGGCATTTAAGCTGGCAGAAGCCTTCCTCATTTTTACACACAAACCTGTGTGTGCTCTGAGTTGGTCACAAATCTTTTACAAGTATGATGATTATGCTTAGCTTTTTGTGAAATATCTAAAGGTTCCATATATTGTCCAAGGCATTCAAATAATTTCTGCTTTTCGGCAGCAGAGATCTTTTTTCTTTACCATATTGCTGAAAAAATGGAAGGACTCTACCTGAGTATACTCCTTGTCCGCAATCCATCTATACATCATCATGTCCATTGCTGTGCCATTAATTGTTGTAATACTATCTGATCATATGTATCTGGATATTGGACTTTTAAAGTTTATTTATTAAATGCATGTTTTATGTTCATCCAAAGTAACAACGATCATACATAAGAAAAAATACCAACATGATGGATAGCTGTTTGATTGATTTCTTGATAGATTCTGGTCAATCGCTTAAAGGTGGGCGGCCATTGATTCCTGAACGATTGATCTCCGTGAACACGTGCTGCAGCTGATTATTTGGCTTTAGACTCCTCAGAGTCTCATAACAACCACCATAAATCAAACCATATCCTACGACATAATAGACCCATCACTTTGAAGTTGATTGGCCACAGCAGCCCATTCATCAGCAAAATAGAATTTCATAGCATTTGAAAAAAAACTTTTTAAACAACATCAAAACATAATACAAATATGTAAACAACACTAAATTACCAGGTTCCACGATAAATAGGTCTGCTGTAGGTCTGCTGTAACCTGAAGCAGATTAGGTTCCCAAACCTGCAACATCACCCACTCAGGATAATAGTCACTGCAGACCCATAATTAATCCAGATATAATTTGATCACTCTATTTTGACCATAAAACACCATACCATAGAGGGGTTCATCAACTATTTACACCAATGATACCTTATCCACCTTAATGGGGTCAACCCCAGAGCCATGACGCATGTACCTACACAACATTTACAAGTGGGAAATTTTCACACCTCTGCTGTCTGCTTTCACACCTCTCGTGTGGCAGAGGGAGTCTGCTGACATATTGCAGACTCCCTCTGCCACACCCAAACAAACCACCCTGGGACTAGTGATGGCGCGAACCCTCCCTGGGGTGTCCGCGAACAGGGCGGGTCGAACTTCAAAGATGTTCGCCGTCCGCTCTGTTCGCGGACATATTCAAATTCCCCGCCTCTAGGCGGGGAATTTGAAACGGAGAAACCGGATGTGACGTCAGTGATGTCACATCCGGTCCGTGGACCGCAACCTGGAACGCATAGTTCCTGGTTACGGCCGCAGGATGTGACGTCACTGACGTCACATCCGGTTTTTCCGCCGGTCTTCTCACTACAAGACCGGCTTCTGTAGTGAAAAGATTCTTCCTCCGGCAGGATTACACAGGTTGTGATCCTGCCGGAGGAAGAATTTAGACCTTCTTCTGGCCGGCGAACAGTACGGGTCGAACACCCGTACTGTCCGCCGGCGAGGCGAACGGCGAACATGCCGTGTTCGCGGCCGAACTGTTCTCCGGCGAACAGTTCGGCCCATCTCTACCTGGGACCACACCTTTCTTCAGCTTTACTGTGCAATCAGGTAAAATCACCTCCTATACTCCATTTTGCTCCTCTATCAGCTCCCACAGCTTTGCAAAATTTATCCACAGTTATTGTCATGCTAATTGCTCATTTTAGTACAACACATCCCTTTGCTGAATTGTAACTTTATTTAGGATGCCATTGTACAACATTACTCGACTTAGTTTAGTAGTTGAACTTTTTATGATATTAGATCTTTAACAATCTTTTGTTTTACTTTTAACACGTTTCTTTAATCTAAAGCGGTATAGTAATTGGCTCAGATTTTGATTGTTCTGTGCCACTGTGTCATGGTATTTTGGAATAATGGTTTAATGTGGCTTTACACAGTTCTTTCATTTTAAGTATTTATAGCCATGTGTCTTGATCAAACGTCTGTCGATATTGCCCATCTGTCTAAAACTCATTCTCTGCTTTCTGACATGTCAGATGTCCAAGCTTCATGGCCAGCAAATGTGTTTGATGCCTTTACTTACATTCCTCATTATCACATTCTATGCCAACCTGCCTAAGATATTCTGTATGTTTTCCTTTTTAATGTGTTGCTTCTTAAAAAAGCCATAGTAAGCACCATGGTTTACTGAGAGACATCTTTATAAAGAAATTCCCATAAGTCTTCATAACAGGGGTTGTGATTCCCTTGGCAATTTGCCGGCTTGTAGCCAATTCATAAATCGTTATTAAAATCTGAGGCTACTTTGTACATACTCCAAGTCTTTATTGATGTTTTGCTTAAGAATTGTGAGATAAGCATATCTACTGATTTGGTGAGCAATTATACAGTAAAAAATACTAAAGTGTAAGTATACCTAAAACTTTAATTTTCCATTTTGCATAAATTGTTTAAGGGTTAGTACCACTGGAAAGTTATTATTGGTGTATGTTTTCATGTATGTATGCAGATTCACCCTCTGTAATTACCTTAGGGACGATCGCTATCTAGACAAAAAGTGAATAATGTAATTAATTTTAAGGAGTTTTTTAAGGAGTTTTTTTTATTTGTAATTTTAAGGAGTTCTTTAGAATTAAAAGTTCAGCAGACCTCATACAAAGTGAATTGACTTTATGAATGGAGCACAGTTGTTAAGCATCCTGGATAGGTCTGGCAGCTTGTTGATTGATATCACTTGTTATATAAAACTGCTGTTTAGGCTTAGGGTATGTTGCCATTGTATAATAAAATACAAAAGTAGGAGTTTGTGAAAGGAAGAATGTTCTAAAGTCTTGCCAGCATCCACAAAGCATTTTACTTTAACACTTTCTAAGGTTTATCTAAATGTCTAAAAGACATATAAACAGTAAAATAATGAGAATGGCTATTTCATGGTTACCTTAGCTTTGAATCAACCAATTTGCCAGTTTCAGGACCCAAGGATGGTCTCTTTTTATAGTATTGAAGGCATTTTAATGTGGGGCTAAAACTGCATCAGAACTATTCTTTGCAAATAAAATCATAAATGTGCACTGGGCTTTGCAAACAAATCATTTGGTTTTTAATCTATCACACTGTGATGGTTCAATCAACGTTAGACTTACAGTCCATATTAGGTGTGTGTTTGGCAGGGGCACTTACTGGCCACACGGGTAGATTCCCGTGCAATCGACCGGCGATCAATTACAGCGTGGTGACGTCACCACGCTGTAATTGATCGCGGGTCAATCGTACAGTAATCAATGTGCACCACATGGGCACATCAATTACTGGACGATGGAGACCCGGTCCGTGGCTGGCAACGCTGTACCTGAGCTGCAGACACGCACAGGCACTGACCCAGTCAGCCCCCCTCTCTCCTCTCTTCTCCTCTCCTCCTCCTCTGGCAGCTATCTGGTTCGGTGTTGGCCACGCCCCCTTAACACAGGCAGAACCGGATGCCGTGAATACACAGCCTGTCACAGCCTGTGTCTTCTCCGTTGTTTACACCAGCTCCAGCTGTCATCCATTGCATTGAATGGGATAGGGCTGTCCCTATTCAATGCAATGGATTTCGACCAAGGTTTTCCAACATGTTGGAAACCTGTTGGTCGACGTTTTTCGAGCAGAATCCATTGTTCCTGCTTGAAAGGGACAGTGGATGGCTCAGATGAAGTGACAGATGAGAGGAGAATCGGGAGCCGTGAGCGCGCACGCCACCCGATGTTCCTCTAATCTGTTACTCTATCGAGCCGTGTGTGGCTAGCTTTAGTGCTGAGGAAACTTTTGGATTGGTGAACAAAAGATACAAATATGGGCTTGCTTTGGGAGTGATAGGCTCCTTAATGCCACTAAATTTCTGTCCTAGAAATGAACACAACGACACTGTGACAAAGTCCTTTATTTAAAAAAAACAAATAAACATAAATTTTACATTTTCAACATTTGTATTGCCTACCAGCCATGACTATGCACCCCCCTGATTGACATCCCAACATGAAATTACTGTAAATAAAAGATGCACCAATTGATCAACTAGTGATCGGAATCTGAAGGTTTTTTATATAATCGGCACAGATTGGTGACCTGCTAAGCGATCTCTCTGCCCATACAAGCCCCACCCTGGACACTGCTGTCTCTGGGATAATACAGACGTATTGCTAGCTGTGCCTCCCTTTTTGGTTCTGACACTGGGAGGCTGATCTAGACAGGTCCCATCCATAGCAGCAAAACAGCTACCATATTTAAGCACTGGAGCAGCAACAAGTCCTCAGCAGTCAGAGGGAAGGGAAGAAAGTTTTGGGGAGAAGGGACAGGCAGCATTGGTCCCTGGTTCCACCTCCCTCTCTCTTTTGCACTCAGATACTTTTCTAGCTGCATTTCCTACTGCCTGGACCACGAGTTAACCTCTGAGGTGATCAGATAAAATACAGTCCATGATCAAAGTTCCTGCCCTGGATGGATAAACCATGTGGATCTCTGCTGCTGTGGCACTGCAAGTCCCAGCACTTGCGGCTCCACAACAGCTGATGCACCATAGGTTTTTGTATTTAGGTGTCTGGTGGGGTCCCAGGTCATCATGATGTTATTAGGTTTTGGCACTGTATATAATCAGCTGATGTGCCACAACAGAATATTTACTAACCGAGTACAGGAGTCCCCTCGAAATGAGCCCCACCCCTTCCAAGTGTCACTGACAGTTCATTCTGCTATGGACAGGGTACATGTTGAGATCAGCCTCCCCTCTCTGGGTCCCCTGTCCATAGCAGAATGAACTGTTGGTGTCACTGGGAGGCTCACCTCAACGCTACTGATGACTCCGTTGCCTCACTCTCACCAACACCTACCTGCCTGTCAGTACTATGTATAGAGTCGATATATCTATACTGGGAGTTTATGGCAGAGGTGTGCTTATATGACAGTGCTCACCAACACCTACCTGCCTGTCAGTACTATGTATGGAGTCTATATATTTATAATATAACAGTGTTCACTGGCACCTCCCTGCCTGTACAATATATGGAATGTATATATTTATAATAGGAGTTTATGACAGATCTGTGCTTATAGAACAGTGCTCCCCTTCTCTGCACTATATATGGAGTCTATATATCTATACTGGTCGCTACAGGCAGAGGTGTGCTTATATCACAGTGCTCCCCTTCACCTGTCTGTCTTCTGTACTATATATGGAGTCTATTTAGTATATATGCTATATATACCTGTACTACTACTCACACCCCAATTTCACCCCCAGCTACAACACTTACATGTGAAACTTCAGCTTAAAGTCCATCAAATAATGCTTAGAGGAGTGAGACTCAGGGTGTAAGTAGTAGTAGGGGTACGTTACTGACCCTGAAAGTTTCATGATTGTACTATTAAAGGTTTTCATTATATGTATGTTCAAAGTTACAGTTGCAAATGGCTGTTTTAGTTTAGTTTCTACAGCGTTGTTGTTACAGTGTAGCTGCAGATTTAAATAAGATAGATTAGAAAATACATTTAAATGAATGTCATATGCATTTATTACATTACATTAGTTCTTTATAAAAAAAACAATCGGAATCAGCAGGTCACATTTCCTGCAAAATCGGAATCGGCCAAGAAATTTGCAATTGGTGCATCTCTACTGTAAAGCAGCTACAAAAAAAGTCAAATGCTTTGAGGAGGTTCTTTTTAAGCCAAACAAATACTGCAAAGTATGGTTACATGCCTTACCATGTGCTGCCATTCACATTATTTTAGTTGTCAACGCACCATAAATTAGTGAAAGAAACACACAGGAACTTTTGTTCTGACACTGCACAGCACTTCCTCAACAACAATGCACAGGAGTAATCAGACACATTGAATAGGTGTGTTAAGTAAAGGCATTACTGTCAACATGCCATTTAAGGTTAAAATACAGACCACATTTTGACAATGATTGTCTGTTGGGGTTTGATGTCAAATTTCCTGAGGATAATAAAATGCTTCATTTGATCTCTAATTTAGCCCTGCTTGTCCCATTATCATTGGGGGTTATGTATAATTTTAAGAAAAAAAATATTATATACATACATTGTGCATGCGCATATGCCTGAGAAGCACACAAAACTACAAATTACCCTACCCTGGTATGTGTTATTGTATATTTTTCATGTCCTACAAGATTTTAAGGTATTCATAAAAGAGGTCTCACTCTGGGAGTAGTGTAGCCAACATCCCATAATAAATGTATATAAAGGATTGGGCTTGGGGCATGAAGAATACAACAAACCACCAAGTCAGTATACCCTCTGTGAAGACAGAGGCAAGGGGACTTTAACGGCTACAATTGGATTTTAGAGAGTACAAAAGATAGTCACACTAGTCTTGTTTAAAATGTCACAATGTACAGCATCTTTATTAAAAAAAGTCATGTTGTGTGTCCGTTTCGGTACACCATAATACAGGTTGACACAGTCAACTTGTGAGGTGTTAGTGCCACCTCTCCACCGGATCATGAAGAAGCATTGATAGATTTGATCATCCCTAACTCTCTAAAATACTCTCTAAAATCCAATTGTAGCCGTTAAAGTCCCCTTGCCTCTGTCTTCACAGAGGGTATACTGACTTGGTGGTTTGTTGTATTCTTCATGCCCCAAGCCCAATCCTTTATATAAGATTTTAAGGTAATTTTAAACAAATAGTTAAGCCATTAATAATTTTATTGTATAAATACAATTGCACTGGTAGAGTGCTGAAAAATCACCAGATAGGCTTTACTGACAAATCCGTTTTGTAATTACTATTACCTAGACAGCCTTATTTGAGCTTGAGGTATGAATGATAGAGGCAGGCATGTTATATTTTTTCAAATCTTTAAAAAGTTTGCATAAATGTTAACTGAGGCTGTAATTTGAAAAAAAAAGTTCACAATCCAATACATTTAAAGTTTAAATGCATTTACCTAGCAACAATAATCAACCATGTACAAAGGGCCATGGTTAACTAGAGTCTAACCTCCCTAATGCATGTCAGGGCTAACAATTTTTTCTCTTTTTTTTTTGAAGACACTATTAATATACAGAAGATATCAACCTCAAGGACACGGTTTTTGCCTGCAGGCTAAAAACTTTTTTTTTATTAATAAATCCTCCAACCTTCATATCATTATGTCAGAGCTGACCGTGGCTATATGATCAGAAACCACTATGAATCACTGGGGACCTGGTCTATCCGTGACCCCTGGGATTGAGAGCCATCAGATAAACCAGCAAAAACTGAAGCATTTTATTAAGGCATCCCAGCACAGGGAACCATTGTGAAGAATGATAAACAATTTGTAGGCTTAAGGTGGGTGAACAATAAATACCTCTATAAAGAAACCAATTTATGAGAAAAAAAGGTTGGCAGATGATTTCATGACCCTGGTATACAGGCACATAGTCTTCCTTTTTGGAAACTGAGCTCTGCAAAAACAGCAGATAATGAAGATTTTACTGGTTCTCATAATGATTACAATGCAGTTCAACCAGCTGCAACTTTTCCACTATGATTCACATTAGGCCTAATTCACTAAGCAGCAATGATCATTATTTTCATCTCTAAGCCTGCAAAATAAGCCTGTTCCTGAAATTAACAATTGTGATGACAAACAAGTAGTGTTATATCTTAAAGAGTCTTTACACTGTTTTCTTACACTAGAACCTTCACTAGAAAGGTAAATGAATGAAATATGTATAGTAATTACCACATCATTAATGATACAGAATAAAGTCCAGATGTTCAGCTACCGTATTTTTCAGACTATAAGATGCACCAGACCATAAGACGCATCCTGTTTTAAGAGCAGAAAAAAAATGTGATATGTTCTAATCAGTTGTGAAAAAAAATTCCTGCAGTACCCAATTTCAGCCACAAAAATGGTGTCGCTAGATAGCACACTGCAGGCAGAAGGGGAGGGGAAATGGGCTATTCTGCACTCTCTTCTCCCTTCTTGCCAGGTAGGCTGCACGGTAATCGCAGTTATAGGCAGACACACATGGAAGCTGCTGGCCGCTTCCATGTGTGTCTCTTTGATTTACTGCTTCTATCAATGCTTTGCTGGTAGAAACATTACAGATGAGCGATGTGGCTGTCAACGCATCTCTCATATGACAGCTCGGGAGAGCTGGCGGGAAGCCAAGGGGCGACCACGGGGGTGGGGGTTGGGGTTGAAAAAGTGCCAAAAATATTGTAATTGTAGGATAACATGTCATAGTGATCTGCTTGCTTGTTTAAGGTATTTGAATAAAACAACCAAAGATCAGTTCTATATTCAGGCCATTGGCATTCTTTATGAGCTCAGCATTTTAACCTCCCTAGCGGTTGTGACGAGCCCAGCTCGTCCAGAGTTTGTGTGAAGAACAAACTCTGGATGAGCTGGGCTCCCGTGCAAGCCGCATAACCAGCTACGGCGATTCTCTTACCAGCTGCAGCATTTCCGGGGTTGAGCGGCGTCACCGATCGCGTCACGGTGACGCGGAAGGGGGCGGGGGGTGGGCGGTGCCATAGCCCTCCATGTTAATGGAGGAGCGCAGGATTTCCAGCCCACACAGCTGACATCATTAATGATGCCGGCTGTGTGGAGAGAGGCGGGGGGAGGGGGGGAATTGCAGGCAGTGTACTGTGTACACTGCCGCGATTGCCCGTACCGTGCTGTTAAAAACATCAGCATCAGTCCAAGAACATAACAGATACATGCACAACTGATGTACAGTCGATGGTAAAATGTCAGGTTCCTGTGCTGTACAAAAATGATACAAAGATAAATAGTTTTAGAACTTTTTCAACCTTTTATTGTGACCTATAAACTGTACCAGTCAATTGAAAAAACAAACTGAAATCTTTTAAGTGGAGGAAAGAAAAAAAACTAAAATAATGTGGTTACATAAGTGTGCACACCTTCCCAGTCTTCTAATTGGGGGTGTAGCTGTGTTCAGAATCATTAACAGTGCCTCTGAATAAAGATCAGCTCTAGTTGGTCTTTTCTGAAATGTGTTTAGTTGCATGGTCCACAGAGAGCTTCCAAAGCATCAGATGGATCTCATTGTTAAAAGACATCAGAAGGGCAAAAAAAAAAGTATTAAATATACTATGGAACCCAGTGAAGACAGTCATCAATATGGCACAACAGTGACATTACCAAAAACAGGACGTCGCCTCCGAAACTGATCAAAAGACAATAAGGAAAACTGGTCAGGGAAGCTACCAAGAGGCCTACAGCAACATTAAAGGAGCTGCAGGAATATCTGTCAAGTACTGACTGTGTGGTACATGTCACAGCATTCTCCAGTATTCTTCATATGTCTGGGCCATGGGGTAGAGTGGGAATGTGAAAGCCAGGCTACATTTTGCAAAAATCTGAAACCTCCCAAAAGCATGTGGGAAAAGGTGTTATGGGCTGATGAAACCAAGGTTGAACTTTTTGGCCATAAGATATGTTTGGCACAAAAACAATACTGCACATCACCAAAAGAACACCATACCACAGTGAAGCATGGTGGTGGCAGCATCATGCTTTGGGACTGTTTTTCTTCATCTGGAACTGGGGCTTTAGTTAGGATAAAGGGAATTATGAATAGTTCTAAATACCAGTCAATATTGGCACAAAACCTTCAGGCTTCTGCTAGAAAACTGAATATGAGGAGGAACTTCATCTTTCAGCATGACAACGGCTTAAAGCATACATCCAAATCAACAAAGGAATGGCTTCACCCGAAGAAGATTAAAGTTTTTGAAATGGCCCAGCCAGAGTCCATTGGTCATTTACTGGGCGGTTATAAAGCATCCGTGGAAATGAGCCCTAAGTCAGTTTGGCCAGTTTTGGTACTAATAAATGCAGTACTAAAAAAAGTCAGTTTTTTTTAAGCTGGTGTGGTCTCTTTATTTTTCTAACTGTTTAAACTGTTTTTTAATACCCCTTTAGAAATGTGTTTAGGGTCTCGGGCACCCCTGGCTCAATCCATAGGATGGGGGTAGAGAATATCAACAGCTAAAAAAGGTAATAAATTGTTTTGCACAACTGTCAGCAGCGGTAACACAGCAGAAATGATATCAGTAGCCAGAAAAGCCATCAGGTGATGTATGGAGCTGGGCTAAAATCGCAGAGTAAATATATATATTGAGCTGTTCTGCCCCCCTAGGTTTGACAAAGGGCTGCTACCCGAAACGTGCTCCATTAATCCTACTGAACCCTACAGCACCTGTAACCAGAAAGTGATCTCATCCATAACAAGGAAGTCATGTCATCTTGGTATCCACATGGCTGAAAGCACATGGCCTGTGCTGTATCCCCTTGATTTTAAGTATTTTAATATTTTACTTTATCATTTACAGTGCTTAACTACACTAGGTTCTGCGCCTCATGTCCTTGTTCCTAATTGGGGGGGTAGGGAATGCATATGGAAACTTCATATCTATGTTATATGGGCATTGTCTGTCCTTACCCGTGTCATTTTTTTGGAAGACATGTTCTACTAACATGTAAGGTGGCAGTTAAAAACAAACATTGAAAATACAACTGCAAGGCATCTGAAAAGCTTTACCATTAAAGTCAATGGAGGAAATTTGAAAGGCTAATTGAATGTTACTTGTTCAGAAAATGTAAACGCAGTAAAAATGCCTGTTTCCCATAAAGACCCTAACACCAAGGTGTTTTTCTAGCATTAAAATGCTAGAAAAACAGCCTGACATATTTGCTCTAGCGCATGTAATTTTTGCAGAAATTAAGTCGAAATTCTGATTTTCTAAATCTTGACTTGACTTTAAACTTAATTTATGCAAAAACTATTTGTGTTAGAGACATTCTTTTTTTTGTAGTATACCCCCAACCCTCTACATCACCAGCAAGTTTGGTGATGATAGCATGTTCAGTGGCTTTGCAATTAACTCGAAATCGTCAAAATTGTTGAATTTTTGAAAAACATTTGACCATCTCTACTAGTCAGCACCATTGTCAGCTCAAAATTTAGGTTAGTGTAAAGGCCCCCATACACCTAACAATCTTACCATACAATTTCTGTACAGTCAATTTTGGTTCTACCAAAACCATGTAATATAAGGACCTTTCTAAACTTTCCAATCAATAAGACAGACCCGGAGTCAAAAGACAGAGACCTAGGCGGAGGGATTACATGACTGGGTAAAGAAGGAGCTGGCATACTGAGGGTTAATAAATCTTATAAACATGCTTAGTTTTGGTATTGTGTTATTATATACCTGATTGGTTGGGTCAGTTGCTAGGAGGGGTCTTCCTGTATGTTTGTGTGGGAGTAGAGTTTACCACACTTAAGTCGGAGGATAGTGTGCATCTGATGAATTTCCCACCCCAACTTTTCTTTGGTCTATATAACTTTGATTAATTCCTTTTTTTCAGGTTTATAAACTTGACATAGCAGCTACAGGGTTGTATGGGTAATGCAGATACAGGGTACTGGATAACTACCTTTAAGGGACTTTCATTTCAATTTATAATGGTCTGTTTTATGATTGTTATATATTATATTTTGTTATTTATGTTGGTAAGGTGAGTGAATGTTGTTGAACAATTCAGATAAAAGGGGCAGCTATCTTTTATACCCTAGTCATGTATTCTATCATGGAGGCCACTACACTACATAGTTATTGGTAGATCTAAAGGAAATTGTACAGAGTGTTTGGTGGAGTCAATATCATGCTCACTTGTCCATTAAGCCACCGCCCTGAGGTCAGTGATGATGGGGGTCTTCCCTTACCATTTGCCTGTATTGTAATATGGGCATAGGCATCCCAGGTCCTCACATCCCCGAAGTCATTGTTGACACCAGATGTGCCGCAGGGAGCAGCAGGCACAAAATACCAACAAATCTGTTTATATTTCCCATACTGCTCTTAGAAAAGAAATTCTGAAATGCCCGTACCACGAAGGAGGATAAGAAGTTTAAACTGTTATTTTTATTATAATAGTAATGTAATGCGAAAAATTTGAATATCATCTAAAAGTTCCTTTTTCAATTATTCAACTTAAAAGGTGACACTATTATTAGAAATATACTGATTACATGCAAAGAAAGATATTTTAAGTCTTTATTTGTTATGATTTTGATGATTAGGGCTTATACCCCAAAATTAGATTGTGGTGTAGATTCTCTATGGGGTTCAGATTAGGCAAGTTTGCTTGGACCAGGTTTTAGTACTTTTGGCAGTGTCAGCATCTCCATAAAGCTCATCTGCGGAAGGAAGCATGACGTGCTCCAAAATCTCCAGGTAGATGGCTGTTTGTTCTTCAGGATGGCTTGACAAGAGGAATACAACATTTGAAGCCCATGTCCAAAATCTGTCTGTGTGTGGTGGCTCTTGAGCCTTAGTCCACTCCTTGTTAAAGTCCAGTACACTTTTGAATGGCCTTTTTCTGACAATCCTCTCCAGGCTGCGGTCATCCCTGCTGCTTGTGCACCATTTTCTTCCACACTTTTCCATTCCAAATAACTTTCTATAAATGTGCTTTGATACAGCACTTTGGGAACATCCAACATCTTTTGCATTTACCCTTTAAGGCATTCCCTTATGGAGGGTGTCAATGATGGTTTTCTGCACAACTGTCAGGCCAGCATTCTTTCCCATGATTGTGAATCCTACTGAACCAGACTGAGATGCCATTTAAAGGCTCAGGACCCTTTGCTGGTGTTTTGGATTATTATTTGATTAAAGTCTGACACTTTGAAGCTAGAATATTCAACTGTTTCACAATATTCTTATTTTCTAAAATTGTAATTTTGAAGGTTACATAAGCTGTAAGCCATAATCAACAAATTTGAAATATCTTGTTTTGCATGTAATCAGTCTATTCCATATATTACTTTTTAAGCTGAATTACTAAAATACAGGAACTTTTGGGCGATATTCAACTTTCTTGCAAATCACCTGTATGTATAAAAGCTGGTCATTGAAAACGCCACTGTAACTATTGAATGGTTTGTCCCAACTCTCTTGCTTCACTTTTGTTATAAAGAACATTTTAGGATTTTATTGTATTATCAACATGTAATACAAAAGGAGAAGAACACTGCTGAGTATATTGATGCTGGAAACAGACTGCACCATATGGGCCTTTTTTTTTGTCTAAAGTTTTAAATTATTTCCATTAGGGCCCCCATACACCTATCCATCCACAGTCGGTGGCACACCCGGGAATCTTCTTGTGTATGGGTAGCTTTTTAGAGTTTACTATCAGACTCTAAAATGTTTTTTTTTGTCCATTTCTCTTTAAGTATGCCGAATTTTCAGACAATACTGCTATTGTCTGGGACAATCACGGCAAACCTGCAACCTTTAGCCATTGAAATACAAGTCTGCAGAAAGAGGCTTTTTGTGACTGATCACGGCAATAGCTGACCAATTGAGGTTGATAGCTTGTGCGACAGAAAATTGTGCCTAAATTGCCAGTGTAATTAAGGCTTTAAAGAAGCACATTAATTATTCCCGTGTAAGTCTGCAAAGTATGAACTGTTAGGGGCCTTTGAGGACTGGCAATGAAACACGCTAATATGTTTCCTTTCATTACACAGCTGCAGCCCTGAAGATTTCCAGCAGCACATGTACTCAGTCTGTACCCGCTCTGTATTAGTATTACTTCTATCTCTTACCTCTACATAATATCCTGTTGTATTCTGCTTCTACATCTTTAGATTTCTTTTTCTGTATAACCTAAATATATCTCACAAATATATTATATTACATTTTCCCTGAATTCCCATTATAAATCATCTGCTTTATTTATCCCTCTTACATACATGATACATTCTACTTCCTAAACCCCGTCATAACTGTTACGGATCCCTGCTATATCTCAACTTTTATTGTTGGCCAATGTCATTATAGTTTTTTTTCCAAGTTATATTTATCATCAACCTTTCTCCTTAGAAAACAGTAAGCTAACACTGAGGACAAAGCTAGAAGATTCTATTTACAGGCATTCCTGGGACAGTTTTCTCACCCTGCGGGTCTCCCAGCTTTTTGCAAGGAGGTTGAGTGGGGAGCAGATGGTGACCCACATACTGGTGTCTTATTGTATTAAGTGTTGTGTGCAGGAAGGACCCTACAGCATTGAAACAGTTAACCCTATACATTGTCCATTCTTCTTCTCTCTCCTTCATTATCTTAATATTTTATCCCTTATCCTCTTTAAATGATAAATATCCCTCAGTTGTGTTATTACCGTCTAATCCTTCATTTCCATACCTCCCCCTTGTTTCATTAAATTCTCACATATGTTACTGTTTTCTTTAACTTTACCAATCCCTGTTC
>CM070033.1:110098062-110111460 GCA_036250615.1 Ptychadena robeensis | reverse complement strand
ATGATATGACCCATTGGTATTAGTAGGAGGAATGATATGACCCATTGGTGTTAGTATGATAAATGGTAAGACCCTTTGGTATAAGTAGGAGGAATGGTAAGACCCATTGGTATTAGTAGGGGGAATGGTAAGACCCATTGGTATTAGTAGGGGGAATGGTAAGACCCATTGGTATTAGTGGGAGGAAGAATAGTGATGGTAATAGTAGTAAACAATGCCCCATATCATTGTTGTCAATAGGAGTAAAGTCTGACCCAAATTGTTGGTGAAAATGGATGGAAGGATGGAAGATTAAACCATCTATCATTGGTATTAGTGGGAAGAAGAATAGACCCCCATATAATTTGTTTCAGTGGTAGGAAAAATTGTTGGAAGACAAATTTGCCCCACTTTATTGGTATCAGTGAAAGAAACAAAGCCTCATATCTTTGTTGTCCATGGTAGTAAAATATGCTCCATATTGTTAAAGTCAGTGATTGTAGGATTGGACCCGAAATTATTGTTGTCAGTGGGTAGAAAAATAGGCTCGATATTGGTGTCAGTAGGAGCAACTATATGTACCATATTATTAGTGTCCTTAAGATAAAGAATAAGATCTACACAATTGGTGTAAGATACAGTGAGATAAGGCCAATGACTTTGGTGCCAATGGAAGAAAGCTCCAAGTTGTTGACACATATCATTGGCCTGGGCACCTGTCCAGGAATACTTGGTTACTATACATTCCGGTCGTATGGGCTATGGGGGTAAGCCAGTGTCCTAATTTCATAATCTCCCCTATTTTCCCATATTAATGTATGTCGCCTGACTTTCCTGTACATTTGACCTATGAAACTCCTCCTATATTTCTATCTGTATATAAATCTGCTATAAATAATTTGTCTACTTAGATGTTTGCTTATCAGTTTTTCTCACTTTTCATTAGCAGACACCACAGATTTCTTTTTTCTTCACGTCTTCCCAATCGATAACTAGAAATCCCTTTGATGGAAAACTGATTTTGTGCAGCTTTTGAAGTGGAAATACCTTAATTTAGTATTCCGTTAAACCTACAAGTCTTGAGATGCTAGGACAGTTTAGGCAGAAACATGACAGATTGAAGCAATCAATGAATCACATCATTTCAACAGGTCGCTTCGCATCTATGTGAGACTAACACTTTAACCTATCGCGCCAGAAGCTGTCAATGGCTTGTCCTGTATTGGGCTGACCCTTTAACTTGAAGACGTCACTGTCATCACCATGGTCGAATATGAGGCTGTTGTTGTAAATGGACTGTCAGAAAACAACTTTTGTGTGATTAGTGTCTGATGGAAGCAGCCATTTTCCAACTCATGGACCGCAATCTACTTCTGAAACAGTGATGTTGAAGCTATTTTCATTTTATTTTCATTACATAGGAAGCAGTAAATGACACTTGGATCAGGGGATAGTTTTTTCTATTCTTGCTTTATTACACAGGTGTTTCATTTTAAGATGCACCCTTTCAAAAGAAACCTGTCATCATACACAGTATGTGTGGTAAACTTAAGGTGGAAGCTGCCATTCTAACTCATAAAATGTATAATAATTTTAGGGAAGTTGTGTCACTGACAATAAAACTGAATGGTCATGAATGGTCATAGGACCATGAAACATGGCTATGTCAAGGAGTTGTGTACGAGTTCATAGATTAGAGCTTACACAATGCTATCTTCATTTATTTCTGGTGTGCAAGCCTTGCTGCCGGTGCTGCCAGGGGGAACTTATACAGGAAACACATGTTACAGATGTAACACACAAGAATTAACCAGACGACAGAGGATGCTGTTGATGCTTTAAACTCAAACTTTATTGAAACACTGAAACCAGTAGCGGTCTCGCATCAATGATGAACAGCACACAAAAGTGTCCTCAGCAGCAGTATGAACTAATATAGTCCAATGGAACAGTTTGATACAAGTTTGGGCTCAGTGGCACAGTGTATGCAAGCGGAGTCCTCACCCCAAGTGAGGCAAGGGTCTGCAGGGGGTTCTACTGTAAAAGTCAGTGGCCATGGATGCCAGGCTGGCGGATAGCTGCAGATGTTCAACAGTCGTACTGGTGGGATCCAGCACCCGGGAGGTGGAATCCACCCCATTGGTACAATAGCACTGGCCGCAGTCAGGAATAGTGAGGAGGCCAATATACCGTGGTGCAAAACTGGTGTTTGCTATTGTACACGTGCTGGGTCAAACAATTATGGCGGGATCGCCTCAGGGGAGATGGCATAGACTTGTTGCCTGTCTCCCTCCTGGTCCCTGGAACTGAGCAGGCTTCTTAAAGGGGCCGCAGTCCCTATCTGGGTACCCTCACTACACAGCTTTGTTGTTTGACCAACAGGCACACAGAGCTGTAACATAGGTTTTTAAATGAGTTTTCAGCCATTTTAGAGTTTTCACAAGACTTACCTTATTTGCTACTGATCGGATGCACAGCTGTTATGCTACAAAGTTTTTTCTATATGGTGGTGGTGATCAAGCCAGTGGGGAACAAGCAGTAGTGGTGTTTACCAGCAGCCCTAGTTTGTCACAAATGTTGGCTCTTAATTGTCCAGATTACGGACACAAGAGTTTGGGTTGGCTTGAATGAACATACTGTATGAGCCACACAGCAGGTGGGATGTACATGACATGTACAGTATATATTTTAAGGCATGAAGTGGTAAAATTTTGAAGTTTTGTGTGAAGTTTTTATTGCATCAATAGTAAAGGTGTCATCTAAACTGTATTTTCTCCACTTGTGTTTTCAATTATGACTGGAACGTAACAAATTCAAAGCAAATAAACTCATATAATTACAGGTTCATTAAATACAAAAAGTTATTGAGGAACATGAACCAATGAGTAGTCAATTTGACTCCTATAAATTGAACTGGCTACAATGGATAATTACAAATTATCATTGCAATTTATGTTGGTGAACAGTTCATTGATTTTCCATTTTCATTCATTCTTTCCATTTCAATAAATTAGTCCTTTTATAAAAAGGTATATGGCATGTCTACTTTATAATTTGACTCTTTTAGTAGATTTACATATGTTTGGTTTAGGTATATACACATGGGCAGCACTGGGGTCTCAGGTTGAAATCTCACTCTGGGCAAGGAGTTTGTATTTTCTCCCTGTGGTTTATGGTTTTCCTCCCATATTCCAAAGACATGCTTCCAGGTCAATTGGCACCCCATCCAAAAATTTCCTATGGTTCCACTACTTCTTGGATCCTTCTGTGTTTCTTTTTTTTCTTACACAGGAGGTTGTGTTTGCATCCGTTTGTGATGCTTTCGTGATCCGTTTATGGTCTGTTTTTGATCCATGCTTTTTTATGTTCGTATTGTTTGAAGGATAGGGATAATGCTTTGTAGCATAAAAAAAAAACAACGCACTACTAATGCAGCATGAAAACAACTCCATTAAAAGTCAATGGTGCATTACAAAATACATCAGAATCGGCCATGCTACATAGGGCAGCCAATAACATGGCCCCTTTAAATGAATGGGCAGACTTATGACTAACATGCCGGGGCGCGTTAATCATTCGTCAGTATGATGCTTCCATTGACTGTAAATGGGCTCGTCATAGGACCAACAGTTCGGGGGCTATGATCGGCTGTTAAGACAGCCCTGTCATAGCCCCATTGTCGTCAATGGCGGGCTTGTGCACTGCGCTAGAATACCTGCATTCAAAGCAGGGATTTTAGTGCAAGTGTAGCTTAAGCCTTAGAGTGTGATTTACACTTTGTTAGACTATGCTTTCACAGTCAAAATGGATACACTTAAATGCATCCATTGTGTTTTGTTTTTTTTATTTTCTTAAATTTCATAAATGGTGCTTGGAACCGGAGTATTGCTAATTCTTAGATAGCTTCCTTTTCCTCGTTTCAACCAACACCTTATCCCCCCATGAAAAATTTGCTTTAAAAACCACTTGGATTCAATGATTTCTTACTGCTTTAGCCTTCATTAACATTTTTAGATAAATTACTTGAAAACTGTTGAAAACTCTGGGTTGACAAGGTTCCATACCAATTTAATCACCAGTGTTTTACTCTTCTGCCCCTTCAGAAATCTACTTTGTGAGCAGTTGAGTTTATGTCTGGAATTTTTATTAGTAAAAAATGCCAGTGTAGAGTGTAAAAGTACATCAAGTTATTTTCATGGTTTTACAGTATAAATAAGTCACATCAAGCTGTGAAGAAGGCCTGCTGCACATATGGTATGTGTGTGAAAGGTGAGCTATATAAATTGTCTATGTAAAATGCATAAATAGAGTTATGAACAAACTAGGATGTGTTCAATAGCGTCCTCCCGCAGTTTACCCGCTGTTTTCAGGTGGTATAGGGCACGATATTTGCCATGTCGGCAATACTTTCTATACATTACTTTCTATTGGCGAACCTTGCCCAAAAACGTATCGGGCATCCCACTGGTAAACAACGTGTTTCCAGTGCGCCGCGGAATGCCGGATCCAGAATGCAATGGTGGTTGCACTGCGCAGTTACCCTGTGGTTTACGAAGACAAAGCCATAGGGCTTGTCCCGACTGGCGAAGCTGGCGGTGGGGAGGCGCGATCCCGCAAGCGGGTGTGAGCTGCCCACGTCTGAATAAAGTGCATGCCGCTTAATACATGTCAATGCAGCTGCTAGCAGCTCACCTCAGCCGGCCGCGGCTCACAGTCAAAAACGTGCAAAAAAAAGCTGCGCAAGTGGGGACAAGCCAATTGACATTAATGGAAACGCCCGCCCGTGGCTCAGAACTGTGCCGCCGCGCGCCCAGCCTCGCCAGTGGGGACAAGCCCTTAATGATCAAGCTTTTATATATCACATATATCACACACTATGTAACAACTGTAGTAACTTTACATATGCAAATTCATCTTATTAGTTTGGGGGGTGGGGTTCAGAAAATCTGTCCACAGGGCTTCATTTCTCCTCCATGCAGTGTATATGTATTAATGGCAGGATTAAAATGCAAAAAAAAAGAATAGAACCCCCCCCCCCCCCCCAAAAAAAAACTTAAACTAGTGCCAATTTCTGGTTAACGGCTACTTTACCTCTCCACCGGTCCCACTGGCCAATGGTTATTTAAGTGATAGTGCACTTTGCAGGCTTTTACACTCCTTTGTATACAGGCACCAACATGCCCAAAGGATAAAAGACCAGTGTATTTTTGAACCCTGTCTTAATTCTGCAAGGAATTTTATATATATATATATTTTTTATAACATCCCAGTGGGTGCTTTTGCTCTCTCCTTTTGTGATTAATTAGCTGGCATCAGTTGATAGTTTTAGCACATACAGTGTGTGTAATCTGACAGTCATGTGGCATTAAACATGCTGCCAGCATATGCAGATGTTGGAAGATGTGAACAATTAACCTTACTTGCCCCACCTAAACTTCACCATCACTATTATACTTCTATTTTGTAAAAGTTGAAAGTTTTCTCTTTACATCAAATCAAACTAGCTCTTTAACTTTTGTAACTTCTATATATCTCAAGTGCCGTTTTATTTCAATGTCTATTGTGTGTAAGTATCTCTTACTGCCTTGGGCTATCTTCTCTGCATCTGTACTTTATTTCTTTTTTGCATACTTTTCTGGCAAAGATACTGAGCATTTTGTCTATATTTCTGTAATAGTCATATGAAACCATATCCTACCCATAGAGATCTATTTGAAATTTAGTTTTCAAATAACAAACCTGTTTGGCATTTTAACTAATGTCAAACCAATCAAAGATGGACCTTAGGTTTTCAGGCATGTAAAAGTGATAAATAGATGTACCACAATTCCTTTAAATTAACATTGATAATCTCAATTCACATAAATTGAGTAACTGATCAGACTAGAATGAGGAGCCTCTGACCGATGACCACCTTACTACCTAACTACATATTCAAAGTCAGATTACCTGAATACTAAACCTTTGATCATCACACTACTTGTATTGCTACTACCTCACTACCAACCCAAGATCGGTTCTGGCTGGGCTCGCTGGCAGGCGGCTTTGCTTTTGGCCTCCCGCTCATGTTCGCCTCTACCAGTGCTCGGTCTTGCGTTGTTCACACTATTTTGCTATAAATTTCACCTAGATAAAGCATACCCCCTGAGGAAGTTATTGTACAAAACGCGCGTTGGGGCTTATTCCTGTATTGACAGGACTTCTATCCTGAAGTTTTTCATTGATGTATCTTCATACATGTTCAAATTCATATGTACGATTTAAACTATGCTAAATATGTGTGCAACTTTGACACAATATCGACCATTATTGTAAGGTCCTATTGTGTGTGTTTTTTTTATCCTTTTGTGGTTGTGCATTAAATCTATGTTTATTTGTACTCCTGAGACTGTTACCTAGTTGACATTAGGTCATTAAAGTCCCTGAGATATTCCCAGAGGGAAATTTAGTCATTGGGGTGATCTGCTTGGCTCCCTCAACTTGATTAGTAAATGAAATGTATATTTAGTATGTTGGTCTCAGTACTCTGATTAGTGCAACTTTATGTTCATGATCAGACTATGTCCAGTCGTTATCAGCTACCCATTGACATGATCAAAGTCAATTATTTGAAAATGGATTCCTTTTTACCTGAATCAATAGCCATAAAGTGATAAAGTGAAATTGAACATAAAATCGATTGAGCAGTGATTGAAAATATTGGTAAATTCCAGTCAATTGTTCAATTATCTGACGGGGCTTTAAGGTAATTTGATCAATTTGGATCCAATAGTACAATAGCGCATGTGCACAGGGCGATCGATAGTTCTTTAAATGATCACATTATGTGTAAGTAAAAAGAAATAGTTTTTCCAACTATTCACTTGTAATGAGCCCCACTTTAGAAAGTGGTGATCAGATGTTACTCTGATCAAAGTAAAATTGGTAAATATACTGAAATTTACTTATATACGGTAAATACAATCCTGAATGGCTAGGAGAGCTACAACCCCCCCCCCCCCCCCCCCCCCCCCCCCCCACTGTATATGTCATGGTGGTATGATCTCTCTGTAACTGGAAAGAGGAACTATGTTAGAAGGATGACCGATATGCTTGATGGCTGGACACATTGTGACATTTATTTTGTAATGCATACGACTTTTGCCATATATGACTATGACATTAAATATAGTGCTTTTGTCTGCCTAGGCGAAGTCTTAATACCATCATTGACCCTCAGTATCTACCCCGTACCACCCCCTCCTGATGAGGCCAACTACAGTGGCCGAAATGCGTCACGGATCACGGAGGAACGACTAGTGAAGAGTCCTACAATTGGCCCTGTGTTTATTGTGACATAAATTAGATTGTAACTGTCTGGTGTTACTTGGGGAGTACCTGAAGGGACTACCATGAACTATTGTCTGGTTTTCAACCTAACTATTGAATTTAATTGTTTTCTACAAAATTCCTTCTGTTCATCCTTTTGGTTACAGATCTATGATCCAAGGTCACGTTAAATTCCTTGTGTTTCTTGGGGGGGGGTGACCCTGGATGATTGCTAAGGAGTGTATAGTTGTATTTTTCTTAAATTTGTTAAATTTATGGGGACAGTGACCATTCTACCTTACAAACCATAGACCTCTACCCTTTTGTTTTTTGGTTAATTGAACATTCAATAGGAATTCTGATCACTTTCTGTTTGAGAACATCAAGGGCAATTCATTTTCAAATGGAAATTAAAATTTGTCAGTTGATTGCAATTTGCCTGCAGATTTATTAGTTTTAATTGCACATGGTAGTATTTTAAAATTTATTGATAAGATTCATATTTCAATGTATTTATTTATTCAGTCCTGAAATTTACTTGTACTTGTATTACTTTATTAACAATAATGATATTCATGGTATCAGGAATGCTTTTTTAACCTAAACTGTTCTCAAGAAGCATCTGCTATAACAGGATGTATCAGGGCTTCAGTGTGTTCTTAGTAATCTGCTGTGCCCATTTCCCGTGTCCGTCTGCTGTATGTTGAGCACCTTCGCCCTCCTTTTCACAATCCACTGCCACCTGCATCTCCCATCTGTTCTGTGTTCCACCTCTCCACAATCCCTGCAGTGTCCTTACAAGCAATTATATGTGTAAGGTGAGCCAGCACCAAGGCAAAAGCATATCATCTTGAAAGAACTGAAGTGCCAGGAAAATGCAAAACTTTACTGATTCAGTTCTTTTTCTGTTTTGCTCATTTAAAAAAATTCTGGTTTAAAAAAACATACTTTTATTAAAAGAACACCATGTCTAAATCAACAATTTATTGCTTAAACCTTATTAATTAAAAGTTATCTTTAAATTTTTTTTGAACATTTGAAGTTTATTAAGCTTATTATAAAAAACAAACAAACATAGCATACACCAAAAACATGGCAAGCATGCCGCTGACAGTATTTCCATAGAAGCACATAAAAGAGATTCATACAATGTATCCATGAGAATAAGTAGCCGAAAGGGACCCAGCACACCCTAGGCCACAGTAATAAGCACTTGCCATAGAACCAAAAATGCAAAAACAGTCAGAAGGGAGAAAAAAGAAAATGGAGAGAAGGATAAAGAACAGAGAGGAGAAGCAGAGGGAGAGGGAGGAAGGGGGGGGGGGGGGGGCTGGGGAACTTAACAACAGGCTGTGAGAGATGGCCTACTGCCTCCAGAGACAGACCTCAACAGTAACAATCATACCTGAGATAAAAGATAGGCATACTCTGGGGTCGATTGGAAATCCATCCAGTAGTACCACACATTCGGTGCCACAAAGGAAGGCTGTTAAGCCTTCCATTCGCATGATGTCATTTAATTTTTGAAACCACAAGCCCACTGATGGTGGGCGAGCATCCTTCCAACACAGAGGGATGCACGCCCTGGCAGTGTTGAGCATATGTACAATCACCGATATTAAAAGTTGCCCTGGAGATGGGCTTTAGGGTGTAAGATGGAGAAGTGAATCTATTTCCTTCCCCATTCACTTGGCTCCTGTGTATTCGGATAGATATGACATAAAAGCCATTGATCTCTGCTGTAACGCTGTATCATGTATTAAATATTATTTGCAAAACTAAAGTAAACATTCTTTCAGAAAATGCAATTATTCCTATGCTCTTGTACTGTATAGTACAGCTCTCCTTACTGGAATGAAGAAGGCCCCTGGAGTGTAGACGCAAGACTAAGGGCTTGTTTCCACTACCGCGGTTGACTACACGGTGGACGAAACTGTGCCCATGTAGTTTAATGGGCTAGTCCCCTGCTGCGGTCAGGGGGCGGTTGCGGTTTGACCGCGGTCCGCACTATTCCGTGGCTGCCCAGCACTGACCGCGGCCATAGTGAATGGCCCCAGCTAACAACCGCATAAGATGCAGTTCTTAGCGGGTGGGGGAATCTAAGCGGCTGCAATCGTGTGGCCGGTGGCCGCATTAGTGGAAACAAGCCCTAACAGTATCCCATTAAGTCACTTGCAGAAGAATAACCTTGTGGCTTCAGGCAGGGCCACAAAGTCAAGATTGGTAGAACAGGACCAATTATTGCATCCACTGGGCTTTGTTCATTAATTTTTGTAGAAGAATGTAATTTTTATTCATTTTACAAAAATTTAAATGGTAACAAAAGTAAGTATAAACAATTATAAAAATCATTATAGGGAATCTAAACAAATGTGAAAATATGAACTGCAACAGTGGAAGGATGATAAACAGTTCCATAATAAACCCATATGGAGAGTCATGATTTTTTAACAGGACATTACATCGGAAATTACATGGAAATGAATGTCAATGTGTGTAAAACAGATTGCTGTGAACCCGGGACCTCCGGGACAGGTCATGCCATATGGATATACTTTCCTTACATTAAGGCTGTGAACCCATTAGGTAATGTATCCTGGAAGGATTTTCTAGATACTTTTGCATTTGTCTAGTTTTTATTCCAGGTCCTGGACTCTGGGATGGGAAGGAAGGAACTAAGTGGGCCTTTCCATTCTGCCCAGGTTCACTCCAGGGTTAACACCTGCTATCAGGTGAGTGTGAAGCTGGGTATGTCTCCACAAAAGGAGCTGAGACCAGAGTGAACCTGACCAGGTATGAACTGGTGGGCTGCATGAGCAGTGGATACAGGGAGGTTCACAAGGAATGTTGGACCCAGGCCTGTAGCTACCAGGAGTCCAGTGGTAGGGTTTCCCTGAAGCTAAAGGGAAGAGTCCTTGTAATATGTTTGCAAGCCAAGAGGCTTGGTATTTTCTATTGAGGTTTGTTTATATTGCAATTTACCCCTGTAAGGGTAATACTGTTTTTGCACAATAGATAAGGGCAGGAAGCCCTAAATAGACACTTGATTTTTGGATATACGTCTTTAACAGCCGCCATATGAGGCTGAACCTCCCACAATAGCTACATTCACTATCCACATTCTATTTTAATTTCCACATATAGTTGACTGCAGATGCAATAAATTAGTATTAATCACACCACTGTTTTACTGACACATGGTTGGACGACGGTTGTAACCTGAATACTGGCTGTTATCTAAACACAGGATTACGATTTATATGACCATTGGTACTGTGGCTAAGGCCATATTGCAACAATGCTAATCAACCTAGGATACACCCACGTGTTTGCGAAGTGTAGTGTGCTAGAGGTGTCTCTCTGGTGGGAACTATGGGCGCATACCTCTAATCCGGGACCACCTAACCATCTCTGATATTATATTCACCCAATAGACCACAATACAATAAGATAGATTTGAGGTGTCAAATCATTCCAAAGTTGTAATCAATGCTGTATAACGTCCTTGACACGTTTCGCATCTATGATGCTCCTGAAGAAGATATATATTGGTATTGTGTACCCCAGGACTTGGATCCTAATAAATGTGTTATAAATGTGTTTCTACGAATATTATATACGCTTATTGAATGCCTTAAAAGTCCCCTCGCTGGGGCGTGGCCAAGATGTGAGCAGGGAAGACGTGCTTTCTAGCAGCTCCGGCCGCCCAACACATAATCCTGCTCTTCCATCTGCCCTACGGGGGCACCTACCTTCCCCAGCTGGGCACGACTCCTGGCACCCACAGGGGTGATTTTTGTGTGACTGCTGCCATTTCTGTGAGCGGAGGTGTCCGGTGGCGCGAAGCGGAGCGCGCGCGGGCGCCATCTTGAGTGACAGCTACGCTGCCTCCAGGCTCCTGTGTGCGGCTCCCGGCGGCTTCGGTGGTGACAGGCAACTTCTCCGGCTGAGGACACTCCTGGGCACCTGTGGAGGTACTTTACTGTGGCTTGCAGTTTTATCCTGGACTGTGGGTTCTCTGCTGGGCGGGATAGCTCACATGTGGGCGCCATTTTGCCTCCATCCCTGCTCCCCAGAAGTGTTGAGCTCGAATATTCGATTTTCGAATATTTAGCTCGAATATCGCTATTTCACCATTTTGCGAATATTCGCGAATATATCATCAGATATCCGATTTTGCGCGATTTATTGCGCTTTTATAATCGCGATCCATTGCAATTAATGGGATCACGATTATATAATCGCAATGCGATTTTTTAAAACGGAAATGACGGTTATTCTCCCAGTCCAATATCCGAGCTCCATTGACTTGCATGCAATGCGCATATGTGATCGCAATTGCGATTTTTAGATCGCAATTCATGTCGTAAGTGCGGATATTCGAGATTACGAATATGGAATCGAAAATTATGGCGGATAATCACGAAATTATGCGAATTCGAATATTGCCTAGTCGCTCATCACTACTCCCCAGGGCCCTCTGTGCGTCTGACCTGACGGCTCCTAAGGGTGAGGGGCACCCCCATAGGGGACTTGTCTGTACACTCTGGGCTACTGATGCCCGCTAGGACACGTAATTCCCGTGGTTCCCGTGGACGCCCGGCTCCCAAATCACTAACTCCTCTCAGCGACGCGCTGCCTGCACATCAACACAGATGGCAGGGTGGATGGCTGCTCTGGGGTCCCCTCCTGCTGGTCAACCGGCGGACAAATCGGATAAAATTCTCTAGGCCATTGCAGCAAGCAGAATTGAAACCATTGCACGTTTTGATATGCTTGCGGCGGAGTGCAGTTTCATCCGTAAGGACTTGGATAAAATCCGTGGTCGCTTAACCGAGACTGAGACCCGTATTTCTACTGTGGAGGACACTGTCACTTCGCACTCTACCGCTGTGACGGAGCTGCAACACAGGGTTACCTATCTGGAGAATCGGTCTGAGGATTACGAGAACTGGAAGAGGCGTAATAATGTTCGCGTTATCGGATTGCCTGAGGGAGCTGAGGGTGACAACCGGCGGTCTTTGCGGAAGGGTTCTTCAAGTCGGTCCTGAATCTATCCTCCGTGTCTCCTGCATATGTGGTGGAGCGGGCTCATCGTGCTCCCACGGGTCGCCCTGTGCCGGGGGCTCCTCCTCGACCTTTCCTGGTACGGATGCTGAACTACCGTGATCGGGATTTGATCCTGGCATTGGCGAGATCTCAGGGCCTGATTCAATTTGAGAATACCACGCTTCATTTTTTTTCCTGATTTCTCGCAAGAATTGCAGCGGAAGAGGCGATCCTTCACTGAGATTCTGAAGCGCCTTCGGAGCAAGGGCATCACCTACAGTATGCAATACCCGTGCAAGCTACGTGTGCAACATTCTGGGAAGACCTTCTTCTTTGATTCTCCTGCTGCGGTGTCTACTTGGCTGGATGCGGTACCCTGATGACATCGATGGTTCTTCAACTTCGTAGCTGCGGGGTGGTCCTTGCTGGCTGCCTTGATGGTGCTTCCTGAATATCTGCACCTAAGGACTTCCTGTGATCTTCTTGGACACGCAAGTTATATACATGACTTTATGCTCCCTGTCTTGCCCTCCCCTCCTTGCTATATTTGATATACTATAGTTAACGTGGGGGTAGACGGTGTGGCAGGGGACTTTTTCTTTGTAATGGGGTTAATTTTGTTTGATATTGTTTTTTTATTACTCTGTTGTGTGTGTGTGTGGCTCTGGACCCTGGGTCCCTGGACTCTCCTAAAGTATGGGGTGGTGTGGCGTAGAGGCCCTGCCTGTGTGAGGGACGCCTCTGTGGCATGGTTACCCCTGTTGATCCTGATCTGTCCGCTGCTTAGTGCTTCACAATGGGGGGTCCGCTCCGAGTAATTTCTTGGAATGTTCGGGGTCTTAAGCAACAGAATCCCCAGATTATCCTTTTACAGGAAACTCATTTAATGGGCAATAATATCCTTTCCTTGCGCAGACCTTGGATACAGCGGGCCTTCCACGCCACGTACTCCACCTATGCGAGGGGGGTTGCGATTCTACTTCATCGTTCTTTGCCATGTCTGGTTCAGAGGGTTATCACTGACCCGGGTGGGCAATTTGTGATCTTATTGCTAGAACTGTG
>CM070033.1:110082738-110095264 GCA_036250615.1 Ptychadena robeensis | reverse complement strand
AGTGACTGAGATATTGCAGTGCTCCACTTTGTACATCTGCTGATTTTATGTATCCTCATGACTTGTTGAATGTCTTTGTTGGTGGCCTTGGATTTATATGTACCCTGGACATTTAGCAATGGCAATTTATCTTTATTCTGGGGCCTTCCAAGCCGAGTTCGATTACTCCTTTTATGCTGTCATGGTGGGTGGGACACTGTGATGGGGTGGTGTGTGATGTTGGGTTGCTACTGTTGGCTGTCTGTGCGGCCTTTTTTCTGTAAATGAAAATCTTTCAATAAAAAGTTTATTCCAAAAAAAAAAGAGTCCCCTCGCTGTCCAAGGACTCCAAACAGGTTGAGTCGGGCAGAACTTTTTGTGTTTTCTATTTTCTATGTTAATCAAATAATAGTTCAGTCAGGTGAGATAAAAAAACAAATAGCTTTTAAATTTGTTATATCGCTTTAAAATATTTAAGTCATTCACATTAATTGTTCTGTTAAAACCAAATTTTGCTCTCCATGCATGAAATATATTTTTTCACAATAATTAAAAAATCCCAATAAGCAGTAGACTACTTTCACGAGTAGCTGACATAGTGCCTGGCACCCTGCATTGAAATCCACTTCAACATCCGCTGCCAACACTTCATGAACCTGCTATCACTTACAGAATCAATCCACCACCACTCTAATTTGTAGCAGGTTTATACAGTGTTCTGAAAAGAAGAACATTTTTCTTTATTCTCACACACTTCTTGTTTTGCACTTTCACTCTCTTCAGCGTACATTCTCTCTCTGGTTCCCATTCCTGATTGTTCTCATTAGTTTGCGGCAATCTATTGTTCAAGAATCAAAACCCTGCTCACCTAGAGTGATTGATCCCGTTCCAAGAAAATGTTGGTTGGTTGAGATCCAACATGTTGGTAAATCTCTGTTCGATCGCCATTACTTTGTGTAGGAACCCTCGATCCCATACAAAGTATTGGCCAGGGTTTGATCACCTAAAATAGTGTGCATCGATTTTTGTGACACCGCATTGTGAACGATCTTTCATTGATCGCACATGAATCGATGGGTGTATTGCTACCTTTACCTTATTCTCTCTTGCTCCCATTCTCTCTGGCTTGCTCATGTTTTCTCTTGCTCCCATTCTCTCTGGCTTGCTCTTTTCCTCTCTTGCTCCCATTCTCTCTGGCTTGCTCATGTTCTCTCTTGCTCCCATTCTCCCTGGCTTGCTCTTGTCCTCTCTTGTTTCCTTTCTCTCTGGCTTGCTCTTGTTCTCTCTTGCTCCCATTCTCTCTGGCTTGCTCTTGTCCTCTCTTGTTTCCTTTCTCTCTGGTTTGCTCTTCATCTCTCTGCCTTCCATTCTCTGTGTCATTTGTTCTCCTGTTTTCTCTTGCTCACATTTTGTCAGATTTTTTTTCTTGTTTTCTCCTGTTCTTATGCTTTCTAGTTTGCACTTGTTTTTGTTTCCTGTGCTTCGCATTCCCGCTCAATGATTCTTGTTCTCTATTACTTTTATTTTCTCTGGGTTGCATTAGTTCTCTCTGTCTCCCATTGTCTGTGAGTTGCTCTTGTTGTCCCTTGTTGTAATCCTTAGACCCCCATAGACCTGTTGAGTCGTGGCTGATAGACGAGCGATGGAATCTGACATCATATCGCTGCACTTCGTCGCTCAGAGGATTGGCGGGCACCCTTTGTTCCCCATCCAAAGTGGGATTGCCCAGAGATTTATGGACATGTCCGTTCTCTGTCCGACCGAGCTTTGGGGTGACAGGGACCTGTCACCCCATGTGGGCACCCAAGATCCTTGGTTAATTTTTGCCGCCAACCGATGGCTGTGAGAGTGCACGCACGTCTGTTGGCCTAAAAATCAGCTGGCACTGTGCAGTATAAACATTTATATCTATTTAATATTCTTGTGATCTATGGATGAATTGTTCCGCTTTTATATTTTCAGTGCATTAGCCTGGAGTCAAGTAAAGGGTGTACACTTTAAGTGAATCTTTTGAAAAAAACAATTTTGATGTAAATTTCGGCATTGACCATTACCATCATCACTAATCTAGAGTATAGACATAAGGCTACAATTGTTTGTTTATACTATTTAATAGTTTTTAATAATGAAAATTAGCTGATGTCAAAGTAATGCTGGCCATACACCTTTAGATCTCTCTGTCAGATATCCTTTAGATCTACCAACAACTATGTAGTATAGGGTCCTCTGTGATTGAACACAGCTTGATGAAGTAACAGATTAAAGCAACATCGGGCGCCGTGTGCGCTCACAGCTCCCAATGTTCTTCTAATCTGTTTCTTTATCTGAGCCATCCATGGTTCCACGGAACTCGACCAAACAGGTTTTCATTACATTGAATGGGGACTGCGAGTCACCATCCAATGTAATGGATGGGCTGACAGCTGAGCCGCACACAGAGGCAGCTGTGATCAGCTACGGCTGTGTGTGTGAAGGGGGCGTGGCCAGCAAGGATTCAGCTCTTTCCCCAGCTGGAGAAGCTGGCTGCTTCTCCGGCTGGGGAAAGAAGAGACTGGGTCCCCATTGTACGGTAATTGATGAGCCCATGTGCTGCACATTGATTATCGTATGATTGACCCACAATCAATCACAGCGTGGTGACGTCACCATGCTGTAATTGATAGCCGGTCGATTGCACATGATTACCCATGTGTGGCCAGCTTTAGACTTGATTGTTTAGAATGTCCCTCATATAATATGGTTTTGGTAAAACAAAAGGAGATCTAAAGGAAATCTGACAGAGAAATCTAAAGGTGTATGGGGACCCTTAGTCACTTATCAACTTATGTTTTTAGAATGCTTTGTCTATACGCAAAGACTATGGCAGTACCTTTAAACAAGAACCTATCATTCATTTTCTGAGCAATTGCAACTGTCTGAAAATAAATGATTTCTCTCCCTAGGAATCCAATATCAAGGGTCCTGGTTTTAAACAAACTCAAACAAAATCAAAAAAATGTATAAACCTTAACAAACAAAAAATAAATAAATAAATAACTTTTCTAAAAAAAAAACATATAATTTCACTTCAATGTTATACTGTTTGCCCACAAATGCATTTTCTGTTGTTGGAGTTGTTTCATTTTACGTGTATTAGGTTGCAATGTCAAATATATTATTTTTGCTAGGTCACCCAGCAGTTCGAGCACACAATCTTCAAACATACTGCTGTCTTTTAATAAAGGAAGAAAAATAAACAAATTTTTGGTTGGTGTTAAAAAAACTTTTTTTTGTTTCCACTATATAAAATGAGACATTGCGCTACAAAGATTAGAGTGCTTTGCTTTGCAGTATTGTAGTCAGTTCTTTTAGTATTTTTTTTCTCCTAAATTATAAAACCATAATCACTATATGTCCTTTCTAGCTGGGAATGTAGCCAATATTTTTGGGTAAATGTTACTCCATACAAAGTGACGAATCTCCTTCAGTACATTTGAGACAGTTGTACGAAAACAGCTTTTTGCAGTGCCTCCCACAGACAATTTATCATAGAGAATGTTAAATATTTTTCTTCTTCTTCATATGTGTATTACATTCAGACACCTGTTTTAAAACATCATGCTTTTGTGTAATAGAGTGCACAAGAATCCATTCATTTTTAATGGTTTAATATGACTTGGACAAGCTGGATGAAGAATTTCCCCCCAATAACCTATACCTTATAATATAAATGGAAACACAAGGATTTGAATGGAAAGTGGATGTATTAAAGGCCACAGCTTACAAAATGTACCAATAACATTTTCACGAAGATAAATTAATGAAATAAATAAACAATAACATTGCTATAACCACCTAACCTGCTAACCTAAATAATACTCTGTACATGAACTTGTAAGGAACCTGATAGTGCCCTTACCAATCACTGACCTCTTTAAACCAACCTGTACCGGCCACTAGCCTTAAGAGCTTGGTGGGTACTAAACTTCAACCCTGATGGCTTCCGGACAACGTTCACCAATATACCATTGGATCATTGACCCTTGTAAGCGCTCAGGGTTCGACCAAAACCATAAGGACCATGCGAAGGGTCACCACACCGACCTTACAGTACGTCTACCCATAGACACTGCCAAGGACCCGCCCGCTGTTATGTCGTACCTGCTAAATGACAAAGCATTAGTGAAGGAACTCAACAAGACAAAATGACAAAGACATGGGTGGAGGGAGAGTCTGAAGGAAAAGGGGGACACCCCTTCCTCTGATGCCTTTTATTTCAACAGGCTCCGCCCACGCGCACATCACAATATGCAAGCCTTTTGTTAGGTCTCAAACCTGTGACCAACAGCATTCTGGACAGTAGCCTTGCCCACTAGGCTGTCTGCCCTCTTGGATTTGCCTTGTAACTCTTTCATTTGCCTTGCTCCAGCCTTGCCTAGCTAATTGCCCTGATCACCTGCACCTGCAACTTCCTCTATTTATATCCAGCCTCCTGCACCAGGTCTTTGCTAATTATTGTACCTTTGGACACTGATCTAGCTGCATCTCCTGAATCCTCTCTGCTGTTTCTATTGAACTCCCGCTGCCGACCCTGAACCGCCTACCAACCATTTTTCTGCCTTCTCCTTTCATCCGAACATCTACTGCTGCCGACCCGGACTGTCCGACTACTCTGCTTGCTGCCCGCCTCGACTCCCTGCTTGCTTTATCACTACTACGCCTCCTGCGGCCCTTGCCACTGGACTCCACTCCTCCAGCCTAGTGTCCGCCTACTCAGATGAGCCTAATAGGACACTTACAGAATAATCAGCCCATCTATGGAGCCCGCAATGGCCGCCCAGACCGCAATGGCCGCCATGCAAAAACAGGTCACCGAATTGCAAGAATTTGGTGCTACAATCCTGGAGACATTTTCCCAGCTCCAGGGCATGGTGCAGAGCCAGCAGAGGGAAATCATCGAACTGCAGAGGCAACTCCTGGACGTTCGCAGCACAGCTGCAGATACCCGCGTGTCGCTTCCATCTAAATACAGCGGTGACAGACGCCAGTTCCGAGGATTCCTCAATCAGTGCCGCATTTATTTCCAGATGAATCCCACCCCCTTTACCACGACAGGAAGAAGGTACTGTTCATGATTAACCTCCTGTCAGATGAAGCACTTGCCTGGGCATCGCCGTATGTGAAGAACAATAGCCCGCACTTAGACGGCCTGGATAACTTTGTTGCAGCTTTGAACCAGATTTTCGACTCCAACCGTTGTGCGACTGCAGGGGCACGGTTGCATAGCCTGCGGCAAGGGAGACGCTCTGTGGCCGAATACACCGCCGAGTTTCGTCGTTGGGTCACGGACACTGCCTGGAACCCCGCAGCTCAGAGAAGCTAATTCAGGCGAGGCCTGTCCGAAGCAGTTAAGGATGAGTTGGCCAGGGTGGAAGCCCCAGACGTTCTGGATGACTTCATCAAATTGTGCATCCGTATAGACCAGAGGCTCACCTAAAGAAGGAAGGAGAGACTCTGGTCCCCAGACCACAGGCCTGCTTACTCCTTCTCCGATAGCGCCCTGCGTGACCCTCAGCCAACTACCGAGCCGATGCAGGTCGATGTCACTTCGCCATCAAATGTCCCAACAAGAACCGTAGAACTATCGTGGTCGTGGAACTCAGGGGGCAACCCCAGAGCCCGACCCAACCAGCCGCATCCGAAAACAACAACGTGACGGCTCATGGGTCCCATTTTATTGTGCCTGTTCTTATCACCACTGCTGGGCGGCATTTTCCCTGCTCAGCTATATTGGACTCTGGTGCTGGGGGCAACTTCATGGACTTGGCCTTCGCCTGCGAAAAAAAACAACATTCCGCTGACGACCAGGTCAGCCCCCATAGATCTTGAAACGGTTGACGGTTCCCCGAGGAGAGACGGTTACACATGAGACGGGGCCGGTTACACATGAGACTACTGAACTACAACTCTCTACCGAACCCAGTCACCATGAAACTATCCAGTTCTCGCTCATCACCTCCCCCGAAGTTCCCAGTGATCTTGGGAATTCCATGGTTGGCCACTTACAACCCCTCGGTGGACTGGGAAACCCGCCACATACTTTTCCCATCTGAATTCTGCACGGTTTACTGCTCTCAGCCACCCGCCTCCACGCCACCCAAGGACATCTCTAGCATGCAACTGTCAACGAAGGAGCTACTGCCTCCCCAGTGCTGCGAGTTCCAGGATGTCTGCGATAAACAGAACGCAGACCAGCTGCCGCCACACCGATCCTACGATTGCCCAATAGAGCTATTGCACGGGGCCGAAATCCCCTTTGGCAGCATCTACTACCTTTCTGAGCCGGAACTCAAAGCTCTGAAGGAGTACTTGGACGAAGACTTGAAAAAGGGTTTCATCCGGCCCTCTACTTCCGCAGCGGGAGCCCCCTTCTTCTTCGTAGAAAAGAAAGACTCCTCCTTGCGCCCCTGCATAGGCTATAGAAGGCTAAACGAAATTACAGTGAAAAACCGCTACCCACTCCCCCTGATTCCTGAGCTTCTCGAGAGGCTCCGGACGGCAAAGATTTTCACTAAACTCGACCTCCGAGGGGCTTACAACTTACAACGTCCGAATCCGCCCTGGGGACGAATGGAAGACCGCCTTTCGAACCCGCTATGGTCACTTCGAGTACCTGGTAATGCCTTTCGGACTGTGTAATGCCCCTTCCCCCTTCCAGCATTTTATCAACAATGTTCTCAGGGACATGCTGGACCTATTCGTGGTCGCATATCTGTACGACATCCTGATCTTCTCAGAGGACCTCAAGCAGCATTGTGAACACGTCGGCAGGGTGCTGCAGAGACTTCGTCAAAACTCGCTTTACATCAAGCTTGAGAAGTGCGAGTTTGAACAAACGACCACCTAGTTCCTGGGTTATGTCCTCCCCCCAGAGGGCTTGAGCATGGACCCAGGAAAGATCCGGGCCGTGATGGATTGGCCAGCCCCGAAGAACGAGAAAGACATTCAGAGGTTCATTGGCTTCGCCAACTTTTACCAGAGGTTCATTAGGAATTTCTCCAGGATGGTAGCGCCAATCACCCAGCTCACCAAGAAGAAGGCCCAGGTGGCTTTTGCCAAGCTGAAAATCCTCTTCACTTCCGCCCCAATCCTTATCCACTCGAATCTCGAGCTGCCTTTTACTATCTAGGTGGATGCTTCAGACTCCGCAGTAGGGGCAGTCCTATCACAGCGGGCAGGGGAGAAGATGGTATTGCATCCATGCGCCTACTTCTCTCGCCAGATGTCCTCCGCCGAAAGGAACTACGACATCGGTAACAAGGAACTACTGGCAATCAAGGATGCCTTCTCTGAGTGGAGATCTGTAGTGCCAAAAGACTTTGAGCCAGACCGGCCAGGTGGAGCCTGTTCTTCTCCCGCTTTAACTTCACCGTCACCTATCGTCCCGGGTTTGAGGAACGGCAAGGCAGATGCCCTATCAAGAATGATTTCCGAACCTGCACAGAATAACGAGGGCCACACCAAAATCTTACCTGAGAAGAAGGTAGTTGAGGCCACCTACCCTAAGGAACTCTTGGGCTCCATCAAAGGAGGATACGAGACTGACCCTCTCCTCGCCTGCCCCCCAGCGAATATCTGCCTCACGTTTTTGGAGCACCGTTTGGAGCTGATCCCCCACACTGGCCATACATTGGCATGGTGACTCAAAGACCACTTTGTGCAAATGATTTCCAGTAGATACTTTGGATGGGGACCCTGGTCGAACAGGAATTTACCAACATATTGGTTCCTTGTTAGGTCAACATTTGTTAGAGCAGGATCGGTCGAAAAAGTACATGGCCATCAATCGTTCAGGAATCGAACGAAAAATGTGTATAGCCAGCTTTAGCCTTTTAGCACATTGCCCACCTCTTTCCTTTAAAGCTGAACAAAGTCCACGAGTGGTTGTGGGTGCCCGCGAGCAGCTGCGTGAGTTGGGACAAGCCCACTGAAATTAATGAAAGCGGCTGCCTGCAGCCCTTAGTGTCTTCTTTATGCAAAAGCTAGGAATTCCCCCCCCCCCCAGATTGACATCCACCCATCAGGGTAATTTCCATTCACATTACCTATCCAAAGAGGTAACCTACACCACTATTAATACAGCACACTTCTTTCTCCTCCCACCAGCCTTGATCTTCTTCCATTGCATAAAGAAATACCTTGACATTGGATCTAAAATAATAAAAAAAACAGTGAGTTCTAAATTTAAATGTCATTAACATGTTGATGAGAGAGGGAAAGCAGGAACTCAGGGAAGGCAAAATAGAAGCAGATAAATCACAGCTTTAAACAATCTTATCTATGTATATTAATGCATTAAAGCCTTGTTTCCATGCATAGTTAGTAATTATCTGTGTACTTTGGGGTATTGATTTGTTTCCTCTTATCTTATGTCTGATTAAAAAGGATAGAGTCTTTGGAGATATAATTGTGATACAGGCAGGATGGACTGTTAGTGACAACAGGCATTTTAAAAATTGCAAAAGATTTGCATTTATTTCTCTTTTTTGTTACATTACCTTAATTACTAGTTGGATTTAGTAACAAATACATGCTTGTTTTGGTGTTCACGATACATAACTATATCAAATGTATTTCTATATTAAGAATATACAGACAAATCTGCATATGAGAATTCAGTAACCCTGTTTTATTTATAATCTACCCCAAACATCTTTTTCACTTCTCTGAAGCATGGGAATAATAATAGACTGCTTGTCTGTATGCATTTTAATAAGTTGTTTATCTTAATCCAGGGGGTCGCTTATTCCCTTACCAGATTATGTAAAAAGTCAAAGCAAGAGTTGATTCTTCTAGAGGGAGTTCCATTTAAAATTCTATTGTTGGAATCCCCTCAGAATTGTGCAACAGTCAATAGTTAATTTGAAACTATTATATACTTCCTATTGCATTAAAAATAACTCTTACATTGGTATATGTAGCCCAGGGGATTCATGGGATGGATTAAAGAGGTAATACCTTTTAAAGAAATCTCTTATCAGGTTGTGATTCTATATTAAGTGTGTTTAGGCAATGAAAACATATAGGTTACAATAATCTCCCTAGCAGTCAGCCCCTACCGCTGCTTTTTTATTGGTGATCGCAGTACAGAGTAGTGATGAGCAGCATAGGCAATACTCGCAAATAACTTTACAAATATTTGTACATATTCGCAATTCGAGTGTATGGCCATTCACGCAATTACCTTCAAAATGAATGGTCACATGTGGTATTTATTTTTGCATTTTCCCAATGCACAATATCAGTTTGGGGGTTTGGCTCCAGAGCATACCAGACCCTTTTTGGAAAGCCTGACAGGAAAGTGGGGAACCCCCTGTGCCACCAGGACCCATGCCATACCACAACAAGGGGGAGACCCTTGTTAAGGTAAGGGGGTTTCTTCCCCACAGCAATGCCCATGCATTGTGGGGGGATGCGTGGGAGCTCATTGAGTATCCAGTGTTGCCTTCAACAAGAGTTGAAACCTGCTCCCCATCCTATTGAATGAGTGCAGAGGTCCCAAGGAACAGTGAATGGTTTAAAGAGCTTCCTTGAAATAAGACCCAAGACTATTATTTTAAAAGTTCTACCCAACCACATTTTTTAACCCTTTTTTTTGTAATGTAAATATAAATCCCACTTCTTTATTGGATGGTTGGGTGTGGCCCGGCTGAAAAAAATATGTAATTGGCTGTATTGCACCATCTCACTGTGGGGTGAGGGGTCAAGCTTTTCCTCCATGTTAAGTATTGGAGACCTATTGATCGAGCATTGAATCCATGTAAATTTGAGAACTATACTATACATTAATGCACTATACGTTAATGCCTTGTTGTCACTTGATCTTTCCACCCGAGTCAGCTTTGTCCTACACAAAAAAGAAGCATCCTTTACCAAAATGCACAATAGTGTTCTCTAGATGTGTATTGTTATTCAAAATTAATTGGGTCCCAATACACTTGTGAAGATGCATATCCTTCAAGCTATAAAACAAGGCCTCTCTGACCTCTATGGCTCTTGCTGCAGGCACTGTGGAACCGTACATCATATAGGCTTTGTTCACACCAGCAGCAGTGAACACACCAGCCGCCGTTTCACCCAATGCAATAGCAAGGCAAATTTTCCCTTTTTTCTGTGGCTTCAGTTTACATCATAGTCTGCATTAGTTTGCACTGAAAACAATATAAGCCATGCTGCTTAGTGCAGTGCAACTTTTATTTTTAGTTAATTATTTATTATTTTATTGCAAGCAACAGGGGACAAGAATGGAAGAAGATTTTACCAATTATGATCATAAAAAAATATAAAGTATGTTAAAATGTATGTGATGCACACTGTGTTTAACACTAGTTTTTTACTTGACCTAGATGTTCACAATTGTCTTAGCAGCTCAGCTTTGCTCTCACAGCAGAGGTTTTCCTCCTTAAGGTGGACATACATGGTTTGATATTTCTGCTAGATCGTTTGAAAATAAATTCCTTTTTACATTAATTGATTGACCAAAGGTGACATATCCAACATATAACTGACTGAGCAGTGCTTCCACCTAAACAAAATATTCTATTTCACAAAAAGACCCCCTTTTTGACAGAAGACCTGGCAGAAGGATGGCCAATGAACAAGTATGGTCTCCCCTTATGCTATGAACCTGTCAAAGTCTGGTAAGGGTCGGGGTATGACTAAGGAGCATGTCCCCTTCCCTCCAGTGAACTCCAGGCCTCTGGTCGGCCAGGAAAGGGGAGGTAGACTAGTGAGCACCCTCTCTCTAGAGCCAAACCAGACTTGATGCCATTCTTACTTATGTCTGTGTCTCTCGCATCTAAAAGGTTTATACCTGGATTCAAAACCATGCACAGAATTACTCCACTCTGAGCTACTATAGATTTAATGGGTAAGAAAGTTGCTCCCTCTGTATCAACATTGCCACTATGTTGTGCAATTAATTTGCGACCCAGCTCAGAGTTTCTACCTCCATCTCCATTTATTCCCTTCCCCCCCTATCTTTTCCTCAATTCTAATTTGACTTCTTTTACTTTACTATCCTGCCCACACTTTCCCTAAAATAATATTCCTATACGTGTGTGTGGGGGGAATGTGGAGAGTTGTTTATTGTTAGTACATAAATAGAAAGTTTGTTTCCTGTGCATGATAGGATTTACGGAAGGCATTAAACTGGAATTATTGAGAATTAAATCACTATCCCGTTTGGCAGACTTGTTTTTAAATATAAGAACCATTGGACTTAGGTTTTATATCCTTACATTATGTTTTTTTTCTGTGTTTTTAATACATACCACTTTTTGTTGTATTGTTTTTTTTTTTTTTTTTAAACAGCTGTTAATGCACACTATTGAGTTGAATTTGTAACCTTTGTATTTAAAAAAAAAAGGAATGCCCATAACCTGGCTACATCTTAACTTTAAAATTACGGTTGAATGGGCAAGCCAAATTGTCTGTGCCAGTTTGATGTAAGGACCCCATGAAAAGTTAATGCTTCATCCACATGACTTTTCTGACTTTATTCTTGAGTTACCGGTTTTTTATTTGTAAATAGTATTTAGCAGCATTGTCCCTCAAGCTAGATTTTCTTCTTGGTGGATAAAATAGAGTTTTGCTGTTCTGAAGATCAGATACAGCCAAAGCAAACTTCAACTGGAGCATAGACTTGCATAATTTATAGCTTATATGTGGTTTTTTTTCAGAAATATGGATCTGAATTCACAATTTATATTAGTTCCCAAAACATTGTGTATCTTAAAAAAATAGAGTTCACTGTTCTTTGGCAATATTCATACTGTGTAGATATCAAGCCATGAAACAATAACTGACTGTGAGGAAAAGCTAATGTTTTGACAATTCATCATAACAAATAAAGAATGTAAAGGCTGAAATTCTCAAACAACTTCATAGAGTACATAGCTGGTCTGGCTTTGAGTCCCACTGATTGCCTGATGGAGATGTAACTGCTGTAATAGCCTGGAATAGTGGAGTTATAAATAAAGCCAGTCAGATCAGCAGGTCACACACAGCACAACACAAGAATAAGAACGGTTTCTCTGCCTGGGGAGGAAAGCTTTCCAACATAATATCAGTTTAATGAATCCCTCTCAGCGTATCTAATATTGGAAGATAATTTGGACTCCATCTTGAAGCATGGTCTCATAGCCATCATGAAGCATAGACCTGCCTAGGAGCAATTCTTCTCTGCAAGCTTTCACTGATATCACCACAATAATTAGATAATAGCACACAATGTAATTGTTTGCACTATACCGTTATGGCTAGGTACAGTAACTTTATTCGGGGGTGAGTTTTGGTATAGAAAACTCAAATATACTTATCACCACACTTTTGTATTTGTACTTGTTAACTAATGTATCTATCTGGCCCATATCTAATGTGGCCATCCCTGTTTTCGCACAGCAGTGCAGTGTCTAACTCCTCCGATATCGGGCTGCTGCAGGGAACCTGTAGTCCTGCTGAAAGATGCTGGTGATAACCGGTGCCTGGTTTCCTCTAAATGTGAACA
>CM070033.1:110068930-110082638 GCA_036250615.1 Ptychadena robeensis | reverse complement strand
GTAGTCCTGCTGAAAGATGCTGGTGATAACCGGTGCCTGGTTTCCTCTAAATGTGAACACCAGACAAGAGTATTTTGTTTCTCATGGTTTGAGAGTCCTTCAGGTGCCTTTTAGTAAACTCTAGGTGGGCTGTCATGTGCCTTTTACTAACGAGTAGCTTCCATCTGGCAACTACCATACAGGCCTGATGCTGCTGCAGAGATGTTTGTCCTTCTGGAAGGTTCTTCTATGGACTGTGTTTGTTTCATTTCTTGGCGCCTTGACTCGATAATTCTCAGCTACTGACTGCATGGGTGCATCCGAGAACCGCAACCTGGGATCGTCTGCATCAAAGTTCTTTGGTGAACACAAGACGTTCCTTACACTCTGACCTCAGATGGCACCTTGTCAACTGTGCAATTAGCCAGTGGGTCCACTTCACTGATATCACCACAATAATTAGATAATAGCACACAATGTAATTGTTTGCACTATACCGTTATGGCTAGGTACAGTAACTTTATTCGGGGGTGAGTTTTGGTATAGAAAACTCAAATATACTTATCACCACACTTTTGTATTTGTACTTGTTAACTAATGTATCTATCTGGCCCATATCTAATGTGGCCATCCCTGTTTTCGCACAGCAGTGCAGTGCCTAACTCCTCCGATATCGGGATGCTGCAGGGAACCTCAAACGGCTCCTATATCGAGCCGTCTGTTCCCAGCTTAAGTATACATGAGTTTTAGCACCCTTGAGAAGTAATATGACCTAAGTGACCCTAGATTCGTAGGGCAAATGAATATTCTTATTTCATTTTGTTTAAAATATATACTGATCTTTATAGCAATTGTATGTCATGTTGTAACATTAACTCAATTTATTACATCTATAGCAATCCATTGTTTTCTACATCTACCAAAACAGCAACCATGGCAACCATTAAGCTAGGATTTCATGATCTGATAGTCTGCCCATATAGTCCTTAAGTCATATATAAATTTCATAAAGCACATATGATGAGGCTGTAATGAGGTTTGCAATATTCTATAAGAATTTATTGAATTTATTTTTTAATTGGCCAAGAGGTGGAAAGTGTCATGCATGTATCATTCTCAGAGTATTATCTCAGCCATTGAGATCAGTTGCTGTCATCTGTAATTCACTGACTGAAGCTTACTTGCTTCCTCAAATTAGTTAAGTGAAAATTGCACTTTAATTTGATGGTAATGTTGTATTTTAACAAATCATATCCAGAAAGTATTCACAGTGCATCACTTTTTCAACATTTTATTATTCCAAAATGGATTACATAATTTTTTTCTTTGGAATGTGACACAAACACACAACACCCCATAATGACAATGTGAAAAAATATAAGAAAAAAAGTATTCATTGCCTTTGCTCAATACTTTGTTGATGCATCTTTGGCAGCAATTACAGCCTCAAGTCTTTTTGAATATGATGCCACAAGCTTGGCACACCTATCCTTGAGCAGTTTCTCCCATTTCTCTTTGCAAGCTCCATCAGGTTGGATGGGAAGCTTTTAAATTTTCTCCACAGATATTCAATTAGAGTCAAGTCTGGGCTGTGGCTGGGCCACTCAAGGACATTCACAGAGTTGTCCTGAAGCCACTCATTTAATATCTTGAACGTGTGCTTAGGGTTGTAGTCCTGCTGAAAGATGCTGGTGATAACCGGTGCCTGGTTTCCTCTAAATGTGAACACCAGACAAGAGTATTTTGTTTCTCATGGTTTGAGAGTCCTTCAGGTGCCTTTTAGTAAACTCTAGGTGGGCTGTCATGTGCCTTTTACTAACGAGTAGCTTCCATCTGGCAACTACCATACAGGCCTGATGCTGCTGCAGAGATGTTTGTCCTTCTGGAAGGTTCTTCTATGGACTGTGTTTGTTTCATTTCTTGGCGCCTTGACTCGATAATTCTCAGCTACTGACTGCATGGGTGCATCCGAGAACCGCAACCTGGGATCGTCTGCATCAAAGTTCTTTGGTGAACACAAGACGTTCCTTACACTCTGACCTCAGATGGCACCTTGTCAACTGTGCAATTAGCCAGTGGGTCCACTTCGTTATATCATCAGTGTCACCAGCCGTGTCACCCTTGCTTTGGTGTCACCGGATGAGACAACTGTCACCTGTAAGATCTCATCTCTAAGATGACCAGCGGTAGCAGGATGCACTTAAGCTATTTTTTGAGCTTTATGACAAAGGCTGTGAATACATGTGTACATGTGCTTTCTCATATTTTTAATTTGTAATAAATTTGCCAAAATCTCAATCTTACGTATCTTGGAGATTGTTGCGAAGATGGAAATGGCAGGATCTAGCAATGTTCTGTATGTGGGGAGTAAAGGAGAGTCTAGAGCCAAAGGTGACACCAAGGCAGCGTGCTTGTGAATAAAGGGAGACAACGGTGTTATTTACTGTGAGATGTTGGGGGGAGGCTTGGAAGGTGATGGGTAAAGGATGATGAGTTCTGTTTTGCTCAGGTTAAGTTTTAGGAATCTGTCAGCCATCCATGAAGAGATGGCTGATAGGCACTGAGAGCCAGAAGAAAAAGAAGGGTAGAAGAAGAGGGTGGTCAACAGTGTTGAAGGCAGAAGAGAGATCCAGCAGAAGAAGCAGGTAAAAGTTGCCTTTGGCCTTGGCATTGAGGAGGTCATTGGCAACTTTAGTAATAGCTATGTAATGAGAAGACCAGAAGCCAGATTGGAGGGGATCAAGGAGAGAATTCACATATAGTCAGTGAGTCAGTGAGTCTTTTGTAAACAAGGTTTTTAAGCATGGAAATATCAAAGGTTGTCATTTTTTCATCCTTAGTGTGCCAACATCCCACAATATTTAGAGAAAAAGAGAGACAAGTGGGAAGGAGGAGCCTAATTACTCCACCCCTAACCCAGTTTGGAGCCTGGCACTCCGGGACTTTTAAGGCACTAGATTCGTAGATTAATTCAATGGATCAAGTAATAGATGTTTTCATTTTAATTACATGTTCAAATAAGAGACAGGAATACATGAGAAGGCCATACATAATACACAAGATGTCATGATGGCAGTATAATGTCAATAAATCAACAACGTTACAGTAATATTCAGTTAAAAGCACATGTAGATATAAACAAATTTATGCTGATATTTGATCTCGACGCGTTTCGCACTTAAGCTTCGTCAGGAGATATCTAACATTCAGTTTATATCCCATGGGTGGTGACATAGATATTGTGAGGACGACCAACAGCCAGTCCCCCATGGTTCTGGTGAGGATAATGGAAGGCCACGGTAGGCCTCCCCCATACGCCACATGCGGGGAGGGGAGAAGGGGATAACGGGGGACCCAACTCAGGACATGACGCCATTGACCTGCATCCACTTGGAAATTTGCCCATAGTTTCCGTCTTTATTAGTGTCCTCGTGTGTATATGCAGACGCAATCGGCGTCTGACGTCACACAGGTTGCTTCTATTAGAGGAGAGTTGACACCAAAGTTCGCAACAACTTTTTTTTTTTTTTAAATGCACATAGCTTAACCTTCCTAGCGTTTCTGACGGCAGTACCTCGTCCTGCACTTGCTAATGCACTATTGCAGCTGACGAGAGGGAGCCGTCAAGCTCAGATCCTCCAGCTGCTCACTCTGCTCTGAGTGCTGTCTGTGTGTGCGATGTTATGGAAGCAGGCTGTGACACCTCTCTTCAAGCCTAATCTGCAAATGAATGTCCCGGTTTGCATATGAATATCGCAACTTGCACATGAATGTCCCGCGGACCCCCGCGCCCCCCCCGCCGCTCGGGACATTCATGTGCAAATTGTGACATTCATATGCAAATCGGATTATCAGTGGAACAACTGGAATATCAGTGGAACAACTGGAATATCACCCCCATTGTCATTGCAGATGTGGTCTTGGAAGTTAACCCTTTCAGAGAATGCCATTGCATTGGATACAGTGATAACTGTATTTTTTTTGTACTTTTTTTTATAATAATTGTTTGAGTGTTTCAAACATTATTATAGTCAGGATGTCTATTAGACCCTTGTACGGACAGATTTTTGGAAGTTACAAGCCTACAACACAAAAAATTCCATTATAGTCTATGGTGCGCTTCTGGTACAGAAATCTGGACCTCAGCAGTGCGCTAGGGAGGTTAAAGGCTTCCTTCAAGTGCAGCATTAGGACACCCATCTCACTAAAGAACCCCACCTGCAATGTCAGTGTAAAGATTCTAGCAGGGGCTTTGGATTGAACCCTCCCCATTGTGAATGGTATAGTCAGAGTCTTTACACCCTGGTGTGGCTGTCTAGGGCTGCCTAGGGCTGCTTCATCATTTGGATTATCTCTACTATAAGGATACAGCATTAAGGTGAGCAGTGCTGGGGAATCTTCTCACCAATTATCATATGCTGTTGAAATGGCAAGTATGTGTGAAGGAAACAAGACACCTGAATGGTCAGCCACATTTCCATTCACCCTAACCTGGCCTGCAAAAAGTGTGGACACCCCTGAGCTATGGCTTTTATGCTAGAGGAGGAAGTTCTGATTGGGACTGGGCTTTGTAAACTATAGTGGGAAATAAAGCTGCTGCACATGTATTGTTAGTGTCATTGTGCTTCACATGGTATTTCTGCAGTAAGGTTTTGTCAGGCATTCATGTAAAGTCCATCTTAATCTATTAGTCAGCCTAACATTATCCTCTCCCCATATGCTATGCTCCCCATATGCTAAAAAGCCTGCTGCTCAAGGGTGGCTACACTGCTCCTCTACAGATGCAGTGATGGGATTAATGGGATTAATGATTGTCTAACCAGTGCAAAAAAAAAAAAAGAAACCGAAAAAGGAAATTGAATGTACATACCAATATGTAATTACTGGTAAGATGCAAATAAATACATTTATACCTTTATAAAAAGCATAGCATGAACCCGTCACAAATACTAAGGGCACCACAAACCACTGATGCAGACTCTGGTATCTCTTCACTTCAAAATAAGGTACAGCTAACATAGCAGAAATATGTAGGATAAAAAGAACAAGCTTTGCAAGTTTAATGGTACTTTTGTACTATGGACTGACCTAGCTCAGGTCATTCTTTGCCTGTTAAAGTGAATTATGTGCCGCCTTTCTATTGTTCATCAGCGTCTTTGAGCTCATTTTCAGAGAGAGACAGAAAATTATTCATGTTCAAGGCAGTATAAAGAAATCGTTGTTTATAAGGAACAATGGCTTGCAACATTAAAGCAGCTATTGTCATTTTACAGTGCTCTTTCTTTCACTGGTACCTTGCTGTGTGAATCTAAGCTGCTCACATTGTTTAAAATGTACACATTGACTTTTTTGGTATATACAGTGTGTGTGTGTGTGTGTTTGTGTGTAATTTATTTTGGAAACTTATAGAAAGATGAACCTCCAAGTACAATACATGTATAAGTAACTTGCCACAACAATAACTGATAGTGACATTCAAATAATGTATACCGTGTATACTCATACAATGTATAATTCAAGGGTATTGAAAGGCATAAACCCAGAAGTAGGACCTTGTGCATTGAAGAACAGGAAGAGCGACGCTTCAGCTGCCCTTGATATCTTACAGACACTATGAAAGTGGCGTGTAAGTGCAAGGTCCTGTATTGAAAATTTTGCTCATAGACTAGCATAGTTTAGCTTGAGTGGCATTGACCAGAGAATGCCAGAATTGGTTCTATACAAACATAAGAGGAAGTGCACACTTGCACAAATCTGAAATTGTCATGGGAAATGTCTTGCCTGCAACATTATTCAGTAACACAAGTTTGCCACCATCTAAAGACATTTACTAAATATTAGCTGACTGTACTATGAGAAAGGTATTATTGCCATTTAATGAGCACCAGGTTCCTCAGACCAAATCCAACACCGAGTTCATGGCATTAAAGCTGGGCATACACAGCTCATTTTTCTATTAGATTGACTTAAAAAAGGATTGTTTGAAAAAACATAATGTGACAATTCACGACTGATCGATTCCTCTCCTTAGTTCTATGCACATGCTCCATAGTACCATCTCATACAAATCGATCGAAATACCATGAAAACCTATCCGATACTTGAACAATTGAAATTTACCAACATGTTTGTTCGATTTGGATCACTTTTGGTCAACCGATTCAGCTGCAAAGCTTCAAATTATCGACACTTAGTCGACTGAACAGAAAAATCGAACTGTGTATGCCCAGCTTAAGTATTGCTGCTTTTAATGACACCAAGTAGTGCCACAGACTGTCCAAACTCATCCTTATTCAGATCTGGGAGCATCATCTGCCACCAGTGGCATGCCCAGACATTATGGCGAGTGCACACAGGCGCAAAGGTTATACATACCCTGTTTCCTGAAAATAAGGCCTCTTCCAAAAATAAGGCACTCTTAAATTTTAGCCTCACACTGAAATATAAGGCATCCCCCTGAAAATAAGGCACCCCTGAAGATAAGGTACTGTAACTCTGGACAGGGGGGATCAGCGGGGGCAATGAAAATGACAGGAGGATCAGAAGGGGTTAATCAAATGGTAATCCCCCCTCTGTGCCATTTTGATTCCCCTCTGTGTCATTTTAAGTGACCCCCCCCTCCACCCTGATACCCCAGTGCCATATTCTTCTTCATGGAAAAATAAGACATTCCCCGAAAATAAGACGTAGAGCATATTTAGGAGCAAAAATTTATATAAGACCCTGTCATATTTTCTGGAAACATGGTACTAGCAAACCACATTATAAGCTGACACAAGTTTGATCATAGATTGAAAGACACAAGTTTTACCGTTCTTTTTTTGTGTGCATCCAGCCCACAGTGGGTTAATGGTTTAGGATTACAATAATCGTTATATTGTTTTTTTTCCCCACATTTTGTTATGTCAGTCTTATTCCAAAATGGGTTACATTAATTTTTTCTGCTGAATTCTTCACTCAACACCCCACAATGACCATGTGAACAAAAGTTTTTGTCAAAGGTATCAAATTTGTCAAAGATCACATGTACATAATTATTCACAGCCTTTGTTCTATACTTTGTTGATGTCACCTATCCTTGGCTCGTTTCCATCATTCCTCTTCACAGCACCTCTCAAGCTTCATCAGGTTGGATGGGAAGCGTTGGTGCATAGCTTTTTAAAGACTTCTCCAGAGTTGTTCAATCAGATTCAAGTCTAAAAGTGGCTGGGCCACTTTCACAGAGTTGTGCTGAAGCCACTCCTTTGATATCTTTGCTGTTAGGGTCATTGTCCTGCTGAAAGATGGCCTGTCACCCCAGTCTAAGTTTAAGAGTGCTGTGGATAAGGTTTTAATCCAGGATGTTTTTGTACATTGCTGCAGTCATCTTTACCTAGTCTCTCATTTCCTGCCACTGAAAAAATCTCCATAACATGATGCTTCCACCACCATGCTTAACTGTAGGGATGGAATTGGCCTGGTAATAGAATGGAATTGGCCTGTCTCATCACACCAGATTAATTTTGTTTCTCGTGGTCTAAGATTCCTTCAGGTGCATTTTGGCAAACTCCAGGCAGGCTTTTACTAAGGGGGACATGCTGCCATCTGGCCACTTTACTATATACTGTAAGCCTGATGGTGGATTGAGTGACCATCAGGTTCTTGGTTCCTGGTCACCGCCCAACTATGGAACTTTTTTCCTGATTGCTTGGTTTATGGATAATGGAGGCCACTGTGCTTATTGGGACCTTCAAAGCTCTGACATGAACTGTGCTCTGGCATGAACTGTCTGTGGGACCATATTTAGGTCACAGGTGTGTGCCTTTCCAAATCATGTCCATACACGGACCCCAATTAAGCTGCAGAAACATCTCAAGGATGATCAGGGAAAACAGGATTTTCGTTCTTACAATGTATTTTACTACCGGTAATTTAACTATTTATGTTAGATCCCTGCTCCTTAATTCAACAAATGGTTAAATTTGGTTTAAGTCTGATTATTTTTATATAACAATGACTATAGAAATCCTTGACAATATGTGTAAATATAAAGAAGAATTTATGAATATGAACCTGTATTTCTGTGGTTTATCAAGGCATTCCCATCCCTATAAAGTATGAGAATAAAAGAAGAAAGTTCCCCTCTGGTGGGACTTTACTTGGAATGCCCTGATATCGATTACACGTAAAACAATGGCGTAAACAAAGTAATATTTATTTAAGAATATAATTCTTGCTTCTTAAAAAGTGTATGGGTATGTTCAAACGCTCCAGCTGTGGGCGCTAGACCATCATCCATATACATATAGTTCTAATATCAACAAATATTAGATAGGCACTTACATAGAGGATCTATTGCCAAACACACAAAGGGAGACAGTTACATCAGCAATATATACGAATTGATGGAATATATAGAGCACCTCCGTGCTGTATGATACAATTGGCTAGTGGGTACAATGTCAATGCATTGTCTGGTACTTGCGCGACATGTTTCGCCTACTGGCTTCCTCAGGCTGTGTACCGATAGAATTGATATTGTAAATCCCAGATGTAGCTTAGAAGTTGTTAGAGATGGTTTAGACAGAACAAATGTGAACGTGCTGAATCGACGTAAGTGCCTATCTAATATTTGTTGATATTAGAACTATATGTATATGGATGATGGTCTAGCACCCACAGCTGGAGCGTTTGAACATACCCATACACTTTTTAAGAAGCAAGAATTATATTCTTAAATAAATATTACTTTGTTTACGCCATTGTTTTACGTGTAATCGATATCAGGGCATTCCAAGTAAAGTCCCACCAGAGGGGAACTTTCTTCTTTTATTCTAATATGTGTAAATACTTTACTACATGGGAAATAAGATTTTCAAATACACTTTACCTTTTGTGACTTGCAGTTTACCTTGGGAAAAAAAACTTGTTAATATTTTCCTCTGTGTATTTCATCTTTAGCACTAAACGAATAAAGAATTTCCAATTGAGGAAGGTTTTCTGTGTACAGTACAGTGAATTCTCCCCCACCTTTCACTGGATACTTGCACCTTTTTCATTCTCCCATTGTAATGTTGACCGGGGTCACCCTGGAGTCACCAGACTTGTTTGCCAGCAGGTGCTGTCTCACTCTAAACTTTCACAAGCTTTATGGTCCTATGTCAATGGTGCCCACTGGTCAACCAAACTCTTTCAAGCAGTAAATGCCATGCTTTGATAACACATTTAGATAACGAAGGAATGTCCACACAAGCTGTATATTTAGGACAATAACTTTAGTAAACTATTGGAGGATTTGCAGGGAACAGTTCTTGGGATATTCAGTTGTGTTGAAAAGCTGAGGCTCTAACCTAGAAAAGAGGTGCTGATGTCTTTGTAAAGGCAATGGAGAATAATCCAGCGCCTGCACTATGGGCCAGGTCGGCTTGCCGGCTCAATTAGGGACGCCTACCAATGCAGCCATCTACCTAAGTGTAGAAGACGTAGGTGTGCCATCTACCTAGGAGACATAGGTGTGCCCCCCTTATTGGCCGACCATGCCCGCCCGCTCCTAAAATAATCTCTTGTTCCTAGGTTTGTTCCCTAGCACATTAAGGATACATACGAAAATGGTATTGGTTTCTAAAACCCCTCAGGCCTTGCTGGAAAGGCTCAGTCCCTTAGGGGTGTCCTGGAGAGATACACAGAGCCCTGGTACTCTTAGCAGGCAGATGGCAGGGGAATTGGAGCCCCTCCTATCAATCATTTTTACAGTGTCTGTGAACACCTCCTGTTACTGGGCATGCCCCACTGCACTTGCTAGAACATTCTTACCAATCTATAGCACTATACAGATAAAGCAACAACCATCTTATTGCCAAACAAACATTAAATTAACATATATTCTGTTACACATCATCACCAAATAAATACAATCACTAGTGACTCCATATGATAGTCACTATAATATAATATAATAGTATTGTACTGGTTGGTAAATTTCTGTTCATAGACTGTTGAGCTGAATGTCGGCTTATTGTCCTTCATTGAATATGTTTGTTAATGTTGAAGAAAAATCTGATCAGTTGATTGAGTTTTATTTCCACACAATGCTCCTACAATTTCTCTTCTGCTAGATTTATTACACTAATTGCATGATTTGTAAAAACAAAAGAAAAGATGAAATCCATACCAGCTAATTATATTCTATGTTTTAACTGAAAATAAAACATTGTGTACTGCTATAGATAGCAGTCTTAGTTTGTGTTATGCCGCAGGTCCTGGGTTGGTGCGGGGGTACCAGGAGCAGGGAGTCTAAGCCACCCAAGGGTCTTCACCCAGAGCCCCCCTAGCGGGAGATAGGCAGGAATCCCTTGAGGGGACCCTGTTGTCTTTTCCCACACTCGGGTGGCTAGGTCCTGCTTCCCTGGTGAACCCCCCCAGGAAGTTGCGGGCAGACGTCCCAGAGAGTGTCCCTTTAAGGGGGAAGGTTGTAGCGTAAACAGAGTCCGGAGCAAAAAAACGTAGACGTAAGACAGGCGTGGGTCGAGGCAGGCGGCAGACAAAACGGAATCCAGAGACAGGCGTGGGTCGAGGCAGACGGTAGGGAGAGTCAGAAACAAGCAAAGGTCAGGGAGCCGGAGGTCAAGATGTAGTCGGGGACGAAGCAGGGTCAGATACCAGGAGATCAAGCCAAGACAAGCAAACACTATCATCAACAAGGAGACAGGAAGCTGTAATACACCAGCACTGGGTGTAAGGACTGGCAGGCTTATATAGGGAGTGTCCTCCCGGGGCCGCCCAGGAAGGAGGGACGGACACCCAGGAACACTCCCCCTGCCAGTCCTTTAAACCTCTGGTGAGGGCGCGCGCGCGCACGGCACCCGCCGGCGGCTCTACCGTGGAAGGAGCAGGAGAGGCTCCTGATGGACCCCGAGTGTCCCCAGAAGCAACCCCAGAGGAAACGTCACCAGCAACAGCCAGAGGTACAGGACCGTGGGGGACTAGTGCTGGTGGGGCAGACCCCGCAAACCTGGATGGCCCAGGATCCTGACATAGCCCCCCCCCCTGCAATGCCGGACTCCGGGCGGCAACAGGACCAGGCTTACTCGGGTAGCGGGCGTGAAAGCCAGCCACCAACCGAGGAGCATGGACCACCCCCGCGGGAACCCAAGAAGCCTCCTCCAGCCCGAAACCCTTCCACCGGACCAAATACTGGAGGCCCCGGCCCCTCAGACGAGAGTCAAGGATGGCCTCCACCTCGTATTCCTCGACTTCGTCCAGGAGAACGGGAGGAGGAGGAGGCGGCGAACGGCCCGAGAACGTGTCCTCCACGACGGGTTTGAGGAAAGACACGTGGAAGACGGGGTGAACGCGGAGCGAGGAGGGGAGGCGGAGCCGAACTGCCACAGGGTTCACCAGATGATCCACTACATAGGGACCAAGGAACCGGGGAGCGAGTTTCCGGGAAGGACAGCGCAGGTGGATAGAAGCAGAGGAGAGCCAAACCTTATCCCCGGGATGCAGAGCAGGGAACGGGGTACGACCCCTGTCAGCCCTGCGCTTCATCTCTGCTTGCACCTCCAGGAGCCGGTCACGGGCCCTTCCCCAAGCCCTGTGTAACATGTTCAAGCGGTCGGCAGCGGCGGGCACCGGGGAGTCAAGAAACCTGGTTGGGAGGAACTTGGGGTGGTAGCCCGCGTTGAGGAAGAAAGGGGAGTGACATGAACTGGAGTGCCGGGAATTGTTGTAGGCGAATTCGGCCGTGGGAAGAAGGATGACCCAATTGTCCTGAGCATTGGACGTGAAGCAGCGGAGGTACTGCTCCAGGGTCTGGTTTAGCCGTTCGCACTGCCCGTTTGCTTGAGGGTGGTACCCCGAGGTGAGGGAAGAGGTGAACCCCAGGAGACGAGACAACTCCCTCCAGAAACGTGAGGTGAATTGGGTGCCCCTATCCGTCACCACATCCTCAGGCAGCCCGTGTAGGCGGACGATCTCCCTCAGGAACACGCGAGCGGTCTCATCGGCAGTAGGAAGGCCCGGCAGAGCCACGAAGTGGGCCATCTTGGTGAACCTATCCACGACGGTGAGGATTGCGGTGGAGGATTCCGAGGTTGGCAAATCAGTTATGAAATCCATGGCCAAGTGGGACCAAGGACGTTCGGGGACTGGCAAAGGGTGGAGAAGGCCGAAAGGACAGGTACGGGGCGTCTTGGCACGGGCACAGACTGGGCATGCCTGGACATAGGAGGAACAGTATGCCCCTATCTCAGGCCACCAGAAATGACGCTGTAGGAGGTCGAAGGTCCTTTTAGCACCAAAATGTCCAGCTAGTCGGCTGTCGTGGCAGAGCCGGAGAACCAGCTGGCGTGCGGGTTCAGGGACATAAAGGCGGTCATTCTTCCAGAGGAAACCCTCCTGTTCCCGCAACCCGAGGGAGGGTGACAACGTGGTAGTACCCAGATCCTTTAGACTCTACAGCACCTCAGGCCCAAGGAGGAGGAAATATTTCTCGGGAAGAATGGGCACGGGTTCGGAGACTGCCGGAGTACCTGGGTGCATGCAGGAAAGGGTGTCGGCCTTGGCGTTCTTGCTGCTAGGGGTGTAGGTGAGATGGAAATCAAACCTGGCGAAGAACAATGCCCACCGAGCCTGACGCGGGTTTAATCTTTTGGCCTGGCGGAGGTACTGCAGGTTCTTGTGGTCCGTAAAAATGAGGACCTGGTGTTGAGCCCCCTCGAGGAGGTACCTCCACTCCTCCAACGCGGCCTTCATGGCAAGAAGCTCCCGATCCCCGACACTGTAATTACACTCGGCTGGAGTAAGTTTTCGGGAGTAGAAACATACCGGGTGCAGCAGGTTCTTCTCCCGGGAACGTTGTGACAGGACAGCTCCAATCGCATACTCCGAGGCGTCAACCTCGAGGACGTAGGGCAGTGACGGGTCCGGGTGCTTGAGAATAGGCGCCGAGGTAAAGCTATTCTTCAAAAAGTCAAAGGCAGCCTGCGCCGGGGCTGTCCAGGAGAACCGACTTTTAGTGCTGGTGAGCTGGGTGAGTGGCAAAACAATCCGGGAGAACCCCTTGATGAACCTACGGTAAAAGTTCGCAAATCCGAGAAACCGTTGAACAGCTTTGCGGTCAGAGGGAACAGGCCACTCGGCAATGGCGGAGACCTTCTGGGGATCCATTGTGATGCCTGCAGTGGATATTACGAGGCCTAGAAATTGGATGCTGGTCTGCTCAAACTTGCACTTCTCTGCCTTTGCATAGAGAGAGTGTAGGCGCAAACGCTCCAAAATTTCCTCATATGGAGCCGGTGCTGCTCGAGGGAGTCAGAGAAAATGAGGATGTCATCCAGGTATACGATCACGAAACGGTCTAGGAAGTCCCTGAACACATCATTGATGAACGCTTGGAAAGTGGCCGGGGCGTTACATAACCCGAACGGCATTACTAGGTATTCAAAATGTCCCAATTTTGTTCTGAACGCTGTCTTCCACTCATCTCCCGGCCGAACACGCACCAGGTTGTACGCCCCCCTCAGGTCCAATTTGGAGAAAAAGCGTGCGGAATGGAGGCGCTGCGTGAGATCAGCGATGAGGGGGAGCGGGTATCTGCTCTTTACCGTTATTGCGTTTAGCTGACGGTAATCCACGATAGGCCTCAGGGACTTGTCCTTGTTTTGTACGAAGAACATACCCGCTCCAGTTGGCGAGGTAGAAGGGCGGATAAACCCTTTTTTCAGGGAGGTGTTGATGTAGTCCTTGAGGG
>CM070033.1:110035570-110060301 GCA_036250615.1 Ptychadena robeensis | reverse complement strand
TCCCTGCTCCTGGTACCCCCGCGCTAACCCAGGATCTGCGGCAGAAGCATAACAAATACATACTGTATGTGTAATAAATACTGTCCAAAGGCAAAATGTTCAAGTCCTGTAAACTTTTTGAACATTTTGTAACTGTACATGATCTGCTCTGCAAATTGAGGTAAATTATTAAAATTTTATTTTAAACAATGAGTGAAACAAAAAGACATAATCCTTTTCTGAAATGAATCTTTCTAGCCAAGTATGAGAGGACAAACTTAGGACTTGAAGCGCCATCATAAAACCTTAAGATACATTTTATCCCACATACATACTCTCCCTGCCATGAAAGAAAATGGGACCAAATTTGATATGTTCGGCAATGCAAAATATATTCTGGTAAGCAAGTTCCTTAGAAAAAGCTGCTTTCAGTTTTTGAATGACGGGTGTAGAAGTACTTGCAGAAGCCTTTGTTTGCTCCTGCTAAAGGTTTACTAAAGATTTTAGCTTTTAGTTTCATGATAAATTTAAACTAGTTAAATTTATGAGATGGAACACAACTGGTGATATTTTTTAAAAGAAGCATTTTTGCGTTGCTTTTTTTTAGTTTTAATGCATTTTCTTTATCTTTCAAAGTTTTTATCGCACTTAAATTCTTGCACGGTTGCTGCTTGCCGTCAAAAAAAAAAATTCCTTTCTGGCAGAAGCCACCGCTCATTAACTCTTTAATAATATTTTCTTATACAGATCTTATTGTTTATGATTGGTTAACTATGCAGTTAAGCTGAGCCGATCAACTTGTGTACAGAATGCAGTTTTCTATTCAATATGGTATAATTCTTCTAAAATGCTGTAATTTTTCATCTAGTCTATCTTTATATTTTCTAGTAGTTTGGGCTAAACTCAACCATTTGGTATGTATGATTTATATTATTATATAAACAGCATGTACGATAAAGCTAGATATTTTTTAAACCCATTCTCGCCTCTAACCAACTCATACTAGAGCAGTGGTTTGCTAACTTTCCTTGCAGGGCCCCCCTTTTCTGTTTAGGAACAATATCGGGCCCCCCTCCCTATTCAAACACAGGTTAAGAATAAGGACCAGTGCCCCCCTGAAATACCTTTTTGGGAACCACTGTACAAGAGACAGCCTTTAGTACAAATGATTTACGTAAAGTATTCTCCCTTGCCACATGATCATGCATACTGCAATAAATGAAAGTAAAATGACAAACCTTTAAAGTATATAACAAACTCCATTAAAGAACCTCTATTATTTGTACCTATATAAACAAATAAAAGTTCAAAATGTGCTATGTCCCATCTTTTTTCAGCTTTTCGACTAGAGAATTTCTGCCCTGGTCTGACAGCATTTCCTATGATTTAAGTAGTAACCTTCTGGGTGGTCATCCAGAGTTAGTTTGAGGTGAGTTAGTTTACTAACAAAACTCACCCCAAGCTACACTCAGGCAAACTTATTTCTTTGGAGGGAGCCCATGGCGTTCTTCTATGTCGGTATCCCTGCCAATCTTTCTGGGTCCACCTTTACGGTGTCATTGATTAAAAAACAAACAAAAAAAAAAACGTTCTACATGCAAACACCCAGGGGGTTAAAAGGCAGTCCATAAAAGAACTAATTCTAAAAAGACATACAACCTCTCAAAGAATGTACATACCTCATTGTGGTAAATAGTTTATACATTTTTTTAAGGGCCAACATTAAAGATATGACACTTTGATACAATGTAACTTCCTTCTATTAACCAAATATTTTGTTTAATACTAAATAGTCGGCAATGGTATAGTTAGGTTTATTATATATTTATTATGATATAGTATGATTTGTTTTCAAAGGAGGGGTTGTTAGATCCTACATTTGATAGGTAAGATCAATTAAAGATTGTAAAGTCAACCTGTTATGAATGATTTCTAGTGTGTCTGTAATGGAATTCCATGATTTGGTGGGGTGAAGTGTAAATAAAATGAATATCTCACATATTAGGGTAACAGTAGTTGCATTTAAGAAATATTTAGTAATTTTCCCGTTGTATATTTGTCAGTTATATTAACTGGAAATTTAATGAGGAACAGGAAAGCCGAGTTTGTCTTGAGTATACTCATTTGGTTTGCCAGCACTGCTGGAGGGCACCGTCTGTTTCAGAGCCAACATGAAGCTGCCCATAGAAGACATTAAAGGATAAGAGGTGCTTACACCTCCGACTGACTTCTGATGTCTAAGCATCACATCACATTGCATCTACATTATCCCTTATATGAAGCTCCTTACATTCTGCATCTGTTTTATACCATTACGTTCTACTCCCTTTGTTTACCTGTTTCTCCCTTTTAATCTATTTTCCTATCTGCTTTCTTGCTTGACATATCTATGTATACAAAGCTGCTCTTCTGCCTCCCACCTTTCTCTCTCATCTCTATTGATCCATTTGCTTGGTCTACGCTGTTTATGCCCTGTAGGTAACTCAGGCAGACATCTGGAGCACAGTGCCCACTGTGTCATTATCGGTTCACTCATCGCTGCTTTATTTTTCTATTTAATGACAAGGCTTTTTAATAATAAAAAAAAAACAGCTCGAAGATACATCCCATAACAAAGTGTTTTTTTTAGTTTACATTATTTTTTAAAAAAATTCATGCATTTGCAATGTAGATATATTTGTAAATAAAGCCGAACCATGCTGCACAGATTTTAGATGCTGGTAGTTATCTGAAGATTCTTTCCCTACAGGGGCAGCTTCGGGCAATTTTTTTTGGTGGTGCTGTGGGTATAAGTGGAGAAGTCTTTAATTCAAAATCTAATGTGATAATAAAACCAGACATGCCGTACGCATAAATGTTTAGCCAAAAAATTTAAAATATTGTTGAAGCCTTAAAAAAACATGTGATATAGTCACTTTGTTGCACTGAAGGGGTTAGTATGATAAGCTTTGAGTATTTCTGCTACAGCAGAACCTAATAAGTGCAGTAGTCTGTAGTATGTAAATTGGTGCTTATATTTATTGTCAATAGAGAAGTTATGAAAGTGTTGCCCTATTATGTTGGTGCCAGCAAGAACATGCTTGATCACAATAAATTGGTCAATCAACCTATAGGGCAATGGTTAAAATGGTAAAAAGAACAATATTTTAGGTGCACAAAATGCACTAGGGCTTATTTTGGGGCTTAGAAGAGGTGACAAATTACCTCCTGTCATGTCTTCCCTAAATATGGAAGCTGTGTCTAGGACATAGTAGGTCTTTTTTCGGGGAAGAGCTTATATTAGAAGCATGGGGATAGCAGCTAGGTCTTACTTTTGGGGAAACAGTGTATACTTAGGTTGGATATTCACTGATGGGTATACAGGAAACATTGAAGGTACTAGGTTAATGGTGTTGGCTGATCACAGTACTATTTTTTCAATCAATCTGTTATACAGTACAGGCCAAAAGTTTGGACACACCTTCTCATTCAATGTGTTTTCTTTATTTCATGACCATTTACATTGGTAGGTTCTCACTGAAGGCATCAAAACGATGAATGAACACATGTGGAGTTGTGCACTTAACAAAAAAAGGTGAAATAACTGGAAACATGTTTTATATTCTAGTTTCTTCAAAATAGCCACCATTTGCTTAGATTACTGCTTGGCACACTCTTGGCATTCTCTTGATGAACTTCAACAGGTAGTCGTCAACTGAAATGGTTTTCCAACAGTCTTGAAGGAGTTCCCAGAGGTGTGTAGCACCTGTTGGCCCCTTTGCCTTTACTCTGCGGTCCAGCTCAGCCCAAACCATCTCGATTCGGTTCAGGTCCGGTGACTGTGGCGGCCAGGTCATCTGCTGCAGCACTCCATCACTCTTCTTTTTGATCAAATAGCCCCTACACAGCCTGGAGGTGTGTTTGGGGTCATTGGTCATGATCGTCCAACTGCAGGATGCTGTGGTAGCCATGTTGGTTCAGTGTGCCTTCAATTTTTGATAATTCCCTTAGAGTGTCACCACCACCCCCACACCATCGCACCTTCTCCTCCATGCTTCACAGTGGGAACCAGGCATGTTGGATCCATCCATTCACCTGTTCTGCGTCTCACAAAGACACGGCGGTTAGAACCAAAGATCTTAAATTGGAACCATCAGACCAAAGCACAGATTTCCACTGGTCTTATGTCCATTCCTTGTGTTTCTTTGCCCAAACAAAACTCTTCTGCGTGTTGCCTCTCCTTAGCAGTGGTTTCCTGGCAGCTATTTGACCATGAAGGCCTGATTCGCACAGTCTCCTCTTAACAGTTGTTCTAGAGATGTGTCTGCTGCTAGAACTCTGTGTGACATTAATCTGGTCTCTGATCTGAGCTGCTGATTGTCTGAGGCTGGTGACTCGGATGAACTTGTCTTCAGAAGCAGAGGTTACTCTTGGTCTTCCTTTCCTGGGTCCGTCCTCATGTGTGCCAATTTTGTTGTAGCGCTTGATGGTTTTGCAACTCCACTTGGGAACACATTTAAAGTTTTTGCAATTTTCCAGACTGACTGACTGGCCACTCGTTTTTCTTTAGTTAGCTGCTTGGTTCTTGCCATGATATAAATTTTACCAGTTGTCCAATAGGGCTGTTGGCTTTGTAGTAACCTGACTTCTGCACAACACAACTGCTGGTCCCCACCCCATTTATAAAGCATGAAAATCCACAAAATAACCCTGAGAAGGCACCCCTGTGAAGTGAAAACCATTTCAGGTGACTACCTGTTGAAGTTCATCAAGAGCAATATTTTGAAGAAACTAGAATATAAAACATGTTTTCAGTTATTTCACCTTTTTTGTTAAGTACATAACTCCACATGTGTTCATTCATAGTTTTGATGCCTTCAGTGAGAACCTACCAATGCAAACGGTGATGAAATAAAGAAAACACATTGAATGAGAAGGAGTGTCCAAACTTTTGGCCTGTACCGTAGCTACCTTGTCTCTTTGTTACCGACCATTGCAATTTGGTCTTTAGGCTCACCATAGAATGGTTAACTTGATTGTTAATGAAGCTAGAAAGTAAATTCAGAGCTAGGAAAGCTGACTATAGCACAATGCTGAACAAATAGAAGGGGTCAATTAATTAGTTGTCATTAGTGAGCCTTGGTTCTGCCGCAAGTCGGATCAGTCATTTTGCACTTTGTGTAACCCCGCTCTAAGCTCCAAAGACTGTTCAAACAGCTATATTGACATAAGATGAATATATTCCATAAATCCTGTTCTCCCTGTAGTGCATTTGAGGAGACTGTATAAGCACATGAAGTGAAATACTTAATAAAAGACATAATTACATTTCAGATTCTGCATTAATGTATAGGTTATTTTAATATGTTTTGGTACGTAAACTGAAATGTGGGATGGATGACATTTTCCAGATAAGAGGTTTCTCATAAAAATGAGCAGTTTAAAGATAAAGACTGAATCCACCCAACTGAAAATAATTCAGCGTTAAATGAAAACCATAGTGATAAAGTCCCCAATTAACATGAAATGTACTCACTATGAAAGTAGAACTCTAGCTGAAGACATATCTTCATGTAGAATAGAAAAACATTACAACTTATGTTCCATGGGAATTAATACTTGTGTCCCCGCTGTGGTTATTACGGTAGGAAGTTGGACAAACTTGTTTCCCAAAAATCTTTTTGTGTGCATTATATGCAGGGGTGGCCATAGGGACATCAGTGCCCTGGATGAGCACCCCCTCTGATGTTCCCAACCCCCCCCCCCTGATGAGCCCCTCTTTTTAATGTGTCACTTCTGGCGATGGTCTTCTGTCTCCCCGGGCGGCCGTGTGCTTGATAGGCAGATGCACACGAGAGAGGCATCTTGCCATCGGAAAAAATTGTCACTGCCCAGATGCCGCCCCGGGCAACCAACCCATATTGCCCTTATCTAAAACTGCCACTCGTTTCTAAGAGGCCTAGAAAAGCTCCGGAATGGTCTTTAAAACTCGAAATTTATTGATATTGTTCAAGCCAAATTCCAAGTCCTATGGGTCTTTGGAGGTCTGTTAAAAGCACATTTATGGTTACAAGGTGGGGGGCCCGCGTGGTGGTATGGTGCTCCCCCAGTGGGGTGTCTGTGTTATAACATAGGAATGGTCCCATTCGATACAGGAATGGTAAATTTCGGTGCTGTCCCAGAAGCAGTTGGGGTGCAGCTGGGGAAATGATTATGTATAGTTAAGTCTTTTGGGGCGAATGGACGCCAAAAACCTATTTTCTCTGGTAGTTATGATAGAAATGTTTTAATATTTTTCTTTTGTTTACAAGTTGTGTTTATAAGGGTGTTTTATGGTGATCTGGTACAGGAGGGACAAAATTGACGAATCCATCATGTATTACATTTTATAATGTGCATGTGTTTTTCTTTTTAACATACCACCTTCTACTTAACCTCCTTAGTGTTCATCACGAGCCCATCTCGTTCAGAGTTTGTGTGAAGAACAAACTCTGGATGAGCTGGGCTCCCATGAAAGCCGGAAAGCTACGGCGATGCTGCTTCCAGCTGCAGCATTTCCGGGGCTCTGCGGCTTCACTGATCGCGTCGCGGTGACCAGTGAGGGTGAGCAGTGCCATAGACCTCCATGTTAATGAATGACACTGGCTGTGTGGAGAGGGGAGGGGGGAGGGAGGAAATGGCAGGCAGTGTACCTTGTACACTGCTGCCATTGCCTGTACCACACTGTTAAAAACGGTGCGGTACAGGCGGTGCGCTAGGGAGGTTAAATACATGAATATAATGGGATATCCACTACTTGCAGCTGCTATACAACAGTGCTGAGCCTGGGAGAAAAGAAAGCACAAAGAGAGGATTGGTTGTGCAATCAGAAGAGATTAGCTTATTTCTGCTTCTTTGACCACTGTCCATTCACAGGGTGAGTGTGAGAAGGAAACCCATATGTATTTTTCTGAACAGCAAAAAGTAAAAATTCAGTTTTCCTCCCTTCCATACAGGGTTCTGCCATGTGCCAGAACTGTATGAATGTGTGGACAGGAACAAACTGTGATATTAGTTCTCATCTTTGAATGTATTTCTTATGTTATGGACAGGTTGTAGTATTAGTAATTCAATCAGTATAGTAACCTAGTGTGTCAACCAAAATGTTATTTTTAAGAGGAGTACATGGTGAAATTAAAGGGAAATGAGCATGTCTAGACGTGCTCTCATTAGTTTTCTTTTCTGTCCTAATTTTAAGGTAGTGATGCACACAATACGCGCCCATTGTTATTGAGGCATGTATTGTTTACGTCATGTCCATAGGTTTTAAATGTTGTAACACGGCTATTAACATGCCTACAACCAGGGCAAATTGCTGCCCTTCCACCCATCTTCAGTAAGTATAGCTGATGCCTCCAAGACACCCGAAGAGTCCTTTCTCTAGATATACAGCGGGACAAAAAAGTATTTAGTCAGCCACCAATTGTGCAAGTTCTCCCACTTAAAAAGCTGATTTGTCGCCCCTCCCTCTTTGTGAAAAATTCTTAATAAAGAAATATTGTTTAAAAAAAAAAAAAAAAAAGCAGAGCGGCATGTAAAACCTCAACTATGAGAGAGAGAGAAAAAAATCCAGAAAATCACATTGTCATTTTGCAAATTATGGTAAAAAAAAAGTATTGGGTCAATATCAAAAGTTCATCACAATACTTTATTTACTCTTTGTTTGGTAATGACAGAGGTCAAACATTTTCTGTAAGTCTTCACAGGGTTTTTACACACTGTTGCAGGTATTTTGGCCCATTTCTGCATCCAGATCTTCTCTAGAGCAGTGATGTTTTTAGGTTGTCGCTGGGCAACATGGACTTTCAACTCGCTCCAAAGTTTTTGTTTTTTTTAATGGGGTTGAGAGCTGGAGACTGGCTAGGCCACTCCAGGACCTTGAAATGCTTCTAACGAAGCCACTCCTTCGTTACCCGGGTGTTGTTTTTGGGATTATTGTCATGCTGAAGGAGCCACGTTTCATCTTCAATGCCCTTGCTAATGGAAGGAGGTTTTCTCAAAATCTCACAATACATCGCGCTTTGCAGAAAAACCGCACCAAAGCATGTTTCCACCCCCATGCTTCACAGTAGGGTGTTCTTTGGATGCAACTCAGCATTCTTTCTCCTCCAAACACAACGAGTTGACTCTTTACCAAAAAGTTAAACTTTGGTTCATCTAACAATTTAATATTCTCCCAATCCTTTTCTAGATTCAAATGCTCTCTAGCAAACTTCACACAGGCCTGGACACGTACTGACACTACAGGATAGGAGTCTCTGGCGGCATAGTGTGTTACTGATGGTAGCATTTGTTACTTTGGTCCCAGCTCCACAGAACCACACCTGCTTCACTAGGTCCCTGTGGGGTTCTGTGATAATTTTGACCCCACAGGGTGAGAGCATGGAGCCCCAGATCAAGGGAGATCATCAATGGTCTTGTATGTCTTCCATTTTCTAATTATTGCTCCCACATTTGGTTTCTTCACAGCAACAGTGTGTAAAAACTATGTGAAGACTTAACCTCTGTCGTTGCCAACATAGGGTATATAACAAAGTATTGAGATAAACTTTTGATTTTGACTAAATACTCATCATCGCTAACCTAGGACATGACTACAGAACACTCCCCCACTCTTTTCTGCTGTAAATATACATAACTGGGAACAATTGAAACAGGAGAGAACAGGTAAGGTATCTCCCTAAAAGAGAGTACTTTTTATTGAGCAGATATAACAAAACACTTTCAATGGTATGTTTAACAAACCAAAAGGGAACACATCAGAGAAGTTCATTGTTAGTGTTTTCATACTTTTTATTGAAAGATATTTTACAATGCAAAATCCAATGTCTGTCTATTCCCCCAGCGTTGTCAAGCACTAATAGAGACAACAAATTCTTTGTGACTTAAACAGATTTTTGACTGGAAATCAATTGTTTTTCTTTTTATTGTTGAGCAGCAGAGGAGTGCCATTATTGATTCCACAACTCAGCCAATCACTACCTTTGCAAACAAGTTTATTCAGTAATGACAGACATTTCCTAACACTCTGTAATACTAGCTTTCGTCAACCACACTGTAGAAGATTGCCATAAACAATGTATGAGTCCTCAATGCTAGGAAGAAAAAGTGTCTTGTTGTGACATCAATACTACTCTTACTGTTCAATACTTTCAAGGTGGATTAAAGAAGTGAAGAATCGTTACATAATATTAGCGGTTACAGCCAAAACCACATTTAGAGGTTTTTTTTTTAATATGATAATACAAACCGTAAAGACGATAAAGCTACCCACAACAGCCAATCAGATTACTGTATTTTAAAAGCGATTTTTTTTTTAATGGTCATTGTAGATAGTCTTGTGTTTTTTATTTTTGCTTTATCATTAACCTAGGCACACAGGCTTAGAATTTTCCATTTAATTTATTTAAAAAACGGTCAATTTAAGTTGATTGTTTGTTTATACTACTACCAGCATTACAATAATTATGGAACGGTATAGTACACATATTCAAGAATATATCAGCAAGATAAAAACATTTCGATTCTACAGGTCTTCTAGCTAAAACAAATTATCTCATATTAAACTGGATTAAGCTGGCCATACACGTGTCGGATTCCATGGCCAATTGATCACTCACCCAATTGATTCCGGCGATCTCAGTGGGAATGGGAGCTGCAATCCATCAGCCAATTAAGAGGATCCGATCACTGCATACCACCTTGTCCGAGTGATCGCGTCCAATTGATCGGGGGCTCAGAATTGGATCCGACAGAGAACGTGGTTCTATATTCTATATTAACATGCAAATTGCATGTGACCCGCAAATGAGCAATCAAACTCTGCAATGGGATTGGTTCATTTGCAGCCCAGATGGAATTTGCATGCTAATATTTTGCATACCCTTAATCAGCTCTAATCAATAGTAGATATTCTGGGAAACTGAGGACCAAGCGGTGAACTAGCTCCCGGAAATTGGGGTGGCTAATCCATGGGACTTTTAGGAAGGCCTAAAATAACCAACAAAGGTGGAACTATAAAGACTTTTATTGTATGATCAAAGGTAAAACAAACCCTTGATATGAAAAAAATATACATTAACGCTAAATATACACAGTCGTTAAAAATGTCACACGAGACCCAGGTACCACTAGATGGGAAGACGGATGATGAGGTGTCTAGGCGGCTGCGCCGGATGTTGTCAAACGATCTCCCGACACATTCTGCCCCTACCGGGGCATCATCAGGGGGAGTAAGATGCAGAGGTGTGTTTCACAACTGGTGGTACCTCTAGGTCCGGTGGTCTACAACAAGGTTAAAAACATACATATAAATAAGCATAGTTGACATATGTACTATTCATTTACAGTCCGGTTCATGAGTGACACACCATAACTGATGATTAAAATGTTACATAAGCACAAGATATTACATGTTTTCTTTAGTATAATATTCTGATTGAAGAATTAGGTGTCAGAGTAGAGCAAAGTAGATTACTCCATAACTAGTTTATAGAGGCCTCCTATGTGACTTGAACTACTGCACCCCTTCATTCTGTACAAAATTATATCCCTATTGGCAAAAAGAGGATGAACAACAATTCCTCCTAATTTCCCTCGAACTGCTAATTGGGGCTTTTAACCAGCATGATAAAAAGTCGTTATTAAATAAATGGACTTCTTAATACAATAATCTTAAACAAAACTCCTGAGATTTTTTCACATAACCAGTCTAGGCATGTCACAGGTATCATTGACAATTTAACTTGAAATACAGAAAATTTACAATTTTGGTACAGTATTTTCCTTTAGAACTTAAAGTTGGTTTTTCCAATGCATTTTGCCTATAATGAGGCTTCTTCAGGGAGACAAAAAAAATCAGTGAACTAAAAAATAGTCATGCATCAGTATACAATCAATAACCATCTAGCAGAATTTTATGCCTATAATGCAATGTCTACTGTATATAAATATCATACCATGTTCATATAACAATGCATATTATACACCTATATAAAATTACTGACAATCCAACAGAGATTGCATAACTATGATATTATAACTACAACAAGACCAAAGTTCTTGACTTAAAGTTACTTTTATTCAACCAGCTAGATATTTTGTGATATGAAATTACATAGGTGTCCTCCAAAAGATAAAAATACAATGTACAAGAGACATTCAAATGCTTCCTATAATTGCAGACCATTTTTTGCATGTCCCCATTCATCTTTAGCAATGAGCTCCAAATCTTTCAGGTTGGAGGGTCTTCTTGCCATCTTTAGCTCCCTCCACCGATTCTCATTTGGATTCAAGTCAGGACTCGGCCTCTCCAAAATGTTAATGTTGTTGTCTGCTAACCATTTCTTCACCACTTTGTGTTTGTGCTGTGGGTTTTGGGTCATTGGCATGCTGAAATGTCCACTGGTGCCCAAGGCCAAGTTTCTCTGCAGACTCTCTTGTTTTTCAGAATCCTCATGTATTGCTCTTTTTTCATGGTGCCGGTTACTGTGATTAGGTTCCCTGGTCCACTGGCTAATAAACAGCCCCAAAGCATTAGGTTCCCACCACCATGTTTGACAGTGGGAATGGTGTTCTTTGGGTTAAAGGCTTCTCCTTTTTTATGCCAAGTGAAACATCATTGTGACCAAAACTTTTCACTGACTATAGCACTAGAAGTCTTCTTCTTTGCAAATGTTCATCTGGACAAAGGCCAAGTAAGCTTTTGTGTGCCTTATCTGGAGAACCATGTCATTTCCCATCAAAAAATAACTTGTTGGTTGAATAAAAGTAACTTTAAGTCAAAATTTACCAGGGGTATGAATAATTATGGGCTTGACTGTGTGTGTGTGTATATATAAATATATACACAGAGAGAGGAATTGATGCTGTATATATCCTGTACTCATTGGTGTATGTATTTGGTGAATATTGTGATGAGCAATACTTTTTGTTATCTCAATAAAAAATATCCAAAAATAAATAAAAAAATAACATTTTGAGATGGACTCACCAGTTGAGTCCCACAAATATATACACAGACAAGCATTCTTAAATTTGCCATACTTGGTATAGTATCAGTCCATCTCTAAAGTAAACAATACTGGCCTTTTAAATACCTTTCTAAGGGCTTGTTGTTAACAACCTGGTCAACAAGCAATAAGTGCAACAGCGTTTGCCCGATAGACCTGTCATAGGGTTCTTATTAAAATGACCTGCTTGCGCTCCTGACAGGTTGTTTCCGGGCTGCTGCAGGACTGCCCAGCAGCCCAGGAAGTGACCGTGTAAATTTAGCCTAAAGGTTTGTTCGATCTCGAACAAAAATCGTTCAAAAGGTCATCGAACATGTTGGTAAATTTTTATTGGTCGTAGTTATTCTGAATGTATTTTCATTCAATATCGGGATGGACGAACAAAAAAATCTAATGTTACATTCGATAAATGGACGAACGATGTTCGACAAAAAAATCTATCAAAGAATTTAATCAGCAGTTGATCGAACAAAAAATCTACACATGTAAACCCAGCTTTAGAGTACAGAACTGTAGATGGTGGCTGGAGAAGGTTTGGTTTGGGCTGCACAGCAGCCATATAATGAGGTCAGGTGATCTCGTCAGGGGGAACTCATGGTCATGCTGAGACACATGTCTGTGAAAGACAAGCTGGATCCCTTCCCCCTGTGGACTACACAGACTATTGATTGCGGACACGTTGTCAAGAAACCTTAAGACGCCTTGTTTGGGGTATCGGTTTTGGGGTACATGACGGACTATTATTTTGGAACGGCTGCCATTAAGCCTTGTTGTTTTGTATGCTGAATAAAGCATGGTTTTGGACATTTGCTGGACTCTAGTGTGGTGAAGGTGAACCCCTAGAACCCCCCAAATTCACACCGTGTATGGGCACCTTTAGACTAAAGAAAAAAAGAGAGGACTGCACAATCTCAAAATATTTTTTTCAATTATTGAGTTCCTGGTGCAGTGGATCTACTACACTCACTCCTTACTTGTAACCTGGAAAGAAAGCAGGGTACGTGTTACTGCAGAGCCTTTCTGTCAAAGGAATATCTGCTTAATGTTGGGGATGGATATCTACTTATTTATGTACATATTTATGGCACAGTTGCTTAATACCTGTATCTTTTGTGTACCTATACTATTGTAATAAAGGTATGTACTTTTATCTCTCGACTGGAACTACTTAAATATAAAATACTCACCTAAAAAGTCCATTTGGGGCTGGCCACCCCTCGGGTATAGTTCCTACCCCCCCCCCCCCCCCCCCAATCCAAATGGATATCTACTTGTTTGTAATATCTGATTGTCAGTCTTGGTAAACACATACTTTGTCCCATCCACCTCCACCTTATCTCCTGCCATTCAGTTTTCAGGCATTCAGCTCTCTATAGATATTTCCAGGAATGGTACTCATTTAAGTTTAAGCGTGCCTATTGATAGATGGAAGTGGTTCCGGGTTTATTTTAAAATTAAAAAAATTAAACTCTGTTCTAGAAAATGTCAATCTACCCCTCTATTCATCATGTATATTCAACTTGAGATGGACAGCTTTGATCTAGAAGACTTTGTAAAAGATTGCTTTTTAAGGTCTGGCAAGGTCAACAAGTGTATATACTCATGCAATCCTTTTCTGATATGACCACAGAAAATTTAATCGGGTTAAAACAATGCTGTGTCTGTAAGAAACTGAAGACGGAATAAATGAGGAATCTTTTCCAGTCATTCTTCAGCTCCCCTACATTTTCTAATTATTCCCTCGGATTCATCAGCTCTTTCTTTACAAGTTGTCAAAAGCAGACTTAAGGGATTGCGATATATTAAAAAGCAAAACTGAATTCTAATGCCACAAAATCTCAATTTCAAATCATTATCCTAGCTCTTATTATGTCCACAGGATGCATGTGAATCATAAACATTATGGCCACTAGTAAATTAATCCCAAATAGGATTTTTCTCTCTCCAAGGTGCCTGTCAGAGAGAAGAGAATCCTGCTGACTTTGATTTATGATCCTCACATTAAATAAGTGATATTATCTTCCCTGCCCACAGACCTACAGTTTTATTATATCAATCCACACAAAATCTTATAATAAAGAGATTTTTGATGAGCTATTAAAAGTGGAGGAAAAGAGATTAAATAAGATTTTATAGTGGAAAGGAAGATTTTATTAACCTCCTTCTCCATGGAAGCATTATAATAGCAATGGCAGGCAGTTTACAGGCTGCTGATGTCTGTTGAAGGCTGGTATATGACTGCAAGTGGGGCAATATAGATTTGGCAATATTGGGGAGTAAGAAGTGTGTTAACATAGTAAATATGTGTTAGATACAAAATGAGTAAATTATAAATAATATAGTTTTTAATGGAATGCTAAAAGCTTTTACCAAAATAAATTACCTAACATACAACATATATGTGAAAACCTAGGGAGATGTTAAACGATTTGTAACATTGTGAAGCCTGGCTGTCTGAGTTCTGGTTAGGCTGCAAAAATGTACTTTTACTACCACATAACCTTACTTAAGGATAGTCAAGTACAATTATTTTCAATTTGGATAAAAGTAGCACACTAAAGAAGTCAGCTTTCATGATTTTTTTTACCACTACTACTACAAGAATAGAAAATTTGCATCAAAGATTGATTGCCAGAAAGAGTCCCCAAAAAACAAGCTGTTTTTGTCTTTTATACATAAATAGATATAAGATGGATAACTATATATTCAGGGACCTTGAATGAATATTAATAGCTTTAAGGTTGGTGGTTGTTTTGAATACCTGAGACATAAAAAAATAAAAAAATCTTAATGAAGATGTTCCCACTTATGCGATTAATCACCAGCACTCTCGATTTTCAATCGCCTGCGCGAAACACTGGCAGGCGATCTTCCATTCATGTCTATGGGAGGAATAAGGAAAAAAAGCAAATGTGATCTTCTCAATGGGGACAAGCCCATTCTAAATAGTGTAGGTGATTAACAGCGATTTTGCTGGCGATTGAAAATGTGAAAAAGTGAGAACATAGCCTAAGACAAAGATGCCAAAGTATGTCTACTCTCTGTCAGAAATAAATACAACTACAGCAGGCATCTGTTGCACTGACAGCACAACACTGTGGATTATGTATCAAATATATATGCATGAAATAGTGACTATGTCAAAATGCAGATTCTGTTCTATTGGTAGGGTTAGAATAATGCAGAGTACAAATCACAAAGTATAATTGTTTCCACTGCAGCCTTATATAGGTTACAAAACTGACATGGTTATCATTATATTGCATTCCTTGAAGTTTGCCTATTGAGGCCAATTTATGATGCCTATTCACATGGGCTTGCTTATTGTATATAGCAATGGCAACAGAGATAATAAAAGGGAGGTAAAGGTAGATGGCATACAGTTGTGCTCTGGATAATGATCCACCAACAGCCAGGACATCGCAGTGCAGGGGTGCCTAACAGGGGCGGCATGCAAAAGAAAGACAGTCCAGCCTGGAAGTGACGTCAGGGTGGGCGGCGCCGTGCGGGTGTAAAACCGATGGCAGAAGCAGGAGCAGCCTTTTGCCTGCAGCAAGCACCTGTCCTGGTGTGTGGTTCCATGGTGAGCCTGATGGTTGACTCTTCGTGTCAAGTTCCTTTGGTTGGGGTTAGCCCGGTTCCTGGTTCTTTTGTTGTAGCAGGTGGGTCCTTGAACAGTGTCCAAGAAAATATGGTGGAACAACTGCTGGTTGAAGGGCAGTCACCAGTTTGTTCTAGGTCAATGATCTTCTGGTTATTGGACGGTCCAATGTTTATGTTTAACACGGAACATTTTCATGGAAGTACACACTGAGCTGGTGGGGTGGTATGGCTAGGGGCTGTTACAGGCGGTTTGGGCATGGATTTTTTTGGGGACACTGTTTCAGACCTTGGTAGTATTATCATATTTCTTATGGGGTAATCTGTTATGCACTTGTTTAACCTCCCTAGTGCACTGCTGAGGTCCAGATTTCTGTACCAAAAACGCACCATAGACTTCAATGGTAAATTTTTCTTTATGTTGTAGACCTATAACTTCCCAAAATCTGTCTGTACAAGGGTCTTATAGACATCCTGAATATAATAATGTTTGAAACAAACAATTATGTAAAATAAAAAATATATATATTTTTAAAAAAATTTAATGATAAAAAAAATCAGGGCACAAAGCTATGCTGCTATGTACTAAATCTCGCCCAAATAAAGTCTCTGGTGCCCCAGATGTGCCAATTTGCAGTTAACCCTCTCTAACCTGGTGTGATGAAATCACACCAGGGAAGAGAGGGTTACTGCAAATGGGCACATCTGGGGCACCAGTGACATTATTTGGGCGATGTTTATAACATAGGTGCACATTGAAAGCAGTATTCTTCATAGAAAACTGCTTTCGTGCAATTTACTGTTTAAATTTCCCGCCGCCTGCCCGAGTGACGTCATCACGCCACTCGGAGGGGGGGGGGGGAAGAGATGAAGATCCAGCCTGCCTGTGACATCGGGGAAACCAGGACAGCGCAAAACCGTAAGTATGCGCTGCCGGAGCCCCGATGTGTACTGGACGGCAGCATCTCGTCCAGTGCTATAGCAGCAGTAGCAGCGCTGGACGAGATGCCACCGTCCTGACCACTAGGGCGGTTAATAAAGCTTTGGCCAGTTGTACACCCACTTTAAAATTCCAAGCCAGCATTCTGCCTCATTATTTTCCTAAGGGAAAGGGTAACATGGGTCGCAAGGGGGAGGGAGTGGGAAGGGTGGGCTACGGGGTGAGGTAGCTTGGCAGGTATGTTTTTTTCTCTGTTCTGCTTATCTCTCCACAGCTCATCCCTTTCAAGACCATTTACATACCCTGGCTGAATTTGATTTCTTAATAATTTTTCACAAAATATAAATATATGCATGGAACATACTTGGACATTCCAACAGAACTGTATTCCAAACCACAAGGACACGTACAAACGCAAAAAAAAATGTATAATCACAATTAATTTAGCCTGAAGATACAATTATGGTTAGAGCCCTGGATAGGTTTCTTATCTGTATAATGTTGAGAACTTAAATAATTTGGTGTTAAATAGTTCTTCATAACAGTTAAAAATTTTTTTTCTCAAAATAGCAGTATTTGGGTCATACAGAAGGTTTTGAATAAAAAATGTGCTTCGTGCCAAATATATCATACTGCCAGGTTAATATTATTAACAGGCATTATTACTAAACTTTGCTTAGTACAATTGGTTTAGCAACACTTAGATCCACAATAGTCAAAACTTGAATTGTGCTTGAAAAGAAATCTGACCATGGCTTCACAAGCTTGAATGAATTCTTCACATCAATAAAAGGCACATTCTCATGGTCACTATTGGCCATTTGGAGGTCTGCTGTTCTGACCATTATTTAATGAAAAACCCCACAGGCCACTGAGTGTTCTATTGTTTGCGTTGGTGTAGATTGGTATTATTTGAGCTGTATAAGACAGATTTAAAAATAGAAAATAATACAGCAAGACGTAGTTTTGTATTTTATAGCTATATTAACAAATAGCAGTAAAATGCAACCACTTTAAATGTTTGATATGCTTTGTTTATTGGTCAAAGTAAAATAATAAACATGGTTACATATCAATTCATCTGTTGATGATAATTATGATTACAACATTGCTATTGTAAGATTACATGTAATCTAACACCAATCATATGCATACTCCCTACAGGTCATTTATAAAGACCTTGTTTTGAATGAACCTATTCCTGATGGCAGGAACCTATTCCTGATTTGTTCTGGTCAAATCCTTATCAACTTCCCATATACCTACCTAAGGTCTTCACCAGGGCTGGTAAAATAGCCTTCTGTGTGACAATAAGCTTAGATTCCCAAATGACTGGATCCCAACCAGTTTTTTTTTTTCAAGGTACCCTAGCACATTATCTTGCAATGTGCAGCAAAATTTGTATCAACAAGGTGCTCTTCTTTTTTTGCTTTGTTTTTATTTTATTGACATCTTAAAAAAGAACTTAAAGAGTCTCTGTTTTTTTTTAAATATATAAACATCTGTCTGTCTTGATCCAGACAGACCGCAACTTAATCCAAAAAGCCACATACTTACCTTCACCTCTTCCTGGTTCCCGGCGCCTTCTTTGGTCTACAGATTCAAAGATGGGTATCACAGGCTCATCTAGTGTCTATCTGGAAGTTCCATGATGCACCACACCTCCAGAGACACCCACATGTTGCCCAGCGCAAGGGGACTTGGAAAGGTGGATGTACCAGTGACGTCTAGCTCTCCAAGTCTCCTTGCACTAAGCAAACCTTTGCGACGCTACGCTAACCAGAGGTGCAGAACGTTTTGGTGATAGGTCTGCTTTAACCTAAAAGTACTATAAGAAAAATGAGAGGTGGGTGACCTGCCTAAAGCTAGCCATAGACGTGTCGGATTCCATGTCCAATCGATTCATCATCCGATCGATTCCGGCGATTCTGCCGGGAATCGCAGGTGTGATCAATCGGCCAATTAAGAGTATCCATCGCAGCAAACCACCTTGTCCAACGGATTCCGGCCCGATTCCGGGACGATTCCGTGTCTGATTCCACCTCCGATTCCACCTCACAAATGGCAACTCCCCCTGATCTGTGCAGAATCGGATCAAAAAGACCAACATGTTGGTTCTCTGACGGATCCGATTCTGGGCCCCCGAACGATCGGACGTGATCGGACGGACAAGGTGGGCTGCACACGATTCCGGCACGATCGATTCACGTGCACGCGCCCGGAATTGATTGGCCCGGAATCCGGCCGGAATCCGACCCGTGTATGGGGGCCTTTAGTGTACCTAAATGTAGCCTGGCCACTCCACTTGCTCAAGGCTGGCCTACCCTTATTGTTTATAGTTTCATCTTCCTTTCAATATAGATCATTATACATCTTTTGTGATTAATTTTTTAAATTAAATGAATATTGCATTTGCAGATAATCAAATCTGGAACCCAGCAAATGTTCCTGTGCCAATTCAATATAATTTTGTACACTATACAGTGTATAGTTATTTTTTCTTCTTCTGAGTCAACTGATAGAAAATAGGGATAAATTGTTGTTTGTTCCAGTTAAGTTAGTTTCTGATGTGTGTGTTGACAGTTATGTTAGAATATGTAAAATTTAGGAATCTTCTTGTACTGGCTCTCCTTTTATAATGAACTGTTTTTCCTTCTGACTGATTGTGTCCCATTAGTGGTATGTTGATGTTACTGAGCTGCATTTTGTTCTGGAGTTGAGATTAGTCCCCTCTGTGTTGTGATGGTTATCAAAGTAAGTTTAGGATAGTGATGTATGTCATATTTGTGAATTTTTCAACCCCATTTATATTCTTGAGCGGTAGCAAACGCTTGTGACTTACACTTCCGTTTACCTTCCGTAGCATCCTGTAGCCTTTTGAGCCTGTTTTTTTTCTTTTGTTTGCTGGATTTATTTTTTTTTACTTTCTATTCAGTGTTTTCCCTTTTTTCGTTTTCTGCTACTGAAATATTCAAATCAATTATTTTATAAAAGCCTTTCTTTATATACCTGTGAATGTTTTAGTGCAGACCTCAAGGTTCAATATTTACATTTGTTTAATGCAGGGAAAAGCTATTCATTACAGATTTTAGTGGTATTTCTAGACATTTTGCTGCCCGAGGCAACCATTGAGAATAGAGAAACTATTTGCAGCTGAAAGTTTAATAGAAGCAGGGCAAGGTTTATCATTTTTCCTTATCTAGGGTGATGTGGAATTTTTTATAAATCTTATTACACCGCATGGTAGTCACCGGTCGCACCAATGCGGGGACGGTCATTTGTTTATGCATCTTTACGACCGACCTTTGCACAATCGTCCCATCATTTTGATCTCCATCCGATCTCCATGTGCCTCCCCCTCCATAACGTGTATGTGTGTGACATGAGGTTTTAGACCTTAACCAATCACTTCAAACCATAACCTGTTTTTTCTACTGGTCATATTGTAAGACCGCCTGATGTCTTTATGTATAAATAAACAAGACCTCTAAAGACAGGCAGCATACTGACCCGATCTAAGAATGACTCCTGTGATGTTATTTTTAAGGGACTGCGCATCATCACCACACACTTCTCAAGGTCTTTGCGATCGATCGTTTAGATTGCGTCGTCAGCCGTAAAGACAAGAGACCATAGAAATTACGATATCAAGGGTCTCTAGTGTATCCTTACTTTTGCAGATAAGTATAGAAGTACATTTTTGTTCCCCCTTAAAAGGAAATCCTCATTCTCAGACAGCATAGGTAAGTTTTACTGACAGAAAATATAAGTATGTTAAAGGGTTAATCCAAGGCATTGGATTTACAGAATAATGGGTTTTCTGAAACTGTGGATGGAGTTCTCTGCACAAGGAGAGGCAGTAAGGGTGAATCGCCACTGCACTTATTATTCAGGTTTTCTCTTCTACTATTAAGCTCTGTAAATTGCTAAATGGATACCCAAAGCCTGAACACATGTAAAATAAAATAAAAAGTTCAGCCATATAAAAAAAACAAAGTTCGTGGAACATATTTTAAATAATACCCATAGGAAAATATATTGCATACAAATCATTATATACATCACCATCAGACATATAGTACAATGTTGACAGTACTCAAATGAAGACATTAGATACTTCTGTGTCCTCATTACTGCAAATCTTCTTCACAATGTGTTAAGCCAGTTGGAAAATAGGACTTTACCAATTTAAGTGTACTTTTCTTTGTAAATTAAGTTTTTTTGTTCCCTGATATTTCTTATGTTGATAAAGGTGAGCGAAGTCTATGAAATTTCCTGTCTCTGTTGTCTACTGAGTAATAATTTTACTGTACATTTTCATACCCCACAATTGAAAGTAAGATTACCTGCAAATTACTGTTATTACATTTTCTGTTGTATTTCGTGAAAGCACAACCACATATTCCTATCTGCCGTCAGTATAATTCGAAAGAAAAATAAAATGGTGAAGTCACATGGAGGCATGAGTAAACTTTTAAAGAATTCATTTCTACATTGTTGCTGCTTGTTCATTTGTTAGTCTGTCTGACATTTGGAGCCGAGTATATGGAGGTTAAGTGATAACTGTAATTATATTTATTCTTTATCAGCCCATTCAGACCTATGCATTGTAGTAACACACTAAAGCATGGTACATATGTGTTTTACAGCGATTTGTAGTATAATTGATTTAGACACTGGTGTTATAGTAAGGGGGAGGGAGAGTTATGGTTTTCTAATGGTTGTAAGAGAGTAGACCAGGGCAGTCAAACACACAGTGGGCAAAATCGGAAACATAGGCAAAGTCATGGGCAAACTGGGATATTTTATTGAAAAATTTTTTTTTCCTTCTCATCAGATATAATGATGCATCTTTTCATAAGAAAACAAACTTAAGATTTACATAACCTCCTGGGCATTTTGTCAATTTAAGTCACTTTTAAAGAGTGGTACAAGTAATTAAAACAGATTACAATGCAGTTGAAAAGGATGTCAGCCTGAACCATTAAAATTAAATGCAAATGAACAATACCATTGGGCAGATCCCTTCCTTTACACATACTTGGCATTATTATTGTAAACTGTTCGTCATTAACTGACATAATACTGAAAAAGACTGCCCCTAGCTATGGTGGGACTTGAAATTCTTCCAGCTGTCCAACCACACTTCACCTAACTCCAGAAGTCCTGACCATTCCCCTACCCGTGGCGTATGGAGATTTAGATTCCCCAGAACTGCTCACCTTAATGCTGCATCCTAATATTAGGGATAACCTGCATGGTGAAGCAGCCATAGAGTGTAAATTCCTGATTATACCGTTCATGGTGGTGGTGGTAGGGGGGGGGGGGTTCAAGCCAAAGCCCCTACTAGAACTTTTACACTGACAGTGTAGCTGTGGTTCTTAAAGGGGGATGAGAGTCCTTTTTCTGCAAACTGGTTGGTAAGTTTCTAGTAGTGAAATGGTGTCGCCCTAATGCGGAACACCTCAGCATGTCATTGATTTTATGACTGAGGCTGTGGGCCAGTGGAAACTTGAACACAGGCCACATTTGGTTCCCGGGCCTTTCTTAAAATATGCCTAAACTAGAGTATGGGTACCTTTAACGTTTATCTGTCCAAATTCCATGGAGGATTTGGCTGTGAAGGCACTGGCAGCATATGTGCAGAAACAAATCTCTATTTATTCCTATGAAAAGGTCAGGCTTTCTTTAAATCAAAACAGAGAAACCTTTATTTATTGATCTTGTGCCAAAAAACTGTTCTAAACTGTTGAAATCTATATTTTGTTGCTGAAATAAATAATAGAAACTGTGTTTTAGGACCTTCTATGACATCTCTAGAATGTTACTGATTAGTAATGATTTTACGATGGGAAGATCCTAATGCTGGACACATAGGCACAATGTTTAACATACACTACCAGAAGGACTTCAGCTATGTATGCAAATGTTCTCATTGTCTGATTTTTCTCATTTACAGTGAATCCGCAAAGTATTCACAGTGCATCACCTTTTCCACAATTTGTTATGTTAGTCTTATTCCAAAATTTATTAAATTCATGTTTTTCCTTAGAATTCTATACTTAACACCCCATAATGCCGTGAGAAAACGTTTACATGTACTTTCTATTTTTTTTGGGCAAATTGACAACATTTTAAGTAAATGCCAGGGAAGCAAAATTCTCTGCTCTGAGACCAAGATTGCACGCCGGTGTGAATGGCAGGCGTCACATTTGAAGAAACCAAGCTCCGCTCATCACCAGGCCAATACCATCCCTAAAGTGAAGCATTGTGGTGACAGCAACATGCTGTGGGATGTTTTTCAGTGCAAGCAACTGGGAGACTAGTCAGGATAAAGGGAAAGATGACTGCAGCAATGCACGGAGACATCCTCCTGGAGCTACTTCATACTGCTCTTGACCGGGTTCATCTTTTCGCAGGAGAACAATCCTAAGCACACAACCAAGATATCAAAGGAGTGGCTTCAGGACAATACTGTGAATGTCCTTGAGTGGCTCAGCAAGAGCCCAGACTTCAGTCCTATTGACTGAGAGGGACTGCAAAGGATAGGTGTGCCAAGCTTGTGGCACCTCAAAAAGACTTGAGGCTGTAATTGCTGCTAAAGGTTCATTGCAAAGTATTGATCAAATGCTGTAAATGTTGTACATGTGATTTATTTTTATTAATCTTGCCAAATGGGGAAAGTGATGTGCTATGAATACTTTCCAGATGCACTGTGAGTACTTTACTTAATACTGTTTAACCTCCCAAGCATTTAAGAGGAAACGCAGTTCGTTAGTTGTTTGAGTTTGTCCCAAACGCTAGTTGAGTAGAGATTGGGAGAACCCCATACACCCGCAGAAAGCTGCAGCGATTTTTTTAAATCGCAGCTGAATTTCCGGGGTTACTGCACCGCCCAATCACGTCACAGTGACGCCGAAGGGGTGGTGAGTGGGGCCGTGCAATATATCTCCATGTTATTAGAGGGGCATCGGTCTTTCACTTGGGAGGAGGGTCAGTGCAGTGAGCCCAGAGACTCACAGACGCTCACTCCTAGCTGTTAGCACAACCTCTAGAGCCCCTTGAACATGCTTTCTAGTACTATTCACTCCAGAGGAGGGGCACTGCAGGAAGCCCAGAGACTCAGATGTAAGACTCTCATGTAAAGCTGCCATCAGAGAGAATATCTGAGAGTCACTCTCTGTGAGCAGCGTCGTAAACAAGTGACCAATTCCAGGGTATTATACAAATGTTGACCAATGTGCTTTTGTATTGTTTTAGATGAGAGAAGTACTCCATTCCTGCTTAATGGCTATATTAAAAATTGAGGCAGTGAGCATAAAAAATTTGCAGAAATCAACATATATTTTAGAACTTTTTTTCTTGTTGTCCTTTCCAAAATGTAGGTGCATCTCCGGATCAGATGCATCTTAAGGCCCCCATACACGGGTCGGATTCGCACCGGATTCCGGCACGATCGATTCCGGGCGTGTGCACGCGAAACGATCGGGCCGGAATCCCGTGCAGCCCACCTTGTCCGTCCGATCGGGTCCGACTGATCGGGGGCTCAGAATCGGATCCGCCAGAGAACCAACATGTTGGTCTTTCGGGTCCGATTCTGCCCAGATCAGCGGGAGTTGCATTCCGGGAGGTGATCAATCGGACACGGATCCGGCAGGACAAGGTGGTATGCAGCGATCGGATTCCTTAATTGGCCAATCGATCACACCTGAGGATCCCGGCGGAATCGCCGGAATCGATCAGATGGTGAATCGATCAGCCAGGGAATCCGTGCCGTGTATGGCTAGCTTTATAGCGGGAACAATGTGACAATGAGATGGCAACCAGCTTCAACAAGAGAATTCATTTTAACAACATGTTGAGTTCTAAAATACAAAGTAATTTACCAGACAAATCATAGTATCCCCAGTTTTATGGCAGCACATAATTTCCAAACGAATGTAGATTTTACTTAATAATAGGGATAAGCAGAATAATTTTGGAAAAAGCAAATTCTGCTTTAAAACAAATGATTTCTCTTTTTGTCCAAACTATAGCAGAAACTGCCAATTTCGTCCACAGAGCTGCTTAGGCAAAATGAACATTGAAAAATAGGCCAGAGTCCTTTTTTGTTTCTCTACTGCCACCAGGCAGCCATCCGGGACACAGTTTTGACCGCAGAAGGGATTACCTTAACCGTTGGA
>CM070033.1:110007703-110022151 GCA_036250615.1 Ptychadena robeensis | reverse complement strand
AATTGGGATGGTGGCCCCCCCAAAGTAAGGCGCTAGTGGTAAGTCCCTCTTATTTAGATAGGAGACAGGTCTTAGCTCCAGCAATGTGTGCAAGGCTGAAACCTTTTGCATATGTGTCTATACACTACTCTCTGAAACCTTGGATCAACTCATGGAGAGACACATTTTACAATCCGGCACTAACAACTTGCCCATGAGCACTTATTTACATATTGGTGGAGGGATGAGTCTGTGTCACTTATTTTTTTTTATTGCAAAGCAGAATGTAAATACACAACTCCTACTATCAAAATAGCATCCATTTACCAAGCTATTACACCATTATTTTCATATGGGATGGATTAGTCTTATATATTCACAACAACAGACTGAACTCACAACAGTAATAGCTGAGTGAGTTGATATTATGACAGCATTAGTTGTGTATTTACATTAACATTCTGCATTGTAGCATTTGTAATAAAATGATGTGACAAAGACTCATTGCTCCTCCCATGTAAATAGGTGCTCATGGGTAGGCTGTTGCCAGATTGTAAAATGTGTCTCTCCATAAGTTGCTCAGTGGATTCTGCAATTGGGTATTGCATGTGTACAGTCTCAAGTTAAAGTTTCAGCCCTGCATTCTAAGCTGCAACTGAGATTGCCCTTTTGGCTTGTCTGGAGGGAGTAGAACAAATTCCAGCCTCCTGGGATGCAAAGCTATTTCTCCCAGGATATTTGGAAGTTTTTTATTTTAACATATTAACACTGTAGGATGGACAGTGGTGTCTTACTTATAGTCCGAAAAATACGGTATGTAGCATGGTCTGGTTTCCTGCATTAAGAGGTTTATCCCATTGACTACTAGAGGGAACTCTTTAATTTAGAACCTCAGTCTGTCATCCATAAGGGGATGTATAAAGAATAGGATATAATAGTTCAGCTCCTTTACAGTTTAATCCAATAGTGCTCGATCATGGTGATAAGGTTACCAGCACCATATTATCCTAATAATTTAAAAAGAATGCTATCCTAGCATTTTACTCTCCTTAATGATGTGTTGTCTTTCGTGAAATGTTTTCATCTTCTCTGAGGCCAGGTTTGTTACAAGAAGAAAGCTGATTTATGAAAAAATAAGGAAACTAAATAGATGGCCACTGCCTATAATGAGCAACTTCAGTTTTCATTCTCTGCAGTAAGAAATCTAAGTATTGATCTCTCCGGTTGACATCTCAGCTTCTATTAAGTCCAGGGTTTATAAATCAGCCTCTGGTGTGTAGTGGGGAATTAACTATGCAGATGAGGTTTAAGTTGTTTTATGAGTTACAGGCATAATTAGGTAAGTGTAAAATATTTACATTAATGTCAATATCATTTATAGATCTATTAATAATACACATTATCCAGTATTGCTAACAGTAACTGTGGATGTAGTAATAGAAGTGGCCTTAGTAAGGTTTCATGGAACACAAACTGGTTTTGACAATAAATATAAAAATTATTTCTGTAAATCCAATAACAATTGTATTCCCAGTAGAATGTTTCAGGCAAATTTTTGGCTCCAGACAGAAAGACACCTGGATTTTCCTATATTGTATTGTACTATACTGGGTCACCTGAAAGATTATGTTTAAATGTGTTTATCTTGTGCTATACCCTATATATTATTTATGTGAATTCCAGAGTGAACACTAAGCAGAGCCCTAGTAGGGACTTTTAAAGCACTCGGATATATAAGGAAAACCATGGGTAGATAGATAATCACTTTAATATTGTTCAAGGTCATCCCATTTGCCCATAACATATACAGTCACAAGGTCAGAACTAGGGATTTACAGATTACTGAATGAGTATATCCTGTGACTAGTGATGAGCAGCATAGGCAATATTCGAATTCGCGATATTTCGTGAATAATTGTACCATGGATTGTGAAAATAATATTCGCATCGCGAATATCTTTAAAATGAATGGTCACATGCTATGTTTATTTTCGCAATGAGAATATTATTTTCGCAATACATGGCCATATTGCAAATATTCAGAATTGCGAATATCCGCCGAGATATTCGAGATATTGGCGAATTCTCGAATTGCCGATATTCGCGAAAAATATTCGGCATTCGAATATTCGAACTCAACACTACCTGTGACATGGATCCCTTTATATTCTATAACCCATTCAATCATAACCATAGTCATGGCTGATTTGAAGAAACAAGGGGGCATAGGTAGGTACCCACACTTCGGTGGGTTTTGCCCCATGTAAGGGGTTTCTTCAGGACTGCTGCCCCCTTGTGCTCAGTGGTTGTCTCAACATTTTGAGAATGTCTTAAACATATGGTACATTTTCACCAATGTTTTTGACCCAATATACGTTTTACATTAAGGTCGACATATGTACCATCATGCAGTGTCAATTCTTACAATGGATGTTGCTCTGAAAGGGAAAAAGGGCACGATACCCCCAGGCAATCTTTGACCTGTGAATCCCTAGTTCTGATCGCAGCATTTCCAGAAGCCCATATGAATGTACCTAAAGTCAATAAGGTCTTTTCATATTAAATTTCACTTTGGGTTGTATTTATCAACTTTTCCTTTTACTATTTTGCTCTGTCTTCCCCTTCTTTTACATCTTGCTTTCTTAGCACTTAGTTAGAATTTTTAAATTTTAATGGCACACTCTGCCAAGGGCTACTGATATAGGGTACCTTTGACCCCTGAACACTGTAAAATTATGGAACCTCAATGCATGGCCCCCATCTTTCACTACATATGCACTTCTCACAAATTTCCTTACCAAACTAACCAAGATAAATTAAAAATTTAGACATATTCATCAATATATCCCCATTAGATAAACCTGCGTGCTATCTGGACGCAGGGTGGCTGCCATTCCCTGTTCCCTGGTTGGGGCATTAACTCATCCCCTGACTATGGTGGTCACATTATGGTTCTTCCGAAAAAATTCCTTTGGGCCTGTAAGTATATTTTTCATAGGCCAGATCTAGTACCAGCACTTAAATATGTTTGGTTGAACTGATGGTCCACTGCTCTGTTGTCCTTTTAAAAGAAAATGTTTTGATTTTTTTGTACTTATTACTAGGGTCATCACCTAAAGGCCTGTGGCCTATGAACCTACTGATTGGCACATGATATTTGTTGATTGGCACATGCCATTGGAGCCTTTAAAGTCCCCATGCCCCTGATTAATTCAGGGGGAAACTTTGATCTGGGCCTGTGAACCTAGGCTTTACTTGCCCAGTGATACAATTTGAGTATTTTAATGACCGAACAACATAAGGAGTTCAAAAATTTACCTGTAAGCGCACAACTTGATAAACAACAGCACAATTTTTTTAAAACGACCTCTTAGCCATCTAAAATTTAGAAATGTTATCTAGATAACAATATTGTGGTGCACAGATATCTTTGCCGGTGTCTTCCTGTAAAGATTAATTTTTTTAGATAATAATTTATTTTTACCTGATAGCGTTACAACTGGCATTTTGGAATAAAGCAAGTATATAATTTTGAGATTAAAGCTTGCAGAGCTTGTGATTTTAAGATTCCAATGAAAGGTTGTTATGGAAGTACATTTGCCACCACACTTAGCATAGCTTTTTAGTTAGGATCAGACAGAAGTGTTTTGACAGCATGATCATCTTTTCTGATCACTTTGCTTGGAACTGATCCGGTTTGTATCATCAAGATGTTGCATTACCTGTTATTTTCTACCACATGCTTTTAAAGAATTGTTTTTTTTTATCTCAAAAGCAGCAGAGCTGTAGGAAAGCCTCATTCAGTATCAAAGGTGTGTCAATGATGATGAGAAGACAAAATTGGAATTCATTTTATGGATGGCAGCACTACAGCCTAGTAGCATTATTATAATAAGTAAGTTTGTGGTAGAGCATGTTAAAATACTTATTTTGTTTCCTGCAATATTGAAGTTGAGGTAATGAGCAATGAGAATTTGAAAGAGCAGAAGAATAAATAAAATTAAAGAATGCTCATTTGTTTTAATGTGTCTTCAACTTGCAATCTTTCTCTTTGAAAACAGAGTTGCTTTCACCCAAGGATTTAGGTTCAAGAGAATCGTAAAAGGGTCTGTTGGGTAGTAACAATCCTAAAACCTATATACATATAGATACATACTGTACATACAAGCTACACATTATAATGTGCCTGTGTCGTAACCGTATGTTCTAGCATAAACAGGGGCAAACTGCAGCCCGTGGGCCATATCTGGCCCCCCTCGCAGTTAAGGGCAGATAATGCCCAGGGGCATTTGAAAGTGTGGTCACTTTTAGGCATTATCTTCGATCATTGTAAGGAACAAGCAGAAGGAAGCCAGATCACTTTATCAAGAGGGAGCCAGAGCATCTTGTCACCAAGGGCCAGATTTCAAAGAAATACTGAAGATGAACTTATTTGGGTATGATTGAGCATCAATTCACATGGTCAATTTGAGTGTGCCTGGCTGCTGCTGTGTGCAGCCACCCCTCATGTAATCCTAACAACTGTCGGGGAGCATAGAATTCTGCGCTCCATGGGTGATGATGAGGGGCTGTTTTCAGTAGATCGTGTAAATTTGCCCAAAGCAATTCTTCACTCCATCCATCTGCTCCTGGTTTGACCCTCTGTTGAACCCATTGTGGCCCATGAGCCAAAAACTCGTCCCTCCAAACTTCAAGTTGTATTCTTGAATGCCTAATTCTTCTTCAATTTAGAGTTTGATTAATTTTGTAAAATAAAACTGATAACAAGGAAACAGGCTAGAAGTGTCATCTAAGCACAGAGTCCTCACATTCTAAACCAGCAAGGAACGTAATGAGATACTGATGACAAATCATATCTTCATATCTGTCTACAACAGTGGTAGGCAGATTAAGTAAGTAAGATAGTAATGGATTGGTTAACAATGACATAAATGTTGAAGATAACTGAACTAAACTTATTTCAAGCAGTGTGAGCTTCCATTCATAGATCATGTCATAACATTGGCAAAAAATATCTAAGCCAAAAAGCATTTTTGTAGAATGCGTTGCAATCTAATACTGGATCAGATAACAACAGCACAGGGCTACAAAGAGTTCTGACAAAAAATTGTTTTTATACACAAGCAGCTATAAGCATATTTATCATATAAGTTTGCACCCCGACTTTGTTGGACATCCTATTCCAACACTAGTTCCCACAATGTTGGAATTGTCCAAAATGTCTTTCTGAAGCATTAAGGAATCCCTTCAATGGAGCTTAGGGGATTTGTTTTCTAGTGAAAAGTTTTTTTACAATCGGCATAATGCAGCATATGCATTCTCAGACTTATCAAAGAAATAATCTCAATGAAATGGAAAGTTTGGTGCTCTGGTGCACCGGTTGCAAACTTCTTGGCCAATTCTTATTTCTGATTTTACAGTGTAAACTGCCGATTCTGATTTTTTTTAAGAACTGTAATGCCATACATTAAAATTTATTTTATAATAAAATAAATGATTAAGCATTACAGAAACTAACATTGTAACTTTCAACATTCATATCATGAAAACCTTTATTAGCACAATCATATAACTTTCAGGGCCAGTAATGTACCCCTACTACTACTTACACCCCAATTTTCACTCCTCGGAGCTTCGGGAGAGATGGTCTTACATTTTACTGCAAAATTTCTTGATAAACTCTCAACTAATTTTACATCAATAACAACAATCTGTCAGGAGCAAAGCAGCCCCAAACCATAATGCTCCCTCCACTATGTTTTACAGTGGGGCTGAGGTTTTGATATTGGTGTGTTGTGCCTTTTTTTCTCCACACATAGTGTTGTGTGTTTTTTCCAAACAACTCAATTTTGGTTTCATCTGACCACAGAATATTTTGCCAGTAGTGCTGTGGAACATCTAGGTGCTCGTTTGCAAACTTCAAACCTGGTGCAATTTTATTTTTGGACAGCAATGGCTTCCACCATGGTGTCCTCCTATGTACTCGATTCGACGTGTCAACAAAAATTTTAGCATGTGCCAGAGAAGTCTTTAGCTGACACTCTAGGATTCTTCTTTACCTTATTAAGCATTCTGTGCTGTGCTCTTGCAGTCATCTTAACAGGACAACCACGCCTAGGGAGAGTAGCAACAATATTAAACTTTCTCCATTTGAAGACAGTCTGTCTTACCATGCACACGAATATGAAGGCTTTGGACATACTTTTGTAACCCTTTCCAGCTTCATGCAAGTCAACAATTCTTGTTTTTCTTTTCTGCAAGGCATGGTTCACATCAAACAGACAACCCAAAACTGGGTTGTCCAATATCATCCAATATCATCACACTGATTGGATTCAAGGTTGGCTCACTCCTGGCTCCAATTAGCTCTTGGAGAAGTCATTAGGCTAGGGGTTCACATACTCTTCCCACCCTGCACTGTGAATGTTTACATGTTCTGTTCAGTAAAAATATAAAACATATAATGTTTGTGTAGTATTAAAGCAGATTGCGAATTTCTATTGGTGTGACTTAGATGAAGATCAGAGCACATTTAACGACCAATTCATGCAAAACTCCACGTAATCCCACTGGGTTCACATACTTTTTCTTGCAACTGTATATCTCAATGTTGTATCATGTTTTGTGGTGTTACCATCTTTTTCTGGATTTCCCCAACCGTTTAATCACCACAGCTCTTGGATCCCTCTCAATAACAGCATTATCTTCATCAGAGGACAGAACCCCAAACATGTTCTCACTTAGGCGATTTATCGCCTGTCACTCGCGATTTCGCCTGAGGAATCGCCGTCAATCCTGCACACTATTTTGCATGGGCTTGTCCCCATTGCTAAGATCGAACTTAGCTGCGATTGGGGCGGCTGGCGGCCACGATTTTTTTTCTATGATCACATCCATTCTCCATTGAGGCGATTTTTTGGTTTACAATGGAGGAAATTTTTTAAAAAAGTGGGTGAAAATCGTCTTGGCAATATCCCGCCGGTGGTTTCACAGGCGATTGAAAATCGCGAGAGCCAGGCGATTAATCACCTCAGTTGGAACATAGCCTTACTTGCATATTGCAAATACAGTGAAAGAAAAATCAGGCATCAAATGTTTAGGTTACGTCTCTGAAAAATCTGGTCTGCTGTTTTACATTGAAAACAATTAACAGTAGCTCTACAAAGTTTTTATATCTGTTTCTGAGCTTGTATTGTCTGATTAATGAACAAGGTCAGAGACTGTTCGCCACAGCAACAAAATATATTGCTACAAGAACATGTTTGTTAATCCCTTATGAATTAACTGGATTTCTGCATCAATAGCTCATAAATATGATTGTCATAAAACTCATAAAATTAAATACAGGCTAATTACCAGATAAAGCAGACACTATTTTGCATTGAGGATTGGTGTTTATTAACAAGTGGTTCATACAATTAAGGTAATTGATTGAAAAATGTGTGTTGGTGGTAATTGGCTTCAATATTTTCTATAAATGCAGGTGTGGGTTCAAAACATTAGTACGAGTCATACAAATGTATTCTTTTCAAATTAATGGGAATTGTGGAAATATGATTTCCAAGGCTACTTTATTTTCACCAAAATATAGTACATGCATTTATTACCCATGGCAAGGGGTCTGAATGAAGCACCTTAATTCGATGAGTAATAGTTTAGTCAAAAAAAAGTTATGCAGAGAATAGGCCTGTGATCAGTATGTTTTGTATGTTTTTTAACATTTTATGTTTATAAAATTTTTTATTAAGGGCAAAAAGAACAATACATAGTAAATTACAATAACAAATACAAGTGCACCATGGATTAATTCCAGTTCCAATATAAACGTAGGCCCAGAGGCTGGGCAGTGAGTCTCAGCAAGCCTGCAGAAAGGCCAGTAGGCTTCACCAGCCAAATGTACAGCAATATTCACTGTGACTATCGGAACAACAGAAAATGGATCATACCTTAATTTGAAATACACTATAAACACAATGGGGATAGAAACATCTAACGCCTACTCACACATTCAACACAAAACAAGAAGGACGAACAAACAGAAGGGAAGGAGGGGGGGGGGGGGGACAAGAGGGGCAGGAGGTGGATGGAAGATGTGAAATACAGGGAGGCCAGACTACCCCTGTTCACGATGCCCAGTCATCCAGAGAGCGAAACACATAGACCAAAAAAGTGCATTGAAAATAGTCCCAATTAAACCATTGCCTTTGAAAGTGGCCATGTTGACCCCGGACTGACCAGGTGAGGTCCTCCATATGTCTAATTTTGGATACCCTAGCAAACCAATGCGCCATTGTGGGGCTCTCAGTCTGGTGCCACAGGAAGGCTGGAAGTTCCTTAAATTAATCACTAGGGACTTCTTGTACCATGGCAAAGGTATAGCATTATTATGGAGGAGGTAGGCCGTGGGCTCCCAACCTAGGTCTGTCTCTGTAAGCGTGTACACTAATTCTTTCACAAGTCTCCAGAAGCCTTTTATACTGTGGCATTCCCAGAAGGTGTGTAGCAATGTGCCTGGGTGGGCCTCACAGTGCCAGCACCAACACATTGTGATTAGGGCAATGTAAGAGATAATGATAGTTAATGGGGGGAAGCTGGTGTATCATGCGGTTGGGGAACGATAGTGCCTGGTTGGGTAATAATAGTGCCCAGCAGAGAAAGGAGGCAAAAGGGGGCAGTTCCAGAGAAACAGTAGTGCTCAGTGGGAATGGTAAAAAAAAAAACATAGTGCCCAGCAGCCATGGCCTGTGGTGTCCATTATGAGTGTGGAGAAGAAATTGTGCCCAGCATTGGATAGAGAAAAATGAGTGCAGAGCTGGGGGGATGTTGCAAAGCGAGAATACTCAAGAAGAACAGCAGTACCCATTGAGGTATAGGAAGAATGAAAATTTGCTTTTACCTAGACTTGGTTATAGACTTCCTTGATAGCAGGATTGGAGTTTATTTATCCAGGAGTGAATGTTATAATCGCAAAAATTAATTACAGACGTCTTGTGAAATATGTTGTTAAATGCACCATTTACTTTTGCCTAATCCAGACCAAAATCAAGTTCGCTTTAAGCAAATCTGTGCATCAACAATGCTATATATGTACATTAAACGTGTGAAACTATGCAACAGATCTGCCTAGTATCAGTATGCCTAGTATCTGGAATAGAAGTGAAGTCCATAGGGATAAGCATAAGTCTTTATTGATGAGAAGTTCAGGTTTACACCAATTAGAGATGTTTTTAGATTAGCCTTGTCCCTTCTCAAGCTGTAAGCATGTTCAAATCAAGTAAACCCCATACACTATAAATTACTATAACCTGGAAATGACATAATTGTCATGGTAACAAGGCATACGCAATATTGCTCTGTCCACACATAGGAAATAAAAACAATGAATAACAGAGTGTCACAAAACCAAGCCTACAGCTGCTGACTAGGATATAAGGGAGTCTGCAATTAAAGGGATAGCATAGTGTATTTTTAATGATCACTTTATTAATATTTTTATTTTTTTTCATACATTTTTTCAATACATTTGAATGATATGGAGACATCTTATATGAACTATCCAATGTGTTGATGAACTTAGCAAAATGTTTTCTGCAAACTGCTGAGATGTGTTTGCTGTCTTGGTCACCTCAACATCCCTTTGTTAGTTATATCAGACATTTACTTTAACACAATGGGGCTATATTTGTTGAAGGCCCCTCACATGTCTGGATTTAGGTTCCTGTTTCTTCAACAAACTTAGCCACAGACTGTGGTTTTTAAATGATGATAAAGGTCAAACAAAAGGGCGTAACAATATGTTGAAATCTCCAAAAAAATACTGTTAACTCTCAGTTGTCCAGAAGGAATATACTGTGACGATCGGTTAATTTGTATATCGGTCACTCCCTCATCACTTTCCACAGTAGAAGTTCTTTTCCTGTATATGCTAATTCTTGATGTTTATAAAATATCATGTATTTCCTCAAAAAAATGTAAACGATCGGTCCTTGTATTGTTCTCGCACATGTGCTAATAAAAGTCTATCTCAAGCGGCAACTGAAGTATTGGTTGAAATTCCTTGACACTTTTATGAAGTATTGCATATTGTGCCTGTTACATTACATAGGTAAGATTAAAAAAGTTTGAGACCTCCCTGTAACAAAGCTGTAATACTCATTAACCTTCTGAGCGTCTAGCCCGAGCTAACTCGGGCTGAGTTTCATGCATCATGAAACTCAGCCCCAGTTAACTAGAGCCACGCTCCAGGTCTTGCCAGCTTTCTGCGGCGGTCGGGAGCATCGGCATGTATGCCGATGCTTCCGGGTCCGCCCCGATCGTGTCACCGGTGACGCGAAGGGGGCGGGGGTAGGCGGCACCATAGACCTCCATCTAACTGGAGGGGCGTCTCTTTCTTTCAATATAAGTCCGGGGTCTCCAGTGACGCCGGACTTATGTTTACATCCTCCAGCTGAGAAGGCAATCAAGGCGGAACATATTGTGCTCCGCCACGATTGCCCGTGGCACGGCTATGAAAAAACCGTGTCAACGGCGAAACGCTCAGGAGGTAAATAATGCCAGTGGGTCTTTGTTCAGCTTCTTTTAACACACTTAAGCAAGCCATACACATATAGATTTTTGCACGTTCGTTGGATCGGATATTGATCGTACCTATATCGAATGTATGCACTTGATTTTTTCGACCAAACATGATGTCGAATGAAAACTCGATTGTATGTACTTGAAACAATTATCCTTCTATTTCTATTTTGATCGGAAGTGCTGTGATGTAGGGGTTTAGCCAAAACCCTTCAGCTCGCACAATCCAATTCTACTACCGGAAGTAGCTTGATGCAAATTTTTCAGATGGAACAAAAAACGATCAAATGACATTATGACATGTTCGATCACCCTAAGATCAATTTTTTTTTGTTCGATAATTTTTGATCAATTGAACAACTTGTTCGGTTCTCAATTTTTTTTAAACTACTGTATATACTCGAATATAAGCCAAATTTTTCAGCACCTGAATTATATTATATAAATATATATATATTATATTAAAAAAATTTAAATCCTGGCATTTTGTAGGTGAACTTTATTGCAAAGCCCCCAAACCTGCTATCACCACTGATAGCACTGGATCTGGAGATGTAGAAAAGGGTGACCACCCACAGTCCGGCTTATAACACAGTGCATAGGAGAGATCCGCCTGTCTGTGTTAATTATATGTGAGCTAGGCTGCTTGAGCCCAACTCACACACAGCGCAGATGCAGAGGGGAGCGACACCCGTGGGCGGCTCTTTCCTTTGCACTGTATGTGTGTGTGTTAGTCAAAAACTGCCCATCCCACATACAGTCAGGGCTGGAGTTGGGGAAGCTGTCAGAGACTCTGCCGGTTGGAACACTGAGCTCCAGTCAGTAGAGTAGGAGAAAATATTTTTTGTCCATCTGATGCTCTGAAGTATAGGGGGCATCCTATATGTCAATGTGTCTCTTGGGCTGAAAATATGGTAGATAAGATAACTTCACTAAGCTTGTAACAGGTTTCAGGCCTGTTACTAATGTAAATATTGGGTTTCAAGCAGTGTTCTCAGTAAGGCCATGTTCACACAAGACAGTGTAAAAACTGGGGTCTCATTTTGCTAGCAGTCGGAGTATATACAGGCAGTCTTTTACAGACATTAGTTAAGATTTAAAAATTTAAAACATTTCCAACACTTCTTTATTTTCAACTCCTGTCCACATCCCTTATGCAGAACTGAAGTTCAAAATGAAGAATACTAAATTTGAGGGAAAAAGAATCAGCAAACTTCTTCGACTTACAGTAAATATAGCCATGACATTAATGGACACAATCATTTATAGGCTAATGAGCACTGAAACTAACATTCATATGGTTAAAAATGACTTTAGTTATAACAGGAAGTCCCACATGTATTACATTATTATCACTGAATTATGTCATAAAATAAAGATGATTGGGAAATACATTTCATTTATGGTTTAATAGAAAATGTAACCGATGTGTAAATGGTGTTTATTTTAATATATTGAAAAGTTTAGCTAAGAAAACCTAATTTGTCTGTGGGAACATTTGAAAGAAAAAAGTATGGCTCTAGCACATGTCGTTTTTGCATAAATTAAGTTCAAAGTTAAATTCCGATTTTCGAATATTTACTTGACTTTGAACTTAATTTGTGAAAAGACTATTTGTGTTAGAGTCATACTTTCTTTTTTGAGTATACCCCCAACCCTTCTCTACATCTCCAGCAAGTTTGGTGATGATACTATGCTCAGGGGCTTTGCAATTAAGTTGAAACCGTCGAAATGGTCGAATTTTTTTAAAATAAATTCGATCATCTCTACCTATGATGACAATTACTGTATTTTTTGGACTACAAGGCGCACATTTTCACTCCCAAAATCGAAGGGAAAAAGTGTCTGCATCTAATGGTACGAATGTGCGACCCCCGCGGCCATTTGGCCGCAGGTGATTGCACACTGGCTTCCCACCAGCTCTGTTGCTGTGAGTGTACTGCTGCTAGTGACACCTACCGTCTGAATTTGATATTGAATTATTTAATCCATTGCATTAATCCAATTGTTGTGAAAACGTATTAAATATTTTTTTCTGGTTTTCTGCTCTAAAAACTGGGTGCGTCTTATGGTCCAAAAATATGGTACATGCCTCTCTCATCTTTTTATGTGGGAGAACTTGCACAATTGGTGGCTGACTGAATACTTTTTCCCCCACTGTATGTTGGCTGAGAAGTCTGGATTGAAAAAAAACATGTAAAGCTGGCATAGACATTTAAATTTAAGCCCTATTTTGCAGCCAATCAACTGCCGTGCGTGCTCACAGTGGTCGATCTGCCGTGAAATCACAAATCTAAAGGTTAAAAGTTAAATTCAGCCATAAATGCCCTGAAAAGAAATGACAGACATGGCTGTAAATTTAAGTCCATTTTCAATATTTCGAAACGTCTATGCCCAGCTTATGATATTGTAACTGGACCTCGAAAATTTAGGATGATTACCTTTCATTTTGTAAATAACAGAGAACCTTCAGTTAGGCTGTTGGGTTGAAATGTGTTCCAAATGTTAATGACTATGACACAGAATAGATTTGGGTAATGTGCTTTAATTACATCAAAATTGGAGCTCTCCGTATTGTAATTCCCACTAGAACATGGTGCAAATGTAGCCGAAATGTGTTCCGTATTGGTCAGACAATATTTTAATCACAAGAAAGAAAGATGCGGTATAGTACTACATACTAGTTTGACATTTAATATAAGAGAAATAACAATAATCATAGCAAGGTTGCAAAGAAGAACACACTATCATGGTACAAAGTGACCAGGTACACTGTGACCAGTACAGAACATAGATTTTAATATCTATAGACATTATTTTAGGGCTTTTTTGTAAACTTATTTGATAGAAAATTCTACTGTCAGAGGGTCAGTTGCATTAGCATTAGTACACATCTGGAAGAAGAAAACTTGATAGCAGAATACAAGGTAAAAAATAATAATTTCTGGACATCAGATAAAGCCCACAAATCCCCTGTAAAGTTCAGGGGAAAGGCTCACCAGTGCCGCCAGGCGATAAACAAAACTACGGTTTATTTTCACCAAAAGGAAAACATAAATCCAAACTTGCAGTACGTTATACAACCAATTATGAGTATTTTAAACAACTTTGCAGCTCACCACTGTTGCTCAGTATTTTCCAAAGGTCCTGCCAGCCCTCCTAGGCTTTCCACAGGAGCAGTCTTCTGTAGAGAGTGTTGGACTTCACTCAGGTTCCCTACCTGATCACTACTCCCACAGTCCACACCCTCTCTGAGCACCTGAGCCTTTTTCAGACAGAGTTCCTGTCTGCCTGACAGTGAGCCGCAAATCCTGAAGTGTATGCCGGGTGGAGTGGGAAGGCCCACCCAGATCCTTCCCTCCCACTCCAGTCTGGAAACCCCAAAAAATATAACAAATGGCAACCCCCGGTTACCTCTGTCTATCCCTGGACTCCTTACCCAGAATATACTGAGGACCACAACCCATAATATGGGGAGACAAATCTGCCATCCAGGACCCATCCCCGGGGTCCTCCATACCCCCTTACTATTGGGACTGCTGGCATTATAAGAATATACTGTACAGCTATTGCCCATACCCCAACTGGTGATATCCAAGGAAAATAAATGGTGAGTTCTTGTTCAGTGAATGTTATTATGTCCCTGATTGAAAATTAAAGGAGCAGTTTAAAGGTGGTCATAATTCTATTCAATCGACTGTTACTTGGATTGTTTAAAAACAAATTTCTTTTTATTCTTAATATGATTGACCAAAAAAATTCATTCAATTGTAAAAGTATATTTTTTGTAGGTATTTGGGGTATTTCAGGTATAAAAATGTATATTCTATTAGACATTCTTCCTGGAGCGTGCCCTGCGAAGAGTGCTGGATCAGGCTGTGGATGTGCGTGAAG
>CM070033.1:109953681-110007603 GCA_036250615.1 Ptychadena robeensis | reverse complement strand
CCCTTTGTTTTTTAAAATTCGCCTCCCATTAAAGTCAATGGCGGGTTCGCGTGTTCGCCAGGTTCGCGAACTTTTACGGAAGTTCGCATCGCCGTTCGCGAACATTAAATTCCGGGTTCGAGCCATCACTAATGGCAATGAGTTTACTTTACTGTGTAACACTATTTTGTCAATATGGACCAAAATGTTCCGTAAGTGCCATGACATGAATTACAGCAGTTCTGTGGTCCTACCCAACATTGTACTAGCAAGTTTAACCTGTAGATGCTGCCAGTCAGTTTCTCTCTTACTTTTGCTTCTCTTTGTAGACTGAACCCTATTTAATAATATCTATTTGTTTGTACAAATATATTCAATATTCAAATTCAATGTTGATTTTGTACTTTTGCCCTCCAATAAAAAAAATGTACATTTTTTTGTCGATGCGAAAGACAGAATTAGAACAAAAAACTTTACAAACCTAGTGTACTAAAGTAAGAGATTGGTGTGCATTGTAATAAGTATTTGATCCCCTATCAACCAGCTCAGGCTCCCAGTTCATCTTAGCCAATCTCATGTGGCCCCCTTTCCGCTGAGGCTTGGAGGGAGCAACCCCCTCCCCAATTTTTGGTAACAGTATACAAGGTTAGTGAAAATAACTCCTTTTTGAACCCTTTATGGTCTTTGAATATGGTTGAAGCCGATATGTGCCCCCATGGTCTAATAAACCCATCCTTTCTTCATTTTCCAGGCACCTGTATAATTGGATTGATCTCCTGAGGAAGCTAATTTGTACGTGAAATGCGTTGAGACGTATATGCATATGTATTGCAATTTCCAATGACTAAACATGTAAAGATACAACATGGATTGGAACTTGGATACTATAAAGCATTGTGAACTTTAAAATCCCTTAACCTACCTCTTTACATAAGTGAATAAGTAGGGACATGTATTTATGCTTTGTTTGGTTCAGGCCCCCAATTGTCTTCACTTTTTTTGGTAACCAGCTAAAAGGAGGAACAAGCCCTCTTAGGGAGTTCTCCTAATTCCAGTTTGTTATAACCTGTATAAAATACACTTGGCCACAGAAGCAATCAATCAGATTCCAAATTAGACACCATGTTCACGGCCAAAGAGCTGTCCAAGGATGTCCTGGACAAGATCTTAAGGCCCCCATACACGTGTCGGATTCCCACCGGATTCCGGCACGATCGATTCCGGGCGCGTGCACGCCAAACGATCGTGCCGGAATCGCATGCAGCCCACCTTGTCCAATCGATCAGGTCCGATCGTTCAGGGGCCCAGAATCGGATCCGACAGAGAACCAACATGTTGGTTCCATCAGATTGATTCTGCCCAGATCAGGGGGAATTGCCATTTGTGAGGTGGACAATCGGACACGGAATCGTCCCGGAATCCGTTGGACAAGGTGGTATGCAGCGATGGATACTCTTAATTGGCCGATTGATCACACCTGCGATTCCCGGCAGAATCGCCGGAATCAATCGGGTGAGTGATCAATTGGCCATGGAATCCGACACGTGTATGGCTTGCTTTAGACCTACACAAGGCTGACCTGTGCTTTGGGGGTATTTTTCTGCTAAGGGGACAGAACATCTTCACTACATCGAAGGGACAATCACCGCCTTCTTTCAGTCAGGACAATAAAAATGGCTCCTGGATAGGTATTTCAACATGACACAAACACATGGTTGATGGAAAAAAAATGTTGCCTAAGAGGAAGCACATTGAGGTCCTTTAGTGGCCTAGCCAGTCACCAGACCTTATTTCCATAGAAGATCTGTAGAGATCAGCCTTTACAGACTTGAAGAACATCTGCAAAGAAAAGTGGGGAAAAAACCCTTCTAAGATATGTTGAAACTTGATGGTCTTATGTTATCAAAAAATACACAGTGTGGTAATGCATGGATTTTCTTCACTTTGGCTTGTTTTACAGTCCGCTCATTTGACTGTGGATAACTAGTTCTGGATTAAAAACGAAGAATAATAGGTTTTATTAAACTTTTAAAACCTGTTGCAACAAATTGAGGGTCATCCCCTGATACATATGTTTCTGGAACATTTTGTGAAAAAAAATATTTTCAATGTTTTAGTCACTGTGGATAATAATACATTTTAGACATTCTGTTATAAAATATTTGCTGTAATACTGAATGTGTGAACAAAGTAACTTTCACCCTAGTCAACTTTTTTTGCAAAGGTCCAGCTTGTAACATCTTGTACAGCAGCCTGTGCTGCAATGAAATCTTGAACAATTTAAGAGTTACCTAGTTCACCTTTGTAAAGTACAGAACATCTCATTCTTATCTTATCCCAATAAGAGGGGAGGTATACTAAACTCACTTCCTAGGATGACAACCATAGCTCTTTTTACATATAATAATATAATGTACTGTCACCAAAAGTGATCGAAATCAAACATAACATCAAGCAGTGATCCGACATATACATTTCAGTCGATAGTACAAGTATCTGTCAGGTTTACTAGATATTTTGATCAATTTCATTCAATGGTACTATGGAGCATGCACACCAATCTAAGTAGAGGAATCAATCTTTTCTAAATTTGTCTGTCTGTGTGGTGGTGCAATCGATCAATGTTAGACTGACAATCAATATTTAAATTGCAATACAACAGTGATGGCAAACCTATGGCACCCGTGCCAGAGGTGGCACTCAGAGCCCTCTCTGTGGGTATGTGTGCTGTCAGCCAGCACAGAGGAAAGAACTGCAGCCTATTGGCTCTCAATGCTGTCAGTTCTCTTACCCTCTTTTCTGATTGCATACCGTGCCTCATAACCTCTCCTATTCTATCTTATAAGAAAGTAGAGTATGTGTTTAAATTTTTGAGTGTGTGTGTGTGCAATTTAGGTAACATTGCCATGCTGGCATTTTGAGATAAATAATTTGGGTTTGGGTTTCAGTTTGGGCACTGAGTCTCTAAAAGGTTTGCCATCACTGCTTTATGAGAGCTATCATGCAAAAGTCAACCCGTTTATAGCTAGTTTAAGAAAACTAGTTGACTACTGTCAGAGGACTCTTCCAAAAACCTGAGCAGCTGAGTAAAAGCTCAGACACACGCTAGATAATCCAATCTCAATCCATCTCTTTGGAGGAGAACACAGTGTGTGCCAATCAGTTGTCCTTCTGCCTCCCCTCTCTCTATTTACTGGGAAACAAACAGTACATAGCTTAAAGTTCCGACATTATGCCCCTAGAATGCAGCTCATGGCTTTATGATTTAAAGGTAAGACGCTAAGGATCTAGTCACATGACAAAGCACTGAAAGAAAAGAGGTTGCTGTAGGAGCCTTTTGTGTATGACCTTGTAACACGTGTAGGGCCTCAGAATGGGGATTGGGTGCTTTCCATTCTCCCTTATCAAGAGGGGTCATGTTGGAGTCACCTCTCTATAATTTTCCTTTGCACGTTGTTTGTGGGTCCAGAAATGCAATAGGTCCAATATTCACACTGACTTTCTGATGAACAGTAACTGGGGCTTTATTGAAAAGCATGAAATTTACAGGCTTTCACTACATGATAGGGCAGGGTAGATTCTTGAGATAGATGTTGCAGAATATTCAGTCTCTAAAGCTGCCGATCGACTGCTGTGCACGTTCCCGCCAATTGGCCGGCGATCGTCTGGCCAAAAATCTGCACCCACCTGGCAAAATCGACTAGGAATCTGCCGCATGTTGGATTGCACGGTGATCCGTCATGTTGGTAGATTCCTGTCCGATCCCATTACTTGTGGTGCCAGCCGATCCCCTAAAGGGGATCATCACGCTGCAGTGTGTCCCTCATCTATTGAGGGAGAATCAAGGTCTGTATGCCTACCTTTAGCCTGTGCCCAGTCCAAGTGGCATGTTGCTTGCCCACATTTCTCTATATAGGCTTTTCTAGTGATAGTCCCAGGTCCTATTGGTTACAATCCACCCTAGCCTTAGTGAAGTGGTCTGGCTAACTTGCATACTGATCTTTGTTCTTCAGGGCTGCAGACCAGCTGAACTGCTTCCTACCGGACAGGATCTCCTCTCTCTGTTCAGATCCACTGCCAAGAATCCTGAAATGTTCCCACTGTACTAATTTATAAACTCTTCCCTAAGGCTGGGTCACAGCAAATACAGTTAACACTTTATGGTACAGCACACATTACAGCAGTGATTCCCAAACTTTCCCCCTTTTCTATTTAGGAACATTATTGAGCCCCCCTCCCTATTAAAACATAGGTTAAGAATGAGGGCCGGCCCCCCAGTTTGGGAACCACTGCATTACAGTAAAGACATAACCATTAAATATATACTGTATGAAAACACACTTTTACTTTTTCTATTACAAGATATTACACTTATTCTTAGTTTGCTAAAAGTTTAGTATTCTTAACCTATCAAGGGTACATAAACTAAGGGATACTATCCTTACAGGGTAACCTATTTCTTGCAAACAGTACCACCCATGTACAACCTGTCCGTTTTTGAGGAAGGCGCTCACTGGGGGCTGCTGGAAAGCCCTAGCGCTTGTTGGTCTCACTCTTTGACCTCCAGACCTAGTATATTTGGTGGACTTGTTTCATGGTAATTTCACACACTCACCGGTCAGCTTAAACCTGGGATTCTTTTCTTGAATGAAAAAGGAATATGTACAGTTTTCTTCTCTGTTTCTGAGCCCAGGCAGAGGGTACAGGTCACGGGGTTAAAGTTGTCAACAAGGCTATAACCTAGGGTGCTGGCTCCCATTAAAAGATTTGTCTTTTATCCCAGGGCTATATCCCTGGGGAATCCCTTATTACTCTACCCCTAGCCTGATGGTTAATGCAGTAAGTCAGTCACATGTTATAGATAATCCTTGTAGTCCCTCATGCCTGTCTCCCACAGGGGCATCTTGGCAGTCAGTAAAAGATGAGCTAATCTCAGCTCACCAGCAGGCAAAGACCCTTGGCTCCTCCTGTCAAACGTATTTATACCTCAGAGGCACAGTGTCTTCCCTCTTGTACTGGGCTGAACAGAAAAATTATTAACATTAACTTTTTCATTGCCATCATTATACTACAATACCATAAGCAAGGAAAGAAGTAAGAAATTCCCTTAACCTGTACCCCATAGAAGATTAACCAATCCAGTGGAGGGGAGACACAATGCAAGAGTTAATAATCATTTAACACTGACCACATTATTGTTATACATTGTGCCATAGAGTGTCAGATCCATGGAGGCCCCACCTGCCAACTTACTGGCTGGCCATACACAGGTTAATTTCTCTGTCCAAATTTTTTTTTTCGGAATTTGATGGCCCAAACGTGATGGAAATCTACCATTCAATCAAAATAGTTCTGATTGATCAGGTAGGAAATTTAATTTGCATTTTATCATATTTTGTTGCATATACATGAACATATTTCTTCATTACCTGGACAGAAAATAAATCTAAGGAATTGGTCTTGCACCCATTACACTATGTGGTAGTGCAACTGATCGAAATTGGATAGACATCTTTAAATTGTACAATCAAATTAAAAATAGTTTTTTTTCTTTATTTTGAAGTGTAGTGAAATATATGCCTTGAGAGAGAGCTGTTTTGGCCACTTAATGGTGACACACCCAATAACTGGCAGGTGACTTGGTGGGGAATCGGTACATGGAAATCACACAGGGGAGTTTGAGCAATATTTGACCTTTTTTGTCAACATCACCTGGATATTGACTTTAGTGATTACCTGTTTGAAATAAGTCCCAATAGATATTATTTTCTGCACTTACAACTACAACAAACAACTGTACATACTACAGTTGTTACCTCTATTGGATAATTTTCCTGTTGGCAATCCAGTTTTGGATGTCCTATCATTTTCTGCCACATTGGCAGTAATCAGTATAACAAATAGATTGAATTTCTCCACCTCTGGTCCCAGAGGTGGGGCTGCATCATCGGAAAGTCTGTTACACACAGGGATATCCAATATGGCCTGTCCCTGAGAGGTGTCACTGTTCCCAAGGAGTTTGGGGAGCTTGATCAGGGCTATAGTTGCTAGGTGGCCCAGCGGAACACTACCCTACCCTGAGGGAAGAAGTCAGTCACTTACTCCATGCAGATGTGAAGCTCCTGTTGCTCCTTCCCCATGGGGGCCTCTGGAAGGTGGAGGGCCAACCAAACAGGTCCAGACAGATCAGCATCCAGAGCGAGGAGAGAGAAGGGGCAACTAAAGGCAACATAGTTTCCCTAGGCCAGAGACACCTCCCCCAGGCAGGACCATTTCATGATAATTTCATGAAACAACGATCGAAATCGAATCCAAAGTAGTAACACATGAAAGGTCAGATCGCAATACAATGGTAATTTAGTTTTGATTAACACAGGAAAGAGTCATATATAAATGAGTTCATTGAATACAACAGACCCAACCAACACGCGAAATGCTACTATTTTAGTTCGATTGTTGTACAATCGACAACAAATATGTCTGATCATATTTCAATTAATGTTTTGATCGTATTGGACAATTTTCGCCGATCGAACCATGTGTGCAGCATACGAATTAAGTCCGATTAATGTAACCTTTGATTGTTTTAGGCCGATCGAACGCTAAACTCGAATCATGTATGCCTAGCCTAGCCTAAATCATAGATAACCTCTAAAAAAACAAAGAAATGTTTTTAATCAAGAATTGCTTGGCATGATGAGTGCGACCATTTACCTAATCTGCTTTTTCTCAGAATTTCCCAATGTGAGTCTAAACGTATGCCATACACGGGCAGATTCCTGCAAATTACCGAGAACTTGCCCGGCGGTCACTCGGCCGAAAACAGGTGGGCCTAGCTGGCGAGATCAACCAGTAATCTCCCGCATGTTGGATTGCATGGTGATCAGACATGTTGGTAAATTCCCAGCCGATCCCATTACTTGTGTCCCCATCCAAAGAAATGTCCAGCACACAGAGCTCCTCTGAGGGGCCGGCTGCAGCGTGATGATGTCATCACGCTGCAGTCAATCCCCCTTCGGCAGATATTAGCTACTCACAAATGGCACCCTTACAAACTCCAGCTCTTGCAGCATCTCAACGAGGATGACCCAGATCGGCGCACTGAATTTGCGGAAACCACCGCTATTGGTCTGACACTAACCCACATTGGATAGATCCCTCCAAGACTGTTGGAACAAAAAAATTGATGGTATGGTGTGGTATATGGGGTACAAAGATATTGGGGCCATTCTTTATCAATGGAAACCTCAAGGCCACTGGATATGCGAAATTGCTACATGATGATGTGTTTCCCTTTTTATGCACTGAAGCTGGCACATTCCCTAAGTTTTTCCAGCAAGATGGTACACCACCACATTATGGGTGTCAGGTCCGAGCATTCCTAGATGAACCGTTTCCTGGAAAGGGGATTGGTCATTGTGGGCCAGTTGAATGACCCCCAAGGTCTCCCAAACTTTAGACGATTTAGACTTTTATCTTTGGGGTCATCTGAAGACAATTGTCTTTGCTGTGAAGATACAAGATGTGCAGCACCTGAAACTACCTAAAAGTGAGACTCTTGCATAAGAAAAGCATTGGGCTCCAAATATTTTTTTTTTTATAGGAGAAGTCCGCCAATACTACAATCATGGAGTTAAGCGGACACAATGACATATCTTATTATGTTTCCTGTTTAACAATGTGCTAGTTTCATCAGCCATATATATTGGGAAGGGGCAAGTGTGTCTGGATCCACTCCATTGATGAGCGGCTTCTCCAGAAGCTTCAGAATGATTATAGTGTTCATAATCACTCTAAGCTATTCAAAGCAGCTGGAAAGAACTCATCAGCCACCATATTATCCTGAAACAGAAAGAAAACCATGCAGATTATTCTGGCACCCACTGTGTAAGGTATAGACAACATGAAGCTCACTTCTGAGCAGACGGTAACAAAAAAAAAAGACTTTAATTAATTCATATTCATGGGGAAAAGGAAGGGCACCTAGTAATGAATAGTGAGTTGATGTTACTTCTAGCTGAGTGAAAACACCTATAACTGGGAATGGTTCATTATCTGAATGCCTCATTATCTGAATGGGCACTGCACAAGCCTTCAGTTAATGAAGATTTTCCTGTTAGGTATATGTGACAAATCTCTGCATATATATTCTGAGTGACCTGACTTATTCTTTGTGTCTCAACAGGCAGTACTGTGTCATATAGTGTCTTACATCGACACTTGGGCCCCATTTTCTATGAAATACATGCTGATTGCAGCAGTTAAGGTACTTTGGTCTCCTGCCTCAAAGATCTCCTAAAATTATAGCCCCCCACTTACAGCTGACAGTGTAAAATAAACACTAGTTCTCCTTCACTGTGTGCAGAGTAATTAGAGAGCCATTAAGATCTAATTAAAAATTCCCCTGCTCTTTTCCAGACTCTGCTTTCAATTCCTCCAGAATGTATTTAGCTGTAGAGCGTAAATATTGTTCCTCCCTCAAGGCTTTGGAAATGTGAATGATAATGTTATACTCTGCAGGAGTCTGACAGTGATCAGTTTAAACTGACAGATTCTGCAGTGCTGTCTAGCCAGCAAGGGTTATCTTTTCTTATGTTTATGCCTCTCCATATGAGAAAGAACCATATCTTCAAATACAAAATAACTTCTGACTGAGAAGGGTAATAGACTCTGCTGTCATGTAAGAGAGTTGTAAATCGGAAAATGGATGATGTATATTAGCTATTTAAGTTATGCTAATGTACATGCATTCATGAGTCGAATATTGCATGCTTCCTAATGGGGAGATGACTAACTGGTAGTCATCAAGGGACCAGCTACATGGTTCACATGCTCAATCAACGGCTGAAAACCATTACAGCTACTGCTACTTTTCTTAGAATGTGTTAAATATGTAGATTGCCAATGGAGGTTAGATTGCTTACAATTTTTTCATTAATAACAAATACTAGGCTTAATATACAGTATTTAATTGATTCATTACAAGGAAGAACAAAGTTCGGAGATAATGAGATAAGTTTGCAAAAGATAAGTTTGCAAAAGAAGATTTTCTATTTCTATTAATTTTACAGGATAGTGTATTTCTGATAAGATTGATCAGATGGTATTTTCTGCACCCCAATTTAAAGTCTAGCGATCTAAAATATTTTACTTTGTTCTTGCATTTTGTTATCCTTTCATGGTGCAGATAACAACATGATTGTACAAGATTGTACGCTAGTAACATGAATTAGATCATTTGACTCATTTAGACTCATGTGACCTGGTTCCGCTCATAGATTTTCTAATTCACCAGTATTGTATGTCTTGCCTCTAGAGCTCAGATTTAGCAGAGTGCAATATAAATGAGTAAACCATAATTCTGAAAAAGTTTTAGGTTCAGCTGTGGTGAGGCCATATCACTGACCTGACTGAATTGACTAATGTGTACAAGGATGAAAATCTGAAATGAAAAAAACGTAATTTAATGATCAAGGAGTAAACAAAATACGAAGTGCAGCTGTTAACCTTTAAGCTAGCCACACACGGCTCGATAGAGTAACAGATTAGAGGAACATCGGGTGGCGTGCGCGCTCACGGCTCCTGATTCTCCTCTCATCTGTCACTTCATCTGAGCCATCCACTGTCCCTTTCGAGCAGGAACAATGGATTCTGCTCGAAAAACGTCGACCAACAGGTTTCCAACATGTTGGAAAACCTTGGTCGAAATCCATTGCATTGAATAGGGAACCCGCTATCCCGATTCAATGCAATGGATGACAGCTGGAGCCGGTGTAAACAATGGAGAAGCTGTGAAGCTACACAGGCTGTGACAGGCTGTGTATTCACGGCTCTGCCTGTGATAAGGGGGCGCGGCCAACACGGATCCAGAGAAGCTGCCTATGGAGAGGAGAGGAGAGGAGGGAGGGGGCTGGCTGGGTCAGTGCCTGTGCGTGTCTGCAGCTCAGGTACAGCGCTGCCAGCCACGGACCGGGTCTCCATCGTCCAGTAATTGATGTGCCCATGTGGTGCACATTGATTACTGTAGGATTGACCCGCGATCAATTACAGCGGGGTAACGTCACCACGCTGTAATTGATCGTCGGTCGATTGCACGGGAATCTACCCGTGTGTGGCCAGCTTTAGAAATGTGAAAAGGATTTAAATGGATCACCTCTCTCTCAATTTAAGTATGAACATGAACAATTGTGATGAACATGATTACAAACATCAAGAAGTTGATTATTATCAAACCGTAAGTTTTCATAGTTGTGGGGGCGCCTTGGCGAGATATCCCCTTGGGGGATTTCAGACCTCCAGGAATGAGATAGGCCAGGGAGCGGGAGGGGCACGGGTGCATAATGAAGTGATCAGATACAGAATCTACGAAGAACATAGCATAAAAGTAAGTATCATGGGATCAGGAAAGGCACTAGGAACAATATGTACAGTTAGGTCCATAAATATTTGGAAAGAGACAACTTTGGGTTCTGTACATTACCACTATTAATTTTAAATGAAACAACTCATAATCAGTGCAGTTGCTTTCAGTTGCTATTTGTTGGCCTTTCTGTCCAAAACTTAGTCTTCAACAAGTGAAATGAAGTATGTTTTGTGTCATTGCACATTTGTTTTGTGAAACACATCTCAATTAATGTGTCCAGTGACTTAAGTCATGTCATCACACAGAGATAAAACGTTTTTTGTTCCTCTGCATGTGCGCATGTCAGGATCTGAACCCAGGAATGCTTTGGTGTCTGCTCTGTCTACTGAGTCACTTCATAGTCTGCTTTTATATCTTATTGGATCCCTAAGACAAAGCTACCATGAAACCTAGTTCTTGTTGAACCCTGAACTCCTGGCCCCTCCCTAGTACTTCCAACATAACCATATCACTTCCTTGCCAGATGATTGTGCTCCTGCCAATATCTTGCCTGTATACCAACCCTTGGCTGCTGATTACTGGTGGGGAAGGAAGTGACAAAATCTAAATTCTTTTATAGGTACATGACAAATGAAAACACAATTTTTCCAATTGGGTGTCTAAAACTAAAATTCTAATTTACTTGGCTTTGACATTTAAAATATTGAACTAATGTTGAACCTGTTGTGGATAAAGTCCCCCTCCACACATAGAGCCATATAGACATGTGGAAGCCACTTGCTTACTTACTTGGTGCTGTGTGCCAGCACAGAAACATCTTTATTTCTTTCTTCCCACATAGCAAAGCCCACTCACTGCATAGATTATTGGTCTGCTTCTTCCATTACTGTGTACCACAGTGTGGCAGAGACTGCATGTGTTCCAGTAAGCATGCACATGGAGAAGGTCTTGTGCATGTCTGTTTTTCAGATAATATGATATACTTGGTAGCTGTTCCATACCTTCTCCATATTTTTCTCTTGCCATCAGAATACTGGTAGAGGTTGACCCTGGTTTCATCTGTCCAAAGAATGTTTTTCAGAACTGTTCTGGCTTTTTTAGGTGGTTTTATCAAAGTCCAATCTAGCCTTTCTATTTTTAAAGGCCGGCATAGATATCTCAATGCTAGGCCGGGCCAATTTTTTGTGAGATCAACAGCGAGACTTGTCCATAAATTCATAGATTATATGTCCATAAATTCATAGATTATATGTACATAATTTCATAGATTATGTGTACATAAATTCATATAGATTTTCTGGTTGATTTATGGCTGAATGGTTTTAAGCATAAGGCTGATTTCGCGGCAGATCGACTGCCATGAGCGCTCACAGCGGTTGATCTGCTGCAAAATCACAAATATAACTGTTTATGCTCAGCTTAAGGCTTATTAGTGATTTGTAGGGATGGCCGAAATGTCTGCAAGGCATTGAAGTTTTCTTCTGTCAACAAACGGTACAGGAAGAGAAACATCAGTCAGAGGAAGAATATTTTCACTAGAGACCGGGTAGAGAAACCAGTCTTCTAGGTAACAAAATCGGCTTTAAAAAAACGGAAGTGACGTCAGTGATGTCAAGTCCGGTAATCGGAATAAGGAACTGTGCGTTTCAGATACCAGAAGTGACGTCACAGGTGGAACGTTGGACGCATCTAAAAATCTGATATGCCTGTTTGCAAACAGACATGTTCAGCCATCACTAGTGACTTGCGCCTTGCAGTGCACCCTCTGCATTTGCATTTATATGCTAAACTTGGATATTGATACACATTCACATACAAGCCCCCTCTATAATTCTTGAATGTTGGATATTCGACAAATATATTAGAATTTCGAATATTCTCAAGACTATTAATGACATAACGAAGGAATTACCAACATCTAACCATGAAATAACATTTGAGCAATTGTTCAATTACTTTTGAGCCCTCAAATGAAGTGATTGTGTAAAAAAGGCTTAAAGCCACGGGCGATCGATGAGCCGCCGGTCTTTCAGAGAATTGGAGCGTACCATTTGTGTGCGCTATTCACCGACCTGGTCTAATTCAAAGTAATGTGATTGACCAGAGAAAAACATACTCTGTGCGATCAAGATTTTGGGCGACATGGATTGGTCGCTGCAGGTGGGCAGCTTCGATCCATGGGCGATTTTGTAGCTGACCACCGCGAATGGTGGTCGATTGGCTGCAAAATCACCCACAGATCTATGTGTGTATGGGGAGGGGGGGGCTTTTTGTTTAACCCTGTAAATTAAAACCGAAAGCCTGCAGTTTAACTGCATTAGAGTTGTTTCATTTTTAATTCATTGTGGTTGTGTACCCAATCACAATTGGAAAAAATATTTTTGGACCTTACTGTATACACACAACATGTACAGCTGTGTGTAATCTCGAAAAACTAACAAACGGCATGAAAAATTATCTAAAATATGTTAAATAGGAACATCACACCAATTAGAAACTTAGCCATGGACACTAAATATATATATTAGACAGTATATAAATTTAAAGAAAATAGCAATTCAATCTACTAAACAATATCCACTACTGACTGTCCTACATACATGAATTGTGATAAACAACTATAACATCAGGAACAGAAGGAATAAGCCAGTTGTCCCTAGAACAGTGACAATATCCTAATCAGAGTGATAAAGGAGCATAGGACATCCACATGGAGGTTTCATGTATTCCATGGCATGGAGCCACTTCTTCAGGAACTGTCTATTATTATTATTGTACTTTGAAAGGGGATCTGCCTTCAGGTGCTAGCAGCTAGAAAAAGCCCAGAGCAGCTGACAGTTTTATATATTTTTTTTTACTAGTTTAGATTTTAAGACAGCAAGGGAGTTGTACATAAAAAACCAAATTAATTTGAAGCTATACACTTATTGCACAAAATAAATAAACTACGCAAAGTACAGGATGTAGAGGATTCCAGATAAACATTTAAATAATTTCTTTAAATAAAAAGGAAAACACATTTACATTACAGGTATGAGGTTATTTTTATTCCTTGGTCCCAATAAAATGTGGTACAAAAAGAAAAATAAACACAATTAAAATAGGCCAGTCTTGGTTATCTTGTCAGACCTGGGAGTTTCCATGTTTTGTATCCTCTAATAACTTCCCCACAGGTCTGTATACCATGGAGATATTTTCTTATCTATAAAACACAAGTTCTAAAGATCTGAGAATAGAATGAATTGTGTGTATCATAGAATAATAAGTCCCCTAGCACCCCAAGGGCTACTTGACTGAATGCTGAAGCTCACATGCTCCATAATTTCAGGTTGCCTTAACTAAAAAAAGTTTTTAAAAATAACACAGAAAAGTATAAATAAAAGAGCTTGAAAAAAAGTTCTTCAAAGCCCATTGATAATTAACCTTGTTGTGACGGGTGAGTGCAATGTGTAAAGCTACTCACGTGACCAGGTTCTTGAGATGGATGTCCTCTGTTCTTTTGCCAGGCTGAGCTCACGCCCCAATAAAGCAGAGGTCCACACAAGCTGGTAGGGGGCTATTTACAGTTTATATGGATATATACATACAGCTCCTACTCCTGAGGGCAGAGAAAGGGTTCAGTCGTTGAAATAAATGTTTCAATAGTTGCTACCAAGCTGCGGGAACCTGTCGGCAGGGTGTTGTTTGGACTTTCTCCTAGATCCAGTGCTGAGGCTGTAGTCATCAAGGGAGACTTGACCGAAGAAGCCCAGAATATTCTAAAGGACTTCTATTTATGTCCTTGGACAGGGGCTGGTTTAAAGCTGGCCATACACCTGCAGGATTCTCTGTCAGATTTCCTTCAGATCAGATCAGATCTACCAACAACCATGTAGTATAGTGACCTCCCTGATACAATACATAGTGATTGGAAGGTGTAGAAAGGTCCTCATATTACATGGTTGTTGGTAGATCTGATCTGAAGGAAATCTGACAGAGAATCCTGCAGGTGTATGGCCAGCTTAAGACCTGTCACTGGGCAGATCAGCTTAGCTACTTTTTGGAGGGAAAGAGAAAAGGGGAAAACATCCAGCCAATACTCATGATTCCACCAACTTGTAAACAACAGGTGCAGCCCTATAAAACAGTGCATATAATACAGTTATGTGGCTCTTTCTCGGGTCACAAGCTCCCTAGAGTTCACCTCAATGGGTTACTCACGGTAAGGTTGTTTTACAAACCAGACTACACTCTGGGTTACTGTATGTGGTAAACCAGCGGAGATGCTGTACATTGACGAACTAGCAGATTGTTGCATCAATGATGCCAAATAAGTGAGGAGGTGTGCACTGTTGACCTGCGTGTTATGCTGGCAATGTTGCTTTTGCTCCTCCCATCCTTAGCATCATCACTGATATAATGTGAAGGGGGGAGAAGGGAGGGTGGGAAATTCACAAATCAAATCTAAATAGCCTCCATTTGTGTGGATAGAAGTATTTTATTATCTGCCTTTTAATAAAAGTCAACTTGGTAACTAAATTCTAACAAAAAATTCAGAAGGGCAAAAAAGGTGATATTATTGCTTCTAATAATTCTCAAACCATTAAAAGCCATTTGGAAACATCGTTTTAGGAACAAACCTGAAGAAACAATTGTACTGACTGTTCAAGTATAAAGAAACGGTTATAGAATATTACCTGCTTACATTGTTCCTTTGCTTTTATTGTCCACTCTTGGGTTTGCTGTACTTTTATGAAAGTGTCAATCAAAGCCGAACCTAGGAAAATGTTAATAGTCACCAGAAAAGGTCTGGAAATATAGCACATTATGAGGTTTAATAGAATACGTAATTATCTGTCCAGCTTCTGTACTATAGTGTGCAGAATGGCAATGAGCTTACCACCGTGTATAACAATGTGTATTTCTCCAAGTCATAATTTAATTCCTTCTTACAAGCACTCTGTAAAACTCTCCCTGTAAGTACTTTTCAGCTACACGTGTGCCCTCATCTGTGACACTGTGCAAGAGCTGTGACTGTTTGATTAAGACAAGCACAGTATATTTAGCTTCAGGGTTTTGTGTTTTGGGTTTAATTAGGACCGTAATCCAAACATCCATCATCCAAGGAATGTTCCTGGCTTTGGCTTTCAACATCTACACATTTTCCTGTGTAGGTATTAAGTATCTTTATTATACATAGTTTCTAGTCAACAAAGGGTAAAACAAGGACAAGCTATGTCAGTAAGAGAAGGAAGAGGAAATAAAATAGTTGTATATCAAAAGTCTGGAAATTCAAAAGCTATTATAAATGTTTTTATGAAAAACTGATTTGTTCAATAAATGTGTAATAAACTCGTAGCAGGCAAAGCCAAAGACATTACATTGAAGAATAGAAATAGACTGAAAAATGTTGCTATGTTATGGGGGACATCTAAAAATTTAGCCTGTGCCCAAAATGTACCCTGAATGTTATTATGGCAAGTGGACTGTGAGTCCACTGAAAAAAAGAATAAATGGTTGCACACAACTGTCAGTAGTGATCACAAATGAGGACTGGTGGTGTATGGAACTGGGTGACACTGACAGGTCAATAAATGGGTCAATATGAGGGGTGGGTGATGATAAGGCCTTGAAGTTAATTTATGTTCACTGTAACTGAAAATAACCTCTCACAATCATTAAGGTACAATGAAGACTTATCAAGGAGTAGTTAGGAGAAGCTGTGTGTATGTGCCACTCCAGTCATGTGGATACTAGGATGATATCACTTTCTGATTCTCAATTCCTGGTTATGGGTGTTGTAGGCTATGAGTTTATTGGAAAATCCCCTGAACATTGTATCCTCTCTAAAACTGTTGTAAATGTAGGAAAGGGTTGTAGGAATTTTTTGAAAGTATTGCTTGAGCACAATATACGCATAAATTACGTTTTTGCACAAATTAAGTTCAAAGTCAAGTGTTTTAACAATGTCAGTGGGCTTCCAAAATACACATTTTAAAACAAGGCATGTTAAGTTAGGGGCAGAGCTGCAGAATGAAATGTTGGTTTCATCTGAGCTGTCATCCTGCTTTCTGCAAATTTTACACTAGTTTTTAACTAAATGGCTTATGAATCTGACACTTTCTTCCTATTATAAAGGTTGACTTCCTTATCCCAATCCTTGCCTGTCCCCTCTTGGATAACATGTTTGCTTGTTAGGCTTTTACTACTGTTGATGTGAAAATGCATACCTCTTGGCTAAGCAAGGGGCTGCAGAAATGTAACTTTTTGGGGATATTTGCAGGGAGACTATGTGCAAAGTAAGACTGAAGAAAGGTAAGAGATAATGTAGACAAAGACAGACTGAAATTTTTTTTGGGATATGCTTAATGTAAACTAAATACTGCATTACAGGAAAGTAACCTCATGCCAAGCATGGAGGTGGGAGTGCCATGGTTTGGGGATGCATTGCTACAGCAGGACCTGGCTATCAGAGAATCCATCATGGTTTCCATGCACTGCACTGATGATGGCCAAGTAGCCTGAAATAGCTGTATGCAGTTTGGAATAAATGGCTCTGTACCAAAAAGGCTATATTTGCACTGTACACCAGCGGTTTCTGGATGTGCATCTGGCTGATGGGGCGAAAAGGAATAATTTGCATGGCTCCGCCCACTGTCCCAAAACGAAGGCTTCCACCTAAAGTTTTGGGATTTGTGCTGGATTGGGCCGTGTAAATACCTTCTGTTTTAGGAAGGCTTGATTGTGCTATGCACTGCTCGAGTTGAGGGCTTTTTGATTCCTTTCAGCCCTTCTCACCATAACCTTCATGGGTACTTCTCATGAAATCCATCACAAATTCTACCCTGTATAAGAGGGTTTTTGGGTAATACATAATACCATCTGCTGAAAATCTGAAGCAGAACTTGACAATATTAAACCTGTGCCATATTAAAATGAGCACCAAAGACTGTTTGAAAACTAAGGTATTTTCTTAATCCTATTGAGATGCTGTGAGGTGACTTGAAACAGGCTCTATATGAAAAAAACTTTTTTGCATAAAAGAATAAGGAAACTTTTTTTTCAGACTGTTAGAGACTCTACCAGTCTCCATTACAGTTATTTCAGCCAAAGTGGGTAACACTAGATATTAGTGTTGTATGTGGCAGATGATGAGCAAGTTGAGGGTCCCCACTCCTAGGGGAAAACTATGTTGTGAACTCTGTGCCACATGTTCTTGTTTCTGATAAACCTTTGACCTCTAATTGGCAGGCTTTTCCGTATCAGCATGTACACAGCATGTTAATTATACCAAGACTCCGTCTTGTCTGTCCCCCATCCTAGCTTGAGTAACCTTGCTGAGGAGAGCTAAACAGGACTTGAATTATACATGGTCCCAACTTTCCTGCCAAGCTTCTCCCTAGTCAGATCAGTAGACACCTGAAGGACTTGGCCTCTTATAGACACATTTAATGGTTGTTTTTTCTATGTGACAGCCCATTATAATAATCATTATAAAAGAGCATGTTCAGAGTGGCCATAGTGTTGTTAAGTAGTACAAAAGAATTATTTAGCAAAGAAAATAATAGGAACCAATATTACTAATAGAAAATAACAATGGCAGCAGGCAATTGTTTACAAGAGAACTGCAACTCTTCTCATACCAGTGTATGGTAAATATGGCAAACAAAGGTAGAGCTGATTCTGCATAGAAATCAGTGTACATTTCAATGAACTGTAATGTAAAGTCTTTATATTGATGTATATATAAATACAGTCAGGTCCATAAATATTGGGACAGTGACACAATTCTAACATCTGTAGCTCTATACACCACCACATGGATTGGAAATTAAATAAACACAAAGTACTTTACCTGAAGATTGTCTGCTTTAATTTGAGGGTATTTACATCCAAAACAGGTGAATGGTGTAGGAATTACAGCAGTTTGTATATGTGCCTCCATCTTGTGAGGGGCCAAAAGTAATGGGACAGATTACTTGATGGCTTGCTTCACTCATAGTGACAGCTCACTGAATCTCATCTTGAGAGTTGACAGCAACAGATTCCAAATGCAAATAGCACCATTGACATGAACTCTGGACCTTTTATCTGCACATTGTAATTGAGATAATGAGGGAATATCAAACACCTGGCCATGGAACAGCTGAGGAGCCAACTTTCCAATTGCTTTTGTTCCTTTAACAAGTGGCAGGCACATTTGCAAACTGTTGTTATTTCTACACGATTCACCTGATTTGGTTGTAAATACCCTCAGATTTGTGTTTTTTGTGTCAATGTCTAAATATTTATGGATCTGACTGTATAAATGAAGCAAGCTTTAGCCCACCTTGTGGTGTAAGTATTTCCTCAATGCACTTCCCTCGTGTCGTCAATGACTATGGACATGAAAGGGCTTAAAGAAACTATGCCAGTCGGGCAACGGCATGGACAGCCCACACCTCCCAGGCATCATAACTAATGCCGGGTAAATGTGTTCAGGAAAAAAGACACTTCAAGGACATTTCTCAAATATGCAGGCTTCTCTGGAACAGGTTAGCAGTCCTTAGTGTGGCTCAGGGTTACCACTTCTGGTAATTAAAATCTACCCCCAATCGCATTTGGAAATATTGCCAGGAAGGTTAGTTTTAAATGTGATGTTTTTTAAATTCAACAGCCTTGCAGGTCATGCCACAAAACACCATTTGTTTTTCATTCTCCGCTTTAAAAACATTAGTATAAAATATAACATCAGACATCAACGACTCGGGTTTCTGTTAATTTTATTTTAGCAGTGAACTCACTTTAAGACTTTAAATTAACTCATTCTGACAAGCAGAATATTTGATTCACAAATGTAGGAAAATGTTGGTTTACAAAACAAAACATTGAAATATTTATATTATATATACATTTTTATATATTAAACTTTTGAGTGGGAAGGAGAAGCAAATATTCTTTTTAGACACAATACATAATATATGTATAAATAAACACACATGCTAAATCATGTGTGTTTCAGTATATTCATAAATACACTGAATAACAAATTGTCCCATCACATTTTGTTATCAACGTGATATCACAAAACAGGTGCAGTCTTCCATGCTCTCACTTAAAGACCTATTCAGTTAGAAGATGATGAAAACTAGAGGGGTGTTAAGGTATATTATGTAATATAAGGCAGTGTGGAGTATGTGGCAAGATATATTAAGGGAGGCTAGAAGATTGCTTCTCTGTGCACGATTTGCATTTAGAATTTAGCATATTTTTACTTTGCTTGTTCATAATATGGCATACAGGCCCTTTAAAGCTATGCTCCTTCCAACCAATATTGCATATATTAGTGCTGGAGATTTATGGTTGGGGATCATACATCAGCTATGTGTGAAATATTTAGTATAATAAATTTCCTGTAATGATATATACAAATGTAGAATAATGTATCATGTAATTCTACACATATTGATTTGGCATTTACTGACATACACATATATAAATATTTCTAATATATATAGATGTATATATCTATGTACATAGATATATATATATATATAGGCAGGTATGTTTTACTCGTGGAACCTATAAGAAAACAGCAATATAATACAATGTGAGGTGTAGTATTGTGCTACCATGGGCTGATTAATGTTTTTGTCTTACCTTTAAGATGGTTGCTTAATAGTCTAAGGTTGCCCACTATATATTTATGTTGCACTAGAAATTTTGTATTAGGATGTTCTTGTCTTATTTTTTACTTCATCCTCTCATTCGAAGCTCTTAACTTAAAATGTGAGTTCCAGACGTTGTCACATAACCTATAAATATATAGAAGTATATATACACATGTGTGCCACTTTCTCTTTCACAATTTCATGCAGAGGTGGATTTTCATACTTTGCAGACTACATATTTTACAGGATCTTGTTTGTCCCTTTCATTGGTCACATCATGGTAGCAATGATGTTAATATCCTCTAACCAATAACCTGCAATGTTTCTTCCATGTAACTGTTCAAGGTTTTAGACAATTTCTGTGCAGGCCAGATGTAAGTTTTGGTGATTGGCTTCAGAAGTATAGAATTGGCAGCCATAGGATGGATCCTGGATATTGAAGGTAGAAAAGATCAAGAGTTCTTTACACAGTGATTTTATTCTCCAGAGCGGTGAGTCTCTTGGACACAGCTTCAAGTGAAGTAGGAGTTAAGGAAATAACTGCATTATACAAAATAAAACATGTATGATGTATATAACTGTTTGTCGGAAATATAGGCAGGATCCAATGCCAAAACGCAACAGCTTGAGGCAAAGCTTCCTCCTATGAGTATCCTGATCCCAACTCCTCAAACATCTCTCGGAATTCCTATGTGTTCATCTGAACTATGTAGGTGGAATTATATATACCATATTAAAATAAAAAAGTTTTAAAAGGAGGAGGAAAAGGAAGTTACCTGCTTTGGTTAGGCAGTTATTTACAGCTTACTGCACTTTTTTTTTTACAATCTGGTAGAAGGCACACCAGGCCAACTCTTGTTGCCTGTCTTCCTACCATAACACCTAATGCAAACCAAGCTTTTCTTATTATAAATTGTTCAAGGAGTGCTAATGTGATCTAAAAATCTACCCAATTTTCATTTTGGTAGAGATCTTAGACAACTTACATAAGGGAAACTGGATTTTACTGGTCCTACAGTCAACATAGGGGGTCTGTTAAACAGTGTTAAGGTTCCCATATACGCATAGATATGCGCTAGATCGATGGCCCCTTCAAGTGCCATGCACGCTCATGGCCATCTATCTGGTGCATATCTATTGCGGCCATCTCTGTCTATTGGAAATGACCGTAAATCTAAATCGATGTCCCCGTGCAAAGCATTGGCTGAGCTGGATGACGCAGTAGTGCTGTGCCTCCAGCTCCTACGATATCAGGCTCAGCACGATGAAGTCATCACGCTGAGCTTGAAGGCTCGTCTATCTTAGGGGCATCGACCTGTGTGTGGCAGCCTTAAGGGCTTTTTCAAACCATACAATCTGTGTTGCTGTTAGTGCAACTCAGCACACTATGCATTGTCCATAGAAAACCTGTTCTACCATATGTGCTGCGTCTTATACTTGCATGTTGCATTACAGAATAACACACAACTGCACATTTACAAAACGCTAGCGCAAGTGTTTCAGATACACTTGGGGGTATACATTTTAGGACTGGATATTTAAGCAGGGAACACACGGCTCGATATTAGAGCCCATCGAAGTTCCCTGCAGCAGCATGATGACGTCATCACGCTGCTGCCCGATATCATGCAAAGCAATGATCATTGACCGTGGTTTACAGCACTTGAATCGGACATCAATCTGGCACATATCTACATGTGTGTTCACTGCTTTACTTTTAATTAAATATAGTGTTAAAATTCCTCCATGAACACAAATGTTCACTTTATAGACACATCTAGTGGTTTTAAACTCACCACCCAACTTTCTCAAGGATTAACACAGGAAATGCATTAACTTAATAATAATAAAAAAACATATCTACAAGCTATAGTATAAAAAGGATATTTTTTCTTGTTAATGACTGGATGAGCTCATCCACCTTGGTCTGGAACTTCACAATTGCCTCACATTCACAGGGGTTCTCTTCTGCTCATTTTTAAAGAGAAAGATATATTATTAATTAATGACAGTAAAATCTTGTTGCCAACAAATATTTTTCTCATTTTGTTAGCACATACCAACACAGATCTTCATCTGAAGTTTCTTGCCAATTTCTTTCATAGCCTTAAAATCAGCTGTGTAGAAGTAGTGATCACCAACAGGTTCTGAGGCAATCATCCTTAGCTCATCCTCCACAGCATTGCCCACACCGATAGCATACATCTTGTAACCTGTGTAACATAAAGGCTGTTTAGTTTTTTAGTTTGGAATTGACCGGACAAATTTATACAACCAGTGGTGGCAATTTATCAATATTGTATAACATGACATTCAACTAAATTATTATTTTTATTACATTTTTAAAATCACATAAAATGTCTGTTGGAGATAATCACCCTGATGTCTCTTAAGTACACATTAAGCCCCCCATACACGTTCCGATTTTTCATAGGAATTTTGCCCGATCAACCGGGAGATCGGTCGGGGTGATCGATCGGGAGAATAATCGGGTGTGGAATTATGTACTTCTTCGGGCCTGTCCGTACATTTTGGTTGATCTGCTATTAATAAAATAGTGTCGGGCCTATCGATCGGTGCTAATTCGAATTCCGATGTTTTGTGCCAGCCGACTGATCGACCAAAACGTTCCGATTTTTCGTACGAACTTTGCCCGACCGACCAACGTGGTCGGGAGATTAATCGATCGGGACATGCGGATGTGGAATTATGTACCCGACCAATCCGGACCGCTTTGGACCTGTCCGTAAATTTTGGTCGATCTGCTGTTAATAAATAGTGTCGGGCTGATCGATCGGTGATTATTCGAATTCCGATTTTTCATGTCAGCCAACTGACCGACCATAACATTTTAGGTGAAAATCGGGTGACCCGACCGGACGAAAAATAGCTCGGGAGGAAAATGGGAACGTGTATGGGGGGCTTTAGGTGGAGTTGCCATTTAATTTGTTCATTTTGTGAAAAAATATGTAATTGGATTAAATATATACTTGCCGATAAAAACATCCCTTTACTACCCAATCTGTTTGTGCTCCATGTTATGAAACTCCAGAAAATTCTTCTGAATAGTGTTGAGCAGTAATATTCGAATCACAAATTTGTATTGCGCTTTTCAAGAATTCGCAAAGATCTCGAATATAGTGCTATATCTTCGTAATCTTGAATATTCAAGAAGAACAAGAATAAGGGCATGTTTCCACTCCCTACGTTAAGCACAGTGCTGGGCGGGGGTCCCAACAGATCACATACACTTACCTTCTCGACAGATGCTCTGTTCACATGGCGCTGACCCATTCTACCAAGGTCTGTTTGGACATCCCCTGAGCAGGAACAGTGTATGTGATCCGTCTGGACCCCCACCAAGCACTGAGCTGAACGCAGGGGTCCCGACGGAGCACACAAAGCTATGGAGACATAGCCTAACTTCTTAGTTGAGTTTGCCATGACAACACACATTGCTTTTGCAATAAATCACATTAAAAATGCCGATATAATGGACAGGAGATCTCGAATTCGCGAATTTACTTTCAATATTTGGAGAAAAATTTGAGAAATGTTGTGAATTAAAATATTGCCTATGCTGCTCATCACTACTTCTGAATAATGAATTTTTTTTCTGGGTAGGTACATAAGTGCTTCTAACATGGCCTCATAAACTTGCAGATCCAGATTTAAAAAAAACTATACAGACCAGAGAAACTCAGAATGTTTTTTGGCAGTGGTGGTCCAATTGGTTTACATTATGTTTGTTTGAGTCAGGTGGTATTTATTAAGGCTCCACTTGAATGAATCGTTGATTGTAAACTTACATTGGTTTTGTTTAGTAGAATTTTAAAGTTCAAAAGTTAAATTCAAGGCTATAAAATATAATTGTCAGTCAGGTAATTATAAAATCACAATTCTAGGACTTTATAATTACCTGACTGAAAATTATATTTTATAGCCTTGAATTAAAAACCTTCTACAAAATCATTGAGAGGCATATTGGTGAATATATTTTCTCTTTTATGCTCAAAATGAAATAATTTATTTAGTTATTTGCTAAAACAGTATAATCCTTTATTTGTTTTAAATGTGGGAAATATCTAGACATGTATTTGCTATATGCATATCTGCTGGAAAATCCTCACCTAGTTCCTTTGCTTTCAGAGCAGCATCATTGATGTAGTCCTGGGAACGACCATCAGTGAAGACAATGCCAACTTTGGCTACTCCAGGTCTTCCTCCATTGGAAATGGTAAATGTGTTGTCAATAAGGTATTTGATAGCTTGACCAGTCATGGTGCCTTTTTCCATGTAAGCCATCTTTTTCACTGCAGATTTTATATCTTTCTTACTGTTGAATCTGCCCAAGGGGAACTCTTGTCTTACAGAACTGGAATACTGAACTACACCAACATGTGCCCTGTTCTCTCCAACGTCCACAGATTCTACAACCTGGTTAATGAATTGTTTGACCAGTTCAAAGTTTTCTGGACGCACACTCTTGGATCCATCAATTAGAAACACAAGATCAATAGCAGATGCTCCGCAAGCTAAATAGGAAGATACAAAATATATTGTCATTGTTCTGGTATAATAAAGTGAATTATTGTAAAAGTATAGGACAGTAGGTCCTTAAAATGAAAATACATGCTAAAAGTGAGATGAGTTGTAGTTCAAATTTTTTTACCATTGCATGTCTTGCCATCTTCATTTAATGTGAATCCATCCCTGCAGGCACAAGTGTAAGATCCAGGAGTGCTGACACAGATCTGTTGACAGTCATGATCTCCAGTGGAGCAGAGGTCAGTAAGTTCTGGACAAAAGAAGATAAGCCAAGTAAGCACTCAAGTTCACTATAATTGCAATAATTATGCTACCAAAAGAGAAGATATAAAAAAAATGGAATAACTAACCACAGAATGCTTCCTGGAATTTCTTGCTGAGTTTCTCAATGACACTGTAACTCTCCACATAGTCTACATGTTCATCTAGGGGCTCACTGGCAATCTGACGGAGAGTGGTCATATCAACGCGTCCTACTCCAATAGCAAACAGCTCCAAACCACTCTCACGAGCCCTAGCAGAGACATCCTTTACACCATCTTGAGGTCGGCCATCAGTTACCACAATTGCTACCTAAAGAAAAAAAAAAATTTACACTGAAAATTTTCCAACTTTTTAGTTGTTGAACCAGATGAAATGAAGATAATAGTCTATAATCTTAAAAGATGTGGTGCTGTGAAATATTTTACTATATTTTCTGATAAACAAACATAAATAAAGACACAAATCTAATTGAATTGATATTTTTTTCATTCCCTCTAGCCAAGCCATTTGGAATGGATCAAACTCACATATATACTGCTATACATAGAACTGCTTGTGGGTAAGTGGGTCAGTACATGAGTTGGTCTATGCTAATGTATAGATACATGGCAAAGTTTCAATTGTCTCTCCAGAACTATCGGATGTGTCTTATAGTGCAATAAATATGACCAAGCCTAATAAATGTAGAATTTGTATTCCAAGCTCTTACAATACTGTCTCTCTTCAAATTAATATTATTTATGCATTAATGAATACATTAATTATCTTTGAAATTACCTTATTTTAACTTATTTAGAAACGTCCCTATCCCTAGTTAAAGTGGAATAACAGCCTAATATATAATTTGAAATACATATATGCAGGGGTGCACATAAGCAGTACACTGGTATGCAAAATTGTCTAAAAACTAGCTCTGCATACCTTTACTATCCTTCCATCTGCATACTACACAGACAGGGGAGGAGCTTCCCCCTCCTCCCCCCCCCCTGCTTGTGTTGTGCTTTGATGGCAAGTGCTCTCTAGTGACATCCGGTGGCTGAAGCTGATATTGCAGGTTGAGTTGAGAAGACAGCGCCACATCACTTCACTATCATTTAAACACGGCTGTAAAAGTTTTTTTTTATTGTTTTTATACAATTTATACCATTTATGTCACTTTTATAACCACAGGGAAACTTTAATAACTATGAAAGGTTGCAGTTAGGGGTGTCAAATTGGTAATGCAAATTACTTGTTAAAAAAATACTGGACTTACAAGGGTGTTGGAGATCTGGGGGACAAAATCTGAGTAGGTACATGAAGTGAAAAATCTGACAAGAGAAAAGTTGCACTACTGAGATATATATTGAGATCTGGGGGTTCAAATAGACTTTTACTGTTAAAGTTACATTTGGCAAAAAGCCAACTGTTGATCTCTGGATGGAGACAGCTAATTTGAGGCTCAACCAGGAAGAGAGAGGTCCATCTGCAGCATAATCTACCATGCCAGAAGCTGATGTGGAGGACAGTAAGTACGACAGTGTGGTAGACCAATCTACATATGGGGTAAGTACCAAACACCATCTCCTGGTACTCATCCGAGTAGCTCACTTAAAAAGGTATGTGCACCCCTGTACATATGTAATCTGACAAAATGTATACTGTAATTAGTGGACCCCGTTTTTCAATCCAGACACCATTGTTATTATAAATGTTTGCGTTCTCCAAAGCAATATTGATTGATCAAGGCTCTGACTAGATAGCAAAAGAACAGCAGCTGACTGATAAGGTCATTTGTGCACTCTGGCTGCTCTGATCAGCAAGCTCTATTGGTTAGAACCCCTGTACTTTGAATTTCTTTTCAGGGCTAGCCATTTCTTTCCAGCCTAAATGTTGATGTGCAGGAGGATAGGAACAGGTCAGACCTAAGGAGAATTTCAAAATACATTTATGGATTTTGTAGGGGTGATTTATATCTCCAAGCACTTAACAATTCTTCTGTACAAATGCTTTAACACAGATCTGTTCTGGCAACAGAATCTGACTCCAGTGTTACTAGATCAGGAAAAACGTATTTATTGTATGGCAGATTTATTAAGCATTCACTGCAGATGAATCAATCACAGTTATTTAAAATGCATAAACCAGCAATATTCATCTGCAGGAAATGATTGGTGGATATTGGATTTACTGGCTTCTATGCAAGCCCCACAATTTTTTTAAATATGGACCAATTAGTTTTTTTAAATAACTGTAACGATTTTCATGCATTACAGTAGACTACTAATAATTGGTAATTACAGATGTATAAATGACAAATTAAAATATGATATGTTATTTATTTACCATGTCTATTGCCTAATACTTTAAGTGTAATTTACTGTCTATAACCAACTATTTCTGACAAAGGTCTGTGTGTTCCAAATCCCAGTTACACTATACCTGAAAAGGGGCCCACTCCCATTCGAGCTGATAATACCTGTCACAGCTTTCTGTTTAAGCTTTATCTCAGCTGCATTCCTGTAACTGAATGTTTCAGAGCTTGGGAAATATCAGACAAAGAAGAATACAGGACATAACACTACTTGGTCCTGATATGAGCAAATGTCATAATGATACACAGGAATAGTTTCATTTCTAGATATCACAATTATGTTGCACACTGACATTTGTAATATTAAAGTCATAGGCGTTAGCTTGCATCAATGAATCAGCACTTTGTGGAAGAGGCTGGATAGGCTGTCATTGCTGTTTGCTTATCTCCACTATTTAAATTTAGAATAGGGTGCAGATAAAGAGAGTTGACTTGCTTTGTTCTAATTAAAAATAAAGTTCCTGTAATTTTATATAGTTAAATACAATTTCTCTGCCACTATTTTTTATTAAGTTAACATATGCTCATTACATACATAAGATCCACCTATGACTGTTTCAATGTAAGGATCAGTCAGTAAGGGATAAAATATATGTATTTAAACATCAATAAAGGGATATAGGTATTATATGCTACCTGTAATATAGCAGTGTAGTTTGTGCAATGTGGGATTAGACAATGTAGAGTGATGGTATTTTTAGAAGGTAATTCTGTAGCAAATGAGAAGTTTGGATACAGATTTTTATGGTTTGTCAATACTTGAATGTATAGGTGCCTTTGAGATTTAACCTTTCTTTTAAACTTGGTTAATTCAGAAAGATGTTATGTATACAAATTCACTGTTCTACTCAAATGGATGAGCACATATATTTACTCAGTAGCTTTTGCCAGGAGAAATTTCAAGGTTTTCATTTTCAGGGTCCAATAATTTTAAACAATTGTGTGTCATAATAATAATAGTAATGAATGATACCTAAATAATATTGAATCTGATACTAAATCCAGCAATGAGATAAATTTTCTTGGATGGATACAATTGGGTTAGAGTCCTTTAACTGCTCACCTTCTTGATGTTTGGTGATCTGAGACGTGCCCCTTCGCTTTCAGTGAAAGCCTGGTTGATGGCGTATTGAATGGCAAGGCCTGTCATTGTACCGGTGGACAGAGGCTGGATTTTTTTGACTGCCTGAGTTAACGCAGCTTTAGTCTTGTGAGTTTTGAGGGAGAACTCATTTTTGACAGAGCTGGCATAGTTGATGACACCCACTCTTGTTGAATTTATACCGACATCCAGGGACTCGATGACCTGAGACAAGAAAACCTTGACTTGTTCAAATTCAGAAGGTCGTACACTACGTGAGCTGTCTACGATGAATACCAGGTCAGTGGGCTGGGTCCTGCAGTTTGGGCCTTTTGGAGGATGAAAGGTAAGCATAAGCGAAAATTTTGTCTCAATAATCTATTAAATATAATACCATATATATTAGATCTACCTTATCTACAGACAAGACACATCAATGCATCATAAATGATTATTAAGTCTAGGCATACACACAGCACCAATGGCAGTTTATATAAAATCACCAGTAAAACATTCAGTTATGTGGTTTGCAGGATACAAAACTGCTGATTCTGATCAGCCTACTAACACAGAAAATAAAATTTTTAAAGGCTAATGCATAGATATATCAGTTTGAGATAAACAGTGATAATATTTTAAAAAGAAAGGTCAAATCAATATGTTTGTACCATGAAGAGATTTAATCAGCACAACGCTTCATTTGTTATTTAACTGTGTTAGGTATGGCTGTAGTTGTTGGCAAACGGCAGTGTATTCCATGCAGACTGAGCTGATTTTAAAACCTGATCTCCATATTGGGTTCCAAAAAAAGCTGGCAAAAGTCTGACAAGTTAATGTGCCTTCAATCACTATCAAAATACATTAGGAAACTCAATACATTTGAGTTCATGTGGCAGAAACTGGGACGATTTTTTACTTGTGGGATTCATCTATTTGAAAAAATTTATCCGTTTTCCACATTAAAAAAAATTATATGATAATACTCTTTTATGAACCTTGCACTATTGTTATTTGCCTTGTTTCACATAATAAAGCATTTTATGTCACACATTTCCATCAATACTTGAGTATTGTTCAACTAAGTTAGCTTGTTGTATTATTTGCAATAAGAGGAAACATATTGGCAACAACAGATGTGAATTATTAAAATCCATATCTGTTATCCGTTATGCCTAATTACCAGAGGGCAAGATCAATGTCAATTATGAGCAAAGTATTTGATAGAAGCTGCATAGGGACTCTGACAAACCCATACACGACAACAAGCTCAGTGTATGTATTAATGTACATTTATCATTTTGGTGTATTGTATTATCAGTAATGAAAAAGCCCAAAAATCTGAATGAAATTAGAATGATAAATTGAATGAAATAGAGGCGAAATAAAATTTTAATAATAGTAATGCCCATAATAACTCAATATGTTGTATAAATTAGTATGTTCTGAATTTTGTAGATTTTAAAAATGTAAATACATCACAGCTTGCGGATTACAACTGGGTCATTGAAAAGAGTCTAAACTAAGGTAGGCATCTAACAATCTTAGGCCAAATCCAAAATCATGCAAGTAAAAACATAAGGCACAATTTATCAACAGTGTTAGGGTATACTGAGGTACAAGCCGGGTACCTAGGCATAGAGTATTCATATATTAAATTTAGAATTCCCTTTTTCCATATGACAATAGCACCTTTAATGTAATTCTGTAGGGTTATTATTTTCAATAAAGTTAAAAGAGCTAGTACAATCTATGAAGTTGGAATTAGATGTTGCTAAAGCTAATCTCCACTGCTTTAGCATCCTATATTGTCATTAGAACTTCCTAAAAAGCCTTCTAGATAAAGAGAACCAGTTCTGCTGACCTGAACAGCCAATACGGAGAGGGGCAAGATTTTCATAAAGTGGCCACTAAGGAGATATAATTCTGTTGTGGCACCTAAAGGTGTCTGTTAAGTAATGTATAGTTATTTCTTGTGAATGGGCATGCTATAGATTTACTGCAAGAAATTCCAGTTTTCGATAATGAAAACTAAGTTTCATGGTTTGTATTGGCAAAGATGTTTTCATCTCTAAGCATTTGTTGTTCAAACCAATCAAGTCACTGCTTTGGAGTTGGAAGGAGAAATGTTACGTCTATATATCTCTATGTATATAATATAATACATAGACTTAACGATTAAAAAGATATATGAGAGGAGGTACAAAACATGGATTAATATTTTCACTCTAGTATGACTTTGAATTGGATAATATTAAGAATAAAGATCACAGTAACCATACACAGTAAGTGTAAGTTAACACAGAAGGGTTAGTATTTCTCTTCAATACACAATTAACTGCAAATATGGAGCAAAAGGTAGGCTTGAGTATCTATGTCTCAAGAATATAACTTTGTACATAAATATGACTCAGGAACTCTTTATCTTTTAGGATAAACCTTACAATGTAAAGTGCAGGAAACAAAAGAAAATGACAGACCGTTACTTCCGATGACTACAAATAGATTGGTAACTATGTCTTATTGTGCCTTTAACATTATAATTCCTGTTACAAGAAAGGAATTGAAATAAAACATCCAACTAAATCATATATAATGCAATTAAGCAATCCTACTATAAATAATAAGTTCACCCAAACGTAAATGTGTTTCAAGTAAGTTGTTAAAAATTACTGTACCACCTCTACTCCTTATTACTCTATTGAAGTTCTTGTAACATACTCAAGCACTGTATACAAGTTTGTGATGTGGACATTAAAATATAAATTGGGTACTTACCCCTTTGTTGCTGTGGGGGTGCTCCCAGTGCAACATAGGCATAGCAGCTGAAGAGCAGAAGAGCAGAGAGTAGACAGGTCTTCATGATGTCCAGAGAGGAGTCAGAAAGCAAAGTGAGAATGATGGAATGGGTAATTTGTGCTCAAGGTATCTTACTTACATCCCTTCAGGTGTGCCTCCCAGTATGGTGTCATAAAGGGATGGAATGGGTGGAGACTGGATTTAGGGAGGTGAATAAGGAGGGGGAAGATTGTTAAAAAAATATTTATCATTTTAAAATATTGGTTTTCAAAACATTCATGTTAACTCTTTGGGTTGCTTCAACTTTCCTTTACTGCAACAAAGTAGGTACAAGTGAAACTTTTAAAACACGATTGCTACATCAGATCACCTACACATAACACACATACCATAAAGATAGAGAATTTTACAGCGGTGGCTGTTCACCTTGCCAGTGCTGAATCTTGATAGCTGAGTTGGCGAGGGCACCTAGAGGACCAGCTGTGGGCTCTGTTTTCCACCATTCTATGAAGGGTGAATGAAGGCACAGAATGCATGTAGACTGCAGCTAGTAATTTTACTACTAATGGTTAATCAGGTAGAAAGCACCTAAATGAGAGCCTTTCAGTGCAAGTTATAAAAGGAGTCCTGTATCTGCAGGGAAGACATAAAGATCTCTGTTCAGGATCTACTCAGGACTAATTTCAGATTTAGCGCACAAAGTATCTGCGTAGCCCTCTGCTCTGCTTTTAAACATTACAGGGCATTGCAATAGTGCTCTATGAGCTACTGAAATATAGCTACTGTTTTTAGCACATTTGCTCAGTGGTGTTCCTTAACAAGTTAAAAGAAATGTTTAACCTCTGAAACATTATTTTATTGAAAGGCTGAAATGTTGTACTTTACTTGTGTTTGACAACTCTAACAAACAGCAACTGTTCACAGTAATATACAGTACTTACAAGTCTTCCTTTCTGCTTGGCCAGCTTTAATCACTTTGTATACTTTAACTTTCCTCGTTTTCCTCCATATGACTACTCCCTATATTTAACTCCTACCATCTGCAGTCAAGCAGAATTTATTTTAATGTGATCCTTGAATGAAAGTCATGGTGTGAAAAATAAATAGGGAGCTTAGTGAGTGCAGCATAGACAAAATCACATACATATAGTCATACATGCACACTATATGCTCAAATATTAATACACAAGCTTATACTGCAAGAGCTATGAAGTTTTGCTGTCCTGTCCTTCTATAAAACAAAAATGTATAGTTTGGCCGCCATATTGTCCTAGAAGCTACAAAACATATTCTGAGTAATCGACTAAACAAATCCTTGTAGTATGCTTGTTCCTGATCTATTAAAGTTTGGAAATTAAAGTCAGTCAGGCAACATCTATAGGAGTGTTTCCTAAACTTGTTTGGATTTCTTGCATGGTGGTTTCTTTTCAACTTTTTAGATTGCTTGCTGACACTCTTAAATTAACCTCCTTAATATTTACCCAGAGTGTAGCTCAAGGTAAGGTTGTTTTATAAACCAAACTCACCCTAAGCTACACTCAAGGTTGCTTACCTATCCACTATGAGCCCACAGGGATGATCTACATCAGCAAACTCAATGATTGTTCTGTGCATATCAATGATGCTGAAGAGGTGGGGGTGCAATCGACCTGTATGTTTTGTAGGGAATGCCGCTGACACGGGGTATATGAAGGGGGATAGAGTAATGTTAGCAAAGCAGATCACTGTTTTTCGGGCTGACTTCTAGGGGTTTATAATTGACTGAAGACATATGATCTGGCCAACGGTTCTATTCTCTGGTTAGCTCTAGGTTTAACTCTTCTAAAATATTGTTCTTGTTGCTTCACAATATGCAAAAAAATTGGGACGACAATGGGCCTAAACTTTTGAAACACACTGCTTCTGAAAAAGTAGTGTGACTGACTATACCACGTCTCAGAGAAACTAAATTAGATTATTCTACCAGAAGTGGCAACTAATGGCAGCAAATAGCCCAAATTAAAGTAAGTGACCATTACACAGTACTCCTAAATCCACTTCTCTAGGGGACCGCATAACCCCTGTATTAGTAGCACTTTTGCATAGTATATCACCATACCTTTGCAAGGGTTTAATTGTTTGTTTGAAGTGCATCTCTATACAAAAACAATTAGTTAGATGTGTGTTTGTGTGTATGTATGATGGAACAGTGAGGTAGGATGAATGGCGGGAGGTCAAAACATCCATAAACTTCAATTGTTGTCAGTGTTAATATTACCAAGTGCTTTTTGTTCCCTTTCTGTCCAAGTGACAGAATGTAGTTGAAAACATTGCCAACATGGGCACAGCCACTAATTTCTACTGGCCAAAAGATCTGTCCTTGTAAAAAGAAAATAGACATTTTGCCAACATGGACATAGACAGCAATTAAAACTAGGCAGAAGTGCCAACCTTTCACTGTTTCAGGAATGACTCAGGACCAAACATGGAAAAACTTTTTAGTGTTACCATTAGTTTTTTTCAGCAGAGCATAAGAACATGTTTACATCTTTTTCACATTGCAGAAAATAAGCAATTGCAATATTTAACAGGTAGCACACATACAACCCCCCCCCCCCCCTAAAAAAACGACCCTGGTCATTAATACATACTTAGCCCATGTTGCAAACAAATCTGTCTACATTCTAATTGCCTTCATACATGTATATGTTCTCTACTCACTCTAAAGACCTACATATGAAAGTACTCCAGAGATCGCCTGAGTGCCAAGCATTGCACCCTGGAAGGTAGATTACATGTTCCTTAATGCCTAGAAATAGTTTAGGTGTTTCATGAAGGAGAGATGACACTGTCCAAAAATAGATTCTGAGGTTATAACTTCTGGGATGACTTCATATATTGGCAGTATGTTAACAGATGCTGCAGGCATTGATGTTTGTTACATTACTCATTTCTTTGAATAGACGACCTATGGCACCAAACTCAAAAAAAAATTGTATTTATTGGAGAAATGGCATCACGTGAACCCAGTAAGGAAACATGCACCTTAATTGTTGTATTCAGGTGAAGGTTATGTTTCTAAATTTAATACATTTATTTACATTTAAAATACATTTTTGTTACAGCCAACCTTTAGTTCAAAACAAGTGCCTGGACCAATTTGTAAACCAATGGGTCTAAAAAGCATGTATTTGGTATCTGTCAAGGATGTCTGAATCACAAGACTGGTTGAAAATAATGACATATTTTTTGACTAGTTACACTGTTCCCATCATTTGTGCATTTAGTTGCATCTTTATGCATTTCTCGCTAGGTTTATTGACTTTCCTTAGTATGATACCCAGAGCAGAGGAGCATTCAGGAGCTAAGCACATTTCCACATCCAAGGATGTGTGAACGTAGTCTTTCTTTTGCTTTGACAGAAGTAATTTATTTCTGTGCATAACCTCTCATAGAGCACTGTGAGCATGGAACTCATTAACGCACTGCATCTCGCTAACATGGACAACGTTCACTGAGTTTTTAACTCTATAACAGGCAGCATAGTAACCCTTAAAAAATATACTTAAATGTGTCTTTCTCTGGGAAACATGCAAATTAAATATTAACCATCACTCTTGATGGGACACCATCTAAGATTAAGGCTGATATAGACTATACCAAAGCCTAAACATGACTCTTCCTGTGTCTCCATTGGGTAATCATCTCTCTCACCCCCACCCCAATTTTCTGTATGAGTCACACAGAGGTCACTCATTCAGTCTGAATTTGATGGATTTCAACAAATTGATTGAAGATGGACAGACTGAAATATATGGTTGCCAATATTTAATGGCAAGGCCCTTGATCGTTGTAGTGTTAAAAATATTGCTATGTGAGTCAGGCACCTGTGGTTCTACTGTAAATTCATAGGTTTGGTTAGGAGGGAACCTAGATGGGCGCTATGTCCCTCTAGGTGCAAGTATTATTTAATGTAGGCTCCAGGTAATGGTGTTTGGGGTTTCACAAACAGCTTTTGTGAAAGGTCTGTTTTGAGGGCCTTCAGCAGGCCAAGGAGATAGATGGGTGGGATGCTTGCCAAGCTCGCACCTCAGATGAGAGATAAAAGCAGCCTAAGAAAGGCTGTAAGGGGCTGTCTTGCTTTCAGGGAGGAAAGTAAAAACCCTGTCAACTCGCATATGTGAGACTAAAAAACTGTGGCTGTTTCTCTATGAGCTGTACTATGCATGTCAGCTGGGGGGCCCAGGCTGGAGTTTATTTTGTTTTGATTACTTTTGATGTCCTGTCACTACTATGTGTATTGAAGTTGTGTTTGGGGTGCCAAGTACGAACATTTTGAGTGGAACCGATCACTCAGAGTGTCAATGTGCCTCAGCATTCGATTTTAGCTTATTAGCTCTAAAGTGTTTGGATCTAAAATTGAGTACTAACAAACAGTTGCTGTTTATTTTATTCTCAACATTTCATTCACAAATTCACAAAACACAGAATAATCTAGAAATAAATCACAGGCCATCGGGAACATCTAATTTATCGCTTCAGATTACCTGGTGGATAGGGTTAGTCATATAAAGTTTTAACATAAGAGATTCAGCATGACAGCCAAGCAAATAACATTTGCAGCTTGAGACCTTAAAAATAGTTGAACATATCATATAAAAGGTATTTCTTAACTATACAGCTGGAATTTATTTTAGGACTGATCTTTCATTAAAAATGTGCCTCCCACCAAGATTAGGCCTGTTTGGATTTTACTAGAATAAGACCAGAAAACTTTGAACACAAGTTGGCAGTAGGGTAGAACCTTTCTCCTTTACAGGATTTATTTTTAACCTAAAATGAATATATATGATGTGTACACACCCGTTTTAAAATGGCAGCTTTTGTGATAACAAAATAGCAAATAAACAGAATAATAAATAATGTCTCCAATTTCCCAATTCACAATGTGACTTTTAGTCTGTACAGTCCCAGAAAATGCTGACTGCATAAGTGTACCAACCCTTACAATAATACTTTGTTAAAGCACCTTCTGATTTGTTTACAGAATGGTTTGATCTCCCAGTCTTTCTTGCCAAAGCACTCTAAATTTCACTAAGTTCTTTAAAAGATAAGTAACTTTAAAATGCACTGTACAGAAGTTAGGTCCAATTCCAACCCTTTTTTAGATGGTAGACATACTTCTGACAGCCGCATCCTGTATGTTCCCCCAGTTGGTAACACTGCCCTCTATAATTAGAAAGTAAACCCATGGAATCAGTTGGTGTGGTTGTGATCATCTAAATTTATAGTATGCCATCCAGGCACACCGACAGACCATTCCTAATTAGATCCTTTGTATCTTGCAATGTCATTAGCTTCTGTCTGTACTCTGATGTACATTCCATACACTATATTTGTTGAATTGGGTTGATCCTAGAGTTGCGCCGGTTTTGGCAAATCACATGTACATAAGTATTTATAGCCGCTACTTAATACTTTGTTGATGCACCTTTGGTAGCAATTACAACCTTAAGTCTTTTTGAATATGATGCCACAAACTTATCTATCCTTGGCAAGTGGTCCATTTCTCTTTGCAGCACCTCTCAAGCTTAGGTTCACAGCCATTTTAAGATCTTTCCAAAGATTCAAGTCTGGGCTCTGGCTGGGTCATTCAAGCACATTCACAGAGTTGTCCTGAAGCCACTCCTCTGATATTTGGCTGTGTGCTTAGGGTCGCTGTCCTGCTGAAAGATGAACCATTGCACCAGTTTGAGTTCAAGAGCGATCTAGAGCAGGTTTTCATCCAGGATATCTCTGTACATTCCAGAGGTCATCTTTACCTTTATCATTACTTCCAGTTCCTGCTGCTAAAAACATCTCCACGGCATGATCCTTCCACCACCATGCTTTATTGTAGGGATGCTATTGGCCTGGTGATGAGTGGTGCCTGGTTTCCTCCAAATGTGACGCCTGGTATTCACACCAAAGAGTTTAATATTTGTCTATCAGACCACAGAATTTTGTTTCTTATGGCCTTATGAGTCCTTCGGGTGCCTTTTGGCAAACTCTAGCTACCATGTGCCTTTTACTAAGGAGTTGCTTCCTTTTGGTCAGTCTACCATACAGGTTTAATTGGTGGATAGATTGTTGTCCTTCTGGAAGGTTTTACTCTCTCCACAGACGACCTCTAGATCTGACAGAGTGACCATTGGGTTCTTGGTCATCTCTCTGACTGAGTCCCTTCTCCCCCGATGGCCGGCCAGCTCTATAGGCTTCTAGAAGAGTCCTGGTAGTTTTGAACTTCTTCCACTTATGAATAATGGAGGCCACTGTGCTCATTGGTAGTTATGAGCTACTAGGCAATATTCAAATTTGTGTAATTTCACAAATACCTGCAATAATATTCGATTTGATATTTGTAATCTTGAATATCTGCGTTTGTGGACATGGATGGCGATCAAAAAATCACAATGCAATCAAATATACGCAATGCATGAAAGTCACAGGAGTTTAGATATTCGACTGGGAGAATATTAGTCATTTCTGTCAAAAAAATTGCATCACCATTATATAATCGCGATCCATTGCAATGAATGGAATCATGGAATCAATGGAATCAAAAACTTCCAATCGCGGCGGATATCCGATGCTATATTGCCAAATATTCGCAAAATGGTGGTATTCGAGCTAAATATTCGAAAATCGAATATTCAAGCTGAACACTACTCATTGGGACCTTTAAAATGCAGCAGATATTTTTCTGTTACCTTGCCTAGATTTGTGCTATAAGACAATCTGGTCTACAGAAAATTCCTGTACTCATTTTACTCCTGTGTGTGATCTGACATGAACTGTCAACTGTTGGACCTTATATAAGCAGGTGAGTGCCTCTCCAAATCACGTCCAAACAAATTAATTCATTTGTTTATCAATAAAGCTGCAGAAACATCTCAAGGATAATCAGGGGAAACAAGATGCACCTGAGCTCAATTTTGAGCTTCATGGCAAAGCCTGTGAATGCTTTCTCAATTTTTTTATTTTAAATAAAGTTGTCAAAATCTCACTTAAGTATTTTCCACATGTCATTATGGGATGTTGTGTGTAGAATTGTGAGGAAAAAATGAATGTAATCCATTTTGGAATAAGGCTATATCATGTGGAATGTGAAATGTGGAAAAAGAATTGCGCTGTGAATACTTTCCGGATGCATAATGTATAAATATATATCTATATATATTTATTTCCTTCTTTGCAATGTGCTTGTTTATAGAATGTAGCAGTTATATTTGTGAGGTTTTGTATTGGTCTTTACCTTTGACTGTGCCAGATTGACTGTAATACCTTTGCAGTTTTTACAATCAATAGTGTACTTGTGCCGGCATTACAATTTGTGAGTTATTATCAATTTGTTATTTTTTTAAAGCAAATTAAACATAAATTGCCAAATCTTAAAGTTACTATTGATTTCCCAAATGTTTCCTCTAATTTTATCTAACGCTTTTCTCTTCTATGCCATCACTGGTGTTCCAATGAACATAAAATACGACTCGTCCTTAAACGAAATGAAGGTTAATAACAAAGTGTTTCAATAAATCTTGACACATAAGCCTATACTTAGCATGTTTTATTGAATATAAAAGCACAGATTGCTCTAGTTTCAGAAGATGTAAAGGATTAAGAAGAGTTAAATTCTTTTTTAGTTGTTCAGCGGTAATCCTGAATCAGAAGGTCTGTCTGCAAAAAAAAAGATTTGATAAAAACATGTTTACTCGCAATGCTTTGTAAAGAGAGACAGCCTCCATGCACTGTAGTTCTTGTTGGTCTTTGTTGCTCTGCGTTGGAAACTATGTACTGCCTACTGCACAGTCTCCTTTGGTCTCCATCATTGGACGCATTAAAGATGGCTCATTACTGTGGACAGAAGCTGGTTTCTTTTATGGCCTTGTGGTTTAGACAGTGGAATATGGAGGTGGAGAATCTTTTGATGTTGTTTTAACAGCCTCCTCATAGGATGGAAGTGCTACCTGTGGCACAAAGAAATTCCAATTATAAAAAATAACAAACATCATATTCATAGGTTTCTGGTTGAGATACTAAAATGAAAAATAAGTTGCAAGTAAACCTTAAACAATTTAAATGGCTAAATCAAGTAGCTAAGCTGTTAGGAATCTTGCATCTAGAATGTTCAATTGGCTCACTGCTTATTTTGGAAATAACTTATATTTCTCAATGATAATAAAATTGAAAGTCCGCTTGTATTGTATGTGAGGAACAGACCTTCTGTTTCAGGCCTAGTTCTTGCATTGGGTTAAATAGACAGCCTACTGCCAGAATCATTCTTACAGTATTGGACAAAACAAGATCAGGATAAAGGAAATAATTATTGCTGAAGGGTGAGCTCAGGGTTTGTGCGCCTATAGGCTGGAAATATCTGGTTGTGCTGTCACCAAATCTGGCAATTTTAAATTGTTCACTAAATGCTTCTAGAATTGTTCAAGTTGGCAATGTTACAGAATAGTGTTGTGACAGGCTTCATCTGGCACTGTGTGACCATGGCTAGCAAAGAGAGTCCCATGACGTGTGTCCTGGAAAGGAGTTCCCATTGTTAGTTGCTGAGCATGTTTTTAGTTAGAAGAAACTGGGTAGGCCTTTCTATTCCATTTAGGCACATACCAGGGTTTTCAAATGTTGTAAGTGTGTAAAAGTAATTTTTACATAAATAGTGTCACAAATTAGATGTTACAGCTTCTACATAGATCAGATGGCCTTAGGGAGTTGTTTATGGTAAGAATCAGGACAATACCCTTGTTAGGTAGTAAATACATAATGTACCCCATCAGAACTAAATTGAGAGCTGTACTATGTAGACATAAACCTTCTGATCTGAGTCAATAGTGACATCTTTACGCAAATCTGGAGGTAGAATGTACTTGCAGAGTGTAACAAATTTACAAAATGTTGTACTTTTTCATTGGGTCCTAACCTTTTGAAAACCTATTTATGCATATATACCCTCGAGGTCTCAAAATGGTAAAATATCTGCTAAAATTTAAAGTATTTGAAATGTATCCTAAAATGGTCAGTATTTGAAATGTATGCTGTATCTCTGAACGTGTTCTAATGTGATGTTGCTGGTATACAGGGAAACTTGAAATCTTACCTTTACAATATCTTGTTGTTGTTGTTGAGGCATGCATTTCTTCTTTCCAGAAGGACTCAGTGACTTAAAGACTTTCCAGACATAGAAGATCATAAGGGCCTGTAGGCATGGGTTAAACCATTAAATAATGGCACTACATACTTTTGAAATTATATACTGTAAATCTTAGACAAATGTAGACTATGGGCCCTATGGACCAAGAGACTGTTCATCAGAAAAAAAATGCATTTTTTATTTACAAGTTTCTAAAAAGGTCAATGGGGCACTGATCACAACTGGAACTGGAAGTGGCAAACTTCTAGATAAATGGATTTTCTGTTTGCCAACCAATGTAGAGGAATCATGTTGCCATTTTTAAAAATTGATAACCATGTTAAGCCCCCCATACACCTTACAATCTTTCCATACAATGTCTGTACAATCAATTTTGTTCTACCAAAACCATGTAATATGAGGCACTTTCTAAACCTTCCAATCACTATGTACTCTATCAGGGAGGACCCAGTACTACGTAGCAGTGATATATACCTTCCAATCACTATGTATTCTATCGGGGAGGACCCAGGACTACATAGCAGTGATTTATACTTTCCAATCACTATATATTCTATCAGGGAGGCCACTATACTACACAGTTGTTGGTAGATCTAATCAAGATTGTATGAATCTACTTCCGGTTCCGGCGCCGTATGAGCGGCACTGAGAGAGCTCCCGCTCACCCCCATGAAAAATCCGTTTTTAAAGCCGCATCTCGCCACCCGGACCCTCAACCATCGGTCGGGGGAGGATTCGGTCGGGGAGATACTCCAACCTCTGTATGCACTAAATAATATCGAGGCTCTAAGCGGGGATCACAGAAGCGCACAATTCATGAAACAGACGCCGCCACAACCCGCGCACCCAGCCGGCCGCAAATGGCGGTCCGCCATCTTCTGCTGCAGACTGACTGACCGCAGGGACGGAAAGATGCTGCGACTCCCGGGATGGCCCCACCACACCAACGGGTAGGTGGGACCTGCCGATTGTGTAGGGATCACGACCAAAAGATAGCGGCTGCGGTAGCCGCCATTTTAAAGCCCACCCTATCAGGACGCCATAGATCAGGACCCTGGCTAAAGCACTTCAGACTGTGCGAGTGATATCGCAGAACATGGCCGCAGGCTTGCTACGCTAGAAACCCGTTGTTTCAAGTGCTGAAGATGAGTTTTCTGGATTTTGCCACAAGGATCATTGCCGTGGCTGGAACAAAAAACTGTAAGTGATGACTGATAAGATAGACAATCAGGAGAACCGGTGCCAGGTGTAATAACACTGGGATTGTGGGATTGCCAAAAATCTGTGTAACCCACACATTCTCCCCAGCATCTGCGCCGAAGACCCATCCCTGCCTACTAGGTCTCCAAAGCCTATGAGAGGGAGCGATAGCGCATAGACTGGTGACCTCCCTAATCCTGATACGAAACGGGACCAGCGGGCTGCCTATATAGTGAAATACCTGGACTACTCTGTAAAAAGCACAAATACTCCAGGCATTCCGTAAGCAGCGGGTACCTTCAATTTGACGGGCATAAACTACTGTATTTTGCTGAATTATTCGGCTGAAGTCTCCAGGCGCCGCCGTCTATTAGCAAGGCTTGTTCTCATCTTTATCAACATCAGATCTGCCATCTGGGAAGTAATTGATCCGGCTACCCAGACCGACGTGGGACTACCGCGAGGACTGGTCTAAGTATATTAACTGTTTCCTCATTGCTAAGAAACCGGACCACAAGTCCTGATATGGCATTGGCCGTATAGTTGATGTTGTGTTTAACACTTTTGTTTTGATTAGTGGGAGGTTCTGGGCGAACAATAGTTGGCCCGATTAACTTTCTCTACGGAAAAAAAGGGACGTACATGACAGTTTATGCACTAATATGTGCCTTGGTGTAAGCCTACGGTGCCTCACAGGCTAATATTGCGTTTCTCTGTTTATGTTATCACTGTTCATTTTCTTTTTTGTTTTGGTTGTGTTTAGTGTGTTGTGTTCTACATATGTAGCCTGGGCCCAAGATTTCTACGGATCATGGGACGGTTGGAGGGGGGGGGGGGGCAGCTTGGGTGGATGCCTCATGGGTTAGCAGGGCACACCCTCGCTCTCGGGCCCTCCTCAGGGCTAGCACGACTTTGCATGCTTTCCCAAATGTTATTGCTGTTGTTCCATAGGGTATGGTACATGGATTGTTGTTTAAGTTATGCCTTTTAGAAACGTAAATACGGTACTGTCACAAAAGAGGCTTAGGCTCAGCCAAAAGGAACATGGCCGTCACAGAATTTGAGGGAAGTTAAAACCACGCGACATAATCGACTTGCTGACAGGAGGACGCATCTGCGGACCGGGCGATACTGTCGCAATGTGTAAGATGTGGGTAGGTGAAAAATGGTTTATGCCTCTCCCTCCGCGGGGAGACGAAAAGGGGAGTTATGTGGTCCTCCTGGTGGAGGTCCATACAATACAAGTTGTGTGCTTCGTGCCTGACCAGCAGGGCAGGTTCCTCCATGTCCACTTGCAATTGGGTGGATTGGGATTAGATGTTAGTTATACAATGTTTACGCTGCCCAACAATCCTTTAACCCAATATTCGCTTGACCTTCTGGGCAGATATTCTGGTGACCCCACCCCCACAACGACTTATCGCTGGCGACACTTCAATACGACCGTGTCCGTCCTTGACAGACGCCCTACGACAATGACTCGACGACACAAAACACACCTGCATATGCCCCTCCCGCCAGGAGTGACATCCAAACCGTGGAATGCTTCAATGAAATCCCTGGCTCTGCAGTGATGTTCTTGGAGAGAAGTTTCACACCCCCTCGACTTTCAATTCAACGTATATGTCCCCAGTACATGCCTCTCTCTCCCGTACTTAGACTTATATCTTTGCTTGACACGGGGACAAATTGTGTCTCTGGTAGAACGCACTCTGAAAATTCACTACTTGGTACATCTCCGATCCATACCCCCCTATTGGCCTACCTGAAAGGATTGCCATTAGCCGGGGCTCTACATTATTTGGGACAGGGGTTTCCTTTTGTCTACAATGTTGTTCTGACCCAAATTTTAAGTTAGACGACACTTTCCAGGGCCCCCTGAGGATCTATACTCGACAATAATTTGCAGCACTTGCAGCACCCCGATCCTTCGTTTTGGAAGGCCGCCAAGGCTGCACCTGCGGGCACCAAATTCATATATACTGCATTCAAACGCAAGTCTACGGCGGCAAAATACCGCCCAACCTTTCCGCCCCGACCCCTCCAGATATTGCGTCAGGCCGATTTTTTGTTGAGCCCCTCAAGGGAAGTTATGCGGGGGGTCAGATTTTAGCCAAAAGGCTTTTTTGATCACTGGGTTGAACAGCAAGAATCCGTGAAGAAGTCGCAGACCAAGGACTTGCAACATTTTTATATTTACATGGCAACAAGGTAGTTTGGCAACCGCTTAAGCAACATCTTAGTCAGGGCCATCCTTCCCCTGTCCGGTCGCAATATAGCTTGCGTTGAAATTGACGTGAGGGAGGTAGTCTTGTTACTGAACCCATACTCTAACGGATAACTATTAGAACCGACATTTTCTGTCCGACTACTATCAACTCACTATTACGACCACTGAGAACGAAGGATATGACGACGGAACCAAAACCACAACTTTCTAGACGGAGTTCAACCTTGCCCTCACCTTACGGTTGATTCAGTTGGAACCGGCATTTTTTGAATGCGTCCACACGACTGGTCGCTTGAAATTGACACTGTATCTATCAACACTATGTCCCTTCCTGACCCCTACATAAAGCCCCAGGGCCTGTACGGCTACACCCCGGACTTCTTACAAGCTTCTTAGGGAGGATCTCTGGACTGCCCAATTGTACAATTAGTCGGACAGAGGCATCTTTGGTAGAGGGAAGGGGCCGGGACGCATATTGTCCCCAGCAAGGCACCACACCCACAGCGAAGGCTAGTATAAAGAGTTACTTCACAAAGAAAAGGTAAAATGATCCTCCGACCTCACCCTGGCTGTCCTACCGCCCCAATATAGGTCCATAAACCTGGATGACCAATAAATTTTATCCAACAGTACCCCCCCCTATTGGCTGGGACAGGTTTGATGGCGTGGCTGATTTTACCGACCTTGATCCATCCCTCTGCAGATGGGAATTTGTGAAAGGGCAAGGTAGTGCGGGTGTCTTCAAATATTCAGGAAGACGGATGTATGATGGCTCCTAGACTACGCCAAAAACCCATCCTACACTCTGACACTTGTGTGATTAGGTATCGATGCTGAAAAGGCATTTGACACAAGTGTCAAAACTATCCTGGTTGTTCCAAGTTCCTTGAGCTTTAAAATGGGCTTCTCAGGGGCGTAATTTGCTCCAAACTCTTGCGTGGAGGCAGAGATGTTCAATCCCCTCATTGCGAGAAATCATGCACATCATGGCTTTCCTGTCTCGCACTTTTTCGTCTGACACAATAGGGGAAACGCGACAGGGTTAGGCCCACCTGTGCAGCCGTCTTATTTAACCTGGCTCTGGAGAAGCCGTTGGTGTCGCATGTTGTTTGCAAAAAAACAACCCTACCCGGACATAGAGGGTAATCCCCTTTCAGAACAATTTTAGCATGCGGGCCCTTTTTGTGCCGACGATATTATCTTCTGTTTACGTCTTCCCCGACAAGAACGATATCTACCAGTCTACACACAAACTCCTGACGACTTTTTGGCAAGCATAGTGCAGGCTTACGATAGGGTCAAACTCCACTAAGAGGGAGATGTTATGCTGTGTGAATTCCACCCCCCCGGAAAGGACATGGCTCCAAGATGTTGATTTCTCCATTAACGACCCCCCCACTTATCACATTAAAAACTCGGGGTTTAAAACATAGTTGAGAGGGACGCCCTCATCTATTGTAGCCAAATGAATTATACTCCCCCGTTTTACACGAGGAACGATTAGTCGACACAAAGAAAATGGAGGGACGACAGTGGCAACAATTGCCACATGTCCTCTTCGAGGAGGATAAGACCTTACAATAAATGGTTAGGGCGTTTATTTTGGTCAACCCTCCTATACACCTTTGAGCGCACAACCGCTGCCTATGTACCCCAGACTGATCCCCCCGGAGACATGAAAGAGTGTGGCGTCACATTTAAGGCCCTTCCGCGTCACTCGTTTATTTCCTGTGTGGCAGGGGAATGCGGCCCACCAGGAATTGCCCTCATGAGGGGAACACTGTATTTGCCGCAAAGAGAAACGAGGTCGGGCGGGAACTTGCCAGATTTGAGATTGATACCAATTATTGCCAGCCTGTTTCGCCAGGCGGCGGACTGGCTGCGGGGCTCCTCACTCCAACTTAATTAACGAGATAGAAGAAGCGTCCATGGCACTTGCCTATGGGCCTGGTTTATTTGTTGCCAACAATTGATATGCGAAATTGGCACGAGAGGGTAAGCAAACTTTTACTCCCGACCCCTCCAACACGAAAACCTCCTGATAAAGGGAGACACGGTCGGTAGCGTTCAGGAATGATCGGAAAAATGCTCAAAGACCCCGATGTCTGTTGTCCCCATACTGACACATTTGTGGGAACCCCCTGTTCCTCACCAGGTATTGAACACGCTATCTATACTACGTGGGAAGGCTAAAGGGGTTAAGAGTATAAGAGTTGTTTACGACCGGTTACTTCGGAACAAAGCCCTTCTTTCCTGACCGATACTGTTAGCTTGGTCGTGCCTATATCTACCTATATCCGACATGCAGCTTAAGGCGTTTTTGCCACACAATGCCATTGAACAGGTCATCACTAGTTCAAAGGGTCGCTATTCGATTCACTGGTGACGCAGCCGAGTGGCAGTAGCTGTCGGCAATATGCAAGGTTGTTCAAGCCCAGTTTCAACCAAGTCTCTCTCCGCTACCACAGTGCCACATGGCAAAAAGATTTTGCGGTGGATGATATAGCATTTAAAATATAATAAGGGCTACCAGCCATTAACCGCAAAATATCTGAAATATGGAGGGAGACTCAGTTCAAGCTAATGCACAGGGCATACAGAGTTTGTGCTTCGAGAGAAGGCCCCCAATTATCTGCGGGGAAACCCCGCCCTTATTGCCCCAAGTGTGATACTGTTGCACCGTCACTTCATCACTATTTGTGGACCTGTCCTGAGATCTCTAAGTTTTGGAAGGCAGTGGCAAGGCTGCTGGATCAAATGTTCGGGACACGGTTTCCTAGAGACCCCATGCTTTTCCTCTTTGGATTTGCGTCCCACACTGCTGGCGAGGCTTTACCTGTACGTCACGAATGCATGCATTTATGTCTTCTGGCGGCCAGGAGAGCCATTATGAAAGAATGGATATACCCACATGCACCGACACTCTCTCAGCTGCTCTCCAATATCACGGCTTTATTCTATAAAGAGCTCCTGGGCATTCCCAAACTGGCGACAAATAAATCCCTAAAATTCCACAAACGTTGGAAGCCGTTCATACAGTCTGTCCTTTCACCCCCAGATCGATACCGTGTTCTACAACAACTAGGGGCCGTGTGATCACTGTTCTGTACATATTCGGTGTTAGTGAGTGCTGGAAAATATTTGACAGCCCCCCCCCCGAGCACACCCCCCCCCCATTATGACTATATGATTAACGCTGATTTGGATGGTATTACCTCCCCCCCCCCCTCTCTTATAGGTTATTTCAGCGTAATACACCCCGATTTTGCCCAAGGTATTGTTTTGTAACCGTTGTTATTTGACGTTTTCTCTTTGTTTTTATTTTGTTGATTTTGCTGTATCGGTATGACGATTTTATCTTGATATGCTATTGTATTGTTTTGTTTTTTTTCTACCGAGCGGGTATACCGCAATGTTTATTTTATTTTCTGTAATGTTGAAAAAGGTAATAAAGTTTTGTGAAAAAAAAAAAAAAAAAAAAAAAAAGATTGTATGAATCGATCTTAAGGTGTATGGGGGCTTAAGAAAACTTATTTATGCTTATAAATGTTGCATTATAAAAGTGGCAAACAGGTTTCTAAAAGTGTTGAAAAAAGTTCACCAATTTGTTTTATAAATAGGCTCCTCTGGCTTTATTGCTAATTTCCTACTGCCAACCGGACCATGGGAGAGTTACTGCAGACTGCAAAGTGACACAAATGGAAGACTTGTGTTACTTTGCACGTAAACAACTTTCCTGTCAAATAAAATGCAGGTCGTTTATGTAACTAAATAAATAATTTTCTGTCCGGAGCTGAATCTTCTCTTTGCATAAGTCTGTAAATTGCTTTTAAGAAGATATTTCTCTAAAACCTGTGTCGATCATATTTTATCAAAACCACATTGATATAAAATAAATAAATAAATGAATAAATAATTTCTTTACTTTGGAAGTAGGTTCAAGACGCTCATATTTATCCAAAGATAGGTGACAGGTTTGCAGTCAACATTTTGCTCTTACAGGAAGTAAAATTTATGGGGTTTCTAAAATTAGAGTCTAAAATCTTGTAATGCTCATTATGCCAATGGACAATTTGTATCTTGTTTATTGGTGTTCAGATTAAAGGATTATATGTTATTTGCAAAAAAGCACCCAAAAAACGGGATGTGCAGGTTGAGATTTTGTTTCTATTTTTGTACATTCCCTTGGAGTTTGTTTTACTTATTTATTATAGAATTTTTTTTTGTGAAATTCCATTTAGATTGAATAGTGTTTTTATATGAAGGATATAAATGTATATGTGAAAGTTTTTATGTTCTTCCTTTCATGCTGTACTGTACAGGTTTTCAAATAGGTAAATATTTGGTATATTTGGTATAATAGGTAAGGTACATTACACTTTAACCTCCCTGGTGGTCATCCCAAGTGTGGCTAAATTTTCATAACCAAAAGCGATAACCTTGTGCAGCATTAGGCTATTTAGTTGGCATACGCGTCTCAATGAGCGGGCATTGTACTCGGTTTTAATTAATTGCTCGGCTTTCAACAAAAATTTTTTAAATAGTGCCACCAGGGAGGTTATTCTATTGTTCCCTTATCCTGACAGTCCCTTATGACACTGACAGTCATAGAATGTCATACAGTGTTGTCTTAGACCTTGACTCCATTGGGCATTATGGTAGTGTTATTATAACACAGTGATAACGTGCCCCCATGCTCCATTGAGTGGTGGAATTTGTGTCCACCGTTGACTACCCCTATGGTGAAATGAATGATACGGCCACCCAAAATCCATATGTGAGTTGCCAAGCCTGTAGCACCCTGGTGGCCCTCAAGGATTGGAGTTAAACACAATCCCAATTAAGAAAAGGCAAACTTTTCCAAACTGCTGTGGTCCAACAATTTTACACATTTTTAGTTTTAGCATTTCTAAGTGATTTAGCCTCTTATGGTACCCATACTAACAAGTTGCTTTTCTGTAGTATCAAAATGTTGTTTGTTGATTGGTAAACATTTACATATCCATAGTTAACCTGGAGTATATCTGGTGAAAAAAATCCCAATATTTCTGCAGTACATAATACATAAAGAAAAAACAGTTGATCTACTAGAAATCTGGTGTGCACCGTAATTCTTTAGGGCAGTGGTTCCCAAACTTTCCTTGCAGAACATTATCGAGCCCCCCCCCCCCTCCCTATTCAAACACAGGTTAAGAATGAGGGCCAGCGCCCCCCTAAAATACCTTTGCGCCCCCCAGTTTGGGAACCACTGCTATAGGGAGTGGTCAACAATGACTTCCAGGAACAGAAACAGGATTTGTAGCTAGAAAACTCAAGGAATTTTCTGTATTTATAGAGTTTTTAATGGATAAGAGCTGTCACATTTTTTGTCCCAGATCTGCAGTAGACTTCTAAATATAATGTAAAAAATATTCCTGTTTTTTGGTAACAGGTTATTGAAGTGTGGTTATGAAGATATTTCATACTATATGATCTGTGTTAGCAGATTGCATATAAACAGTGTTTTCTATTGTAATTGTTATATTGGAACACATTTCGCTACAAGTAAACAGTAGAAAGCTACCCTTTGTCCTTGACTTATAACAGTGGTGGAGTATAAACCTCCCCCCCCCCCACACACACCCCACAGTCATAGTTCTCAAGAAATGTAAGTGTTAAGACATTGTTGTATGAATGCTGGATTGACCAATGATCAGGCCTACTTCTCATTATTGTTTTGATAACCACCTATTGGTGTGGTTCCAAAGACCATTGGTGTCTCTCTGGTTAAGGGGCCTTTTTGATATTCTGATTTTCTTTAGGTTGTTCCTATATCACCTTTTTTGTTCTTCATCTTCTGCTGACCCTTTAATAGTATAATGTTAGACAATACATTGTGTTTATTCCAGTGAGTCTCCGGAACTCTTCTTGTGCTAAGCAGCAGAGTTTATGGAGTGGAAATGGTACATATTCATCTTGCTAATTACATTACACTGAACTGCTGAATCGTCTCTTTATTCTGCTCACTCAGTTTGATTAAAAAGCTTTCTATAAAGTTTAGACATGTGTGCTTAAACAGAGAGATGTTACCTTGTACAAGATCACGGAGGCGTGGAGCAAAGTGAAGATGATCAGTCTGGTGGTATATTTCTGTGAGGGCAAGTTGTTCACCAAAAAATAATTCTAAAGCGATAAAGAAAAAAGCTTATTACTCATTTGCACTTTGAACTAAATTGCTAATGGATGCCATAAATATAAATACAGAACATAAATATAGCTATACCAGCACATTCAGCTGGTATAGTCCATAACAGTTTATTCAAGATCATGTCCTATTATGATTACGGTTGGAATAAAAGCCTAATTATTAAAGATAATTAGCAAATGTATACTATAAAATGTTTGCTGGTGATACGACTTCAGCAAGATTGATGGCAGCTGGCAGATTGTGTTCACAAATAAGCAATAAACAATGACCTCCCATCATATCTCCACTGCTGCCTGGAGACCTAAGATACATATATATATATATATGATGTATTTATATATATTTTTTGCTTAGACAGAAACTAGACAGACAGAAAGTAAATTTTATCTTCTTAAAAGACAAGCACAAATTGTCCCACATATAGGATGAGGAGAGAATTAACGATAAAGGCTCTCCAGAAACTCAACTAGATAACTGAGCCTTGCTGAATCTGCACCTTCAGAAAGATAATGGGCTAAGGGTCCCCACACGCGACACATAATTGGCCACCGATCATGGGTGCCCACATGGGGCGACAGACCCCTATCGCCCCAAAGCTTGGTCGGCCAGAGAATGGACATATCCTTAAATCTCTGGCTGATTAGTTTCAATGGAGACCAGCATCCCGGTTCAAACTAATAGCCGGCACACAAAGGGACCCCGACGATGCTTTGAGCGATGGAGAGCAGCGTGATGACCTCATCATGTTGCTCTCCACAGCTCATCTGTTGGTCCCCACTCGATACGTGTGCGGGGACCTTAATTTGCTCTTTAAGGATCATCTGATCTAAATATAAAGGCAAGATAAATTAACCATATATAAATGATGGAGAAAAAGCTTGGCCAAAATTGCACTCAGGAGTGCTTTAAATAGATATAAATTAACAGTTGTTAATCTTACCTTATTTATAAATAATATGGCCACATCCCAAATTTCTCATATATCCTTGCATTTAGATAATTTCACATGTATGGGTGTAGAAACACCCAAAGTTCACAGGGACTTTAACGGCATAGTAGTAAAAAATATCAATTAATTGTTCTAAAAACTATCAATAAAAAGCAGTTTAAACAAATGATACTGTCCTAAAATCATTATAATCATACAGTTTTAGGTAAATATCATATATTTTATCAGCCTCAATATGTTTTGCATATTCTTTTGCTTTCAAAGATATGTATGGATCTGTAAGTCAATATCGTAAAAAACTGTCAAAGAAGTAGAAGGGATAGGCAGGCAAATCATCAATTATTTACATTGATTGCAAGAAAAACTTTTTATATCTCTACTGGTATTTGCTTGCACAACTAGAAAGAATCCAGATCAGGACAAGGAAACCAGATGGGAAAAACAGGAGAGCAAAAACAAAAGAGTATTTCCAGAAATAGGTCTAGTAGTTCCTCCTCAATAGATTTTTTGGAAATACTCCTTTTTTTAAAGTAGCGGATGAGAGTGATATAATTTATGATATGTGCCTAAAACTATATCATCATATTGATTTTGTGTAAACTGTTTTTGTTTGATACTTTTTAATATAAACAATACATTTTTATATTTGTTACTACTTTATGTTAAAGTCCCTGTGAACCTTAAGGGTTTCTCAGTATACAAGGAAAATGGTCTACATGTAATACTGACTTTACTGCCAATAGATAGGGCAATCACTGTCCAAAATAAAAAAAAAATATTAAAGCTGGAGGGGCAAGTTTTTCCGAGGTAGCCCCTCCCATGCTGTGAAGTGTAGCCTGGGCACTTGTCATAGCTGAAAGGGGTGGCGGGAAATAATAATGCTCTGCTCTGCCTGTCCTCTGTGACCTCACTGTCACGGCCGTCTGCAGCTCCTCTCTGTCAGCAGAAAATCCCCCTCCCTCCCCCTTCTCTGTCTCCGGAGTTTAGCATTCTTGTGTTGCTGAGCTGTCAAGTGTTTGTGATAAGAGCAGGAGAACATGGGAGCTGTGAGGGCAGAGAAGTAAACAATGACAGTCACATGGGAGGTGTTCTGTCAGTGCAACACCCAAATCCTCCTGTGTGTCCTCCACCATCCACTCCTATCTACCTCACCTCATCCTCAGCCTACCTGTGTGCCCCCCAAATCCATGTCACTCCCATATCACCTGTACACTGAACCCCTTCTCCACCACTTATCATCTCCATCCTCTCCTTCTCTTTGTGCTTTCCCTGTCACCTAGTGTCATCTTCATCCTTCTTCACATAAAATTCCATCCCTTTGGAATTGGTAAATATGTCTGCAGGGGAGGGGCACCTTTGTAATGTCCAACAGAATGGGTGGAATTGGCTTCAGGTGCCATTACTTAAGATGGTGCCTTAGGGAATGAGGAAGTGAAGATTGTAAGTACCTTTTTTTTTCTCTCTGTAGCAGTTTTCACAGATGTATACTGCTGACAGGTGTGTAACATGTCCATGTCATGTATGTGGGGGATTTTTTTTTTTGAGTTTACAACCGCTTTAACTAAACATATATAATTCTAAGTTATTTAAAGGTAGCCATACACAGGCCGATTCCCCCCTGATTTTTCGGCAAATCGAGTGTGCCCACCTGGATGTCAGATCCAAAGTAATGTCTGGCACACAAAGGGTGCGCGCCAATCCTCTGACTGTCCTCACGCAGCAGTCGGTCTCTCATCTATCAAGGTAGAATCAGCCCATTTATGGCTACCTTAAGAACAATTTACTATTGCAGGCTAAACCTGCTTAGTTAATAAAGACATCAAAAATATGAATGTACATTCCTAACCTGAAGCTATTAGCTTACAATCGAAACATGTCTATTGGCCCATATTAAGCTTACTTACAAGAAAATGAAAATGAAGGATGTCAATCTTTTGATGAGAAAAATACAGTTTCATAACCAAAATTACTATAATTTAAGATTCATCGTACAGTTGTAAAATCTCAATTATGACTGGTTCTTACCAGTCATTGTAAATGCACACACATTCTGCCCAACAATAGTCCCATAAGTTCCAAGACATTCATGCTTAGACGACACAAGTGCAAGAAGGGAATATTAACCCCTATCGAACCCTGGAGACAGAATATTTATATTGTTACTGGTCTGTTCAGCAGTCTTGTGAGGATAGGATCATGATCGAAATGACCTTAAAGGACCAGTACTTGTATCTTATAATTCAGCTAGCTCTATTTATTGCCAGAGTTGATACTGTTTTTCTTGCTGTTTTGAGAAGAGTATTTCATATTGGCCTGAACCCTCAAGAGTTAAGCAAGGCACATTTATTAAAATTAGGATCAATGGCGTTAAAATGACACCAAAAGTTACTACCAACGTAGAGAAGGTGAGGAACAAGTAAAATTTAAAGAGGGCTACATTTCTTTGGGTAAATGTGTGTAAATACTGTATTTTTTGGACTATAAACAAACTTTTTCACCCCTAAAATCAGGTGAAAAAAGTGCCTGCGTCTTATGGTCAGCATCCACACCCTCTCTAGCCGGGGAGGTGGAGGAACTGTCAGATGGTAGATCCGCCCACAGTTGGATCTCCCATCTGTACTGTATTGTTTCTACAGAGCCCTGCTGATATAAGCTGTTTTGCTTAGAGCCCTGCTGATATATACTCTTTTGCTTATAACAGCAGAGTCCTGCTGATATAAGCAATACAGCAGAGATATATAGTCAGCAGGCATCTCTTCCATCTAAAGACTGCCATACACGCACCGATCGGCACCCAATTTTGCTGACGACCGATGGGTGTGCACACTCGTGGGGGGTGCCCACATGGGGCGACAGATCCCTCTTGCCCCAAATCTCCATCGGCCAGAGAAAGGACATGTCCGATAATCTCTGGCCAATGCCGTTAATTTCAATGGAGATTGGCGTTTCCATTGAAGCTAACCGCTGGCACACAAAGGATGCCCGCCGATGCTGTCAGTTCTGGAGAGCAGCGTGATGACATCATCACGCTGCACTCCAGAGCTGGTATGAGCTGCTCTGTCGGCCCCCACTCGGTACGTGTGGGGGCCTTAAGTGTGCCTGTGTGTGAGCTGCACTCACTGTGCAGTTTCCACACAGCCTAGAGGTTAGACATGAATTCAGATTCCC